>CM053791.1:278731667-279931667 GCA_028749045.1 Cupressus sempervirens
TAGTTTTTATAGAAAGTTTATAAGAGGTTTTAGCAGTATTTGTGGACCCATGATTAAAAAATGAGAGGGGATAGAAAATACTTTAAGTGGACTATAGGAGCAGATAAGAGTTTTAATATGTTGAAGCAAAAAGTTACTAAGTAGCCTATTTTAGCACTTCCTGATTTTAACAAGGTGTTTCAAGTAGACTATGATGCTAGTGGTACTGCAACAGGAGCTATTTTGAGCCAAGAAGATAGACATGTTGCTTATTTTAGTGAGAAGTTGAATGATGCAAAATGAAATATTCTATTTATGATCAAGAATTTTATACTATAGTTCAAGCATTGAAGAAGTGGAGACACTATCTTCTTCCTGACGAGTTTGTTTTGTATACTAATCATCAAGGTTTGCAATATTTGAATAGTTAAGGAAAAATGAACCAAAGGCATTTGAAGTGGGTTGAGTGTTTGAAGAATTATACATTTGTTTTGAAACACAAGAGTGGGAAGTTTAATAGAGTTGTAGATGCTCTTAGTAGAAGACAACTTTTACTGACAGAAATGTAGATAGAGGTGGTTGGGTTCAAAGAGCTCAGTAATTTGTATCTAGATGATCCTGATTTTGGTGAAGTGTGGAAGGCTTATATAGAACTTATTACACTTGATATGAAAAAGTGGTTACATTTCATGATCCAAGATAGTATGTTGTTAAAATGAAGCTAGTTGTGCATTCCTAGAAGTTGAACGGGATAGAATCTAATCAAGGAGAAGCATAGTGGAGGATTTGATGGACATTTTGGTAGAGATAAAACCATAGCTTTTGTTGCTGAGAATTATTACTGGCCATAGTTGCAACAAGATGTGAAGAAGTTTGTACAATGTTGTAAAGTATGTCAAATGGTGAAAGGAGTGAAGCAGAATATAGGGTTGTATCAGCCATTACCTATACTAGAGAAACTTTGGGAGGATGTCAACATGGATTTTGTTCTTGGATTATTGAGGACATAGCGAGGGCACGGTTCTATTTTTGTGGTGGTTAAGAGGTTTTCAAAGATGACACATTTTATTCCTTGCAAGAAGACTAGTGACATTGTTCATGTGGAAAAATTGTTTTTTAGTCTACCCAAGAGTATAGTTTAAGATCGAGATACCAAATTTGTTGGGTATTTCTAGCATACATTGTGGAAGAAATTAAAGATAGACTTGAAGTTCAATTCATCACATCATCCATAGACTGATGGATAGACAAAAGTTGTGAATTGTAGTTTTGGAAATTTGCTGAGATGTTTGGTTGGAGACAAGCCAAAAGGATGGGATATGATTTTAACATAGGCAAAATTTGCATATAATACTTTTGTCAATAGGAGTAATATTAAATCATCATTCCAAATTGTATATGGAAGTAGTCCAAAAAATGCTTCTGAATTATGATGGTTGGATAATGGAGAGATAAGTAGTGCTGAAGCAAAAGAATTTGTTGAACATATGAAGAACATCCATGAGTAGGTAAGGAAGCACATCATATAGATGAATACACAGTACAAGGCTAAGGTAGATGTGAAAAGGAGGTATAAGGAATTTTAGGTTGGAGATGAAGTCATGGTTCATTTGAGAAAGGAATATTTTCCAATGGGTACATGTAATAAGATGAAGATGAAGAAGCTTGGATTGTGCAAAATCATGAAAATGCATGATTCTAGAAATGCTTATGAAGTGGAGTTGCCTGCTGAATTGAATATTTCATCAATATTTAATAATTTAGATTTGATAGAGGATTATGAAGGAGGTGATGGAGATGAAGTTGCAGAAGTGGAGTGGAGTATTCCAACAACTAGTTCAACTACAAAGGCGATTGAGGAAATACTGGACAGATGTATTAGCAAAAGTATAAGGAGCAAAACTTATGAGGAATACCTATTCAAATGGAAAGGGAGGCCAATAGAGGATTCATCATGGCTAGTAAGGGAGGAGGTTAACCATCTTGGTTTTCCTCTGAACACCTAAGATGTGACGAGGTCACTTCTAAAATTACCCTAGGTGTTTGATACAGAAACATCATGGGTATAAGAGCAATCTTCCATCACCCAAAAATATTTTCATTTCAGTCTTTTCTATTTTAACAAGGACTAGTAGACAAGGTGATTACTATTTATGGTAACTTTCTATTTTTAGTAAGTTTTTTTTATATAAGCTTAGAATGCTCTCATTTTCTACATGAAGGTTCATTTTAGATTTATATGCCTACCATAAAAATCTCATTTCTCCACCTTAAGTATTAGAGAATTTATTGCAGATTTTTGGTGGAAAATTTTATAGAGAAATCTTCAGGCTCATTGTTGGAGGCTTTAGAGTGCTCGGATGAGGTCCAAAAACTAGCTAGAAGGGTATCTGCACCATTTTGAGCTTGTAGATTAGGAGCTGGCATTTCTTAAAAGTGGTTATAATAGCCAATTAGAGAAACAATTCGAGAGTTATGACCTTTCAAAGGTGGGCTACCTGAAATTCCTAAAATAAATGTCAAAAATATATTTGGCTAACTCTATATGTATTGTTAGGGTCTGTCGGCCTGAGGTATTAAGTTTGAGCATCTAGAACCTTCTTGGGCAGCATAAAATTACCTATTTAAGAAAGGCTCGAACATTGTCTAGGACAACTCTGGGTGATAGTTCACAGCTTGTCTTGCAGATTATTGTAATCATGTGGGTTAGCATATTGTACTTGTGAATTCTATAATTTTGCATTTGTGGTGCAAATAAGAAGTCCATATTTTGTTCTCGCATTTGCTATTGTTTCTTTGTTTTCTGTTATGGTTTATGGTATCAAGGGGAGCACAATTCATCAAAATTTGTATCTACCACAAAACAATTATCCTTAAAATAGTTATCTACAACCAAATTAGGTATTCTCATCCCATTTCTAATCTTTTTCTTGAATTCTTTGAAGTAGTTATCCATTATAGCTTCAAAATTTTCTGCCAATTGATTGATCATGTTGGTTTTCTTCTCAATTGCCAATCTATGTTTATTCCATGCTATCGTGTCAATGGAGGGGAATGAAGTATATACATAGAAAAATATACAAACAAGTAAGGAATCAAACTTACATGAAGTATTATTGGCTTTCCTTATTTCTCCAAGATTCTCTGACAATTATTGTAGTTGTATATCAGTAAGATCATAACTATGATCTTTCTTCACAAATTTGTATTTGAGGTTGACTGTAATACAAGGTACACTATTCAATTGGCTCAACTGATAGAACTTGTGTGCAATAACATGTACTGTAAACTCCATGACTGGGTCTTTGATCCCATCAATCAACATTCTACAACTATTCCACTTCACCTTCATTTATTGCATAACAACATCCCTCACAATACTTATCGTTGTATTTGGTCTATTCAAAGTAGGATAACCAATAACTTGGTGTATGATAGCCTTGTTAATCTTAATTGGTCCACTCTTTAGCCATATCTTCATGTCATGTACTTAGCTCAATACAATTTTTATCTGCTAAACCTTAAAAAAATTCAAAAAGGATAGGGCATAGGTCAGTCCTTTCTTGGAAATAATCTTATGTTCATCTCTTAAGACTCCATTGTCACATAATTTTTCATATTCTACACGAAGTTGATGATCTCCAATTTCTCCCACTCTACACATATAATGTTATCATACATCGTGAATCATCAATACCCTTGGTGGAATTGATGAAAGAGCACCAAATTCATCATGTTTCAATACAACATTAGGATATTCCTTGAAATTTGGTGGATATTGGTCATTCCTCACAATTTGTGCATTGCTCTCCTTCAAAATTTGCTTCACAAATGCAAATGGAGAAGATGTCATTTCCACACTAGGATTTTGAACAAATTTTATTTAACAACAACAAAATAACATAGCTCAACACTAGAAACTTAACTTACTACTATCTTTCAATTAGCCAACAACATGCTCTAATTCGCTTGTTATGTTGCTAAATTCACCTTGATTGCTTTTGAATCACTTGTGCACTAAAAATCACTTGGTAAAATGGAAATGAGTACCAGAATTTGATATATACATTCAATCTATCCATTTAGGTCTACATTAAATGAATTTGTGCTTTGGTAGGTGCACAACACTTTTCTCGACCTTCACAAGTTGTGTTCACGCTTCTTTCCATTCAAATACTCAGTCACCATCACCTCACTCAATCAATATCAATTTGTTCGGCCAATACATCAACTCAGTTGATGTAAGCTCTTGGTCTATATTGCAATACTTAGTTAATATAGACTATATTACTGATGCTCAACACTTGATAGTGAAACATGTTCCATTGCCCAATACTTCTCTCAGATTTGTTATAATGCATCTTGATTCATGCTAATACAAAATTTTAGTCACTTTTCTTATTAGAAACTGATATATGATATAACATTTAAGTATATAGTCCCTCACATACCTCTTTTTTAGTTGGATGTCATGTGATCACCTAATCCATTGGATTGGGTGATCTCAACTTCTCTTGATCTGCTACCTTTAGCTTCTATCTATTTCTATGACTTATTCATCTCAACTTTCTATTTTCCTTTTTTGCTTTCACTATTTGGTGCTGGTGCTCGGGTCTTGAAGTTCTTACTAACATGTCCAACCTTAAGATAACTAGAACAAACTAGGTTTCCATTCAACCATTTCTTATAGTTACCTCTAAAATGTGTTTTAATGCAATTCTTTGGAATGTGCCCATTGTAATGGCCCAGCTGGAGATCCTTGGAAACAAGGATAAATATAAGACAAGATAAATTTTTCACAACTATGGATGCACATGAAATACAACATACAAGGATCATGAAGATCATAATAGAAGACTAAACAAACATCCAAATGCCAAAGGATCTCCAAAAACCACTACCGACCAAAATGACTAACCACAAAAGGATGCAAACAAATACGAATCCAAAAACATACCAAAATAATAATAAAAATTCCAAGATATTCGAGAACACCATAAATGGTGTCCAAAACACCTCCAAAAAACTTCTAGACAAATCGAAAAGTGCTTGCTACTCATCAAGAAGGTTTTTCCAAAACCTAGGCTATACTTTAAATTGGCAAGTGTAATACTTTCCAATATCGAATGACCTTTCTAAAGAAGGCATGCAATACAATCAAGGTTTGGGTGACACTTCTTGTGAGGGCATGTGATACTTTACAAGTACTATATGACTTTTCTCCATGAGGTGTGCGATACAACAAAGTGTCATATGATAGATTTTACAAGGGCATGTGATACTTTCTAGTATCGAATGATTCTTCACATTTGAGAGTGCAATACTTTAATTTATCACCTTATGTTGATGCATGGTCACCTGTGAAAGAAATAATTATTTTGAGAATCAAAACTAGGGATAAAATAGGAAATCAAGCCTCCACATCAGGGAGTGCCAAATCCACAATTGAGGCAAAGATACTTGAAACAATAGCTACAAGACAATTACTGCATCTAACCATCTAGCATAGCAATGAAGGGAAAGAACTGAAAATAACATCACAATGTATAGAAGTAATATTGTAATAAATGAACAACCAAACTAAGTATGCAATTTCTCCCAACCATAATAACATCACGAGACCAAAATGGGTCCTAGCCATCCCCTGCATGTAACATCCCAAACTACCAACTAGATCATTAGAGCTCTCTTATGAGGATGTCACTACTAAAATGTGGTACAACATAAGAATAATAAAATCTAACTTGCTAGAACTAAAGCATAAGATAACCTTGCAAATCAAATTTATCATCTAACGTATGCTAAATATCATAATATAGGAATGTGTCAATAAAACTACCATCATCTAACATGATATACAAGCATTCCAATGAAAACATAAATCACAAGAAAATATACTCTAGAACTCAAAGTACCAAATGAATACATCCAACAATGGTCGCACTAGGAAAATAGATCATCTCTATACACCATTCCCTAGTACTGGTGAAGGTAGCTATGCCTCCTAACCATGTGGAACCCATATGTACACTTCTATTATGCTAATGGAGATAATGATCCAACCACAAATACACATAAAGATAATGTCCATTGCTAACACTTATGCTAGACAATATGATGACTAAAACTAAGAACATAGAAAATGCATAAACTATAGGTCCTGGTCAGACCCTCAATGGGCTTCTAAGTAGGGGATGACATCATGAAGAGTCTCTTGGCATCAAGAAGCCTAAGCTTAGATCGTGCAAATTCAACTCCTTGATGGAAGGCTCTAGCACAACTTTTTTCATTATCTTAAGTTTTATGACCACCTAGTATTTTATTTAGTTATCACTTGATTAAAGCTCCCTCTACCAACCTATGGCATCATAATCACCAGTCTATGAGATAGAAGCCTCCTTCATATGATACCCTACCCTAACCATGCTCATCCAATGATGAGTTCCCATAGGCATGTACATTCCCAACCCAACCCCAATGATCATAACTCCTAGAAATACCATGGAAGATTGGGCCTCACAAGTCACTTGAAAAATGTATGTTGATGTACTTGTGTGTGGTGTACCACCATCATGAAGATCATAACACAAGGAATGAATGAGAACATAGTATGAAATATTACTCAATCAAAAATAATTTTAGTTAGATACATGCAGCATGCATCCCAATGCAACATAATAATGCAAGAATGACCTGACTAACATCCAAATAGATGATCAAGATCCATGACCAACATCATGCCAAGAAAACATGAGGAAACAAGGTGGCACATGAAACAAGGTAAAAACCCCCAAAACTAGAAAACTTTGAAATTAAAATGTATTTGGTCTTTGGGCATAAAAGTCATAAAAATCTAGTAAAATTTGGGTTTAGACATCGTATGCAAAAATGGCCAACATAATGGCATGAAATCCCAAACCCTCATCCCAAAAATAGGGAAAATATTCATACCTAACCAACTGGTCAGAACCAACAAATAGAAATAGAGGGGAACACTAGTTCTTAGCCTCTAAAGAAACAACTACCAAAAATAGATACAAAATTAGAGCTAAAACAAGAAAATGGGAAAGCCCTAAAGATAAACAACCCAAAGATATTGCCGAAAAAGATGACAATGCAAGGTCTTCTTGAGCTAGATCCAACAAGTCCATTCTCATGAAGATCCCATGCCCATAGCTCTCACACTGAACAAAAGACCAATCCTTCATAAAAAGGATTTCAGAGAAAGCTTTCCAATTTCTAAATTGAAAAATTGAAAGGTGAGGAATTAAATTCCTCTTTACATACTTATTCACTTTGAGTGGATAATTGATTAGGGAAATTAGCCAGTTAAACTAGCTAAAATTTGAATCCACCTATATGAAAATAAGTTATTCATAGAAATAGGAATTCATCTATGGAAAATCAGTCATAAATTAAATTCAATAAAAATTAAAGCTCAAAAACCCAAAATCATAGAAATTTCCTTAACAACTTTCACAATAATGCGAACCTCTAAATGCATAGACACGCTCACTGGTCTAATCACATAATGAAAATGAGTTTAGATTTAATAATCATTGAAAGGTTAAATTTAAACAATTGATTAAGGATACATCGACCATACAAGGACAACATTAGTAAAATATGAATAGCTGAATCACTAACTCTATGTGCCACTGCTAGGGATATAAATTCTACATACTAAACACATGATCAAGTGCAAATACATATAATATCATAGCCAAAGTAATAAATGCATTAACTAACATATTTAACCATTTATTCAATTCTACTAAAATAATCCATTTACATCACTCACATTTGCATAAAGCATAATGAAACAAGAATGAAGCAAATTACCATATCATAAAATCTATCACATAACAGAATTAGAGATATGTTCAGAATACTAGTTAACTAGAAATCATCATAGAATATAATGTCATCTCAAAATGACATCAATATGAAAATATGATAAACTAAACATCTTAGTAGTATAACATTTATGATACTAAAATCAAAGTATAACATCTAACCCTCGAGTCATCTCAAAGTAAAAATAATAAGAGTACCAAGTATCTCTTGAATCAAAATATAACACTGTATAGACTACAAACACGAGAGGCACTAGACCCATATTCTCCATAATAATGACAATTATATCATGTGTTGTAATCCCAATTGTAAGAGTTACCTTGCTTAGGTGCATGGGTTTTACTTTCAACTGTCTAGTTAGATTTAGTTTTGAATTTTCATTCATGAGCTCTATGTCCATATTTTTTATAGTTATAACAATATCCTTGAAATCTGTATGTAGTAGGTGCATCACTTATCTTTGACCTACATTCATGTGCTTGGTGTCCTTGTTTCTTACAATTAAAGAAGTTATCAATAAACTTAGGTTTAGGGTTTTGCATATCATTTTTTCTTCTACAAATATTAGCAATATATCCAAGTTTACCACAATGATAAAAAGTAGTTTTTTCTATGGATTTTGTATTTCTTTTCTCATCACTCTTTGATGACTCTCCTTCCTTAGTAGATGAAGAGTGCTTGATATGTCCTAGACCATAAGTATCGCTAGATGACCTTGGTGATCTCATTAGTTCTTTCTCAGATCTCAACTCATTCCTTAGTTGGTCACTCTATGATCTCATATATTATGATCTCCATGTCCTTTCTATTCAACTCTTGATTTTCAAGTAGCAACTGATTCATCATGTCCAACTAATTGTTTGTAAGCTTCTGCACATAAAATGATCTTTCTTCAAGTCTAGTAGAAATTTGTCTTTTGTCTTCTTTAGCCATAAATTTTTCTTCTCCAACTTTCTTCTTTTTTTTAGTTACTTCAGATAGTCTTACTAATTGAATTTCTTGTTCTCTTTTTAGTTCTCTGACTTCTTTACTTAGATTGTTGTCCTTCTTTAGTAGATCTACTATTGTTGCATCACTATCATCAAAATTCCCACTATTAAGTAATCCCTTGACATCAAATTCCTTATATAGTGTCTCATTCTGTTGAATGGCCATATCTTTTCTTTTCTTTAAGGATTTCCTTAACTCATCTTTTTATCCTTCAAGTTATTATAGTATGATTTGGATCTCAATCATCTAGTTCTCAATAATCTTTCCCATTTTGTATTCCTTCATTTCAAGATTTGTACTCTCAAGTTGTTAGGCTTCCTTCAAGAGAATTGTGCTCTGATACCAATTATTGGAAGTCTTAATGGGAAATAAGATATTAAGAGGGTGGGTGAATTGGGATCTATAAAACTTTTCACTATTGAAAAAAATAATTTTATTCATACCTAATCTATCTCATATCTTAGATCTCCTACGTTACAAACATAAACTTTTAATGCTAAAATGAAATCTATTTAAGCATTATCCATGAAAATATAAAAGCATAACACAATGATTTTGGTAACCCATAAACACTTCAAGATGAAAGTAAAACTAGGGTGGGGATGAAACCCACAAATCTTTACTGCTGCAACAACAAAGTTCACCTATTAGGACTACAATTTGATCACTTATGATGATCTAACATATAAGGGGTCTTCTCTATCAAAATATTTTAAGATTATTAGGTCTTATCTTGATTAAAATATTTTACACTTACAATAAAGTAAGGACTCTTTTAGGAGATATAAATAAGTTCTATTAGAACCACTATGTTAAGAGATTTTCACTAACTCAATTTATCAAAATTGAAATAGTACTTGATCCTTCAATTTTCTTTGAAAGATGTTTATAGATCTCCTCTCTTCAATATCTCAAACTAATCTCCTTATCTAAAATGTTATATTTTGTCCTTCACTATTTTGGTTTCTCTATATGATCTCCTTTTAGACTTATCATTCCTTTCTTTGTACTTAGCTTGTCACTCCTTCACTTCATCATTTACTATACATTACAATCCATAATGAGTTTGGGATTAGAACCCTTCTTAAATAGATAATCGTAGAAATTTCTAGATCTTAATCAATGATCCATATTTCATCCTTTTGTCATTTTTCCCTTTTTGATTTTCTAATTGGTCATTATGCTTTTCTTAGGATTAATGCCTTCTGAAAAAATACATAATCTTCTCCTTAATTATCTCTACAATCTTTAAATATCATGTAGAAGTTGGCTAAAATGATTTACATAAGTGTTTGTTTTATTACAAACTCATATGTCAAAACTAGTTTACTCAACACTTGAATGTTCTGACACTCGGTTATAACTAATATTCATGCTATCACTTAGCCTATACTAATTCACTTGGAATTAACTAACTTTATATATACCTAGTCTCTCTTTTTTAATTGGCATGCATGCTAACTTGGTCTCTACTAGAGTGTTCAATAACCATTGACTTGCTCAAGATATGATAAAATATAAACAAGTCCTTTGTAGCTTGACCTTCTCTAAATGACTCAGTTATAGCAATGATTATCCAAAGCTTCCTTGAAAATGACTAAGTTTTAGACACTAAGAGGTAAATTATGTAAATGTTGTCTTAAACTCAACTTAGGTCTTGCACTCTATACCCTTTCAAAAAAAATTAGTAAAAGGTTTGATTTATGGGGGAATAGTATAGAGAAATATAGTAAAACAAATAAATCAAATTAAGCAATGAAAAATATAATTCTAGTCTAAATTATGATTTTATTTGATCTAATGTAGTTCTTAGTGAGTAAATATATTGTCTTAAACTCAAGTCAAGTCTTGTACTCTTCATCTTTTTAAAATTTTAAAGTACAAGGTTTGATTTATGGGGGAATAGTATAGAGAGATATAGTAAAATAACTAAATCATATTAAGCAATGAAAAATATAATTCTAGTCTAAATTATAATTTTATTTGATTAAAGTAGTTTTTAATGAGTAAATATGTTGTCTTAAAAACTCAAGTTAGGACTTGTGCTCTTCATCCTTTCAAAATTTTAAAGTACAAGGTTTGATTTATGGAAGAATAGTATAGAGAAGTAGAGTAAAGTAATTGAATCAAGTTAGGCAGTAGAAATGTAATTCTGGTTTAAATTACAATTTTATTTGATCGAAAGTAGTTTTTAGCAAGAAAATATGTTGTCTTACTTGGTGCTTTATCAAATTGAGTTTTTATTTATGATATTTCTACAAGATCATATATTCATCTAATTTAAGAGTCTTAATATATATTATGAAGCTATCATGCAAACCATCTATAAACATGTAACCATAATCATGTCCCAATTTTTAGTTGTTATTTTTGTAACATTCACATCTCCAATAATTGTGACATTGTATGTGGAAAAACCAACTAATGCACAATTTATAGAAGTAGCTCACCTTAATTAATTATAAATGTACCAAAATCATTTTTAAATATTATTTCCTGCATATTTTTCATATAACACAAGTACTGACATTACAATTTTTGTGACCACATTTTCGTAGAAGCCACCATATTGTAAACCACCATGATTATACTAAATTTTCTCAAACTTATATTTTTTCCCAAATGTTATAGTTTTTTGGTTAATAGTTTGTCCCTCTTGCTAACTTGGCTTTACCTTGACTCTAGATGTCCAAAATGTGAGGAAACAAAAGGATGTTACCAACAACTGGATTAGTGTATGTGTTATATTTCTACTCTATGAGTTGTAAGTTGCAACTCCATTATATGAAATATATGCAATGAATTTTGTTTTTAATATATCATTGGAATATGGAGAATGCTCTTAACCTAAGAGCAAAAAAGGATAAACTAGGATGTTCATAACTACAAACACCCTAGGAAGAAATAGATTTGAGTAACTTATAACACCCAAGGGAATGGATATCACAAGCTACCTTAAAGTTCTTCTAACATCTACTCCTACTTATAAGTTCAAATTTACCATCTAAATGCAAAAGAGGAATCAAGAGACATGCACATGAGGGAAAATAGAATTGCTTTCACTATCAGCCTTGAATGAAATGGAATCCAATCAATAACTACTATATTCATATACATTTATCTATCATTTCCCAATGAAACTATCTAACATGATATGAAATGAACAAGAGAAGAAGCAAAATCATAAATGAGGAAAGTAAATGGAATCACTTCTACGACAAATATCAAAATGAAATGGAATCCATCTAATTATTGCAAGATCACATATAATTGTCCTTCAATTATTAATGTAGAACCAATCTATACATTGACAACAAAACATCACAAGAAAATAGGGTAAATGGAATCTTAGACCAATTGACCATCAAGTTTGCCAATGCTTACATTATCAAATGAGGTTACATTTATAGTTTTTTGTCATTTCTTAATTTTGGCAGAGCAATAATCATCAATAGAAAATGAAATAAGGATAAAATATGATGTTATCCAATAATATGATGAAGTGGCATCTTCTCCATCAATTATTTTGGATCATAGATATTCCAAAAAACATTCCATGACCTTTTAGCTTCTTGAGATCTCAGAAAACCTTGTGGAAAATCACAGTTTCTTTTATTTTCTATTGTTTCATGCTAGACCACTTATTTTGTATTTCAACATTCATTGCATTTTTAAATTCTAACCATCAATTTTAAATCAACAATAATGATTTAAACATTGAGACTTGCCTTTATAGTTTCCACCATGGGTCCACTGAGAACACGTGTCTTTCTATCAATTTCTCGCTATGACAATTCTCCTAACAATTTTTAATAGCGATATAACGACAAATGCAGATCTTCTTTTAATCTAATGCTGATAATAAAATGATGTTAAGTCTTTTTGATTTGCGATGCGGGTCCCTCTTTCTAACTAAGCACATTGTGGTAGTACTTTATTGGTTGGAAGATCTGACATAGTCTTTCATGAGACCTCATGACTATTCTGGGCCCATTTGGACATGTGTTATCACATCACTTTGTCGCATAAATTATCAAACAAGCATCTTTAAATAGTGACATTATGACCTTTGTAGATCTTTTTTGATATGATAGCTGAAGGCATCTAACTTTCTTTTAATATTAAAATGGGACTTGATCTGATAAGTGAACACAACTGCCCAATACCAAACATTCTTTCATTCAATTGACTTTTCAACTATGCAACTTATACTCATAGATTAAATTTTAACCATCAATTTTGCTTCAAAAAGAGTCATACCACATTTGACTTGTTTCCTTTTCCATTTCTACATTTTAAAGTATTAATTCTATATTGAATCCAACTAAACTTGATTCTAAACTATTCTCACAATTTGTATATTAATCTTTAGCCTTAGTCTTCGATGTCTTCTATTGCATTTTGCTTAAAATATGTCTGTGATATCTTCATTCTACTTATGTTATGTCTTTAATGGAGCACCTGACCATAGAGTTAGGATTTCATATGAATAGAACTGATTATTTGTTTCTCTCTCTCATCTAGGGTATGCAAAAACTTACCACCCCAAATCCTAGTTAGCTAGACCTAATTGAATATATTACATTAGTCTTATATTCCCCACCTAGGAAACTTAGGGATAAAGATGAGAGAGGAAAACCCTAATGGAAACCAAGACCAAGCACATACATGAAACATTGATACAACCCTAATCCTATGATCTTGAAAAATATAGGGGTCTGATATCATGGCAACAACTAGCTTTGATTGGGGAACTGGGCATGTTAGTGCCTAGTCAAGAACCTAGCAATCTCTAGTTTCAAAAAGCCTCAGCAAAAGCATACACAACAACAAGTTACTTTCTTCCTTTATTACAAAAAAAATCCAAATAGAAAATATTAGTTCCTAGTTCATTGGTTTGTAGAGTCTTAAATAACATGGGGAGATGCCATGCATTTGGCTAGTGGGGAAACAGGGCAACAAACACAAAAGAAAAGAAAGCACATAGAAAGAAGTAGAGAAAGAAAAGATAGCTACACTAAACACACACCTAACCTATCATATTTACAAAGGTGAGATGAATCTCACCTTGGGAACCAATAACAAAGGATATTGAAGTGAATCCACTTACTAATTGGTTGAAGTAGGATCCCCTCCTCCACAATTGATTTTGATCTCTAAGTAGGATCCCTACTTGTAGCAGTAGCAAAAGCATGACAACTCCAACTCTCCAAGTAGTATGCACAACTTGACTAGATGCTCACTTAGATCCAAACAACCATGCTACATTATATATTACCTCATCTTCCTCGGGCTCTTTGATAGTGCCTTTCTAATAATCTTCTAGAAGAGGAAAATGATCATGCATCTCTTTATTAGGAGAAAACTGGTTGGCATTAGGAACTTCAATTACCCCCTCACATAAATGGGCTTCATCAACCAAGGTAGAGAAAAACCTCTCTTGCACAAGCTTTATTATTGGATGGATACCTACTTTATTGCATTCAAGAACCAAATCTCCCTCAACTATACAGTGATATGCATTCTCCCTATCCTCCATTGCATCTTCATTATCTTCAAGAGTAAAATCAATAGGAATACACACAAAAGAAGGAGAAGAAAACTCAACCATTAATGACCCTTCTTCAATTTGATTTGGTTTTTTATTTGGGTTGTCAAATGGTTCTTCTTTCTTTACAACCTCTGACATGTCAATAGTTCTTTTAATAACAAACTTATACTTTAGATTGACAGTGTATGGTTCATAAATATGAGAAGAGGAAGTAAAAAACAAATCATATTCAATAGGTAGACCTATCATACTTGAGTTGTTGTGAAATATTTTTTCTCTCCACTTCATTGCTTCTTCAAAGGAGTTATGAACATTCAACAAGCTCTCAAATAGTACATCCATCGCTAATCACTTTTCAACAAGTCCATCTAGTGAGAATTTCTCAATAGGAGAAGACCAAAAGGAAACACCTTCTCTTTCTATGTCTTCTACTTTCTTTTTGTCATCTAGGACTTGTTCTTCATCATAAGAGGTAAGGTCTTGATGATCAAAGATAAAATTACCAAGTAAAGTGGTTTCATAAAAGGGCTTTTCCTTACCATTCTTCTTGATCTTCAATAGAGTCACATCTTCTTCTTCTTTTGCAAGAAGTGCACAAGTTGTTTCTTCTTCATATTGATAGTTGGTATCAAGAATCTTTTCTTCAATTACCTCTTTATCAAGGATAAAAATTTTAGTAGTGGGTTCATGAAGTTCTTCCTCATGCTGGTACAACCATTCTTCAAGTTGAACTTCATTGCTTCTTTCTTCAATTAGAGTCAAACTCATAGCATTTGGAAAATCACAAGTGGAATGTTCTAGTGCAGGCATATGATTATCAAAAGATTCTTTTTAAAAAGAATTTGATGGAATATTGTTACCTTGATCTATAACATCAGGAATAACTTATTTTCTACCAAAGACTACAATAATATGAGAACTAGAGTGGGAGACATTACCATGGGAGTTTCATAATTAGGTGTAGATGTTATCTTCAACTTTAGCTCCTTCCTATTGTCTTTTTGTTGATCCTTCAATTTTTAGAATAGGTTGCAAAGGTGATCCCACATCTTCTTTGCTTTGGGGTCATCTCCTTTATCGAGACTCTCTACAAAATTTAAGAAGATCTTCTTAAAGACCTTGTCCTTAATTGTATAAAGTTCCTCAAGAGAAGGCTCATGCCTTAGCCTATATAAGGGTTTTTCATGTTCAACTATATGTACTTGTTTTAGCTTCTTTCTTTCACTTCCTTGTAAGTCTTCCAACTTGTAGAATCTAGAGCACACACATTTCCATAGGGAGGTAGAAACATGATCATCTTCAATGCTGATTTTTTTTGGATAGCATGGGAGATGATTTATTTATATAGAAGTATAATCTCCTTGAACAACTTGTCATTAGTTTCATTAAGCTCTTGGAAAGTGGGTTTAGGCCTTGGCCTTTTCTCATTTTTTGAATTTTTCATGACCATTGAATTACACTGGACCTTCTTAGACCAAAGAATCTAGGTCCTTCATACAAAGTCACTAATATTCATCCTAGAGAAGACACCTATAGACTTTTGAGAATGAGAAACCAAACATTGAGCTTAGATTCCAATCCCTAGCGAAGTCACCAAAACTGTTGGTTAACAGTTTGTCCCTCTTGCTAACTTGGCTTTACCTTGACTCTAGATGCCCAAGATGTGAGGAAACAAAAGAGTGTTACTAATGAATGTGTCAGTGTATGTGTTATATCACTACCCTTTGAATTTTAAGGTACAACTCCCTTATATGCAATATATGCAATGAATTGTGTTTTTAATAGCTCATTGGAATATAGGGTATGCTTTTAACCTAAGAGTAGAAAAGGATAAACTAGGATGTTCATAACTACAAAAACCCTAGGAAAAAATAGATTTGGGCAACTTATAACTCCTAGTGGAATGGATATCACAAGCTACCTTGAAGTTCTTCTCACATCTACTCCTACTTTTAAGTACAGATTTACCATCTAAATGCAAAAGAGGAATGAAGAGATATGCACATGAGGGAAAATGGAATTTCTTTCACTATCAGCTTTGAATGAAATGGATTCCAACCAATAACTAATAACT
Organism: Cupressus sempervirens; assembly: GCA_028749045.1. Lineage (NCBI taxonomy): Eukaryota > Viridiplantae > Streptophyta > Pinopsida > Cupressales > Cupressaceae > Cupressus > Cupressus sempervirens. Next base: position 278,748,119 of record CM053791.1, read on the forward strand.
CATATGCATTTATCTTTCATTTCCAAATGAAACTATCTAACATGATATGAAATGAACAAGAGAGGAAGCATAATCATATATGAGGAGAGTAAATGGAATCACTTCTACTGCAAATATCAATATGAAATGTAATCCACCTGATTATCACATGATCACATATAATTGTCCTTGAACTCTTAATGTAATCTATGCATGGACAACAAAATATGACAAGAAAATAGGGTAAATGATATTACAAACCAATTCCCATCAAGTTTTCTGACTCTTTCATTTCAAATGAGGTTACATTTATAGTTTGTTGTCATTTTTTAATTCTTGCAGAGCAATAGTCATAAATAGAAAATAAAATGAGGATAAAATATGATGTTATCCAATAATATGCCCAAATGGCATCTTCTCCATTGAATATTCTAGATCAAAGATATTCTAGAAAACACTCCATGAAATTTCAGCTTCTTGAGATCTCAAAAAACCCTATGGAAATCATTGTTTCTTTTATTTTTTGCTATTTCACACCAAACTACTTATTTCGTATTCCAACAATCACTATATTTTCAAATTCTGACCATCGATGTTAAATCAATGATCATGATTTAAATGTTAGAGACTTTCCTTTATAGTTTCCAGTGTAGGTCCATCAAGTACACGTGTCTTTTTATCACTTTCTTGCTTTGACAATTCTCCTGACAATTTTTTGTAGCAAGATGGGTATGAATGTAGATCTTTCTTTAATCAGATGATGATAATAAAATGATGTTAAATCTTTTTAATCTGTGGCATGGGTCCCTCTTTCCAACTAAGCACATCATGGTAAATAGATGGTAGTACTTTATTGGCTGGAAGATCTGACATATTCTTTCGTGATACCTTGTAACTATTCTGGGGCCATTGAGAATGTGTTCTCACATCGCTTTGTCACATAAATTATCAAACGAGCATACTTACATAGCAACATTACAACCTTTGTAGATCATTTTTGATCTGATGGCTAAAGGCACCTAACTTTCTTTTAATATTAAAATGGGACCCAATCTGATAGGTAAGCACAATTGGCCAATAGCAAGCATTCTTTCATTCAATTAGCTTTTCAACTCTGCAATGTATATGCAAGGATTAAATTTTAACCATCGATTATTATTCAAAAAGAGTCATACCACCTTTGACTTTTTTCCTTTGCCATTTCTACATTTTAAAGCATCATTCTATATTAAAATTCAACTGAACTTGATTCTGAACTATTCTCATGATCTATATATTAATCTTTAGCCTCAGTCTTCTATGCCTTTTACTACATTTTGCTCCGAATATGTTTGTGAATACTTCATTCTACCTGTGTTATGTCTTCAATGGAGCACTTGATCATAGAGTTAGGATTTCATATGAATAGAACTAATTCTCTCTCTCTCTCTCTCTCTCTCTCTCTCTCTCTCTCTATCTCTCTCTCTCTCTCTCTCTCTCTCTCTCTCTCTCATCTTAGGTATTTAGAAACTTATCATCCCAAATCCTAGTCATGTAGACTAATTGAATCTATTACACTATTCTTGTATTCCCTACCTAGGCAACTTAGGCATAAAGTTGAGAGAGGAAAACCCTATTGGAAACCTAGACCAGACACATATGTGAAACATTGACACAACACTAATCCTATGATGTTGAAAAATATAGGGGACTAATATCATGGCAACATAATTTAAAATTTACTTTTAATGATTTGATACCTCATATTCAATTAAGCAAGTATGCTCTTTAGTTAGCATTTCTAGGCTAGAATCAAAAGCCTTAAAAAATACTCTCCACCAATTTATTAATATGAAGCAATAAGGATAGGTTTAAGCACCTTTGCAATATAATTTTATTAAGAACTTCACAAAAGTTGTTTCAAGCCTTCTTAAAACTTTCTTGTTGACACATTACCTTAAATGGGTTTTGTAGAGTGAAAAGTTTTTTCATATAGTTAAAATTTGATATAAAAATAATAATACAAAAGGATAATTATGTTTAGAATTTACTAACCAAGATTTTAAATAAATCATGGATGGAAAGATAGGTCATTAACTTATACCAATGTAAGGACTGGTAGGCTGGTATCAATCCTAAAACATAGCCCAACATTTTCCCCTCATATTTAATACCCACATTTAAACTTTAACGAATAAATAGAACAAACAATATGAAAAATAGAGCCTATCGGGTTTCTTTGTCTTGTGAAGCTAGTATATTATCATATACCCAATTTCAAAAAAATAAAATTTTATGCCCAAAGTAAGTTTTTTAGTAGTGAGAATCAATATTGGATTTGACACATTTCAAAATTTATGAGTATTTATGTATTTAAGAATATTTATTATTAGAAATACAACAAATGGAATACTTTTGTGGGATCCTTTCACTAATGGGAATACCCAAAACTAGCAATTGGTGCCAGAATAATATTGTAAGACTAATTTTCTATTTATTTATTTTAGAATTTTACAAGACTTGCCAGATTAGTGTTGAATATATCACATTTCTACTTATTAGGAAAGAAGCTAGATATCTCATAATATGTAGACTACAAAGAAACATAGTGAGTGGTAGATGTAATGCTTACAACAATGCCCTTGTAAATGTTCATAAGTTTACATAGGGTCTACTAAATATGGTAATAAATAAATCTCAATACTATAGGCTTGAATCAAGCACATATTCTCAAGATCTTCTTTGTGGTTTTTACTTTGGATTAATTGAATTACCATGTACTCAAACCCATTGACTAATAAAGGCCCTGCTACACCCATTGTGATTTTCACATATGCGACAAACATTTTATGACATTACCCAAGAATAGATTGATAATCAAATCTCTCCAATGGCCACCTGTCAATAGATATCCCAATCATGAGCTCTAATGCCCTCCTCCTCATAGAGGCATCTCTCTCACAATCCCAAAGGGAGGATTCAAGAGAATAGGATGCACACAAAAACTACAATATTTTGATTTTCATTGTTACCAAGGTGAAGTCCATTGAGTTGGATCTCAAGCTTCTTAACAATGGCTTCTTGTTTTTTTGGTAGTCCACAAGCTATTGTAGGGGCATTCAAATAATCTTCAAAAAACTCATCCTAGAAGGCATCATTTCTCTTGTTGATGAACTTTTGCACATAATCGATGCCAAAAAAACCCCAAAAGATAGATGAAGGAAGCCAACAGAGCCACAATGGCCATAAGCTCCCCAAAGCATACATGAATAGGTGTTGAGATTTTGATCTTCTCCCTCCATCTCCTCATCAAAAAATATGATGTCATAAATAAAGAAAATGAATAAGACCTTGTTGGTAAGCCCTATAGGGAGAAGTAGGGCATCTAATGCCAAAAGCTTTGAATTTCCACTATCATTCACATTGTTTTTCTTCATCTTTACCTTGCCATCATCCATTTTCTTCATCATCTTGAAATCATGGAAACTATCATTCTTCACACCCATTATAGATTTCCTTAGCCCAACAACATCCATCATGAACATGAGGAAGCTTTCTATGGTGTTTAAATCTAGGCTTTGGAGTAACCCCCCATGCAAGCACATACAATCTTGTTTGCAAAATCCTAAATAATACTTGGTCACATTGTTTATTGTTCTATGACTAATCTTTCCTTTTATGTCCTGTGAAGCTATAAGTATCAACACTACCCCCAAATTATCTATCAAATTCAATGAAGGCTGAAACACATGAACACAATTTCACCTATTTAATTTTAGCCAAAGCTAAAACTAAGAAAACTAAGAGACCCCAAAAATAGTTAAAAAACCTTGACTCAAATTGGCTAATTTCGTGATCTCCAAAATTCAATGATTTTTTTTTATCAATCACACATTTTCATCTTTAATTATATAGTTATATCAAAGATTCGATGTCAAATGTGAACTCTTACCCATTTGGTTGCTAGAATAGGAATAGGAAATTATGAATATGTTTTGTATTCTTTGTTGGGTGCACCAAATTGGAATAGAGAATATGAATACATATTGTCATTTTGCCCCTAAAATGAGCATATGTCCATTCCAATTAGGCTAAGATCCAAGGACTAAGGAGCATCCACATTGCCAAATTTTCCTAGGGTACTATCCTGGCCTCATCCCTTATGATGTCTTCGAGCCTAGCACTCAAGACTTGGTCCCTGGTGTGCTCTTTGTGAGCCATTCAACTTCACTAGTAGACCAAGGGCCTATTGACTTTAATCAAAAATTTAAGTCATCTTAAGACTGCTGAATGTGATAGGAAGCAAATTTAGGAAGGATACTCTAAATGTTAGTTGTAGAGATGGGGTCAATTGAGGTCCAAGATATGCAAAGACATCTAGGAATATTTGGTAGCAAGCTTGAATAGTTCACCATCAGCTTCATTTGCATTCAATTTACACTAGCTTGTGGTTGTGGGTTCAAATCCTCTCTAGTTAAAGTCACACAAGTGAAAATAAAAAAGAGTCACAATCAAGACACTAGTAGATCAAAGATTTCAAACCATCAAGAAATGAGCAATATAGATCTACATTTTTAGTGGTCAAAGAAGACATTTCTTGATCAAACCATCAAGAAGTAAGCAATATATATGTGATGGTGGAGTTTCACACACTATACAAATCTACAATTCAGTGATCAAAGAAGACATTTTTGAGAGCATCAATATTCCAATGGACAATAATATATTTAAACCATAATCTCTATCTATTAAAATTGATGGAAAGTTTGGAATCCAACATTCCAAGATATTTTTTGTAGATTTTGATGCATACACAAGTATTGACATGACCTAGTTAATAGATCAAAATATACATGCGAACAATTTTACATGTAATAATGAGGAAGGAAATAGAGATCATGAGGATTGGACAAAGGAGCTATGACACCAAAAAAAGTCATGTCTATAGTATTTCAAAGGATTTGAGGTAGAAATGGGGCATTGGAGTAATTTGGAAACAAGTCGTTTCACTCTTCACATGATTCAGATGACCATGGATCTTGCACAACCTCAATTGTCATAGGATCACTTGTGCAAAATACAAGTGTATTTGGTTATATTGGAAAAGCTAGTTCTAGAGGAGGATCTTATTATACTTGGATGGTAATTTAATTCCAATTTCAATTTGGTGAACCAAATAGAATAGAGAATAAAAATTCACAATTCTCATTCACAATCTCCTTTTCTATTCCCATTTTTTAATTCTAATTTCCAATTCCTATGTAGTAACCAAATGGGCCCTAAGTGATAGGAAAATACAAATATTTTGTGATAGATTATGCATTTTTTTGAAAATAAAAAGAGATATGGATGTAGAAATTCTTGATTTTATTAAAGACTCTTATGCTATGGATGTTAAAGGCTCTTCTACTATGGATGACAGGAATGACATTTACCATAACATACAAAAGATAATTATAATGCATCTCAAGAAAAAGTAGAAGAAAGTAGAGAATATGAGCCCTAGAATGCATTAAGAAAATTCAAAAAGCATGTTTTGGAAAAGAGAAGGAGAAATAAATTCAAGAACAAAATCAACTATTAAAAAGTAGGGCTCCATGCTTTACATGGTATCCTTCAAGGGCTGAAATATATAGATTATTGTTAATGATCCATATCACATTTTTTTTTGAGTAAAAAATTCCATCTACCATTGTTGTAAGAGAAATTTTGAAAGAAATATTGGAAAATAAGAATTAAGAAAATAGATTAGAAAGCACATAGCCAAATTATCAACTTGTATGCACACACACGTCTATTGACAAAAGGAATGGATATGTCCATTGATAAAAGGTTGCCATGGTTGTACACAATAGTATGAATGACAAATATATCCCACTTTCTCCTACTTCTATGATAGTTTTAACTACAAGCATACTTAATGTCTCTTTGAATGATGTATTGTAAAGTGGTGAAGTTTCATAAACAACATGAAAAATACCACCAAGCTTTATAACACAACCCAATCAAGCTTTGTCTAACAATACAAATAAATAACACATGGAGCAGTGATTTTAGGATTGGATATGATGTTCCTAGAGAAGATTTTGATTACAGATTTGACATAAAAATCAATCACCTCAAACTATCATCTAAAAATCATTTACAATTGTTATTTACCGATGTGCAAGTAACCTCACAAGGAAAGCCTACCGGCTAAATAAACTATTGAATATGTAAAGGGCAATGTAGAGCAAAGAGTAAGGTTTCACCAAATAAGGGTGACCAAACACAATACCTCCTTATCAAACAAGTGTCCCACATGGTAACAACCATGTGGAAGAGTGGAATAATTATAAAATCAATGACCCGCTACCACTTGATACATACATTGATATTAGCAATGCTACAAAATATGGAGCATTGCATATAAGAAGCCCATTGAAGACATAACAAGGTAAAATCAAGGTTGGCATATTATAATTTCTATAAATTAAATTTATTATTATTTTATTAGATAGTTTTTTATTACATATACATATAGGCTTAAATCTACACACTTAAGAAATGAGGTAGTAGCACCAAATGATCTAATAATTAAATCAAATAAGACACAAATGTGACACTATGAACCAAAAAAAGAGAGTATTCAATAATTGGTAATAAACAATAAAATATTCAATCCAATCAAACACCCTAGGCTTCTATTGCTTCTCTTTGATCATATGAAGTGTGCACTTAGTTGTGATTTTGACAACACTTATACTTTGAGCTCCAAAAAATATAATAAAATAATATGATTTCAAATGATAGCAATATGATAGAAAATTTACAAAGGTTTGTGCTATAAATAGGGAATACTGAGAGGGGGGGAGGGGAGTGAATTAGTATTCTACAAACTTTTTCCCACAACAAGATATTGTTACTTACTTTAAACCATGTATAAGAAAGTAAACCAATAATGCTAAACAATAAAGATAACCATACATAATTAGAACTCATAACACCATATTTTGTTAATCAGTGAAACCTTGGCCAAGGGAAAACCTAGGTGGAGATGGTACCCACAAAATGATCCACTAAACAAAACTATCTGATTAAGGATATTGGCCTTGTTAGGAGTCTATTAAGTACATATAGTGTCTTGAGACCTTGTTAGAGGACTAGGCCCTATTAAAGGCCTCAACCTTGTTAGGATTTGGTAGTACAATTATAATGTATGAAAGATGAGCCTACTACCCAAACAGGCAATATACAATTAAGCTTCTTTACAAAATTAGATATACATACAATACTATCTTACTATTGTACTTCACACTTCCTCTAATCATACATAAGATCTTGCATCATACAAGGTTCACATATCACATATACATCCTTCACATAAATTTTCATGCCATCACACTAGGCTCATAACTGCACAAGTTATGATATTTACTTACACCTTACTTTTTAGAAAACTTTGTTTAGTCAGCCTTGATGCTTCCACATGTTTGGAAAATTAACTTAGGATTAACATCTAGGATGCTATCCCATGATAGTTAAATAATTATTTTGTTAACAAAATAATTCCTTAATTCATAATACTTAATCTTCTATTGTGTTATATTCTACCTTGCTAATTACCTGTACTGGTAATTCCTCTATAACTAATGTCACACTTTTCATACACATATGTGTACTAGCACACATTATCACAACATTATCAACTATCCTTCCTCAATTTTGCATGTGTCAACTCTGACTCAGTCATCTGTACTCACAAATCTATTTTTGTGTTGATGTAAACTGTCTAATACCTAGAAAATTTTCTATCTCCAATATCACAATGAAATACTAAAATATATGTTGCCATAAATGACAACACCAAATTGACTAAGCACTCAACTAACTTAAATATATGCGAGTGATGAAATTGTGAGATAGGAGGGTTGTTTATATAGATTTTCTAAAAATTCATAAACAATTGAGATTGATTTGGGAAAATCATGATCAATGGACAAAGATGAAAGAGATTAGAGGAATAATTGTAAAGTTTCCAAATTTAAACTGAAAAATATAGAGGATAAAATCTAAGATGTTTTCTTTTTTTGGAGAGACAAAGTTTCCAAAAATTGAAAGTCAAAACTTTAAATATTTTCTGATTTTGGGTCTTCAAGAATTTTTTTTTCACTTTATGAGGATTTTCTAATTTTTAGAGATCATAATTCCTTATAAATTTGATTTTTCAAATGTTATTAAATTTAATTGAATCAAAATTTTAATTAAATTAGAAAAATAGAATTAATTGAAATTAAATAGAAATTAATCATAAATTGATTGAAACTAAAATTGAGATGAAACTAAATTTAGATTTTAATTTAATGAAGATGAATACATTGGTTAATTTAAATAGTTCTTTAAATTATGGGAAATTAGAAATTTAGTTTAATTAATAGATAATAATAAATTAATTAAAGGTTTATCAATTAAATAAGTTTAATTATTTAATTAATATTAGGGAAGATTAAATGATAAAAAGATTCAATTATAGAGGAATAAAGATGATTGATTAACAATTTAAAAACTCTTAGTTAATAGAAGAATAATTAGTGCATTAAATATGAACTCACAAGTCTATCCATTTTTTGGTGTCTACATTTTCCCCTATTTGATATAATGTGATTATGAGTGTTGCATTAAAGAATTTCATATTGGGTTTTACCCCAACTTTCCCTAGTGATAACAAGTTGACTATGTGCCCCCTCGAGATATCATTTGTGCAAGAAAGACATGAATTATCTCTCGATAGAAGATAAGAAATGTTAGATGAAATGATGAAAGAGAAGATTAGTTAGTATGGAATGAAAGCTTAGTTAGATGATGATTATTTGATTGATAGAGATTGCTTACAAGAATCTTGTCTATTTTTAGGAAGGACCCATCCTGTATAAGGCAAGTAATAGTGTCTAGTTTTGGGGAAGATACACCCTGTATACATGGTAAGTGACAATGTTTTTTTAGGAAAGATACATCCTGTATAAGACACATGATCATTAATTGATTGACTGATTAATAAGAAGATTTGAATTTTGTTGAAAAATTTATGGATTGACTAATTTGATTGATAAAAGTAATGTTAGTGAGAAGCACAAATGAGCGAGAAGAATGAGTTAGGAGATATGATATAGAAGAATTGAACTTGTCCTATCAAGTTGGATGGTATATTTATTTGTTGCCAAATATTTTTCATAGGTGTTCATCATCATTCTTTATTGAAAAGAAAGAGATATAAGTGCACCTAGATATTGACCATCTATATACTACAACTATCTCTGATTAACAAGAAGAAAAAAAAAGAAATATTTCAATATCATTCTAGGTTGTCTTAGATCATGGGTGTGTGTAATTTCCTGATGCGTTACAGTTCTTATAACATTCACCCTACATCATCCTTGCCCCAAAATTTTATTAAAACACTCCACAAACATCAAACAAAGAAAATAAGATGATAAACTATCATAGCCTCTCTCACCAATTAGTGGTATACTTGAGGAGCATTGGAACATAATCATGAAAGATAAATCAATAATGGACTAACATAAAGGACTTTGTCAACAACCTTACTAATTATTAATTGTATTGATTTGATCGAATGATGTGCCTCGTGAGTCCATTGTTGATTTTTCAAGCTCATTGCTTTGATATGAATGTTTGATCATCACATTTTTCTTGTTGTCAAAAAAGATATTTTATTGCAAGGATTTTGATGTGTTTTGATTTTTTGGGATTTTTTTCAAGATTGTATATGATGTTTTTGAATAAAAATTTCAGTTCATTTTATGAAATTTTTGAAGGTTTTTTCATGACACTTTTTGAATGTTTTTGAACATTTTTTAGGACATTTTTTTGAATGTTTTTGAAAATTTTTTCATGGCATTTTTTGAATGTTATTGAAGATTTTTTAGGACATTTTTTTGAAGATTTTTTTAGGACATTTTTTGAGAGTTTTAAAAGATTTTTTCCAAGACATTTTTTGAATATTTTTGAAGATTTTCAAGACTGTAAGAGTAACCCCAATGTCTATAAAGACAAGGGATTGAAGGATGGATTGGTATAATACCAAAGGTACCTTAGTATTCCTTGGAGATTTTTGGATGTTAAGGACTATCCATAGGAATGATAGCATATTTTTGACAAGCTTAGGGATTGGACATGACAAAAGGTGATGATTGTTGGCATTATGATTATTTTTGTCATTAGTGACAACACTTACTCAATTCTGAATGCTTACTGAGCATCCAATGGTTACCTTGTAAGCTTAACAGTTATGCAGTTTACATCGAGCATTCCTAAAGCTATCGAGTAAATATAGGCAATGTGAAGACCAGTAGTGTCTATCAATTTTTTTAGTGTCTACCATGCTTCACAATGTCTACCCGGTAGTAAGTTTGTGTCATGGAGATTTAGTGTAAACCAAGCATTGGAAGAAGCAGTGTTTACTGAGTGAAGCAAGGTAAACTTAGTGTGCAGTATCTATTGAGTGACACTACATCTACCGAGTCACTAGTGGTTATCGAGTTTAGAACTACATTGAGTGATTAGTATGGACCAAGCCTTCACTTCTACTGAGTGCATGATGATGCAGAGTAATGCAGCGGATGCCGTGTATCGGAAGGTCACCGAGTCAGTTCAGTGAACCCGAGTTATTTACTGTTGGGCCAACTTTGTAATGTATTTGTTCACTTGTATTTTGGCTGACCTTGCAATTTTGTAAATTTGAAAGGTATATATGTAAGATGTATTGTAAGATATCAAACATATGAAGGAATAGTGAAGTAACGTGAAGTAATTTTGAAAAGTATCTATGAAGGATTTTCAATAGCAGTTCAAGGAATATAGCAAGGTCAATACAGAGGCAGAAAAGTTATATTCATCACATAAGGTGATCAGTGCATAAAGGATCTTATCCAAAATCAGTTGTAAGTAGATCCACTGCTTCATCTTAATAGGTGAATCAATTTTCTAAATCTTCTAACAAGGTAGACTTAATAGTCTTTGTATAAATCTCCTAATCAAGTTCATACTTCATTGTATGTTTGTAAATCCTCTAACAAGGTGGACCTAGCAATCCTTTGTGCTCCTAACAGGGTAGATCACCAAAAGTGGTCAATGTAAGCCTTAACAAGCCAACTTTATGCTGCAGTATTGAAGTTTTGTGGGTATCATCCCCACCCCAATTTTACTTTCTATTTGGAAGGTTTTTGGGTCACCAAAATATTGTGTTCCTTTGTGTAATGAATGTTTTATGTTTCAGAACTAATGTATGTAGTAGCATAGATGGATGTGTGGTAAATTTAAAGAAAAGTTTTAAAGTTACTGATTCACCCCTCCCCTCTTAGTAACCTGTCATATCTTGAATATTTACAACAATTGGTATCAGAGCTTTGTGGTTCTCAGGATAAAAGTTTGGTAGCTTGAGCAAAGATCTAAAAGACAAATGGAGATATTCAGACTTGACAAGACAATTAAAAATGAAAAGCTAGATCTAGAGATGGCCATAACTCAACTCAAAGAAGCAAAGGAGCATCTTTCCCAATCCCTGAAAAGAAGAAGGAACTTGCAATACAAATGGATGACCATCAGTATGTTGAAGAAAAGATTGAAGATCTTTTACCATTAAGTAGCTCAGATGAAGCTAATAAGGCAATCAAGGAACTCCTAGCAAAGAATGGCTCTCTACAGGAAGAAGTAAGAAAACTCAAAAGAGAACAAGAAATCCAATCAATCAGGCTATGTGAAATTTTGGAACAAAGGAATAAGGAAAATGAAGACTTGGAGGCAAGAAAAAATGAATGACAGAATCAATCCAATCAGCATGAAGACCTCATTGATCAAATCATCGAAGCAAATGAAGAAATAAGGATTCTCAAAGCACATAATGAAAGAATAAGAAGTGATCTAAATTATGAAAGGGAAATTATTGAAAGAATATTGAGAGAACTGAGATGTGAAAAGAAATTTTTTGAAAAATTAAAGAATGACCTAACTAGTGAAAAACAAATCAATGAAAGAATGTTGAAATCACAAGAAGACATGAATCAACTGATTCAACAAAATGAGCATAATCTTCATAAGCAAAAAGGTAAAGCAAGACTTGGATACAATGAAGAACAAGGTGAATCTTCCAAGCAAGGTGCAAAAAGGAATCTAAAACCCTCATGCAATTATTGTGGGAAAATTTTTCATACATCAAATAAATGTTGGAGCAATGGAAAAGGAAAATTCAATGGAAAGTGCTATAACTGGAATCAACATGATCACAAAGCCAATAAATGCAAGGAGAAACCAAAATTTGAAGGTAATTGTCACAAATGCAAAAAGCATGGTCACAAGGCATCTCAATGTAGATCCAAATCATTCAATCCCGTTGAACAACTTGTAAAGGCAATATTTGGATGGGACTACTATACCTAGTGTAGGTTTCATTATTGTGGAGAATATGGACACACTGGTATAAATTGTGCAAGACATCATCTAAGGAAGAAGGACACTACTATAAGGTGTTACACATGCACTAAAATTGGTCATATAGCTAAAAAATGCATGAATATAAGCAAAATGAAGATGAAAAGAAAGCAAGGGATGACAACATAAGGAAACAAATGAAGTAGTAATGGATTCCTAAATCCACTAAAGATACAAGCTCAAATCATGGAAGTGAAGTCACTCAAGAAGTGGGTGACTCCATCCCCTCAAACTAAATTCCTAAGAATGCGTAGGAGCTATACTCAACAAGGAAATCATAAGCAGTTCTAAGAAATATGCAGAATGCAAATGATCCAATCAGTATTCCAAATACAACAGGATCACAAAAAGGTTATCTTTCATCAATTGCATCAAAATCCATCGAGGAAAGTGGTTAAAGACCTTACTGAGCAAGGTCAGGTGTAAAAGGAATTTGGTTCATCTACCAAGTTGATACACTTGCTAAGTTAGGTCAGTGGATGATAGTCTATCATGCACTACAATAGTATGCTACCTAGCATTAATGGAAAACTTTTCATCAAAATGGGAAAAATTCAACTTCATTTTTCATCGTATCCTTAGAGAAAAGAGATCTCTAGGTGCATTCAAGAAATTTCAAGTGATTTTGAGAAAATTTGTAGTTAGGGAATTTGTTCAAAGATTTCCATCACTTAGCGAGTAGAAATGGCATTTAGAAGCACCAAAAATAACAAGGTGAAAAGAGGATCAGAGATGTTGGTCAAGGGTGTAGAATGGAAAGCACCAAATTTCAAGTTAGTTCCTGCAGTGGCAGAGGCACTTGACCCTAATGGTGCACAATCACAAATTCCACCAAAGGTACTTCTGATTAACGATATCCACACTCATTTTAAATGTTCAATTCAAGAGATAAGAACCCTAGAAATGGATAGTGCTTTAGAAGAAATGCGTGTTGATGGCTCATTGAAACTTGAGCATAAGCTTTTGGAAACAAAAGGGTTGACTCACATATCACACCTGCCAAGAAGCTTTCAGATAAAATGGATAAGGTATATTCTTAGCCATGTTCACAATGGTCAGTTATGGTTGGAGTGACCCATATTGATCACCAAAAAGATGATTCACAAGATTACTAGCCTTCCCATTCTGAGCAAAGCTAAATCCACCAAAACCCTAGGTCAGGATGAACTCTAAAAGAAAACCCTAGCCAAGTGGGACAATAGAGGCTTGAAAATTAGCACTATTACTGACATAGAGCTAAGGTTTGAAATTCATGTAATTGCTCACAAGATTTATAGTTCCAGTCATTTTAATAGCGTACCATGTGAGGCAGTAGACTTAACATTCAAAGTTGTGAAGAAAAACATGGAATATGACCTGTCAGAGCTACTACTAAGGCAACTAAACAAGAATATGGATAGCATCAAGTCATTAAAGAACAATCCCTACAAATTTGATTCTTTGTTAACATGTCTCTTCTTTTATGTGCAAAAATTATTTTCATCAAAAGGTTCTATCGTATGGAGAAAGGATGTTCCCATTTTGTATCAGATAAATGAGTTTATAGCAGAAATGGGTGTAAACTTTGATAGTATAATAGATAATTATTTTGAAGACTTCAAAGAAAGAATGAAAAATAGGTTCAAGATTCCTCCTAAACTTGTTGAGGACTATAAAGATGATGTATGTTTTATGGTAGACTGTGATGGAGTATACATTCAGGCAGTTAGGCCCCGAGTTGCATGGGTGAAACCTCTCCCTTATGAGGTCAATATTAATGAAACCAAGGACAACATTGAAAAACTGGTAAATGAGCCTATAGATTTGAAGCAACCAGTCTTTGGTACTTATGATGAGGCAAAAGCCAGGATTGAATTAGAAATTAAGCTACCTCAAGCAATCAACAAAGGTAAGAGAAAGATTGTTAAGATTAAAATTGTCACTGGTCCCTTAATGCTTACTGAGGGAAAAGGAGAGGACGAAGAAGAGGATCAAGAACAAGAAAATGAAGAGAAAGAATTAGAAAAAGTGGTAGAGCTAGCAAAGAAGAAAGGGAGGGTTGTCATTGCTAAACCTCCAAAGGCCTCCACAACTATTTTCACCAGGAGAGGCAAAGGAAAAAATAAAGGGGAAGTAGTATTCAACAAGCCCCAACTTACCTTCCAAGAAAGATTAAAATAAATGGAAGAAGGAGCTGGCATCACAAACTTCAAAGATTTAAAGTTTGAAACTAGAACTGATGTAGAGAAGATGCAGATTGAGGAGCTGGTACTCACCAAAATGAGAAAGTGGAAGTATTCCCCAGACCAGATTGCTCCTTAGATCTCAAAAGAATTATTAGGAAGACTGCAACCAAGGTGGGAATCAATCACAAAAATAGCAAAAGACATCTATGAACAATCCTTGAAGAATCTATTACCAAATCTCACTAAGGCAGAAGTAAAGGTAGCCATGGAGAATAATGAAGGTAAAATGATGATTAGATTTCACACATGTTTGATTCTAATTAAGGACATTGAGCATGTTGTAAGAGATTCAAGAAACATGTGGAAGAATATCTATCATCTGCATAAGCCTAGTGATAATCCAGTTGTGATCAAGGATGATAATGGTGATAGTGATGATGAAGAAGATGACAACACTCCATGTGCTAATATTGATATTGAAGATTATTAGGCATTAAGGGCTGATGATGAAGAGAAAGGGGAAGAAGCTAAAGAGGAAGACAAGGAGGAAGTGGATGAACAAGATGACCCAATGAAGATTGCAGCAGAAGTCATTGCTTCCCTTCCTCACTCTCCACCTAAGCTAGAGACATCATTAGGGTTGGAGACAACTTCAACAAGATTGATTGCATCTACATCAGAAATATCATCTGCTCCTACCACCCCACAACTCCAAGCATCTTCTATGGAAGTATCAGTCACTTCATCTACTAAGCTATAACCCTCTTCATCAACACCCGAGCAATCAATCACATCATCATCAACTATGCCAACTTATTCTGCTCCATGTACAGTAAGTTTGACAACCCATTCTACAATTTGGTGTACCATAGCTCTGGCTGCACCAATTTCTATTAGTACTTCAATTATAAATATTCTAACCTATACATTACCTATTGGTACATCATTTTTGGGAAGCACATCAATTTCGGATACAATTGGCACTTCTCTCATTTTTCCTCCAGTTGGACCAATTCAAGTTTTTTCAGCTAGTCCATCTATATCAACTATTGTTTCTATTTCTAAATCCAAGGAAGTAAGCACTGAAGTAAAACCTAAGACTCCTCTAAAAATTCTACTTACTAGTAAGGAAATTGATGAAGATTTAGACTTGGATAAAGAAATTATTATTCCCAAGATAGATTTAGAAATTGCCTCAGCCAATGAAATGAGAATGGTCAGCCAACTTTTAGAGCTAAAGGCAAGGTAGAAGCAGCTAAGAGAAGAGAGGGACAGAGAATACACAATAATCAAGAATGCCAAAAATATAATTACTAAAGCTACTAGTGTTGATGTTGATCCATCTCAACACATTTTGTTACAATTAGAAGAGCCTGTAAATAAGTTCAATGAGGACACCTCTGGGCAAGACAAGATCATTGAAAAAGTAGAGAAGAAATTTGACAGTAAGGTGCTTGATCACATTGCTTAGCACATTGCAATAAATCAGGTAGAATTATCCACAATTTTGAGCAACCTTGAGCAATCTTTTACAAATGTAACATTACTTTTTGGAAAGCTCTGTGATGTTACCGAGTACACCAAGGATGTTAAAGAAATTTTAAATAAGATAGATGTGGAAATGAAGGCTAGTGCTTAAAAGTTACAGCTTGACCATAGTTCAAGCTCTTCACATCACATGAAGGTGAATTTTTTTCAGAAATGTAGGCAGAGTTACTTAGAGAAGAAGCCAGGATAAGATCTACACTGACTAACATCCAGAATATGATCCTTCCAGTTATGGACCAAATGTAGAAACATATTGCCTATTCAAAAACATTGATTCAAGACAACAATTTTTCTATAGCAGATCATATGATTGAACTTTCTGTAGAAGTTCAAGTGGCTTTGTCCTCCTATAAAATTTTGCAAGATAATTGGGATAAGACATTGTCTCTTATTTTCAAGGTACACACTAAATTTCTCTCACATTTTAGTGTCTCTATTTGAATTTATTGTATATATTCTTTGGCATTATTGTCAAAAAGGGGGAGTATCAGATGAACAAGAGAAGAGAGCAAGGGGAGTAAAAGAGACTTGTGAAGAAATAAAAATAAATTGACATATGTATAGATAAAAGCTATGTATGCCATATGTATGGGGGAGATATGTAAGATATGTATATATAGCATATTTACAAAGATCAATTTTGGTAAATCAAAATTAGAATGTTAGTTAACATAAGTTTTGGTTCATAAGTGCTTTTTTCACTAATGCCAAAGGGGGAGATTTTTGGCATTATGATTATTTTTTTCATTAGTGACAACAAATACTTAATTCAGAATGCTTACCGAGCATCCAATGGTTACCTTGTAAGCTTAGCAGTTATGTAGTTTACACTGAGCATTATTGAAGCTACTGAGTAAATATAGGCAATGTGAAGACCAACAGTGTCTACCAAGTTTCTTAGTGTCTACCGTGCTTCACAGTATCTACTGAGTAGTAAGTTTGTGTCATGGAGATTCAGTGTAAACCAAGTTTTGGAAGAAGTGTTTACCGAGTGAAGCAAGGTAAACTTAGTGTGCAATATCTACCAAGTGACACTACATCTACCGAGTCACTAGTGGTTACCAAGTTTAGAACTACATCGAGTGATTAGTATGGACCGAGCCTTCACTTTTATTGAGTGCATGACAATGTTGAGTAATGCATTGGATGTTGTGTATCAGAAGGTCACAGAGTTAGTTCAGTGAACCTGAGTTATTTACTGTTAGGCCAACTTTGTAATGTATTTGTTCACTTGTATTTTGGCCGACCTTGCAATTTTGTAAATTTGAAAGGTATATATGTAAGATGTATTGTAAGATATCAAACATATGAAGGAATAGTGAAGTAATTTTGAAAAGTATCTGTGAAGGATTTTCAACAGTAGTTCAAGGAATACAACAAGATCAATATAGATGTAGAAAAGTTATATTCATCACATAAGGTGATCAGTGCATAAAGGATCTTATTAGCAATTAGTTTTAAGTAGATCCACTACTTCATCTTAGCAGGTGAATGAGTTTTCTAAATCCTCTAACAAGGTAGACCTAACAATCTTTGTATAAATCTCCTAACCGAGTACATACTTCATTGTATGTTTGTAAATCCTCTAACAAGGTGGACCTAGCAGTCCTTTGTGCTCATAACAGGGTAGATCACCAGAAGTGGTCAATGTAAGGCTTAAAAGGCCAACTTTATGCTACAGTATAGAAGTTTTGTGGGTATCATCCCCACCCTAGTTTTACTTTCTATTTGGAAGGTTTCTAGGTCACTAAAATATTGTGTTCCTAATGTATGCAATAGCATAGATGGATGTGTGGTAAATTTAAAGAAAAATTTTAAAGTTACTGATTCACCCCTCCCTTCTTAGTAACGTGTCATATCTTGAATATTTCCAACAGATGATATCTTGCATTGATTGGCATATGGCTTATAAGAATGTACATGTCAAGAGGATGTTGAAAATATATTTACATTTTTATGTCCTTTATTTTATCAAGATCAATAGATGGATTTGGATAGGATAATCATAGGTGAAGCAAGATTTTGAAAAAAAAGGACTAGATAAGGGATAGGGACTAAAGATTGTGATAAGATAAGCAATATGGACCAATGGGATATGGATGGGATAATGGATATGGACCAAAGGGATCTAGATAGGATAATGGATATGGACAAATGAAGTAGATAGGATGTGTGACACTTCCATGGATATCATTAGCCTTTTCAAGATCAAAGTTGGGAAAAAGTGAGTATGGATGCTGATAAGATAAGGGATATGAGGGACATAGGATAGTGGCGAAAATGTAATGAATGTGATATGATAGGATTATATGGATGGAATGCACCCCCAATTATGTGATTTAAGAAGTTCATAACTTATGCATGATGCTTTTTTCTAGGTTTTAATCATGGTAGTTATCCAAAGTGCTTGTTTTTCAGGTTTTCACTATCGGACAAAATTATTTCTCTTGATTTTTTTTTTGAATTATTGTGGAAGATAGTGGATACATGTTAGGTAATAGAGGAGGGAATCAAGCATAATTTTCCATGGATAGTGATCTTCCAAAATCTAAAATAGTAGACCACAACATTTAATGGTATGCTCAAAGATGTTGGTAGGGTAATGACAAATGAAATGAAATGGATGGTTGGATAAACTGGGAGAGAGGTTTATGAAAAGGACAAGGTAAGATGGATGTGTCAGTGTTTTAAAATGCTATAGGTTTCAAATTACCCTAATGAGAAAAAGACACATCTAGGGGTAGCTAACTCCCATCCTTAACGTATCCTTTCTGATGTAGGAGCATCTAGAGGTATAAGGGCAATCCTATGTCACCCAAAAAAAAATACCTAGACATAGTTTCTATTTCATGTGTTTTCATTTCTGGATACCCATTTGGGTCAAATAAAGGTTCAACTCTCACAATTCCACTCTCAATGTTCTAGGTTAGAGATTTTAAGCACCTTGGGATACGTGTAAATGCCAAAAAAATAGGACTATGTAGTTAAGCCATAATTATGGTGAGTTAGAAGGTATAAATTGGAGGGATTATTAAAATTGTAATTTAGAACATTCCAGAAAAAGAATAAGGTCAAAAGGTTGCACAGTTTGAAAGTTATCACAGTTTTTCAATTTCTAGAGACCTCCTAAGAATGCTTCAAAGTCAAGTTCAAGGCACTAAATGACCTCATACAGAGCTGAAAAATGGGGGACAAGAAAAGATCATCCATAAGGCTATAGAGCACTCTAAAAGCTTTCTAGAAATGTAAACGGTTTGTCAATCAGAGCTCCGGTTCAAAAGTTATGCCTCCCGAAAGTTCAGCTACCATTTTTGGATTCTTCTAATTTTGCACCAACTTCTAAAGTGACTTCTGGAGCCTTCCATTTTGGTGGTGGATGCCAACTAGCACTTTCTAGAATGTATTCCTAATCCTTAACCCTTTGGGGTCTATTTAAGAACATTCTCGACATTGTAAAAGGCAGTTCGGAGTGGAGTTTGAGAGAAGGTACTGGGAGAAGAAATTATCTCCAGATTTATACTATTGTAAGCCCATAGGGCATGTTTTGGAGTCTATTTTCTCTGCACTAAGTGTATTAGCATATTTTCATAGTTAATAAATTTTTCCCTTTCCTGTTGTGTCCATTCTATACTTGGGTTGTTTCCCCATCACTTTCAGACACTGGACCAACTATAAGGCTAGACCCTTCTTCTACCTCATACTCTGCAAGACCTAGGCAAGTGGACCTCAGATCCAATCTATATGGTACCAATTCTAACATATTCTTGAATCTATTATATGCCAATTTAGCCCTTATTTCTCTAATTGACTCATTGAATAACATAGATCTACAATAGCTAAGTGCAAGATAATGAAATTCATAAGCTGAGTGAGGGCATAACATTTTGGTTCTTCAACATTATAGGGAAAAACATTTGATTAATGATGTTGATTTTAGAAAAACATGACATGAACAATATAACCTTATGATCCTTCAAAATGATTAGTGCTTTATTTGTTGGGCAGTCACACAAAAACCTAACAACACATCCCTGAAAGTCATTGACATATGCCATTTATCAGGACTTCTTGATCTATCTATCCACTTTATGAATTAGACATCTACATCTTTCTGAATCTCATACTTGACCTATCCCTTCATGAGATCTGCAATCCTATGATGATGAATCAAGCATTTACATGAATCTATAGCAGTTACATAACTCTATTAGTCATAAGAAAAATAAATCAACATTTACAACCAATAGATTGTAACTAAGTTTCATAATCTTTGTTTACAAAACATAAAAGATCACAAACAACATGAATAGGAGAATAGATATCGAAAAGAAGACTAACTTGTTGCTACTTGTTCATTCATTTCTTTGAAACAAATATAATAAGATGCATGAAATTGAAATGCAAAACTACCTAATAGATCATAACTATCTGTATTCTCATTCTTGTTGTTCATTCACAAGAGAAATTGTTGAAGAATGTGTGGTATCACAGTCATGAAAATATCTCAAGAACTGGAATCAAACGGTTTCACAGTGAAAAACTAGAACCTATAAAAAGAATGAGAAAGAGAATGATATAGAGGAATGAATTCACAGATCTACTCTATGTCTAAGATCTATCCACTTGAAAACCTCCTCAAGAAGTTAAAAGAATCTCTCTAATCTCTCTCTGTAACTAGATATCAAATCCTTAACTATTTTTCCTCCCAAAAGTATAAAGTGATTCAGATATTTGATTGAAAATATAACTGATGTTGATGCCAAATTTGGAATCAAGGCAAAGACAAAAAATTAGTAAAAAATGACCTCTAGAAGCCAAGAAAAATCTTTTGAATTCATTTAGGCTTCAACAAACTTCAATATTTTCCCTCCAACTAATTTTGATACTTAATGACGAAATCTACATGTTCTAGTAAGAATGTCTTGAAATATTGAAAAATACAAATCTACTTATAGAGTGAACCAATGACGATCTTATCAAAATTTAATTCCATATGTGGATTCCTTGTCTTGAGACCTTTCCAACGATATATGTTACTTGATATTTTGGCTGAAAAACACCTCTTTGGTGACCATTTGAATTTGTAGGCTCCAATCTAGTGTTTCACATTACATTTGGAAAAAATTTTAACTTTTCAAAAGTTAAAACTATAGAGTAAATTCCAGTCTTATTTAAAATCTAGTTTTGTACGTACTTTCTAAAAGAAAATTAAAAAATATTTAAAATTTGCAATTTTCAAAATTTCCCACCATTCTCCTCTTGGTCAAACCTGTTGACTAGCACTCGCTATGTGTCAACATGTGGTTGGTTGACTACTACTTTGTCATCTATCCCTTGCCACTTGGATGCCACATGTCATCATTCTATTAGCTTCCTACTTTGCCATGTCATCATGCCACATCATTGTGCCACATCATTAGTTGCTATGTCACTATCCTAGTTAGCATTATGCCATGTCATCAGCGATGTAGCGACCTTGTGACATGTGTCATTCTCTGCCATGTCAAAAACCTTAGGAAGCATGCCACATCTAAAGTCCCTACCGTGTGTCACTTTTGGACTCGTCCACCTCATGCCCAACTGACATCTAATCACTATCCACCTCACCCTGACATGTCACCACCACATCACCTGGCTACCACTTGTCATTCTCTAATTTGCTGACTGCATTGCATGGGCCCCACAACTCTTGCTACTAAATTTTACACTTTTCTGGGAGGTCACCATGTCTCTTGCCAAAAAAATTCACTTTTTTTGACGGCGATATAGTGACCAATAAAATTTGGTGACCTTCTCCGACCATTTCTTGATTTTCTCTATTTTGTGTGTTCGTTCAAAATTTTGCTAACTCCTTGTGAGCTAGTTGGCCATGGTGGACTGCATTATGCAAGCAACTGCCTTCTAAAAGCTGATTTCTTTGAGACACTTAATGATATGTGTGCTTTATTATTTATGCATTTAAAATATCCCCGACATAGTGAATGTTGGACTATATTTTTCTTCTATTTTTGCTCTACCTATTTAATGGTGTCTTCTGGTGATTCTAATATTTTTAAATCTTGTGATGGGTGTGTCTCTTTCTGCTCACAGGCTATCGATCCAAGCCAAGCTAGGAACCATTATTGATTTAGGGGTATCTACAAAGAAGAGCAAAATTCTCACTATGCATTCTATTTATTCATCTTGCATACACCAGAATAATTGTACTCCTCAATCTTGGGATTTCTTAATATGGATTCCAAAAGTTCTACAACAAAGGAGAGGGAGAGCATCACCCATTTCTATGAGAAAAATCCTTCCCCAAAGATACTAAAATGAAGGTTAGTTAACTACTCACTTATGTTAATGTTATTTCTGTTCCCAAATCTATGTTCAAATTGTGGGGGTTTCATGTTCCTTTTGCATGGACCATTGTTTCCTCTTGATATCCCCTGCTGCCTTTTCTTTGTGTGGGTGTTTCCTGCATAAATATTTTTTCTCTTTGATTAGTGGCTCATTCACTTTGAATAAAATAAGGATGTTCTTCCTTAGGCCTACAACTAAAAGCTATGGAGATCCCCTCTTTATTTTAATTAGTATTGGTTTCTCATGATGTTAAAGGTCAATGCCTTTCCTTCCCCAAGCCGGCTCCCTGGTGCTCACACGTGTCTCTTTTGTCTCCTCTTAGTAGTTTACTTCATTGTTTACACCTTTCAATGTCATCCCATTGGCCTTCCTACTTTGGCATGGTCTTCTCTCCTTAGCATGGAGCATATCTTACATGCTACAAATTCTTTATATGTCGTTAACTCTTGGCATCTTGCTTGCGGGTTCATCCTAAAACATATATCTCATGCTGTGGAGAATTAGTCACATAGATTTGATATAACCTAAAGAAATAGAAAGTACAATCTTCATCTTATTAGATTGTGTCCAACAGAGTAATTGAAGAGAATTCATGGTCATGAAAGACTTGAAAATCAGAAGCCGATGCATCCTAAGAATTCCAAAATGCCATAATAACAACAAAATGGCCAAGTCACTATAATTAATGTATAGTTATCACATAGAAATTTGACTACCTTTCCCTTTAACATGGAAGAATCTCCTCCAAAATTGTGGACAAAGCTCTACATAATATTCTTTGCCTTGTTGTTAGTGCATCTTTTAAATCCTTTGAAACTTGGGGAGTGTTTAATTCACTCCCACAATTAGAACCTTCATATGTCCTTACTAAGCTTCTAGGGGCTCTTTGAGATTCAACTCATCCCTCCTCACCTTATGACCTAATATTTATACCCTATGGTCTCCCTATTCCATGTTTTTCCATGGGTCAATCCTTTTAACTATTCCTTACTTTTTTGCACCAATATGATGAAATCAGTTGGGCCCCAGGTGAGTCCAACTAAAAACATTTCATTTTCAAATGACTAAAGTCTCAAACTAATCCATTGATTCCCTGATACTGATTCAAAACATATTTGACTGCTGCTCAAGTCATTAGAAACTCATTTTATCACTTTATTGCAACTTGTCAACTTGGTGCCAGGAAGTCCTTTGACTTGCTTTAAAAACTAACAAAAACATCTAATTGGGCTTTGAGATTTGAAACATTGACTCTATGTTCTGCATACTCCTACCCTACTAAATCTTGTCTTATGAGGAATTCTCAGTCAAAATATATTGAATGTCGAAATTACCCTTTTAAAATTGCCTACAAGAAAATATGTTAGAAAACAATAAATCACGTTCAAAATTGGCTTCAAAAATTGGGTAAATTGAGACTTGTGAAAACAAAAACTATGGAATCTATTCACTATCATGAGGAGAGTATAAATCTAGGATTTGGGCTCATGAAGAATAATAAGATGCATTTTTTGAATGGTCAATGTGGGCTACTTAGAATTTGTAGATTGGAAACACTGGCAAAAAGGTGATTTTTGCAAACGATATAGACTTGGAAAAGTGTGCAAATGGATTTGTCAAGATTTGCAAATTGGCATACTTGAAGTATTTTCAGAGGAGAAAATTGTGGTACAATCCATTTGATTCCACTTACCATAGATTTCAAGATATGACATCATGGATAAGGGTACCAAAAAATCTGTATTTACCAATAAAAAGTTATAAATTGCATTTGGAATTACGTTTGAAAATTGAACAAATGGATTCATCATAAGCTCAAAATTGAAACATAGAAAGTCTCTGACCTTTAGAATACAATGTAAAAGGAATTTCATCATTTTAGTCAATTGGGTCAAAGTTATAACAAGTCAAATAGGGCTTCCCAGAATTCAAAACAAATTGCATCAGCATGACAACAATAAATGACCAACTTTGAGGGATTCAAAACCTAGTTAAACAGACTCAACATGACTCAAAATCTAAAACATAAGCTCTCTAGTATGGACATTAAACACTCCCAAAGAAAAAAGTCATGAAACATTACTAGGTGCAAGATATTTAATTGCAAACACAACCTCCTATCACTATTTGACATGGGCAAAAGCGCAAAATTGGACATTGCTCAAAATGGAACTTCATGAAATAGCTTGGAATGGTAGTTTATCATCATGGGATGCATAGACATACTGAATGCATGGTGCTAGAAACATTAAACACCTCATGGGTCTCAAATGAATGGTCAGGTACATATACCTCAAAAAACATTTAAGGGGTTGATTTTTTCAATTGTACTCAAAATCAGGGCTTCGATTTTGAGTCCCAACAGTGGTTCTATCTAGCGATGCATGTCCCTTGTGGGCATGGAAAGGATTCAAATCTCTAGAAGAAGCATACCACACACCTAAAATAGTAAAAACTTCTCTCAAACAACTTTATTGAAAGCAAGAAACAACTATTCCTACTATGTACACATGATGGCCCCAGGCCACCAAACTTCAAAAAAATCTTTTACCTCTATCATATATTTAATTTTCATCTAAAATTTAATGAGGTAAGTTGGAAATATTATTCATTTCAATCTTACCAATCAGATTAGCATTATGAATCAACCCACTTGGCCAAACTAAATCTACATCTTCACTTTCATAATGCATACAAAAACTAGCTTCATTCTCAACCACTTGCTCATTATGAAAGCACTGATCAACATGCTCACAAATATCAGAATCAAACTAAAAATCTTCTCCAATGAATGAATCATGCATGCTATCAGTTTTGAATATGAAAGCTTCATACTCAACTTGGGGAAAAAGGTCACACATACCTTCAAATTGTATATCCTTATGTACAACCAGATGATATTTGAATGAGCAATCAAATTTGTACTCACACATGTCAACAATGTCAACATTTGAAACTAATTCAAAATCTTCAAATGCCTCTTTGAAATCAGCAAATGGATTAGTTGTTATATTAGAGCATTCATCATAAAACTTACTAGAAGTTGTATGCTGATTTTCAACAAGAACTTTATCAAACACCTTGTCATCGATCTCATAAGATGCAACATCATCATCTTCACCATCATACTCAAAAGAAGAACAATCTGATCTTTTACAGTAGTAGGATAATGTATCATCATTAAAATCATCCTCAGCTAAATCTGAGTATTCCATGTCTTCTTCAAACAATGGATTGGTAACTCCATGTAATGATCCTTTTTCAACATGCTGACAAAATATAGGCTGATCATCATCAGGATCTTCATCATATAAAGCATTAGTATACACTTTAAATTCACTACCCATTTCATTTTCATGGAGACTTTCAGCATACGAAGAAAAATCATAATTATATGAAGAGTCACCATCCACTCCATCAACAAAGCATGTAGAATATAAATCAAAGTTACTTTCATTGTCTTCATGAAGGTGATTCAAATGTCTTGCAAACCAGTCATCTTTAGGTGCTGATGCATCAACCTTAGAATCATTTGCATGTTGATTATCACTGCATGCATCTTCAAGACATTCATCTACACAATTAGGTAGTCTGTCCTTATAAATAATATTTTTGTCTTCATATTGCATAGAAAAATCTTCTTCAAAAATTTCAACCTCAGGCTGATTTACATAACTCTGAAATGGAACTTCACTTTTAGATTTAGAAAAAGAACTCATACCTTCATTGGCATAAGAGTACTCACTTTCATCATTACTTTCTTCTTCCCAATTTGCATCAGATTTGTATGATGACAAGCATGTACTAGCACTATCCTCTTCTTGACTCAAGTAACAACTCTCATCATTGTCTTCACATGATGCTTTTAGATCAGCAACTTTATTTTCATCACTTAAAAGATCACTTCCACCTTCTTCATCCTCATACTGAGATGAGTGACTTTCCTCTTCATGACTGGTTATGTTTTCAGCATAATGCAAATCATCAATAGAAGAATGAATAACTATATTTGTATCTTGCATGTATACTTTGTCAAATGAATCAACTCTATCATTTGCTATTGTAATACTAGAAACATGTGCATTACATTCTACAATAATAGACTCATCTCTTCCTTGAAACCAATAAACTTCATTTGTACATGTCTTTAATTTTGAACTTTCAACAAAATCATCTACCACAACAGGGGTACCTACTTGCTAATATGAATTTGTACATCCTACATGAAATTGATTTCTTCTTTGACCCTCATTTTGCTAGCAAACATTTTTAGAGAAATGACTCCTAATCAATCCATATTTTATGTTATTTTCAATCTCCATTTTCGTCATGAATGCCTGATGCAAAATCTCAAGCTCTTTATCTCTCAATAGGTAACTCATCTCTTTATCAAATGCATCAAGATAAACCACCAAACACACTTGATCATTTAGATTATAACTTTCAAGAATCTCATTCAAAATTTTTGCAAATCTGATATAAAATTCAAGAACTAACTCACCATTCCTAATTTGGATCTTCAAGAACTTATCAAAATAATCAGAGATGCTTACTCTTTCCCCAAATTGCTTCATGAAGGCTGAAAGTAATTCATCCCAAGATGAAATTGATCATACTAGTAGGAAGGAAAACCAATCCCTAGGATCACCTTCTAAAGTTTGAACAAACAACTTCATATGAACATCTTCATGAGCAATTTCAAAATCACCAATCAAATCACTGAACAGATGAACGTGATCACTAGCTAAATTTTCATGTTTCTGATTAACTTAGGAAAATATTTTTTGAGATTATACAACATAGGGCTCAGGAAACCATGAATTCCATTGAAATTTAATGGCATATATCTCTTTGTAGAAATAGATCTAGAATTCTTCTAAACGAGATGCATACTAGGTGAGAAGAAATTTTCCATTTCTTACAAACTTAAAAGTCATTCACTATTATTACTTCCAGAATTTATTACTTGTAGTAGATCTGAAATTCTTTCTACCAGTTCAAATTCCTAACATACTTCAAAATATGACAACACTTGATGAATCTATCTATCACAAAGTATGTTGAAATATACCAAACTAATCTCCTAGTTAGTGCTGAAAATACCACTTGACAAAGAATCTTTTGTAAAGATTACTTTCATGGAAATGAAATCACATGAAAGTGGAAAATACCTTGAGTATTGATTCTTGCAAACACTAATCTATTGATTGGCATAGGTGTAGATTTTAGTTCTTCACACCATTGATCAAATCCTTGTAGAGCTGCTATCTCCTTGAGGAGAACTAAATGAAATCACTGTTGCAACTCATTCTTACATTTTAATTTCTTATGATATCATATCAAACACAACACTTCAAAACTTATCAGTCAAGAATTCATATATTCTCTCTTCTTCCTTACGACTTATCATTAATTTTCAAAGTTGCACAATTTAGTTGAAATGTCCTAAAAATAATTATATGTAACCAATCTACACTGGTACAAAGATCTCTTAGAGTGTCATTTTAAAACATGATTTATAAATGACAAATCTAAATTGAACCTACAAGTTGTAGAACTTGCAAATCATTTAAACAATTTTGACTTTGAATTTATAGCACTACTTTGAAAACCACAACCGGCTAAATTGACTAAAAATAAAACTTAGTAGCAACACAATCTACATTCAATCCTTCAAAGCTACTGCTATCTTGAACAAATCATCACTAGCGTGCATGACATTTTGAATAAGAAAAGTAAAAGAATGCATCAGAGGACTTACTATGCAACTTTTTCATGCACTTCTCCTACTGTATTGAATCTCCTTTTTAAATTCTCAAGGTTTGTTAATCATTCAGATATAATATAGTCCCCAATAGAGTCACCATTTTGTTGGTGTTTTGAAACACTATAGGTTTCAAATTACCCTGATGAGAACAAGACCCATCTAGGGGAAACTAACTCCCATCCTTAACATATCCTTTTAGACACCAAGCCAACTATAAGGCTAAAACCTTCTTCTACTTTAGGCTTTGCAATACCTAGGTGGGTGGACCTCGGATTCAATCTATATGGTTCTGATGCTAAACATATTCTTGAATCTATTATATGTAGACTTAGCCCTTATTTCTCCTATTGACTCATGGAATAACATAGCTTTGCATTAGCTAAGTGCAAGATAATGAAATTCATAAGCTGAGTGAGGGTATACCATTTTGGTTCTTCAACATTATAGGGAAAAACATTTGATTAATGATGTTGATTTCATAAAAACATGACATGAACAATATAACCTTATGATCCTTCAAAATGATCAGTTCCTTATCCATTGGGCAGTCACACAAAATCCTAACACACATCCCTAAAAGTCATTAACATATGCCATTTATCAAGACTTCCTGATCTATCTATCCACTTTGTGAATTAGACATCTACATCTTTCTAAATCTCATACTCAACCTATCCCTTCATGAGATCTACAATCCTATGATGATGAATCAAGCATTTACATAAATCTTTGAGTCATAAGCAATATTAAATTAACATTTACAACCAATAGATTGTAACTAAGTTTCATAATCTATCTTTACAAAACACAAAATATCAAAAATATCATGAATGAGAGACAAGATATAATAATGAAGACTAACTTGTTACTACTTGTTGATTTATTTCTTTGAAACAAATAAAATAAGATGCATGAAATTGAAATGCAAAACTACCTAACAAATTATAACTATCTATTGCTGAAGAAAGTGTGGTGTCAAAATCATGAAAATATCTAAAGAACTAGAACCAACCGGTTTCACAGTGAAAAACTAGAACATGTACAAAGAATGAGAAAGAGAATGATATAGAGGAATGAATTCTTAGATCTGCTCTATGTCTAAAATTTGTCCACTTGAAAAACCTCCTCAAGAAGTTAAGAGAATCTCTCTAGTCTCTCACTCTAACTAGATATCAAATCCTTAACCATTTTGCCTCCCAAAAGCATAAATTGATTGAGATATTTGATTGAAAAGATAATTGATTTTGATGCCAGATTTGAAATCAAGGCAAAGACAAAAAAATAGTTTAAAATGACCTCTAGAAGCCAAGAAAACTTTTTTGAATTCATTTAGGCTTCAACAAACTTCAATATTTTCCCTGCAACTGATTCTGATACTCAATGACAAAATTTTCCCATTCTACCTAGAGTGTCCCAAAAAATACAAATTTTCTTAAAGACCAAACTAGTGAAGTCCTACTCAAAATTTGATTCCATATCTGTATTCCTCATCTAGAGACTTTTCCAAGGATATATGATACTTGATATTTTGGCTAAGATCAACCCCTCTGGTGACCATTTGAAGTTGTAGGATCCAATCTAGTGTTTCACATTACATTTGTACAAAATTTTAACTTTTAAAAAGTTAAAACTATAGAATAAATTCCAATCTTATTTAAAATTTGGTTTTGCAGGTACTTTCTGGGAGAAAATTAAAAAATATTTAAAATTTCCCACCATTCTCCTCTAGGTTAAACCTATTGATCAACCCTCACCACATGTTGACATGTGATTGGTTGACTCCTACTTTTTCATCTAACCCTTGCCACCTAGATGCCACATGGCATCATTCTATTTGTTTCCTACTTTTCTACATCATCATACCACAACACTATGCCAAGTCATCAATCACTATGTTGCTACCCTACTCTACATTCTACCACATCATTAGCAACATAGTGACCTTGTGACATGTGTCATTCTCCACCATGTTAGCACATCAAGAAGCATGCCACATCTAAAGCCTCCACCACGTGTCACTTTCAGACTTGTCCACCTCATTGCCAGTTGGTGTCTAGTCATTGTCCACCTTACCTTGACATGTCACCACCACATCACCCAACTGCCACTTGTCATTCTTTGATTTGTACGGGCCTCACAACTTCTCCTACTAGATTTTATAGTTTTTTGGGAGGTCACCATATCGCTTGCTAGAAAACCTTCCATTTTCTAGTGGCAACATAGTGACCATCAAAATTTGTTGACCTTCTCTGACAGTTTCTCCATTTGCTCCATTTTGCATGCTCGTTCAAAATTTTGTGAACTCCTCACTAGTTGGCTAGCCATGACAGACTCAACTATGCAAGGAACTACGTCCTAAAAGGTGGTGTCTTTGAGACACTTAATGATATGTGTGCTTTATTATTTATACATTTCAAACATCCCCGACATAGTGAATGTGGGACTATATTTTTCCTCTATTTTAGCTGTACCTCTTCAATGACATCTTCTATTGATTCTAATATTTTTAAATCCTATGAATTGCATTTCTCTTTCTATTCATTGGCTATTGATCCAAGCCAAGCTAGGAACATTATTGATTTAGGGGTTTCTGCAAAGAAGAGCAAAATTCTCGCTATGCATTCTATTTATTCATCTTCTATACACCAAAATTATTGTACTCCCCAGTGTTGGGATTTCTCAATATGGATCCCAAAAGTTCTACAGTAGAGGAGAGGGAGAGCCTTACCCATTTCTGTGAGAAAAATACTTCCCCAAAAGATATTAAAATGAAGGTTAGTTAACTACTCACTTATGTAAATGTTATTTCTATTCCCAAATCCATGTTCAAATTATGGGGGCTGCCTGTTCCTTTTGCGTGGACCACTTTTTCCTCTTGATGTCCCCTGTTGCTTTTTCTTTACGCAGGTGTTTCCTACATATTTTTTTTCCTCTTTGATCAGTGGTTCATCCACTTTGACTAACACAAGGATGTTCTTCCTTAGGCCTGTGGCTAAAAAATATGGAGATCCCCTCTTTATTTTGCTTAGTATTGGTTTCCCATGATGTTAAAGGTCAACATCTTTCCTTCCCCGAGATGGCTCTCTGCTACTCATGTGGGTCTCTTTTGTCTTCTCTTAATAGTTTCCTTCATTGCTGATGCCTTTTAATTTCATCCCATTGGCCTTCCTAGTTTTGTGTGGTCTTCTCTCTTTAGCATGGAGCTTATCTTACATGTTGCAAATTTCTTATATGTTGTTGACTCTCGGCATCTCATCTGTAGGTTCATCCTAAGACATATATCTCATGCTATGGAGAATGAATCACATAGATTTGATATAACCTAAAGAAATAGAAAGGTACGATCTTATCTTCTTAGATTATGTCCAACAAAGTAATTGAAGAGAAATCATGGTCATGAAAGACTTGAAAATCAAAACTTGATGCATCCTAAGAATACCAAAATGCCATAATAATAAAAAAATGGCCAAGGCACTATAATTAATGTGTAGTTATCACATAGATCTTTGAATGCCTTTCCCTTTAACATGGAAGACTCTCCTCCAAAACTATAGACATTTTGGAGCTTAGCATATCGTTCTTTGCCTTGTTGTCAGTGCATCTTTTAAATCCTTTAATTCACTCCCACAATTAGAAACTTTAGATGTCCTTACTGAGCTTTCAGGGGCTCTCTAAGATTCAACTCATCCCTGCTCACCTTATGACCTGATACCTATACCCTATGGTCTCCCTATTCCATGTTTTTCCTTGGGTCAATCTTTTTTACTATTCCTTACTTTTTTGCATGAATATGATGAAATTAGTTGGCCCCTAGGTGGGTTTGGCTAATTTTTGTTTTTGTTTTCAAAAGATTGAAGTCTCAAACAGATCCATTGATTCCCTAATACTGATTTGAAACAAATTTGACCATTGCTCTGTCATTAAAAACTCATTTTATCACTTTATTGCAACTTGTCAACTTGGTGGCAGGAAGTCCTTTGACTGGCTTTAAAAACTAACAAAAAAATCTAATTGGGCTCTAAGATATGAAATATTGACTCTTTGTTCCACATACTCCTACCTTTCCAAATCTCATCTCATGATGAATTCTCAGTCAAAAGATATTGACTGTTGAAGTTACCCTTTTGAAATTGCCTGCAAGAAAATATGTCAGGAAACAATAAATCATGTTCAGAATTGGCTTCAAAAATTGGGTAAACTGAAACTTGGTGAAACAAAAACTAGGGTATTTGTTCATAGTCATGAGGAGAGTATAAATCTTTGATTTGGGCTCATGATGAATAAAAAGACATATTCATAAAATGGTCAAAGTGGGCTACTCAAAATTTGCAAACTGGAAACACTGGCAAAAAGGTGAATTTTGCAAACAGAATAGACTTGGAAAAGGGTGTATATGGATTCGTGAAGATTTGTAAATTGGCATACTTGAAGTATTTTCAAAGGAGAACATAATGGTACATTTTATTTTATTTCACCTATCATATATTTTGAGATATGATATCACAAACATGGGTACCAACAAATCCACATTTACTGACACCATCAAAAACTTATATATTGCATTTGGAATCGCGTTTGAAAATTGATCAAATAGATTTGTCATTAGCTCAAAATTGAAACATAGAAAGTCTTTGACCTTCAAAATGCAACACAAAATGAATTTCATCATTTTGGTCAACTAGATCAAAGTTATAACAAGGCAAACAGGGCTTCCTAGAATTCAGAACAAATTGCATCAACATGGCAACAATAGATGACCAACTTTAAGGGATTCAAAACCTATTCAAATGGACTTGAAACAACTTAAAATATGAGAAATAAGCTCTCTGGTATGGACAGTAAATATTCCCAAAGCAGTGAGCCATGAAACATTATGAGGTGCGAGATATTTAATTGCAAACATAGCCTCTTGTGACTATTTGACATGGGCAAAAGTGCAAAATTGGACATTGCTCAAAATAAGACTTCGTGAAATAGCTCGGAATGACAGTTTATCATCATGGGATGCATAGACATACTGAATGTATGGTGTTAGAAACATTAAACACCTCATGGGCCTCAAATGAATGGTTAGGTACATATACATCAAAAAGCATTTAAGGGCTTATTTTTTCAATGGTACTCAAAATTAGGGCTTTAATTTTGAGTCCCAAAAAGATGAAAGGCTGAAAAATATGTGCTAGATAATGGAAAAGGTGACAAGGTCAACTTTGGCACACATCTTGAAGGTTTATGGGAAGATGATAGAAAATGAGATTTTGGATTTGATGGAGGAATGTTTGTGAATTTTGGATTTGATGGTGAATTTAATATGGATTTTGATTTTGGGAGATAAGGACCCAAAATAGATTTAGAAGTGAATGGAATTTTTTTGGATAGTGGATTTGAAAAGCCTTGAGAAGCTTGAATGCCAATCTTGATTTTTCTTTAGTATACAAGTCTCTTATGAGAGACTTGGGAATCCACATAGTTCTTGAATTTTCTTTTCTTTTTGATACTTCAGAACATATTGCTTCAACAAGGGATTTAGGAAGCCACATTTTCTTTGATATATATTTTTCAATAGGACATTTTCACCTTTTGGATTCTTGTTTCTTTTGATAAACATGTCGATTAGATTGGATATGTTGATTCTTTGATTGATGTGTGTTTTTGGGTTTTTTATTTTTATGTTTGATGTTTAATTTTCTTCTAAAGGTATTGGGATTTATGGATGGATAATAATGACATGGAGGCTTTTTGGATGGATGGAAGATTCTCCAAGATTTGTGCCTTTGTTGACTTTGATCTAGGAAAGAATAAGTGGATTGTGAACTACATGATGGAGGAATATATTGACCCAAGATGGATGGAAGGGATGAAGGGGGAGGTATACAGTTGAATTTAGAATTGGAAGGGAAACCAAAACCTTTAGAATGAGATTTATAGTTGAGGTCATGTCCTATGCAGGAGCATCCAGAGGTATAAGGGCAATCCTATGTCACCCAAAAAAAATGTACTTAGACTTAGTTTCTATTTTAGGTGTTTTCATTTTTGGATACCCATTTGGGTCAAATAAAGGTTCCAACTCTCACGGTTCCACTATCAGTGTTCTAAGATAGAGTTTTTAATCACCTTGGGATACATGTAAATGCCAAAAAAATAGGAGTATGTAATTGAGCCATCATTTGGTGAACTAGAGGTATAAATTGGTTGGAAGATTTTCATTGTAATTTAGGGCATTCTAGAAAAAGAAT
The DNA here is from genome assembly GCA_028749045.1 of Cupressus sempervirens. Lineage (NCBI taxonomy): Eukaryota > Viridiplantae > Streptophyta > Pinopsida > Cupressales > Cupressaceae > Cupressus > Cupressus sempervirens. The sequence continues at coordinate 278,782,624 of CM053791.1, forward strand.
CAGGTCAAAAGGCCCCACGGTTTGAAAGTTATTGCAATTTTTTAGTTTCTTGAGACCTCCTAAGAATGCTTCAAAGTTAGGTTAGGGGCATTAAATGACCTCAAAAATAACCAAAAAATGGGGGATGAGCCAAGATGGTCCATAGGGCTATAGAGCGCTTCGAGAGCTTTCTAGAAATGTAAACGGTTCATCAATTGGAGCTACGGTTCAAAAGTTATGCCTCCCGAAAGTTCGGTTACCATTTCTCAATTCTTCTAATTTTGTGCCGACTTCTAATGCGACTTCTAGAGCCTTATATTTGGTCGATGGGTACCAAATAGTACTTTCTAGAATTTATTCCTAATCCTTAACCCTTCGGGGTCTATTTAAGAACATTTTTGGCATTATAAAAGGCAGTTCAGAGTGGAGTTTGAAAGGAGGTACTAGGAGAAGAAATTATCTCCAGATTTATGCTATTGTAAGCCCTTAGGGCATGTTTTGAAGTCTATTTTCTTTGTACTAAATGTACTAGCATATTTTTATAGTTAATAAAATTTTCCCTTTCCTATTATGTCCATTCTGTGCTTGGGTTGTGTCCCCATCAATGTTCATTTGAATTTTCTTTGATATGGAAGAGTTTTAATATATTATTTCAATGGAGGTTTAACCCTTTGACTTGATAAAAAATTTTTTTGGTAGGATATTTGCTACGAGATTGGGTTAGATATGATATGGAATAAATAATAAGATTTTTAAGTAGACAAGATTGCATGAAAGTGTATGAATAATGGGGATTAGGATGAATAAAGGGATTTGAAAATGCAATAGGAGGAGTGATAGGATCATTTGGTAGGATAGGATATTGTGGAAAATATGGAGGATTAAAACATGGAGTTGATTGAATGGTAGGATCATGAGGAGGATCTGGACATATAATGATATCTTGTGGTGGACATGAAGGTGAAGGGATACTTTAATCTTGACTTGGAAAGTGATTATTGGACTCCATTTTAAGGGTAGTTTTCTCTTGACTATGAATGGAATCATTTGGAAGAATGGATAGGATGTCATGATCTTTCTTAAGAATAGGAAGTGCGAGGTCCATAAGATTGGGAATGACACTTTTTTCTTGATATGGAAGAGGATCATTTTGGACAGGATGGAAAAGGGTAGTAGAATCTTCATCGAACTCCAAAAAGATGGGTTTTTGGCAAAAAAAATTGGAGAGTACTAATTATTATTGGGATCTTGATCTTAATTTATTCAAGATTTGTTTCTTCATGATTTTAATTATCCTCTTTACATGGGGTATGTAAGGTAGATTCTTGGAAGGTTTCAATATTTTGATATGAGGGAGAAGGAGTATGAATGGGATTTTCTAAGATGGATTTTTTTGGGAATGGTGCATATGATAACATTAGATCTAGGATAGTTGAATTGTAGAAGGGAATCACATCATGAAAGGAATTAACTTGGAAGTACATTATGGATAGCCCTTGGAAAGTCTTGTTACTAAATATATCATTTGTTGGAAATGGAATAGATTCCTCTTGTGACATTTTAGGAGATGGAGGAATGGTGGGAATTATGGATGCTTCTTGAAGGATAATTTCATCATGGGAGGCATATGTGCCATTTCTAGACATGGGTAGATGATTCTAATTCTCTTGAACATTAATGAGATGATTATCAACTATTTTTTTCCAAAAATGATTGAAAGGACTAGATTGGGTTTTTTTGGTTGGGAAATCTTGTTGATGATTCCATAATGATATTTGCATTTTTTAAAGTATTTGATGATTAACCATGTGGTTTAATTTTTTCTTGATCACACTTGATCGATGTCTAAAGGATGATATATTTTCAAATTTTTTTGTTTAAAAAATCCTTAACAATGGATTTGATGAAGTACATAGATGTTCATTGATATGTGAATTGATCAGAGACATGTTGATTGATTGATTATCAAGGTAGGGATACATGTTCTTTATTCTGTAAGACTTTGGTTGCATTTGACTTTTAAAATCATCTATCTAGGCTCAGATGTCTTGCATTCATTCCATTATGATGTAATAGTTTTCTATTATTGTTGTGTCATCTAGAGAAAACTTTGTAAATAGACAAAAGGGTCTATGTCATCATAATAGTAAATATCTTGTTCCTCATCATAGGTGGGAAATGAATTGAGGTACATGTCATCTCTATTGTTCCTTATTTGAGATTTGATGAGTGGTCTTTCATGAAAAGAGTATGGATGAGATATCTTGATATTGATTTGAAGTGTTTAGAGTGTGATTCAAATTGTTGTTGTAGCAATTCCAATGTTAAAGTGTGTTTTGAATTGAAGTCTAATAGAGAAAGTTATGTCTCTATGATTTAGAGTTGTTGATGTTTTGATTGTGGTCTCTTGGTTCTAAGTGTAATGCTATAAAACCTAGTATGCTAAGAACATTAGTAACTAGATTAGCATCCAAAACTAGATAACATAACAACACTTATTATGATAAGACAAAAGTGGACACCATGGAGGAAGGCAAACCAAAATTGGTAAACTCCTCAAATGTGACTTGTTATGATGTAGATATGTCTATATATGGATGGATGTGTGCTCAGTTGTGCTAAAGCATCAAGTGGTGGGTTTGTCATCATGCACAAGGATGAGTGAAGGATTCAACAATGGATGTGTGGGTGGATCTTGACATGGTAAGGGTGTGAAATGGCTATACTATAGTGGTCAATGAAACATTATAATTTTGTATTGGTAGATGATGTATTGTGAGATGGGAAGGGCTCAATTTATAGGCTAAGGGGTAGTGAGATGGAGGGCCAAGATGTGAGGAAAAGAGATTGGTGAGGGAGGTATAGCATTCTCTAAAAGGGAAGCACATGGATTATGCTTGTTTGGATCCAATCAAGGAGTGACACTTGTCACAAGAAGGATGAGTGTGAGGGGATGGGTAAAATGGATGGTCAAAGGGAGTTATGAGGGAGGAGTGTGTAAGAGGGATGTAAGAGGAATTACTAACATGTAAGAGCCATTAATGCTCTTGGATAGGAATAGAAGAGGATAAGGGAGACAATTGACTTTGGCTTGGGTTAGCAAGTCTTAACCCTTGCTTAAAGTTGTGCACATGATTAGGAGGGGTATTAGTCTTAGCTTAGAAGGGGGAGTTAGGAGGTAAGTGACTTAACTTTGATGAGATGGGTTAGTTAGCTGGTTAAATGAGGTGACTATGGGTAAATGGGTTGGATTAGGGGTTTAGGTAGGGTTTAGGGATGGTTTATGAGTTTAGGATGATTTATTTAATAAAAGGGGGACATGGGATTAAATGAAATAGATCTTTGGCATTTATTTAATTTAATAGAGGAAAGGGGATTTAATTAATAAATTTGTTTTGAGTTATCATTTGATTTTATCAATTTGACTATAGATAATTAGGTAAATTAGTTAACTAGGGGATGACAATTAATTAATTAATATTTAATCAATAATGTCCTAGACGATGACTAAATAAGATTACTTAATGGTGTAATTGGATTTAGGTGTCTACATTTTGCCCCTCTTTGATATTGTGTTGGGAAAACATTATTTCAAGGAAGTTTGAACATAAATGACATTAAGAATTTTTTTTAAAACAATATGGTTGTCCTTTTTTTGAATAGAAGAGGATAGACTAGACTACAAGATGCCCCCTCAAGAAGGAAATGGGGAGAGAAAATGAAACCCAACAACTTATTAAAAAGTTATAACAAGTTTATAGTAGTAGGGGGATGTAGAAGAAAAAGGAGTGATAATAAGATAATTAAATTGCAAAAATAATAGGGTAGGACAAAAATAAATTGGAGGGGTTATGGAGGAAAATATGGCACCATAAGGGGTCTACAAGGGTGGCTAGGAGGGGTAGAAATGGCCATCTATGCTCATACTAACGCGGGGATAATGTTGGTTAGATATTTGATTTGGATGATGCAATGGTTGCATAGGGATCATAGAGCATCTAAAAGACATGGTATGATGAGTACAGGTGAGACGAACATCGCACAATGCAGTAGGGTTGAAATAATTTACCTTGTGATTTATGCATTTAATTTGATAGTGTTCCCACAATTCAGGAAATGTATTCCCATCGGCATGGGTTTTGCAAGATTTCTCTAGGGATTAGTGGGACCATGATCATGCAAAAATTGTCTAGAGGGTAGAGTCAAAAGTAGGGGTTGGAAGCTAGATTTGGCAAGAAGTTATCTCAAGGACTTGAATTTACCTAAATTTTTTTGTGAGATAGCTATTTTGCAAGTGATAACACAATCTATTTAGGGGGAATGTGTTCTTACAAGGAAAGGTAGGTTTATGAGTAGGTCAACATAGGAATGTAAAAATGTTAACTAATAGGGGTAAAGGATCAGGTGTGTAACTCCCACGATACATTGGGGCTGCAACAATGCTAGTTAGGTTATTTAGGGGGTATGAAATGGTCAAGGAGCGATCCCACTATAAAATTTAATGACAAGAACATGGGGGTTGATTTTCTATAGGAATGCTCCTACAAAAATGTTTGAAAAGGGTAAAGTACTATTTTGGTGGGAAAAAAGTGGGGGTGAAGTTAGGGGTTTTAACATGGTTACAATGTGTGGAAAGAGAAAAGGAAAACTGACATGAGTTTTTGCTTGGCTTAGATGCAGTGGTCATTGGACACTTTGGTGTCATGAGAATGATGTATGGTTATGCTATGCATCAAAGAGCAGTTTATGCCAACAGATTGGGTGAGGATCGATGATATTGGACTAGGGTATCTGGCCAAGTTATCTCATAGATGGACATACATGGTGATGGTTACACCATTATGTAAGAGGTGGCATAGTGAGATCAACACATTCCACTTGCTAATAGGGGAGATGACAGTTTCCCTAGGATGTGTATAGAATCTCTTGTTACCTGTGATGGCCAACAGTAAGATATATAGAGAGGTGAGGGTATAGTGACTGGTGGAGCCTTCAGTGTAGTATCATATCTAGAGTGGTCAGTTTTCTCTAGATAAGCACTTGGATTGGGTAGCAGCGGAGAGGAGGATCTACTTTTATGTGTATAGGTTGGTTTTAGGGTATAATTTCCCAAATATGGGTAGTATAGGAGTGACATTGGCATTGATATTGAGGATCATAAAGATTGTAGATAATGGAGTTCCCATAACATGGGGCTCACTGATGTTAGTTGAGCTATATTGTGACCTTCATCAGATTGTATACTAGGGTGGAGGGCATCAAGGGAGGAGTGTAGGGTTCCCCACATTATTATAGGTGTGGGCCTAGGATCATATCATGATGTTTAGGCCAATTGGTCAGAGGGTGAGGCAGGTAGAGGAGTTGGTTGTATATAGTTGGGTGATCCTCTCACTTATCACCATATAAAGGAGGTGGATTACTGGTGAGTCTAGTTAGACGAGATTCAAGTCATCACATGGAGGCCATATATGGGTCTTGGGGTGTAGGTAGAGGAGAGGCAACATTTTTCGTACACCATTTTTCCATATTTCATTTTTGGGTGGTGGGAATATATCATAGAGCAATACCAGCCAAATAGGGCTTTACAACAGTTTGGATGGTCATAGGTTTCCCTAGGGGAGCTGAACTGAGGTAGGAGCTAATGACCATTTTGGGATGGTATTATAGAGAGAGGGTTTGCTATAAGCATGGTGGGAATTAGCACCATAGGATTGAGATTTGTTTGGTAGTGTGGTAGATGCAGGCTCCACCTAGGAGTACCAGTATTGGTTTGAGTGCCTGAGGTCAGTAGGCAAGGCCCAAGGTACCAAAGTAGTAGTAGTTTTTGGAGAGATTTCCCAAGTGGAAAGGTAGGGGAGATATGTGGCCAGGGGGTTGTGGCAGCGAGCAAAGGTAGTGGTACATGAGGAGGTGCCACTAAGACAGAGATAGAGGATAGGCAGGAGGATGTGAGGCCACCACCAGAGAGGGGAGAGGATAGGCAAGAGGAGGAGAGGACACCACAAGGACTAGTGCATGGAGGAGGGGATGATGGACTGGTAGGTAGATATGCATCCCTACAATAGACACATGAGGTGACTAGCCAGCTACTACAAGATAAACAACAAGAGAGAGGTGACTGAGGGGGGAGGTGGAGGATTTGTGGGAGAGAGAAAGTTTTTACTATGGGAGATACCATGCAATAGTACCAACAAATTAGGTAGAACAATATAGATGGATGACATAGTCAGACATAACTGGGATGCACACAAGCATGCATGGAGGGGGAGAGAGTGGATGGAGCACTTGGGGCTCGTAGAGGACTAGTGGGTCGTAGCGCACAGGGAAAAGCCATAGAATAGGGCAGAGCCAGGGGCAAGATAGGGAGTAGGTGGGAGGAGGGATGAGGTAGAAAGCTCAGGTGTTAGAGGAGGATAGATGAGGCCACCACCAGCCCCACTAGCAGTGGTGGGTGTAGAGAGAGACCTGTATATGTCTCATTGCAAGGAGGCAATGAATGAGGATAGGGAGGGGTAGTGATATGCTATATTTTGGATTTATTTTGTAGACATAGACCCGATGTATTGGTATGGGCATTCATACTATATGGACACCAATTTTTTGGACTATGGTATTTTTTAGGGATGGGTGATTTATTCTTTATTCTTTGTGGGTGTGATATATAGATATTATCATTCTTTGGGCAGGGATATGGGTGTACTGAGTATTGTGTGGTGGGATGATTTGATGTGATTGTTGGTATGAGATACATGTGGAATGTAGGAGATAGATTGACATATTTTTATGTAGGATGTGATGTTTCAATGTTTATGAGATGCATGATGTTATTGACACTTTGTGATGTAGGATGTGATGTTGTGATGATGAGATGTATGATAGGCATGATGGTACTAATGTTTTTGTGATGAAGGATGTAAGGATATGATGTTGTGATGATGAGATGTATGATAGACATGATGGTACTAACATGTTTGTGATGTAGGATGTGATGTTGTGATGTTAAGATGTATGATAGGCATGATGGTATTGACGTGTTTGTGATGTAGGATTGGATGGTTTTATTATAAATGGTGGAGATAGATTACGATGATGTTTTTGATAGCTAAAAAATGAAAATGAATCTAAGCTATGATGATGGAAAAATGATTTTAGACTTTATGATGAAAAAAAAAATAAAATGCATTTTAAACGATGATGATGAAATAGGAAAAAAATGATAAAATGAACTTAAAACTATGATGATGAAACAAGATAAAATGAACTGTATCTATGAGGATGAAACATGATAAAAAATGAACTTAAAACCATGATAATGAAATAGGATAAAAATGAATGTAAAACTATGATGATGAAACAAGATAAAAATGAACTTAAAACTACAATGATGAAACATGATAAAAATGAAATTAAAACTATGATGATGAAACAATATAAAAATGAATATAAAACTATGATGATGAAACATGATAAAATGAATTTAAAACTATGATGATGAAACATGATAAAATGAATTCAAAACTAAGATGATGAAACATGATAAAATTAACTTAAAACTATGATGATGAAACATGATAAAATGAACTTAAACTATGATGATGAAAATGAGTCTAATGTTCATAATTCTTAAGTTTATGATAATGGAAATGAACCTAATGTTTAGGATAGGAAAAGTGAATCAAGAGATACTGATAATAGGAGTGATCTAAAGCTATGATAATGCAAATATGATCTAAGAATGAACCATAAAGATTAGGTTGAGTGAAAATGATGAGCAACATGGGGCTTAAAGAATTAAGATGATGTAAATGATGACCAAAATAATAAAAGGGATCATGGGAATGTAGGGAGAAATGAGTGGATCTAATATGAAATGCAAGTAGAGTACTAGGTAAAAAAATGTGGTTTGTAGGAAGGTATTGTAGCATATCATTGATTGATCATAACCTTGGTCTAGGGGCAAGAATAATATGCACAACTTTAACCATAACATTTGTAGGAGACTCAGGGAGATTAGATTGAGTAGGAGATTGGGACAAAATGAAGATGTGATAGTGTGGGAGATTGGATCCATGAAGGAATGGGTGGGTAAATAGGATAAATGTGTATGGTAGGATAAAAATGTGTAGGATGTGGGTAGTATGGGTGTGTGGAAAAGAGGTATGAATGAGAAATTCTATGTATGAAACATAATCACAGGGGTGATGGGTATATTCTTGAAGCTTGAGGATTATCCCATCATCACACATGAGTTCTAGAGGACTAACTTGAATAACCATGCAAGGATTGTCCCAACATCTCACATGAGTTCCAGAGGAATCATAGTGGAAACAATACTAGGGAATATACAAGAAAATGATATCTCCCAATTGCACCATGTGATCATGAAAAAACCCATGTTTGGAACATGTAAGGGTTACGTCCCACTAACTCAAAAGCAGAAAAAGACCTAATTAAACCCTTGCTCTTGAGTTGTCCCAGTCATAGCACACCATGATATAAAAGATAATGGTTACCTTGAGGAGGGAACAACTAAATTACTTGGAAAAGATCCATTTAAAGAACCCATAAAAAACCCTAGTATCAGAAGAAAGAATAAATCTATGAAAAGGTAACCTTTTGCCAAAGAGATCAATGAGACTAGATACTAAGGAGCCAAGGTTAGACATAAGGAAGGATGCATCCTACAAAAATAACCATATTGGTAGGATGCTTGGGACTTATGACTAAGGTGAAAACTATAACTTTATGAGGACAACTTGTTGATGACATGTGGTCTCACTATAGATTCAAAAATGACTAGCCATAGGAGAAAAATATGACAAAAAACCTAAATGGGGACATAGGATATGTACAAAAGATGAGACTAGGAAGGATCGAGATGATATGTACAAAAAACTAACTATAATATTCTCAAGGACATCTATACAAAAGTGTAGAGTAATAGATGAGAAATTTATATTGACAATGGAAAAAGCTTAGGATGAGGAGGTAGCATTATGTGTTCTGATACGATACACTATTTTACAAGGGTATGATACAGTGAGATGGTATAGGAGATAAAATACAACTAGTATGATATAGACGGTAAGGTATAAGGTAATAATAACCATGCTAACCATAGTATGATGCACTACTTTGATTGCATTCCCAAGCTCAGGGAAGGGGGACAATATGCTATGATAGTGATAGAGCGATGATAGAAAATTGTGGAACACCCTTGAAAAAATGGGAAGATGGGTGATGACATGTGGAGGAGTGATGGGGGAGGTGTAGTTCATTGACAAATAATGAATAGGCTAAGTATGGTGGTGCCTATTTGCTAAGTTTTCACCAAGGTACTTATCCAAGGCACTTGAATTGCCAAGTTTTCACCATTGGAAGCTTTTTTTTTATACTATTTTTCTCTTGTTTAGCAGGATAGACTAAGGATCTTAGGCATATAATTTCTTGAGATGAATGATGTTTTTGGGATCATTCAATACTTTACCTTCAAGTATTGATAGTTGATAGGCCCCTGAGCCAAAGGATTTTGTGATTACATAAGGACCAAGCCATGTGGGCTCAAACTTGCCTTTCTTTTTTCAGTCTAATTGGACCTTCATGCTTTCTTTAAGGACCATATCTCCTTCTTAAAATTGGTGTGGATAGACCTTTCTATTGAAGTTGCACTTGAGGTGGTTTTGATAGACCATGAGATGGTCATAGGCCTATTTCCTTTTTTTTCACCAAGTAAATCTAGTTGGGTGAGACTAGCTACTCTATAATCATCATCTAATATTTGGCCCCAAAAAGAAATGAATAGGGATGGTAGTTCCACATTAATAGAAAATACTACTTTGGCACCATAGACCAAGGAGTATGGGGTTGTGCTTGTGGATGTATGGAATGAGGTGCAGTAAGCCTAAAGGGTGGGGTTGATTTGAAAATGCCAATCATAGCCAGAATAATTAACAACTTTCTTTAGGATTTTGAGTATGCTTTTATTAGTTACCTCATCCTAGACATTACCTTGTAGGAAGTATGGGCAGGAAAAGTGGTGATTAATATGAAGAGAAGTGCACAACTCTTCAATGTTGAGATTTTCAAAATTGTCTCCATGATCTGTAAAAATGGTTGTGGGGCTACTAAAGTGACATATGATATGATAGAGGATAAACTTGGAAACTTGAATTCTCATGGCAGTGATAAGTGGGACTACTTCTACCCATTTGATAAATTAATCTATAGTAGTGATGATCCACTTGTGTCCATGTGAAGATAGGGGTGCTATAACACCAACAAGATCAAACCCCCATCATACAAATGGCCATGGTGGTGCAATAGGTTGAAGATTTTGAGCTAGGGCTCAAATTAGGTATGCATGTTGATGAAAGGGTAGACAATGTTTGACAAAGTCACAAGAATCATGCTCCATTCTAGGCTAATAGTATCCCGCTCAAAGAATTTTCCTAGCTAGGACTATACTGCTTGGGAGAGTATGACAAAGTCTAAAATATACCTCTTGTAGGGTCATTGTAGCTTCATTTTCATCTAAATACCTAGGGAGAGTATTATGATAACCTCAATGATATAGGGTGTTAGCTAGAATAGTGTAGTGGGATGCTTTTTGAATGAGGTTCTGGCATTGGGTTCTTGTGACATAGGGAGATATCATACCATTTAGTAGGTAAGCATGAATTTCATGGTACCATGGGGAATAGGGACCAACCAAGGAACATACCTATGTTGATTCATCATTCTCATATGTAGGCTCATGTAGTAGCTTGACTAAGAATTCATATTGTGTGGCCTCCCAAGGGATCTCCAAAAGTGAACCAATTATAGCTATGGCATCTGAAGCCCTTTTTTATAATCTAGGTATTTTTGTGAATTAGATCTGAGTAAAGTGTAGCTTTAATTGATCTACCAATTACTTGTAATGCTAAAGCTTATCATACTTGGTTTGATATTCATCCAGGACTTGTTTGATAATAAGTTGTGAATCTCCAAAAAGCAGTAACTCTATGATATTCCATTCAACTACTATTTTTTATCCTTATAATTATAGCTTCATATTTTGAGATGTTATTGGTGCACTGGAGCTGAAGTTTAAAAGATTTAGGAATGTAGTCACTTCGAGGGGTGACCAAAAGTATGCTAGCTCTAGAACCATGGGATGTGTAAGATCCATTAAAGTACAATTTCTAGGATGGTGGTTCCTCAATCAAGCAGAGATGTTCATCTAAGAATTCCATAACAAGTGGGTGATCAACAACCAAGGTTGCATTGTCCAAATGATCTTCTATGGCCTAACCTTTAATGGGCTTTTTGTTGACATATTGGATGTCAAATTTGCTAATAAGCATAACCCATTTGGCTAGTCACCCTATGAGTATTATGCATGATAACATATATTTTAATGGATCAATCTTGGATATTAGTTACATAGTGTGGCTCAACATATAATGATGAAGCTTTTGAGTGGCAAAGATCACAACTAAGAATTTTTTATTATTATTGGTGTGTAATTGAGCTTATACTCGACTAGAGTATGACTAATGTAGTAAATATCCCTCTCTTTTCTTTCATCATCAAGTTGTGCTAGAAGAGCACCTAGTGTTGTTGGAGTAGTTGTGATGTATAATATGAGTGGTTGTCCCACAACTGGTAGAACTAGGATAGGAAATTAGCCAAGTACTTGATCAGTTCAAAGTTACATTGGTAGATATGATCCCACTTGAAATTTTGATGCTTTTTGAGAAAATGTGTAAATGGTTGACACTTATCAGCTAGCTAGGAGATTAATCTTCTAAATGATTGTAGTTTCCCTTGGAGAGATAGAAGTTTGATAAGTGTCTTAGGAGGAGCCATATCCATGATGGCCTTGATTTTTTTAGGGTCAATCTCAATACCACATCATGATATAATAAACCTTGGGAGCTTTCTAGATGTGATACTGAAGACACATTTCTTGGGGTTAAGCATGAGACAATACTTAGCCAACCAATCAAACACTTCCTCAAGATAAGATAAGTGGTCAAGGGAATTAAGAGACTTGACTAGAATATCATCCACATAATCCTCAAGAGTTTTGTGGATGAGGTAATGGAAGATGACCATCATGGCTCACTGATAGGTTGCCCTGACATTCCTTAATCTAAATGATATCATATTATAAAAAAATGTCCCCCAAGGGGTGGTAAATGTTGTCTTATGCTAATCAAATTTTGTTATTTGAATTTTATTGCATTTTGAGAAACCATCCATGAGTGATAAGAGCTCATGGCTTGCAATGAGATGAATAATCATTTCTATGTTTGGCGATGGGTTTATCATCCTTTAGTCAAGCTTTGCTGAGATCTCTAAATTCTATGCAAATCATAGTATCACCAAAAGGATTTATGACAAGAACCATATTGGAGATCCATTTTGAATAGTCAATTGAGTGAATGATCTTTATATCCAGTAGTTTTTCTAACTCCACTTTAACCGATAAAGCAATTTCGGGATGCATCTTACTAAGTTTTTTCTTGATGGGCTTAGCCTTTGGATCTATGGCCAAATGGTGTACCACTAACTTAGGGTACAAACCTAACATATCTTGATAGGACTATGCAAAGTGACCAATATTTTCATGAAGGAATTCAATGAGAAGTTCTTCTTGTTATGTGGTAGAGTTGCCGCAATGTATGTGATTTTTGGTATCTCTATTAGACTGATATTGACCAACTTGGTTTCCTTTGACAGGACTAATGAGATTATAGGCCTATGATCCTGTGGGGGAAGGAAAAAATCTCCATCCTCAAGTGCCTGAAAAAGCTTTTCACCATTGGATGCATCCTTTATTTTATTTTCATTTTTTTGAGTCATTCAATGGTGCTCCAAATAAGTTTTCACCAGAGAATATCTTTTCTTTTCTTTTTTGCTTTTCATTTTCTTTTCTCTATTCAATTTTGTGACTAGAGATTTCCTCCTCCTCATAGTAACCTTTTGGATCCAACTTGTAGACATATGTTGATTGTGGTGGTAGTTTTTTATGTAGTGTTTTTACTCCCATCAATCTAAGGAGCACATGCTCTATGGAGAATTAATCAACATAGATAACACTTGGTTGGTCCCAATCAATGAGTTTGGGGTGAGTGAATGGTAAGTCTATAAGATTTAGGGCTAACTGGTAGAGCATAAAGGCTCCTAAGATAAGCTCATCAAGGGAGATATCATGATAGGCTTTCTTTTTTCTTCCTCAAGAATGTCTTTGATCTCAACAAGACTATTTTTGATGTTTATGAAGGCATGACCATCTTTTGTGGTACCCCTAGTTTTGGGGAGTCCATAACCTAAGCCTTTATTTTTATTTTCTTTGTATGCTTCCATAGGGTGCCTAATGCCTAACTCCTTATGGTCTAGACCACCTCCTTGATAATCCCATTGCTAGGTAGCAAGGTGATGTAAACATGGGTATTTTTGTTTGAAGCAACCAAGAAGCTCTTTACTTTTTGGGGGTGGATCTTTGTATAGCCATGTACTAATGTTAGGAGTTTTTTACTCTCTATCGAGGATACCTTTGGTAAAAAATGTGGTAGGTCTAAGTTTTCTTAGCTGAGGGGTCATATCTAGCTTTGGCCTTTGATATGTTGAGCACCCCTAACTATGAGGATCAAGTGGTAAAGCCCTGACAACAAAAGCATTTGAGAGATTGTATTCTCCACAACCTTGGTAGTTGATCTTAACCATGGAAAGGGTGGAGGCTAAAATGGTACTTGGATCATGGTAGGCACTAGAGGAGCTAGCCATGGTGTTGCCAATCTTGATTCCAGGACAATGGTTGGTGTATGAAGCTTCTACCACATTGCAATAAGAAAAGGGTTTAGGATCTGTGTGTATGGTTATCTTAGTGCAATTACATAGAAATTGGATACAATGATAAGACATGGATGGAATGACCCTCATGGCATGAATCCATGGTCAATCAAGGAGGAAGTTGTATGAAAGATTAAGATCAATTACATGACAAGTTGTCTCTTGAGTGGTGGGGCCAACTCTGAGTGTAGCAAGATGGATCTTTCTATGGTGCACTCTAAATTGTCATATGCTTTGATGGTGATGACCTTATTGAGGATATATGCCTTAGTGTATCCCACCCACCTGATCAATTTTAAAGTAGATAGATTTAGAGCTGATCCATTATCTATTATGATCGATTTCACCACAAAGTTAGAAACCATGAAAACTATGTGAAGTGGAAGTATATGATTGGGTTCAATAGCTAGAATGTCAAAAGTTTTGAAGGATAGAGCACATGATGAGGATAGGTGGCCTACCAAGTTGTAGAAATTGGTGGCATTGATGTTGGTAGGGATGCATGATTCATGAAGAGAACTGTCAAGGATTTCTTGATAAAGTGGGCTTGTGTGCAAGAGATCTAAAATGAAAATTCAAATTGGCATATTTCCAAGGTGTTTCAAGATGTTATATTGCGGTCCTAATTGGGGGTGGTCTTGATGGGATAGATATAGATGGTCCAACTATGTTGAGTCAAGCTCTCCTGGTGGTGATTGCACATTGGGCTTTTGGACCTTTGATATCTATAACATGATAGATGGTTTGACTTGTGATATGCATCCGATTAGGTTTCCATAGTCCAAGTAGGTTGATTTATAGTTCTAAGAATTGTCTTAGTTATCACCTTGTTTGTTTTGAGCATTGTTGGGTATTTTGGTGATAGGAGCATTTGCAGGGGCTTTGTTTATGGTTGTGTTGTATGGAGGAAAATAATTTTTATATCTCAGCAACCTGAAATTTGGTGAGGCTTGTGCCCTCACTATGATCTCCTTATGATCAATAAGGTCTTGGACATAGTCCTTGAGTTGCATGAATTTTAGGGTGGTATGCCCCTTGACATTATGGATTTTGGAACACTCATTGTCCTTATACCAGGATGCCATAGACTGATTATGTTCTAAGGGTTGTGTCTATGTATGCTAAATAAGGTTATCTTTGGCTAGTTTCTCAAAAATAGCATCAAGGGGTTCATCCAAAGGAGTGCATACTCACAGTTTCCTTTAAACACATGGTCTTGGCCTAGGAAATATTGTGATAGAATTGGTTTGATTTTGATGGTTGGGTACTTGTACATTGTGTTGATTTTTTTGTATAGGTGATTGTTGATAGATTGGTGGTTGTTTCAGATAGGGTTGTTGTTAACAATATGTGGTGGGGGTGTTAGATGCTACTCTAACAACATGAACATGTTGAGTGCTAGTGACTCTAACGGTAACTACATGTTCTTATTTTTATTCTAGTACCATGGTTTGTCATTGCTTGGACCACGATCTTGGGTGTTTTCCTTATAAAGATTGATGAGACCATATTTAATGAGCTATTGCTCGAGTCCCATCCCCTTTTCCTTAATGTATTTATATGTTTGCAACAAATTTATAACTGTGTGATGGGAAAGATTAGGATGTGCATTATTAATGAACATCTTGACTAGATGATGTTCGAAGATGGTGCATAAAATATAGGTTGTGAGACTTTGCCATTGCTAGAAGTATTCTATGAGGCTACCTCCTCCTTTCTATTTGATATGAACTAAATCCACTATAGATAACTTGGTCTTGACCAAATGAGCATACTAAGAAATAAAGGCTTTGGAGAGATCAAAAAAAGTTTTAATTGTGCCTTGGGGTATTAGATAGAACCATTCAAGGTCGAGGGCCCCTAGACTTTTTGGAAAAATTTGCATGAGGAAAATACCATTATAGGCCACTTCTTGGTAGTGCATATAAAACTCTTTGATGTGTGTGACTAGATCACCCTTCCCCCTAAATTTATCAAAATTTTGGTTTTCAAAGTGTTTAAGAAAAGACGTCATCATAATGGTTTTTTAAAATGGATATGGAAAATCATTTTGAAACTTGAAGGTTTTAGATTTTGTTCCATCTTTGAGGGTTTTGAGACCATTTTCGTCTCTTCCCATTTAGAGTTTATAGTTGGAATAATAGGTGCCCCCAATCTTGGTGCCCCCAGTGTGAGGCACGTAGAGGATGCTATAGGTTGATATGAAAAACCTTGGCTTCCATATGATGATGGTTGGAATATGGGTTGCAAGACTATTGAGATGGATGTTATTGGTTGTTGAAATGGAGGTTGGAAATACTATTGATGGGTGAGTTGTGATTGGGAGATATAGGTATGGGGTTGATGCCCATATAGGTAACTCTACATAGGTGCTTAGACATAGTGTAGGTGTGATGATTGCAATTGAAAAGGTAGTAGAGTGGATAGGACATAGGCCATGCTCTATGAATGTGTACCTTGCCCAATATATGTTGGTTGTGCTTCTACTTGAGAAAGCAATTGAGTGTTAACTGGTGCTAAATAATTGATGTAGGGAAGAGTGTTTATAGTTGATGGTTGTGATTGAGAGATGATTTGGCTATTGCTTAAGGGTGGCATAGAAAAGTAATTGGTGATGGGTGGTAACGAATAGACTTGAGGTAGAAGGGATGGATGTGATTGGGACATAAGCATGGATGCAATACTAAAGGGAACACTTATTGTAGACCCTTGTATTTGAACAAAACTCCAAGGTCTTAGTGGAAATGAGGTAGAGGTACTTTGGATAGTGAAAAATGGGTTGATAGTGATGTTGGGTAGGATGGAAGATGAAGTGCTTGACCCTAGTGGAGGCATTCCTATAGTGTATTCAGATGTGGATTGGATGCTTGTAGCACCAGTGAATGGATTGGATGTGGTTTTTGATGGAAGGGAAGACATAGTATTGCTAGGTGGAAAAGAAGTATACTATAATATAGGGATAGGGGTGGTAGAAGTAGATGTAGATTGTATACTTGTGGTTTTTTGGGATGTGGTGTGGATTAAGGGTTGAGTGATGATGGGTTGATTTCTTTGTGGAATAGGAGCATTGACTTGGGTTGAAGGGATATTCAGGTCTTTCAGTTTTGTTTGTGTTGGTTAGTATCTACCACTTGATTTAAAGAAGAGATCATGAGGATGGCCTTGCAAATGGTGGTTACCATCCAAATAGGGGTAGTGCAGGATCTATAATATTAGCAGGTGGTGGTCTTCCAAAATCAAAGGCACTAACATTATCCCTTAAATCTTTTTCTATGATAGTATCCCTGTTGTGATCTATGATGGCATTAACAATGGTTGCATGACCAGGTTGGTTCATGAAAGCATCTATATCTAGTGTAGAACTTGATTCTTCTAGAATTTGTGGTGGTGGATCTAGTGGTGTTGTAGAGACCATGGGGTAGGTTGTACCCAATTTGTACTACTACTAAGACTAGAATCCATGACCTTCTTCTTCCATTTATTCTTACCAAAACATGTGGTAGGTAGCATGAAGTGATGACTTCCCTAAGGATGAAGTGCAAGATGTGGTGTGAGGGAAAAAGGGATGCAAGTAAACATGGGTAGATGATTTTTTCTAGATATGACTATGATGGAGAGACTTTCTACAATGCATAAGAGAATGTGTGGGAATGATCCTAATGATATCTAGGGAACCTAAATGATATGGTGTTAAATAAAAGAGAGCATGTCTTCATTATGTGTGAGATTAAAATATGATAGTGATATCAACCCTAAAGTATCCTTGTGACCTTTTGGAAGATAAATGATGATAAAGTGTGTAACCCAAACTTTTTCTCAAGGTGATGAGGGACACTAATGAAAAAAGACAATTTATCCTAAATAATGCTTATTTTAAGGACAACTATGATAGTGCAATGGATGGAAGTTTTTAGGGTAAACATTTCTCAACAAGGTAACACCAAATGCTTAAGTGAAGAGTAGATGATGGAGGATGTTTTGATCTATGATTTTTTTTTTGGATGATGTTTGAAAACCTAATATTGATGACAAAAAGGAGGGTGCAAATCTACAAAATGCCTAAATAGGATGAGGAGCTATATGAAAGACTAAGCTTGTGAGGTGATGAGTGCATAAGTGTGTGCGAAAAAAGGACCTAAACAAAGTAAGTAACACTAGAGTTATTGATAAGGCTTTGGTTGACATCATGTCTAACAGTTAAGTTCTGAATTTTGTAATCTCACTTAGTTTGTGAAGACACTTAAGCACCATCTTTCTCAATTTGATCTAGTTTAGTGATCTTTGGATTGGGGATATGCCTCTCGAGTTTTGTGTCTATCTCTTTGTAAACTAGTATTTGTGGAAGTCTAGCCTTTTTGAACTTTGTTTTGGGTGGGTCTGAGATGAGATAACTATACTAGGTTTATCAAACCTATAGGTTAGTGTAGTAACTATGCTAAATATACCTTTTCACCTTAGGTTGTTAAACATAAATTGATTGGGTAATAATTAGGTCTCAAGGAATGACATTTTATAAAAAGGACAAAGTGGTTTGGGTTTAGAAATAAATAGCAAAGTGGGATAGACTAGGCCTAAGATTGTTGCTAATAGACTTGTTAACAATATTTTGAAAATATTAAGGGTGAATTTGGTTTGAAGATTGATGTTTTTGAGTTCTCACAAAGAGAGTTTTTACCAAAGCATGGAGTAATGGCTTGTTGTTTTTAAAAATATTTGAAGAAAGTTTGACTAAACCCAGAGTGGTTGCAAATAGGCTTGTTACCAATTTATTTTGAAAAAATCAAGGACAGTTTGGTGTTTGAAAAAATAAAAGTAAAACCAACTAGAATAAAGCTGCTACAAATAGACTTGCTAACAACTATTTTGAGATAACAAGGATAAAACACTTTTGGACATGATGTTTTATGAGAAAAAAATCTCTCAAAGGACAAAGAAACTTTGAGAGAGACCAAAAAGTGATCTCTTTGAAAAAATGATTTGATAGTAACTATAGAAATGTGTATGTTCTATTTTTTTTTTTCATGGGTCTTTTGTACAAATAAGACAATTCAAACTCACTTTTTTATCCCTAAGGTCAAATTTGGTTGTAAAATGTCATTCAATGATCAACATCTTGATGTCTTCAAATTCTAGTGCAATATGTCCCTCTAATTAAAGAGGTGAGTTGATACAAGAATTAATTGACAAATGATACACATCAAAGAATATTCAAGGCATGGAAGATAGAAATCCCCCTTCTAAGGGGAAAATGACCCTTGGAGATGACACCAAAGTAGCCTTATGCCTCTACCAGGGGAACACAATGATGAGTAATCTTGAGGGATGTTTCTTTTGCACTGTGAATTAATATACCAATCATACAATCATGATAACTAAATTGGTTTTTAAATAGGTATGTGGAGTTAGCCAATCAGTTGTTATGTATGTAATCCACTTAAGGAACTATTCTAGACATGCTGAAATCATGCGAGAGTTTTCCCACCTCAAGCTACCCCTAGAAACACACTGCCGAAAATTGCTTGATAGAGAAAGAAAGTTTACCCTTCCCCTTATTTATATACCAACTATATTTTTACTAATTTGAGCTTCTCACCAAAGGGGATGTGCTTCCCACAGATGGATGAACTCACTAGAAGCACTCCTAGGTTGGTGTGAATGATCTTGCTAACAACTTTGGTATATGCATCATGTATTTAAGGGTCTTAACTTGCAAAAGTAGAGATGATAGAGATGTACTAAATGACACAATCTCAAGACACAAAAAGCTCTTGATTCATTTCTAATTTAGACACTTAGTGTATCCTAATAACTATTTTGAAAACACACTTGATTTTAGTATACAATGTTCATTTCCAACTTACAATGATGACCAACATAATAAATCACATCAACAAAAGAAATTGAGCATGTAAAAACTTTGAAATAGATAGGAACAAGGAGAAGTTTTTTTAAGGCATTCGAGATTGAGTGATTTTTTTTTTTTTAAAGCCCCAAAGTTGAAGCGTTTCCATATAATGTTTATTTGCACTTTAAAATTGAATGTTTATTGTATTGGTTCATTTTAGAGTTTAAAACTTAAGATTTTGTTTTCTAATTATCTAAACAATCATCCCAATGAATAAAACATATTCTAAGAT
The DNA here is from genome assembly GCA_028749045.1 of Cupressus sempervirens. Taxonomy (NCBI): domain Eukaryota; kingdom Viridiplantae; phylum Streptophyta; class Pinopsida; order Cupressales; family Cupressaceae; genus Cupressus; species Cupressus sempervirens. Next base: position 278,802,579 of record CM053791.1, read on the forward strand.
GTAAACATTCATTCCATCAAAAAATTAAAAGTTTTCCTTTAAGTCTTTGAGATTGACTTTTGATAAATATACTAATTAACCCTACAAAAAACATTGTTAGGATTCCAACGAGCTACCCCTACAAAAAAAAAATAGTTAGAAATAAGAGCTCATTGGTCAAACAAGTGAACTCGAGGGTGTTAAATTGTGATCTCACAGCATGGGAAAATAGTCAAAAAATGTGGGATCGTGGTGCACAAATCTGGTGAAAACTTAGAAAAAGTAGACTGTGAAAAAAATCACATAGTGATCTCGTGATAGCACAATCCTATAGGTTTTTAAGGTGGTGTTCCTACTAACATGTGTATCTATAGTTTTTAGGATGGAGGATAAAATGCAATTTTAGGGCCTAATTATTTTTCTCAAGCGTTCTCGTAGGCTTTTATAGTAATCCCACTTATAAAAACTCATGTTGCCATGGGAGGATTGGTCTGCGAGAATCTTATGGATTAGCTTTGACGCCATGTGGTGAAGAAAGTTTATGGTGAATGTTGTTAGAGTAAATAATTATTTATTCTATTTAATTATGTTTACTTAGGTTAATGCATTCATTTGATTGTTGTAGTGATGAGTTGTTGACAACACGGGAGTTTGTTCCCTTCTAGCATATTCCACCTTTTTGTGGATGCTTAGTTGTCAACCTTATCTTCTACCACTTTCTAGCTTTTTCTACAAGCTTCCATGAGGCCTTTATATTTGGGCTCTCTCATTGTATTTTCTCATCACATTTTCATTGTAAATACATTTTCATTATTTTGCAATATGTTCTCTCTCAAGTCTATTTAGGGTTTTTCCAAGCTCCAACTCTTCCTTCTTGGTTTCCCTTCGACCGTTTATTTGCATGTAGGTGATCTTGGCAAGCTATGGAGTTGGATTTCATCAACTCCTACATGGTATTAGAGCCTCCCTACTACTGCTTCATTGAAGGATTTTTGAAGCCACGATTTAGAGACACAAACCCTAGTTTGCTTGTGCATTTTTCTTCAATCTGGGGGAAGAGCATTTTTTTCAGAGCACTTTGGGCCTAAACAGATGCTGCCATTAGATCTAGAAGGATGTTTATAGTTAGGATTCATACAAAATTTGTCAATTTTGGAGATAGAGCTTTGGGAGGAATTTTTTTTTTAGTTAGAAGTCTTGTCGTACAGTCGTACAGATGATTTGAGCAAAAATATTTTTAAAAAATCATAGGGTACACCACCACAACACTGCCTAGCAGCCATTGTGGGGCCACCCATGCTCTACTTGTACTCAGTTAGACACTGGCATGCCACCCTTACAACCTTCACTTAGCCCACATGCCACCGTTCCACTGCTTCCGTCGGCGGTGCCTCCTACTTTGCACAACTCTTTTGCCACTGCATTGGACTGCATTGCCTCTCCTCCGCTCCAGTACCACCTCAATTATAGTCACCAGCTACATGGAGTACAACACATTTGGCATGACCTATGGGTGATATGTGGCATGAGTGGCATGGTGGCACTTTTCCATGTGGCCCCTACCATGTCATTCGCTAGATCACTCACTTGCCACGTGGCCTTTTTTTTTTGTTGCTACAATGGCCCTTGGGCTGCTAAATTTTTTCTAGTAGTCTACTAACATCAGCATGACATCATCCTGCATCAAAACCCTTGCTAGGATCTCTAGGGTCCTTTTTGACCTATAGTCAATTTTTTGGCCATAACTTGAACATACAGAGGTATTTTTCCAATCTGAGAGAAGTGCCAAAAAGTTGGTTCTGTGACGAAGACATTGGTGTAGGTATCTTTAGGTTTTGATGCAGTTTGGTTGCTCATTTTTATAGTTGAATTCCAAAGTTCTATTATTAACTCTGACATGCATATCTTTTCCATCCCATGTCAGTTTTTTGAAAACATTATATTATTGGAAAGCTAGTTTTGTCATCTTTTCAGAAATGCTATCATTTCCTTTAGATTTTGGCCCATGCTCTTTCTATCATGTTCTTGGCCTTTTTTTCTCTATGGTGGATATCTTGGGTGTTCTAGGTCTAAGGATCATTTTCCTAGCATGGAATCTTTTGTTTTGAGATGTACTATCTTTTGTATCAGCTTTATTCTTATTCTAATCATTGTAGACATCATTTGTAAGCACTTTTATGTACACACACAGAGATCAAGTGCCACTCTTGCATTTTGAGTTCATGAACATTTTTTTGAGACAATTGTACTTGCACTATTTTTATAAAGCATCATGGGGGGATAGTTGTTGCCACATTTTTTTATTGTTTTATTTTTTACACATACTTGGGTGATCATTCCAACTCCTTAGCATCCACATCAACTTCTACAAATATTAGTCCAAAAAAAGACCATAAAAATGAAGGATATAAATATGATATAAAAACCAATAAACTTTAGAAAGGAAAAATACACAAATTGATATTTTACTCCATATTTAACATGATTTTTAAATGATTTTCATCCCAGCCATAAAGATACAAGTTTTTGATACATTGTTGGTCCAAAAAAATAGAAGTGAAAAGAAGAAATGCTTGTTGAAAATCAGAAATCATAAAATTCCTCATAAAATTGATTTTCCAAATTTTATTAGATTTAATTGAATTAAAAATTCAATTAAATTAGAAAGATGGAATTAATTGAAATTAAATGTAATTAAATGGAAACTAATCATAAATTGATTGAAATTGAAATTGAGATAAAATTTAATTTAGAATTTAATTTAAGAGGAATAGATTAGCTAATTCAAATAATTATTTTAATTATGGAAAATCAAAAATTGAGTTTAATTATGTGATATTAATTAATTAATTAATTAAAGTTTTATCAACTGAAAAAGTTTAATTATTTAATTAATATTAGGAAAGATTAATGATAAAAATATTCAATTATAGAAGAATAAAGATGATTAATTAACGGTTTAAGATACCTTAATTAATAGAAGAATAATTAGTGGGCTAAATGTGAACTCACAAGTCTATCCATTTTTGGGTGTCCACATGCATACATATATAAGGTGGAGAATTATCGAATGCATATAAAATGAAGAGTTATCTTATGATATTTTATATATGTAAAGAAAATACATACATTTGTTTTTGAATTATAAAGTAGTCAAACAAGGGGGTTGGCCCTTACAACAACGAAACTAGTCAAGAACCAACAGATAACCACCAAACATAATTACCCCCTAATGCTTACAATCAAAAAAACATTAACTAGATAGATGACAATAAGAGTTATAGTAGGCATTAAACTACTATTGCTTGTACCATAACAACATAAACTATGAATTTTTTAAACAAAGGTACAACTATCTTATAATTATCAAAGCTCAAAAACTAGCAAATGATAAACATAAGTAAAAAAGAGGAAACAAACCTAATTGGGTGTAACGCCCCACCAAGGGATCCAAAAGAACTATCCTAAAGTTTTACTAAGTTTTCCAAACATTTTTTTATTTAAAAAATAACATGTACCACAATCATACATAAGCAAACATAACAAATTACATTCCCTAAGGATCCCAAGACATTGAGTCACATTTAAATTTAAATAATACTAACTCTAATAAATAAAATATTCACATAAAAGAATAACTACAAGTCCAAGTCTATTTAAATAATATACATGTATTTTGAATACCACTTTGCATTAAATTCAAAATGCATAATCATCCACTGTACATGTCATAGGGTATGAAAGGCTGAAAGAATATACATTTATAAAATAGATTAAATCATGCCTTTTAGATCTATGAAACAAGATACATTACAATAAGTAAAATAATCCATCAAAAAGATATAACCATCCATCATAATACACAAAGATAGAATGAAAGGAAATGCAGAACAAGGAACTCCAGCCATGACAATTACAGACAGATCTCAATGGTAAAAGTAAAAAGCACTACCACCTGACCTCATGGTAACCCAAAAAGGTCCACTCCCACCATGCTAAGGAGATAGTCTCAAGTCCTACATAGGATAAAAATCCCAAAAATAAAAAGTAATATCTATGTCAAGGAAAACCCCAAAAGAAATCTAACTCAAAGGTTCCAAGATAACACAACATCTAGACCTAGAGGAAAACAAAGATACATAAGAAATCTATACTTCTCATGGACAAGTGTCATCACATGAACCAAATCTAGGGTTACCCAGGTAGTCTTTTAATCCTCCAACATCCTAGTGACTCTATGTGGCACTAGTATCCTTTCATATTGACAAGCCATACTAACGATGCATGGTCACAACCAAGCATCCTCTACTCCCATCCTAGTTTGTACTAGCACTTGAGGCATGAGTGAGGAAATAAAAAGACTCTTATTAGGTTCATTTTACTCTCATTTAGTGTAGTGTTTTCAATTACTAACTACTTACAATGACTTAACCTGGTAGCCACTTTGGGCCCCAATCTCCATTGCAAGCCACTTCCCAACTTAACATATAGATTACCTATCCTAAGCTCATAAAAGTACAAATCAAAGAATCATAATTTTCCCCTCAGCCCTATACAAGTGACTACAAAGCATCAAAAGATAATTCACAATAATACCTCAGTTCTTTACAAGAAACTGGAAAGCATCCCAAAAATAACTGATCGAAGAATCAAAGGTAAGTCAAATAGATCATACCATTCAAGTTAGTTTCACACAAGAACACTGATAAGCAATAATGAATAATAAATCCAAACTCATCATAGAGCATATCGAACACATTACCATGGTTTATTTTAAAAAGATCAAGATCAAATCATCATCTTGACATCACAAACACATAACTCCCAAGCCTCTGGTAAACATCCCAAGACTGGTTAACACTCTAGTCAACCCAAAACATAAGACAACATACAGATAACAATGTAGTTCCATAGTTTGATTTGATTTTGAAAACAACTAGTTTAAGTTAACAATAAGGTTTAAGTTGTTATTTCAATGTAAGTTTTTGAGTATATAAGATTTACATTTTTACCCTTACTACTTAACCCATTTTTTGTATTCTTATGAGATTACAAAGATTATAATTAAATATCATAAGATGACTTTAAAATTAATTATCTCCAAAAAATTATTAAAATAACAATTATTGATTATTAAATAAAATTACTGCTATTTTATTGATAATCAAGATTATTAGATAATAGTATCAATAAATATTCTAAATTTTATTAATTAATAAAAAAAAACTTAATTTAAACTAAATTCATTAAATTGATTTGATAATTATTTAAAACAAACTAAATTAATAATTTACTAATCTTTAATTAAACTAATAATTAATGAAACTATTAATAAATCATAATTAAATTTAATAACATTTATAATTAATAAACTTTAAAAAATACATATTGAAAATGTGTTTTAGGCTCACTAGCTAGTCTTCATAGGCTACTGTCGTGCGCCTATAGACTAATTGTTGTCACAAACATCGGTAATAACTACCATTGCTGCATGCAATAGTGTGTCTATGCACATGGGCAGTTAAAAAGGGCCACAACTAGGGAGGTTGGGGTATGGGATCAATGGCCCCACCCCCCATTTTTATTTTTTTATTTTAATAAAAAATTGTTTTCAAAATAATTCCACCACCCCCCCCCCCCCCCACACATATATATGTTTTTAAATATATATATTTTTATACAAGTTCTAACAATACTCTGATAGGGAAAATATGACAAATTAGTCAAATTCATTTTCTAAAATTTTTATTTCATTTCAAACCCTTCTTGATTGAAATACTAATTTCTTTAATCTACAGAATAAGGATTTCTAATTGCTTTTTCAATCCTGATATATAGATAGAATTCGATACAAATATCAATAGATTCAGAATGAAAGATTGAAAGATTCATACAAACAAAATTTGGAAAATAGATTCCGCAAACACGATGTAGATAGGAATATTGAATTACATAATTCATTAAGTGATCAAAACACAAGACCCTACACGAGTCTGATGCTAATACACAACCATTCAAAGATTGTGAGAGAATTCTCTTTTCTCTTAAAACCTTCTCTCTAAAAATTCCCTTCTCCAAAATTCCTAGTCCCTACAAAAAGAACTCTCAATCTCTAATATGGAGTTCTCTCCTAAATTCAAGGCACTAATTGTGCAATCACATAGGGTAATCATTGATCACAATCCTTTAACTCTTTATTAACTTATCTTTTATGTTATCATGCACGCTTTTTGCAATGTAAAATATCTTTATTATATATATATATATATATATTTCTCTTTTTAAATTAATTTTTGAGGTATTTTTAATATACTATTTATTAACTTAAGTAATAATAATATTTAGCATTTATTTAAAAATGTTCTCCTAAATATATTAATATTAAATAAATATTATTACACTCTCAAATAGAACTATAATTTTCTCTTTAAATTTTATTCTTTTTTTTTAATGAATTTCTAATTAATTAAATATTATTAAACATTAAAATTATCTTAATAAATTTCCATTAAATCAAATTATTAATTAATATTTTAATTTTACTTAGTTAATAGAAAAATAACCAAAGGCCTAAAAGATGAAATATGAAAACCCATCATAAAATATAACACACAAAATCAAACTCAAGGGTTATAATCATGAATTTACATCATATGACAACCCATCATTTCAGAAAATTGTCCTAATTTTTTCTAGGACAATTGGTTTAAAGATTAGGATTTGGACTCAAGAATTTATCTCCCCTCTCTTACCATTGAGATATTGTGATAGGGTACACTCATCCTAGCAATTCAAGAAAGTTGATACCTAGTACTTGCAATCTACATAAAATTCACGCATGTACAAACACATATATTCTAAACTAAGTAGGCAATGCTAGGAAGTGGTGAATCATGTAGATCTCGACTAGCAGGTGACTACAAGTCCCTTCCTTAACCACATAAAAAACATCATACATAAAGAAAACATACATGCACACCATTCACATGCAGTATAGGGTAAGTATCCATAAGAAAATATGTATAATAATCCATCTAACTAACATCATCAAATAACTAAAATTACTATAATAATCATCATCAAGGTATAATCATGAATACATGAAGTAACTAGTACCAAGTAGTCTCATCATAAAATCAATTGAGTATGAAATAATATATGATAATCTAAAAGATAATGCTACTAATCATCAAGCATAAACTGACCTAAAAGAGTTCAACAATAATAATAGAATGTAAACTAGGGGCAGGCACTACATTGGGCTTCTTGTCATCCTTCCCCTTGAGGAGGATGTTAGCCCAGTCCTCAACCAGGAAGTCAAATAACATTTTGGAATCCTCTTTGGTCAGATCACCTTCCTAGTTGTCCTTTAGTAGTTGCAAGGTGGTAGTTGTAGCATTAGTGACCTTGATAGTGTACTTTGCCAAAAGTCTCACTCTTTCCTCTAGGGCATAGAATCTCTCCCTCACCTCAAGATCAAACAATTTTTGGGCCTCCATGGAGGTCTCCTGCATACCACTCTAGTTACCCTCCACCTGATCCTTAGCCATTTCCTACAAGACCATTCGGGTAGGGAAACATTTTCTTTGGTTGTAACTAGTGAAGACACCATCATCGGAGAGGGATCACTTTCCACCATGTCAAGGAACTAGTCTCATGTGAGGTCCACACACCCTAACGTAATGGAATCTGACACATAAGTCATCTCTTTCCCACCTCTAGTAACACCTGCCAAACTAGGCATTGAGGAGTCTGAGACCTCCACTTCCTCCCCCTCCATATTCCTCCAACAAAAATTTGATGTCTTCTATTTAACTCTTTTCTTATGGTGGGTTGTCTCCTTTGAATCAGAATCCTCCTCTTGTGAGGCCCCAAACCTCAAATTCCATTTTTCATTGGACTTACCAATTCTCTTGGACCTCCTCCTACCACTTCTCCCCTTGTCCTCAAAGTCCTCGAATTCTTTCTCCTTACCTTTCTTCTTCCTTTCTACAAGGGACCCACTATGGGAAGGTTGGGGGGTGGGTCTCTAGGCTCAATTATTCTAAGTGAGATTTTGTGGGTGGGTCAGTGCAAGAAGTTGGGTCTCACTTTTGGCCAAAAAGTGGAAGTGTTTTTCATGTTTTTAAAATATTTTGTCAATTGATGCCAAAATTTGAGCCATTTAGAGATTAAATATAAAAAAACTTCAGAAATAAAAATTGTAGTGCCTGAAATCTTCTTTTTGAATATGTAATTTATTTGTATACCCATATGATAGATTATTTTTTTGGTATGGATCTTTAAAAACCACTTTTTCAAAATGCTTGTTTTAGGACCATACCACGCTCGTGTATGGACACCATAATTTGACACAAATGAATGAATTTTTGTGAATCATTTTAAATGGAGTTACTTGACACATGAAAGATTGATGAGAATATTTTTCTTGAATTTTTTAATGAATATTTTTTTATTTATTAATTTTTAATTGGCTATAAAAGAAAATTTTTAAACCTCTCATGTATAGACACCATAATTTAATCAAAATTTCACTTTTTTCAATTTTTCTTTTTTAACTTCAAAAGAATTGAATGTAGATTGATGACATATAAATTAATTTAAGAAAAAATATAAAATAAAAAAGTTATTAAAGTTTTAGTGAACATTGCTATTTTACATTTAGGTACCACCTTTGATTAATTTTTTTTTTTAAATAGTAAATAAAAACATAACTCTATAAAATTTATATTTTTGAAATCAGGATAGTGAGAGCTCTAATGGGTTTTTGTTTCGTAAAAAAATTTGATCGGGAAGACCATCTAAAAATTATGGCAAGGCATGAATTTGTCAGTTCAATGCCTTAGCCAAATCTTAAGAGGCCAAGACATAGGCTTGGTCTCACCAAGCCTGTCCCAAACCAAAATCCGAGGTAGGCAAAAAAATCCCGCCTCATGTTGTAAGAAATGGACACCCGTTATTTGAATTTCAAAAAATGGGTACCCATTTTGAAAAGCTAAAAGCGGCATGTAAAATCTGCCGAAAACTTAAAAATTTGAAATTTTAAGAAACGGGTATCCTTTTTTTACTCTTAAAAAATGGATACCCAATTTTTAAAAAACGAGTACCCATTTTTTATTTTTAAAAAATAGGTGCCCATTTCTTAAAAATTTAAATTTAAATTTTTTTGAGAAACGGGTACCCTTTTTTGAAAATAAAAAACGGGTACCTGATTTTTAAAAATAATGGGTGCCCATTTTTTAAATTTAGGGTCGGGCACCCGAACCAAAAACAGGTTCCCATTTTTTAAAATCGGGTACCCGTTTCTAAGAAGTTTCATTTTGCGGATTTGACTTTCGCGGAATTGCGACCCAACTTTGTGCATTCACCCGGGTATAGGAGTTAGGGAGAGCAAGGATATCCACCTCAAAAATTCTTGGGGGTAGCAGAGCAAGGTGAAATTGATAAAGGCTAAACATCAACCCTTGATGAAGAATGGTATAACTAACCCCCTTCCACATTTTCTCCTTAACATTAGCAAATGTATCAATCAAATCATATAACATAAAAAATAGGATAAAAATGTGATCGTGGTGACATAAATGGTTCAAAAGAGGACAATGATAATAATAGCAAACACCATACCTTCCTTCAAGCATTAAATACTTCATCAACACTAAGTAGACTTCATTCCAAGACTCTGGGATCTTTTTCCTCATAAACCCTCCCCTATGAAAAATGGGTTCTTCACCTTCCAGAAAAAAATGATTTAGGCTTGCCTCATCAACAACCCTAGTCACCTTCTACCACTTCCTCCCCTTCATAGCAAGGCTTGTAACCATAGAGATAACTTCCTTAGAAACATGGAACAAAATTCCATTAATAGTAACATTTCTATCATCCCATAAGTTAACAAATTGTAGAGAACAACTTTCATCATAACCATTCAGCACCTCCATGAAAGGTATAAACCATCTCTCTTTGAGCATATACCACACTAGCAGTTTACAGATGCTATCCTCCACCATCAAAGTTTGAAAACATAGAAGATCACCACCCATAGTAACAACTTCCACTAGAATTCTCTTTTTATTAAAAAACTAGAGGAAATTACTAACAATGCAGTCACATAGGAAAAAAATGATGGTTTTAAGTATTCATGTAGGCCTTTATTGTTATGAATAGTTGCATCACATCTATGCTAATTTTTCATGTGTCACCTATCATTGTCCCAATTCCAATTTTTTCCATCATTCCCAATACACTCAAACCTTTTAAAATTTAAAATTTTACTCAACACTAAGTAAGAGAACATAAATAAGAAAATCATTAAAAATACACCTGTATCATTCTTTAATATCCTCTCCCTTTCAAAACATGTGAGATAATTATTACACGTACCCCTTTCTTCATGCCTTACCATCTGTCCTCCATGACATCTCCCCTTTTTCCCACTTAGCAATGAGTTGTCATCATTAATTAAAAAAGCCTCCCAACTAAACTTAGTCATAATTTAATTTCTTTGTTCACTACGAAACTTATCAAGTTTGGTAAGAGTCCCAAATCTCTCTAGCACCGTAGACCTTATACTTTCAATCCTATCACTGCCATCCTGTCTATCATCCCATTTTCCTCCCAAAAAAATGATGAAACTCAAATCTCTTTAGGATGATCAATAAATGCCTAATATCTTCTACAAGCCTTTTGATTTCCCAACCTTCATTCATGATGCCTTTCACAATGTTAATTATTATTTTTGAGTCACCTTCAATCTCCACATTCTCCCATCCAACACTAATTACCAATTTTAAACCCCATAGCAAAGCAATTGCTTCCACCACATTATTTGAGACTTTCCCCATGTATCTTGCACAAGCCAAAAGCATTTTTCCATTGCTATCTCTAACTATAACACCTCCTACAGATCCCTCCTTCCTTGTAGCTCCATCAAAATTAGGTTTAACTTAGTTCTCCCTAGGTGGTCACCATCTTGTCCTTTTCCTAGCAAGTTGTTGGAATTATCAATCTCCAAGAAATTGTCATCTAAATTCTAGTTTCTAGAAATACTTTTTTCCCTCTAATTGGGGGGGATCATTGGTATTTTCTACTTGCAAATTTTCATATTCTCCACGAAAAGCTTTCAAATAATATCAATAACATTCTCCTCATTCCTCTCTTCATTTATGAATGCCCTATTGTTTCTTTCCTTCCAAATTCCCTAGAAAACATGAGGGGGATAAATTTCCACATTTGGATTAGGAGGGAGTGAGTGAACAGGTGTTGCCAACTCTCAACAAATTGGTCCATCCCAAAATTAAATACCCAAACCATATCTAGCTTTTGTCGCAATGTACCCCATATGTTGATGGCAAAATTATACTCCAAGAATAGATGAGAGATATTCTCCTTCACTTCTTTACAAAGGTAGCATCTATTGGGTATTTGAAATCCTCTGTTTAATGGTAAGGATCTTCCTGTGCATAGAGGTCCACCAAAAAAAATTACTTTCAAGATTAAATAGCTAAACAAAACTTTCCAATAGTATTTAGGCACTAATTATTTTTCAAAAATTAATTTATAGGCAGAACTGAAAGTGAAATACCCCATTGTAGTTACCTTCCAAATAAAGGTATCATTTTTAGCCCCTCCCAGGATTCTATACCCCTTGAGTAGCTCATTTAGTTCCTCCACTAGGTGCTCACCATCTAAGAAGTTATTTTGTAATTCAATCTTTTTCCACTTCCTCCATGGACCAATATAATTGAACACCTTAATCCCTACCTACTCTTCAAGGTGGTCACAGAGGAACCCATACTTCATTCTAACCAGAGGTTTATCAATAAGCCAAGTATCCTCCTAGAAATAAACTTGAAAGCCATCACCCACCAGCCACCTCACTCCTTCCTTGAGTAAACTTATGTTCTTAAGGATATTACCCCAAATCCTTGAACCTGATGGGAGGTCATTTCTCCAAATACAATGAGTAAAATTCAAAATTTCCAAATACTTAGCTTTTAAAATCTTGTACCAATTGGTCTCATCCTTTAATAGTTTCCACCCCACCTTAGTAAGAAGGACATTATTTAGATTGTAAATCCTTCTAATTCCTAAACCTCCTCTACTTTTGGGTTTATAGACTATTTCCCAACTTGCTAGGATTAATCTATTCTTCTACTCAACCCTGACCAAAGGAGATTTCTTTGATTTTTATCTAGTTTCTCAGCCATATTATGTGTGATTTTGAATAGGGAGAGGAAGTAAACTAGGATTCCTTTGAGGGAAGAGGCCAAAACCTATAGTTTACCAACACTACTCAAGGTTTTCCCTTTCCACCCAATCAACTTCTTTTGCATCTTTTCCAAAATGGTATTCCAAAAGTTATTACTTACTTCTTTCATAGTCAATGAAAGCCCAAGGTAAGTATCAAGGATTGAGTTAGTATTACACCCCAGAATATTTATGATCCTCCTCTGGATATTAGGCACAATGTTGAAGAAACAAACCTTACTTTTATCCAAATTATTTTTTTTGTCTCGCATTGACAACATAAACCTCCAAGATGAATTACTAGGCTTTTTCTTTTTCCATTAAGGACTCCCCACTTAGGAAAGTGTCATCCAAAAACTATTGAATCACCTCTAGTAGAAGTGAGGTAGTAGGCTTAATACCTTTTATCTCTCCTCCTTCCATCTTCCTCAAGAATGCTCTTCCCAACACTTCAAAAACTATAAATAGATAGGGAGAAATAGGACCCCCTTGTCTTAGGCCTCTCTTACCTCAAAAGTTACCCCAAGGCAATCCATTCACGAGCACAAAATAATTGTTAGTCTCTATCATTGATTTAATCACATTAATAACTTCCTCGCTAAAACTAGTTTTCACCATAATATCGTACAAAAAAGTCCATTTGATTCTATCATAAGCTTTTGAAATATCAAGCCTTAGTGCCATACTAGGATTACCACTCTTCTCCATTGAGTGAAACACCTCATGTGTTCTTATAGTAGCATCAAGGATCAAACAACCCAGGAAAAAACCATTCTAAGTTTTCCCAATGAATTTGTGCAACAACTTAAGTCTATTCACCAAAATATTTGAAAAGGTTTTGCAAGTGGTGTTGCATAGGCTTATTAGTCTAAAGTCAAAGAGAACCCCCAGATCCTTGACTTAGGGGATAAGAATGATGAACAAAGCTTTCTAGTTCTAAAGAAATCATTAGCAACCTAGATCAAATTAGTCTTGATCATCTCCCAGAAGTATTGGAAAAAGGTTGGGGGGAAACTATTAGGGCTTGGGGATTTATAAGCTTTCATGGAAAAAATAGCTTTATGAACTTCCTCCTCCATGACCAGCTAAGTTAGTTCCTCATTCTCCTCCACTGAGATCATAGTGGGCATGGAGTTAGTCAACCATAGTCTATCATCCTCATTAGTATTTTTATACTTCTCTTTAAGAGACTCTTTAAAATACGTGCTAGCCCAATTACCAATCTCTTCTATTTTTATTAGTATTGTGTTATTCTCATTACTCACCACATCAATGATGTTTCTTCTTTTTTGGATGGAGGTTGATCTATGAAAAAATCTAGTATTCCTATCACCCAATTTGAGCCATAAAACCCTCAATCCTTGCTTCTAAAAGTTCTCCTCTCTAAACATTGTATCTCTCCACATCCTCCTATAGTTTTCCTCTTCCAATATCATTTCATCTAAGGCCAAACCCTCCCCCATCAATTTTTGGAGTTCCTCCAACCTTTTTTCCACCTCCTTAGTCTCAACGATATCCCTAAAGTACTTCTTTTGCAATGGTCAGGCATTCCTTCTAATATTGTCCAATTTGGTGGAGAGTCTAAACATGGAAGTTCCTTCAACTTGTATCCCCCACCACTTCACCACAATCACCAAAGTCAGGGTGAGGATGCCACATTATTTCATATCTAAAAGGTTTGGTTCCCCCCTACACCTCCTTGTTCAAATTAAAAATGATAGAAGTGTGATATGAGATAGTCCTGGGTAATCCTATGAGAGAGGAGGAAGTCAAACCTTCCTATCCCACCAAGACCAGAAGTCTATGCACTTTGAATTGGATAAGGTCAGCCTCCTTTCTATTATTCGACCAAGTAAACTTTACACGATGCATCTCCATGTCCATCAAGTCATTTTTATTAATGAACTTAGCCAAATCCTTCATACTTTCTATAAAATATACCATACCCCCAATTTTATCTAAGGGGTATAGGGGGAATTGAAATCTCCCATACAAAATGTGTTCCTAGAATGGGCAAGGAAAACAAACAATTCCTCCTAGAGATGACCTCTTCCTTGTCTTGAATTTGGAGTGTACACATTAATGATATTCTAGATCCTATCATCTTTCCTATGTTCAATAGTAAGATACTTTTTAGAACAATGTATGAAATTCCCTTTACTAATACTTGGGTTCCAAAAGGTAGTGACTTCTCCTAGTGCTCCCTCCACCTTATTGTAGCAAAAATTAGCCCCTAGCCAAATATAACTAGCAATACTTTTTAAGTTAGATAAAGTCATTTTAACTTCATGGATCAAAATGATATCAACTTTCATGTTTTTGATTAGATAAATAGGTTTTACAGGGATCCTAAAACCCAATAGTTAAAACATATAAGGCTGATAATAAGTGTGAAATCCTAGCCAAAAAAGTATAAGTTCAAAGGCTTATAATAAGCAAAAAGCCTAGCCAAAAAGTAAAGTTCTGAGAAAAGACCAAGAAAAAAGACAAGTATTACCATGGCCTAAAGCTAGAAAAAAAGCCAAAAGACATAGAAAAACAAAGGAATAGGCAAGAGTTATTCCTCATTCTTTCACTCTAGCTCTTGCATAACTTGAGCAGCCTCAAAGGCCAGTTGATTCTCCTTCGCTTCTAGCTATTGTGCCCTTTGGTCCCCCTGGTCCTGATTAGGAATGGTGTTTTCCTTTGTAGAGTCATCCTCCATTCTGGCTTCTTGCCTGTCTTTTCCTTCCTCATCATCCTACATTTCTCTGTCTTTGATCTAGCCTGTAAGAGAGATGATGTTGTTGTTAATGGAGCTTAACAAAGAGAACATCTGATTCACAAGGTTGTGATTGTAGTTCTTTAGGTTGTGTATCCTTCTTTCTGCCAAACTAATCCTGTCAGCCGAATCCATTCTCCTATTAGCATCCATTCCATTCCTTGTTGCCTCAATATGTCTTACCTATTCTTTGACCTCCTCTAGCTCATGGAAAAGCCATTTGATTGATCTAAAATTTTCAATCATACTATTACGAGCATTATTCAAGAGGTTCATCCCTGTCTCCCTGGCTCTGTTCGAAATAGCCACTATCCCTGGATCAATGAGTTCTTCCAATTGCATTTCATCTTGATTTTCCACAAGGATTTGGGGATTCATGGCCTCCCTAAAGATGCCCATCTTTGAAGTCCTAACATTAAATTTTTTCCAAGCTTTACTCTTATCATTGACTTGCACTTCCCCTTCCACATTCCTTGCATTCAAATTTCATGTTAGACAGTTGTTGGTTGAGAGAAAACTATTTTTGAGGGCTATTCAACCCCCTCATATTCCAAGATAGAAATATAATTTTCTACCTTTGGTCATAGACTCCAAGGTTGATTGCCTACCACTAGCCACCTCCCTTGTCATCTACTTTGTTCTTCTATTTTGTTTCCTAGATTTCCCCACATCGAACTTCAACTCCTTCTCTTCTTTAGATTTCCTTAAGACTCTAGTCTATCTTCTCTGGGTTTACCATTCCCCCCCCCCCCCCCCCCCCCATAATTGTAATGAAATAACTTGCACAATAGAAGAAATAATATGAAATATTATATAAATACTTGATAATAGCTGAGAATTATAGGCCACTTTGAGGGGGAAACCTCACAATATCTCCAATGAGAACACACTTTACAATATGATCATGAAACAAGACTAACAACCTCCTATATATACCTAATTATGCTTTGGTTAAATAGACACAACCCTTCATAACAGCTAGATTGACCTACCTACCTAAATTATAATATAATAATGATAACATGACTTAATTAAGGATTAAGATAGCCATAAGTTGACTATTCATAACCCTATATACAATAATATTAAGGGCATAGCATGCCCCCTCTCTTGAAAGAAGCATTGTCCTCAATACTAACCAAGTGTGGATTCATTTGAATGAACTCCTCATCCTCCCACGTGGCCTCTTCAAGTAGTAAATTCTTCCATTGGATTAGATACTAAGTCAGGGTTTTGTTCCTCAGCTTCTTCATGCATGTTTGAAGAATGCACTTTGGTTCCAAAATTATTCTTCCTTCTTCATCAAGTTCTAGTAGTACTGTTTGAGTAGGAATATTCTACCCAATTGCCTTCCTCAAACAAGAAACATTAAAAACTAGGTGTATTTTTGTTGTTGGTGGCAACTCAAGCTTGTAGGCAACACTACCAATCTTTTGCATGATTTGGTATGGTCCATAATATCTTGGAGACAACTTATTATTCTTTTTTTTTTTCTTCATTGAGATTTGTTTATAAGGTTACAATCTCAAGATGACCTAGTCCACAACTTCAAAATTTCTTTCGCTATGATGTTGGTCTACTTATTTTTTCATTTGATTTTGTGCCATAACTAAATTCTCATCGAGTCTTGAAAGCACCTATTGTTGATGAAGCAAGTGATCCTCTACTACTTGAACTCTTAGTGACCCCTTTAATGATGATGTGATGGAAGTAGGATGATATCCATAAAGTGCCAAAAATGGATACATTTTTGATGAGCTATTAAAAGAAGTATTGTACCACCATTCTTCAAGAGGTAGCCGATCTACCCATTGAGATTTTTTTTCTAAAGTGAAACAACATAGATATCCTTCCAAACATTTGTTAAACACCTTAGTTTTTCCATCTAATTGTAGATTGTATGAAGAACTATGAGCCAATTGAGTACCCAAACATGAGAATAAATCTTTCCAAAAGTGACTAGTAAAGATTGGATTACAATCACTAACAATAACCTTAGGTGTACCATGTAGCTTTTGGATATTCTCCAAGAAAAAATTTTCCACTATACTTACTATAAAAAGGATATGATAATGCAATAAAATATGCATATTTAATGAGATGATCAACTACTACCATGATGACATTATGCCCTTTAGATTTGGGGAGCCCTATGATGAAGTCCATGGATACCTCTTCCCAACATTGGCTAGGAATAGATAAAGGCTACAAGAGACCTGGTGTCTTAATTGTTTCCCCCTTATTTCTTTGACAAACAAAACATTTAGCAACAAACTTTTGAACATCACCTTTTAGCCTTTCTTAAAAAAAAATCATGCTTGACCCTATGATATGTCTTCAAAAATCCTAAATGACCACCAACTAGGGACTCATTTATTTCTTTGAGAATCTTGTGTTTAAGAGTGGAATTCTTGTAGAGATACAAGCATTCTTTATACCAAAGAATATTCCCCTTTAAACAAAGCTTATCTAAACTACAAGGGTCACTTTTTGTTTGTTGGATGAGATTACTTGTTGCAACATCATTTTTCCACTCTTCTTTGGCTTCTACCACCCAATTTTCTTGTAATATTGAAAGGGAAAACAATAAGGCTCCATCTTTTTCATCCTTCCTAGAAAGTGCATTGGCCACAATATTTTCCTTCCCTTTCTTATATACAATTTCAAAGTCATATCCCAAGATCTTAGTGACCCATTTTTGTTGCTCTTCTGATGATAGTCTTTGTTCCAAAAGATATTTTAGACTATCATGATTTATCTTAACCTTGAAGTGTTGATCCATTATATAAGGCCTTCATTTTTTAAGTGCATGAAGGATTTCTAACATTTCCTTCTCATAAATAGGCTTGAGTTGATTTTTGCCTTTTAATTGATGAATCTCAAAAGAAATTGATCAAACTTCTTGCATGAGAACAACTCCTATCCCATTTCCAGAAGCATCACATTCCACAATGAATTCCTTGGTGAAGTCTAGAGTGGCAATCACTAGAGTTGTACACATAGCCTTCTTTAATTGCTCAAATGATACATTAGTAGATTCATTCTAATGAAAAGAATCATTCTTCAATAGAGTTGTAAGGGGTGCTACTGTATGATCATAATTCTTCACAAATCTTCTATAGTATCTTGTCAATCCCAAGAAACCCCTCAACTTTTTAATAGTTTTTGGAATAGGCCATTGCATGATAACCTTAATTTTTTTAGGGTCCACCTTTACTCCTTCATGTGAAACTATGTGTCCCAAATACTCCACCTCCTTAAGACCAAAAGCACACTTGGATGGCTTAGCATAAAGTTGATTATCTTTGAGTAATTGTAATACTTAATCTACATGCTACAAATGTTCCTCCCAAGTCTTGCTATAAACTAATATATCATCAAAAAATACTAACACAAACTTTCTCAAGAACTTCTTAAAAATGGAATCCATAAAACTTTGAAATATAGATGGTGCATTGGTAAGACTAAATGACATCACCAAAAATTCATAATGACCTTTATGAGTTTGAAATAGTGTCTTGCAAATATCTTCCTCCCTAATCCAAATTTGGTGATAACTTGATCTAAGATATAACTTGGTAAAATACATAGCTCCATTTAATTCATCTAGAAGATCATCAATGAATGGAATAGAAAACTTGTCTTTAATGGTGTCCTTGTTGAGAACTCTATAACCTAAAAACATTTACCAAGTTTCATCCTTCTTATGCACCAGCACAACAAGTGAGGAGTAAGCACTTTGGCTATGCTTGATAATTCATGCCTCTAGCATTTCCTCAACAATTTTTTCTATCTTAATTTTTTGTATATGTGGCCACCCATAAGGCCTAATATTTGGTGGCTAACTCCCTAGAACTAGTTGTATGGCATGGTCATGATCCCTCTTAGAAGAAATTCCTTTAGGCATATCTCCAAGAATCACTGAGTGATAATCAATTATTGCTTGTAAATCTGGATAAGTAAGAGCATTAGATTGAGAGACTTCTAATGAACATAACTAGGCCACAATTCCATCTGCACCTTTCTAAAGAAGCTTTTGCATTTGATGAGATCTTACCATCTATGGGGATTTTTCCTTCAATCCCCTTAGTTCCATTACCTTCCCTTGTGATTGAAATCACATGAATAGTTCTTGGAAGTTCATCTCAATTGTTCCCAATGTAGTAAGCCATTGTACTCCCTAAATAATATTTGTTGCACCCATGGATATAACATACATTGGGGTATTAAGTTGATAGTCTCCCATGGATAATTTGATGCTATGACACTTCCCTGAACAACTAAGTGTGCTGGCATCTACAATCCAAACCTAAAACTCTAGGGCTAGATATATAAAACAATTTAGAAGAGTTGCCAACTTTTTGTTGATGAAATTATGAGTAATACCTGAGTTGATCAACATTGCTATTTTCTACTTCTTTAAGAAACCCACTACCTTGATATTTTGTGGTGCACTAGAACCTAAAGTGCATGATAAAAAATGATTGGTTCAGAATCATGTGATTCCTCACTTGACTCCCTATCCTCCTCTGATATGGGCTCATCCTCTTCTTCCTCACTTGGACCTTCAATATAGAACAATTTCTTTTCACTACATTTATTTCCTCAACTATATTTGCTATCACAATTGAAACACAACCCTTTTGCTCTTTTCTCCTCAATTTTTTGTGGAGTCAACCTAGTAGGTTGAGGAAGATAAGGTATTGAATATCCTTTGTCTCTTGTCATATTAGGCCCCTGCTTTCTAGAAATCAATAACTTCTCCTCTACCCTACGTGCCAATATAAAAGAATCATTTACTGAATTGGGATGACACATGTGTACCTCATGTTGAAAGTGATCCTTGAGACAACCCAAGAATAAATCATTCAAGTTCTCCTCTATAATTGTATCCATTCTTAAGGATAGATTTTGGAATTCTTGAATATAATCCTTAACTGATGCTATTTGTTGAAGCTAGCAAGTTAGCTAAAGAAGTTTGCTCTCACACTATTACTCTCACCTATTGCTATATTGTGCTTGGATTTATTCTATAAAAATTGACCATTATATAGTATGAACCTTTTTCTTCTTATGAGTACAAAGCCAATGATACCAAATGAATTGATTTGGTTCTAGATATAAGGAAGCCATTGTAACCTTTTATCTATATGGGATTTGATCTATTTCAAAAAAAATCTCCATTTGATTTATCCATGTTAGAGGATATTTTCCATTAAATTTGCACATATCTACCTTTGGAAAAAAATTCCTAGATCCTATAGGATTAATAAAATTCATGTCATTATTAGTCAACTTGAAGGTTTCACCTTGATTGCTTGAGAGCTCCTTCCTTGTTTTATTCATATAGGTGCTTAACATGCTTTATATATGATAAATCTCCTCATAGGTCACACATATCCTTCTTAACCTCTTCCTTGAACTTACTAAGTTCCTCATTGGGCTTACTATCCTCTGTTGCTTCCCAATCTTGTCAGAGGATTTTCCTGGCATGGTAGAATTCTTTTTGCCTCTTGTTGGAGGTACCGTCATGATGCAAACCAATATTTTAAAAATAAATCAAGCAAATGAAATGTAAATTTTCTAATTTATTTATTTTTTACTATAACTTACTTGGGCCAAGAAATCCTTACTCGGAAAAAATCCCCACAAAATTAGAAAATTGGCTGCCTTGAAAGAGAATTTTCATAATTTTACAATATTTTACTTATTTTTATTTTTCAATTTCTCCAAGCTTTGAATTTACGCTCCTCTTCTATGTATTGAAAAACCCAATACAAGTTATACTCCAATTTGTCAAGATGCGAGAGATATGAAGATCTCAAAAAATTGTGTAGAAATAGTATTTCTACAATAATTTCCTCAAATTTTCTCCATTTCCTCTAAATTTTTTATTATATTTTCTTTAATATGTTCTTCAAAAACAATTTAAAAATCTTTGAAAAATTCATTAAAATCTGAAAGTTATGCTCTTCCCAAAATCATCTCAAAAAATTTTGCCTCTATGGTGCCAAGATCATGCTCTGATACCACTTGTAATGAAATAAGTTGCACAATAGAAGAAATAATATGAAATATTATATAAATACTTAATAATAGCTAAGAGTTATAGGCCACTTCGAGGGGGCAACCTCTAAATATCTCCAATGAGAACACACACCATAATATGATCATGAAATAAGACTCACAACCTCCTATATATACCTAATTATGCTTAGGTTGAATAGACACAACCCTTGATAACACCTAGGCTGACCTACCTACCTAAATTATAATATAATAATGGTAACATGACTTAATTAAGGATTGATATAGCCACAAGTTGTCTATTCATAACCCTATATATAATAATATTTAGGGTGTAGCAATCCTCCTCCTAGAGGAGCAAGGGGGTAATGAGGTTATCTATCCCCTTAGAGGTAGGGGGAACATCGTCACTCGAACTAAGTATTCTAGCAACCTCCACCATTTCCAACCCTTTCCCTTTGTCCTCCATAATCTCTTTACCTTTATCCTCTAAACCTCCACACACCTCCTCAAGCACCATGTTTCTCATAGGGGTTTTAAGAAGATCCTTGATGCCTTGCAAAAAAGGGAGAGGGTCTCCAACTTCACTATCCACGATCTTCCCTTCCTCCATCACACTAGAGGACCCACCCAGCTCCATAGTCTCCGCAATAGCCACCAAAAGATCATTCTTCTCCTCATATGAGGGAGCTTCAACCTCCACCATGGGTCTCTCCCAAGAAAAATATTCCACAATATCCTTTTCTCACAACTCTTCCTCTCCCTTATCTTTAGAGATAATCTAGACTTCCATGTCCTCAACTAGTTCTTCCTTCCTTTCAGATATATTGTTCTTTTTGTAGTCCACACACAAATGTACAAATGAGGCACAATTATGTTAGAAAAGCCTTGCGCTCTCATAGATAATAGGCTTCACTTTCTTGCCCCACTTAGAGCTGAGCATAATGGATTTGGGTAATGTGGCCCAAGTAACAACATTCAGACTAAACCTTTCAAACACTAGACAATAATTTTGAAGGGTAATCGTTTCTGCTACAAAAAAGTGTCCAGAGGAGTTCCCAATAGACCTAAGAATCCTTTGATCCCAAAACTCCAAGGGAAGTCCCAGGAGCCTAACCTAGACCAGAGTCATTTTATTCAACTCTTTCATTGGGTCTAGAGCAAGGTGCCATTTTTCCATTGTTAGGCTATGTTTCCCATAGAAACAAGACCCCACTAGTACCATTGTCATCTCTTCCATCACCATAAATTTGAAGTAGAAGAGGCCACCTAACATTTCTGAAATAGTCACACTCCCTTTAGCTTCCACTTCTGACTTACCCACTTCCTATTCATCTCAATTGATGGGTGGAAGGCAATAAACCTACCAATCAAGCACAGTTTCAGATTGGTAGACACACTGTCCACCAAATTGTCCAGAATAACAATCCTGACTCCCTCTTTGCCACTAATCACCTTGGGAGCTTCTAGTGGGGCATGGATCTTACTTTCTCCAAGGACCACATCCTTCAATCCTTCAGTCACTTTTGGACTCACAATGCTCTCCTGACATTCCATAGGAAGCACAATAGACTCTATCAGATCTCCACAAGCAAGACAAATAGAGTCAACTCTCCTCTAGACATCCCTAGTCGAGGTTAGAACTAGTTGCAGGTCCAAGCAAGGAATAGGATCTATCCCAACCCTAGGGGGGAATTCCCACTCATCAGATTCAAACTTCAAAGGAGTGGGAAACATGAAAAGTTGCAAATCTATTTTGTTGGTAGTTTTTTGTAAATGTTATACGATATTTAGATACATCCATTTTTTATTAGATTAATAAAATTAAGCTTCTAATTTTATCACAAGTACTTGCACCAAAAGGAGGTGTAATGGTTTGGCCAATAGTTTAATACATGTGTTAAATATTATATTGAAAAATATAAGTTAAAAAATAGTAATAATAAATTTAGTATGTCATAATAAATATAAAGCATCAATTGAGATCTTGATCATAAATGATCTTCTAGATCCTTTAAAATATATTTAACTTATGTATAACTTATAATAGATGGATTTGATCTTGATGGATAATATATCTTTTTTATTAGGTTTAGACTTATCTAATAATATGAGTTAGGATTAGTATTATAGTTAAGGTTAAAGCTAAAATTAAGATTGGAGTTTCATTAAGATCAAGATTTAAACCAAGGTTAGTGTTAGATTTCCATCAAAATCAAGTTAAATATTGTTTAATTTTGATATAAATTGTTGAAAATTTAGATTAGTTTAATACTAATAATTTAATTCATAAAAATGATAATTTTCTCCCTCTTCACTATAAATTTTAACTTTTTGGCTAACCAATTCTTATCCTTTATTTCACCCAATGCATTATTACCACCATTATACTTTAATGATACTAATTTTTATAAATTATTAAATTTAAAGAACAGTCAGGTGAGAGAAATAACACTTACCTAAGTTGGTAACAAAGATGTCATATAGATAATTATGATAGTAAACTAAGATTTTACTTGTTAAGGTATTTCAATAAAATATTTATTTTAAAATTAATTTGAAGGCAAATCATTAATTAAAATTAAAATTAAACTTAAAAAACTCAATATATAATATGATGATAACACACTCACACCATCCCACAGTCCCATTCCATCCATTTTGTCATTGTAGAATGCCTATCGACATTAATGATGATGGATGACCAAGTGCAATTAGAAATGTGATATCTTCAATCAATATATAATATTTCATATATTAAATTATTATATTTAAAATATTGATAATAAAGAAAAATTAAGAGTTTAAATTCTCTAACATTTTTTTTCATTTTCTACTATAGATAGTAAGGGAATTCATATTAAGAGACCAAATTTTATAATATATATTAATAAACAAATAATTCTACCCTTTCAAAACAAAATAAATTATTCAAAAAAAATTAAAACTTAATTTAAATCCACATTATATAATTATTTTATTTTAAAAAATTTATGTCCATAAAAATTATAAACCATTTATTTAAGAATTGTTGTAATCAATCTAATTATAAACTCTAATAAATTAGTGCATGAGAAGTATAATTTTATAACATTTACAAATAGCAATTTAAATCTATTTTATATGTTAAAAAAATTAGTGTGAAATTTAATATATATATTTTACAATTTGAAAAAATTGCCTCGACTCTAATGAAGTGTGAGTGGAAAGCTTTAAACTCTTATGTAGATAAAACAAACAAACTGTCTATCTACAACCAAAATGTATCTTTAATATTATTTATTAATTAGTTTTAAAAAATAATTGAAAATCCAACATCTTCAAAAATTTAAAGATAATGTAAAATATTTCTTAAAATCTCAATCTGATGAACCTAATTAAAACTACTACTTGTAGTACTTTCTCAAGTTTGGCGTTCGAAGCTTATTTATTTGGGTTTTGAAATCATGGAGATGCCCAATATGCACATGACCAAAAGGATTATAAATTCATTGCTAAAGCTTTGGTTATTTTGTCCAAATAACATAGTTCATCACAATTGAAATGAAGTAAATACTACACCATCATCATTGAAATAAATAATTAACTATTTTGTGGAAAGGCTTGGACTTAGCACACATAGTCTAGTTTTAACTTTCGATAAATAAACTTTCTACACCGCCAAGTTTTCTTATTGACAAGTGTTCCCATTTTTTGTTACCGTCCACTAGTTTTTCTAATATGCATAGCCTATCAACTAATTAAAATTATTTAAATTTCTAATCATTGTATTCCTAGTATAATAAATCTCTTTTTATTTCTATAAGAGCTATTTACCTTTATCTTTTTTGAGGATGTTCTTGTAGGAAAAGGAAGATTGATATCAGACTTAGAGGGAGTCTAAAAATCCATATGTGTAACTACATGATTTTAATGGGCCTACCCCTATGTATATCATGAGGAAGTGACAACTTTGAAATGATTATCACTTGTATCTATAGATGTTATTGAAAGGTGGTGATCTTTCAATAACTTAATATTCTATTATGATGGACATCTTATGATGTCTAAGAAGATAATGATAGATGATAAATTGCATGGTGGATTAAGTCCCTTAAATAGACCACAACCCCCTATTGTGATGGACATCTTACGGTATTTAAGTAGATCATGATAGATGATAACATACATGGTGGATTAAGTTTCATAAATAGTTAATGGCCTTCTATTGTAATGGACATCTTCTGATGTGTGAAATAGATTATGATAGATTATATCTTGCATGGTAGAAAAAGTCCCATAAATAGACTTGAATATTTTATGGTAAGTATTATTGAGGATACATTATCTATGGACATTTTTTAGTACTTGGTTAATATCATCTAACTTGATATTCTGAGGCCATTACTCTTGATATCATGAGATGATATGTAATGCCCTACCCAGACATCCTTGGAACAAGGATACATATAAGCCAAGAACTTTTATTTTTTTTAAACTAGTATGGATGCACATGACATACAACATACAAGGATCACAAAGATTGCAATGGAAGACTAACCAAACATCCAAACACCAACAGATCTCCAAAATCCAATACCAAACTGACACAATCAACTAAAGAACAAAAATCCAAAAGATGACATCAGAACTCAAAATCTATGATTTTTCAAAGCAAGGAAACACTAGCATTCCTAAAGGGTACTCAAAAGTCCAAATTGCATTCTCTAAAAAATAATGGAGATGCAAAATTGCATTTTTTGCATGAGAGAAATTGTAACTGAAAGTCTTTGCACAAGGGAGTACATTGAACCACATGAGAAAATGCCCATTCGCACAAGGAAGTACTAGTTCTAGTAGCCAAAAAGCACTACACTAGTGTTGAGGTTCACATGAAGAAGTGTTAGGAGCCATGTGAGGAAATGCAAGGCCCTATGTGAAACTTCCATAATCTCATGTGAGGATGTAAAATCTCATGCAAGGAACCATAACAACATACCAAGAAAACAAGAATCACAAAGAAAGAAAAGATAGTTCCTCCATATTGAGGAGTATCAGATCCACAAATTGAGACATAGACACTCAAACCATAATAACTAAAAGACTAAACTAAATCTAACCATTTAAACATAGCAGTGAAGGAAAGGAACTAAAAACAACGTTGTAATGTACTAAAACAATGAACTAAGTGTGCAGTTCCTCCCAACCATAATAGCATCTTGAGACCTTGAAGGTCCTAGCCATGCCCCATATGTAACAACCCAAACTGCCAACTAGATAGTTGACACTATCTTCTGAGGACATCACTACTAAAGCATAGAAATATCATAAGAAAAGGAAATCTAACATGCTAACTAGTAAGTAGTAGATACTCCAACTAAGAAAATAACATCATCTAATCATATGCTAAACATCATAATAAGAGAATGTGTCAAATAAAATAACATCATCTATACATGATATCCAAGTATTCCAATGAAAGCATAAATCAAAAGAACGCATACTCTAACATCCGAAGTATCAAGTGAAAACATCTTTCCATGGTCACACTGGGACAATAGGTCACCTCTATACACTAGTCCCCAATAGTAGTATAGGTAGCTACACCTCCCAACCACATGAAACCTGTAGGTCCACTCCCATCATGCTAATGGAGATAATGATCCAACCATAAACACACATAAAATAGATGTCCATGGCTAACACTCATGCCAGATAGTAATGATGATTGAAACCAAAAACATGAGACAATGCAAGAACTATAGGTCCTAGTCAAACACTCAATGGTTTATTGTGTAGGAGCTAACATCATAGAGAGTTGCTTGGCATTGGAAAGCCCAAGATTAGATTGTATGGACTCAACTTCCTAATGGAAGGCTCATGTAATATGTCCTCAAACTTAATCAGGTGCTCACACATTTTATTATCTTAAGTTTTGTTACCACTTAGTATTTTATTTAGTTATCACTTGATTAAAACTCCCTCTTCCAACTTATGGTGCCATGATCACCAAGTTACAAGATAGAAGCCCCCTCGATATTCTACCCTACCTTACCCATGCTTATCCAATGATGAGTGCCCCTAGGCATGCATATTCCCAACCCAACCCCAAATGATCATAACTCCACTAAAATACAAACAAGAGATCAAGCCTCATAAGTCACCTAAAAAATACACACATATGTGCTCATGTATGGCGTCCTACCATAATGAATATCATAACACAAGGATTGGATGAGAACATAATGCAAAAATAACACTCAACTAAAAAAAAATTTAGAAAGACAGATACAACATGCATCCCAATGCAATTGAAAAGTGCAATAATGATCTAGTTGGCATCCCAATGGATGATCTAGGTCCATGTCCAACATGATGCCAAGATAATCCAAGGAAAATTGGGCAGCATTCAAATTGAGGTAAAAACCCCAAAACTTGAAAACTTTGAAATTGAAACCCATTTTGTCTTTGGGCACAAAAGCCACACAAATCCAATAAAAATTAGGTTTAGACATTGTATAAAAAAATGAATAGCATAATAGTGTGAAACCCCAAACTCTCATCTGAAAAATTGGGAAAATGTTTATACCTAACCAACTAGGCAAAACTAGTGCACAAAAATGGAGGGAAACACTAGTTCTTAGCCTCCTAACAAACAACCACCAGAAACATAACTAGAAATGGAGTTGAAACATGAAAACAAAAGAGCCCTACTTGACAGCAAGAGGGGCAAAAAGTGAAAATAGCACAATAAAACAAATAACCCACAGAAGCTACTAGAAATCACGACACAATAAGGTTTTCCTGAGTAGGATCCAATGAGATTGACCTCACAAAGATCCCACACCCATAGCTATCACAATGAATAGAAACATAACCCTCCAGAAGAGGATTTTGGAAAAAGCTCTCAAATTCTCAATTTCCAAAATTGAGAAGTGAGGAATTAATTTCCTCTTTCAATACTTATTCACTTTTTAGGTGAATAATCAATTAGGTTAAATAACTAGTTAAACTAGTTAGACTCCAAATTGACCCAAACAAAAGTAGGCTATTCCAAGTAATTGGATTTCATCTATGGCAAAACTGCTAGAAAAAATCAATTAAATAAAGCCTAAAAACCCAAAATCATAGACATTTCCTTAACAAATTTACAACAATGCAAAACTCTAAATGCATAGACATGTTCACTAGTCTAGTCACATAATGCAGATGAGTCTAGATTTATGAAATCACCAAAACATTTAATTTAAACATTTAAATAAGATATGTTGACCATATAGGGATGACATTGTTAAAATATGAATAACTGAATCACTAGCTCCATGTGCCATTGCTAGGGATACAAATCCTACACACTAGAACACATGATCAAGTGAATTTGCATATAATAACATAGCTAAAGTAATAAATGTATTAAATATCTAATTTAACCATTTATTCAAGTATACCGAAATAATCCATTTACATCACTCATGTTTGCATAAAGCATAATGAAGAAAGAATGAAGTAAATAACCATAGCATTAAATCCAACATATAACCAACTCAGAGATATGTCTAAATATTGGGTAAGTAGATATCATCTCAAATTGGCATCAACATGCAAATATGATAAATTGAATAGCATAGTAGTCTAACATCTATGATACTGGAATCAAGGCATAACATCTCATACTTAGGTCATCTCAAATGCAGAAATAATAACATGAGTACAAGTATCTCTCGAATCAAAATATCCTCCCTAACTAAGAGAGGGAGTTAATGCTATTACAATTTTAGCTAGATAAATTAAGTGAAGATATATATGTGTGTGTGTGTGTGTGTGTGTGTGTGTGTGTGTATATATATATATATATATATATATATGTATGTATGTATATATATGTATATATATGTATGTATATGTATGTATATATATATATGTATGTATATATATGTATATATATCTATGTATATATATGTATATATATATATCTGTATATATATGTATATATATATATCTGTATATATATCTATGTATATATATGTATATATATTTATGTATATATATGTATATATATATATATATGTATATGTATATATGTGTATATATATCTATATATGTATATGTATATATATGTGTGTATATATATATATGTATGTATATATATGTATATATATATATATGTAGGTATGTATATACATATATATATGTATATATATATATCATTATCTATATCTATATCCAAATCATATTTAATATATAACTGATTGGATAATTAATAATATTCCACCAACCAATTTGACTAAATTAGTCAAACATCAATTAATCATTGAAGGTCATAACTATTGGTTGTGTGAAGTTATGTGGAAGTCACCAACCTGATGGGTTGTGACACTGCATTGGAGTCACACCCATCAAGGATGTGACTCACTAACACCCAATATAAATTGGATGATATCTTTGCACTAAACAAAAGAAACAAAAAATATATTTATTACAATCTTCTACCATTAGTTTCATTGCAGATTTTCTCCAAGTTGTCTTTGCAGTTTACTGCAACACTACCAAAAGAAAAATTATTTGTTAATTATAGGGGATAGGTAGCCCTATAATTTTATGGATCTTCTCATCCATAAAATTATAGCATCCCTAGTCTAGATGTTCCCAATGGTATGGATACTGCAAGAACCTGCAAAGATATTATGAAAGTAGGAAATTGTTATTTGATAAAAATATTCAAGTCTTTTCCCTTATATTGATAAGTTTAATAAATTAAAATTGACATTACAATTTATCTCATTTGGTAGATAAGAAAACACAAGAGGGGTGATGGAAGGGTAGTATCTCGATAGAAGATAAAGAAAGTACTTGGTGCTATCAATATTACATCACAAGGGATGGTGTTCACTAGTTTAAACTAATAGCAAAAATTCCCTATGATAACTAAACATATAGATTGTTACACAATTCCCACATAATAAGTACTAAATTTCCTTTAACCATCACTTTTTTTTCGATAGGGCAAGAATTCCTTAGTACATTGATTCAATGGTTCTCATTAGGCTCCAAATATTTCCACACCTAGAGGACAACTAGGCATGCACACCAAATTAGAATGGGTACACTTATTAAGAGTATAGTTTTATTTAAAAAATTTATAGGTTAGAGTAATTATAACAATAGGATTCAAACTTAAAGGTTAAGAGCAACTCATCTTGAAATATAATGGTGAAATCCATGCCTACAAGTAATAATTCTTAACACCAAGGCTTATAGAGGTGTGATTTCATTTGAAAATGACACCTACAAAATCATAATGATATATCAAAGAGAAAAAACACTACAAAAAAAGAGAACAACTAAAAACTACAAATTGAACACAAAATTAAAAAGCCAAAGAACATTGGCAGAAAACCACAAATAAGAAAAATATTCTCTTTGGTGAAAAAAATATGCAACACAAGAAAATAAGAAGAAAGGAAAATCAAAACAAAGAAAATAAGAATAAACCTAATATTTATTAAACACACTCCAAATGTTGAGAGTGAGGGAGGATGAATTAATATAAACTAAAATCCACTAGCTAACTTCAATAAAAATCATAAAAAATGCAAATAGTTAACTCCCATATTTTATGTGTGGAACTTGCAAACTAGGGAAAACATTGTTGGCCACTTTCTCATAAAGAATAATTCATTAATGTGTATAGATTGATTACAAAAGATCTTAGGAACTCACTAATCCATACTTGTAACCAAAGGCTACTTCCAATACAACAATGAATATAGATAACATACTGCTAGTTTGGACTTGCAAATAGAGGTTCAACTCCAAAGTAACAAGATATAACAAAAAATATGTGCACTCAAGACTCGTTCTTCAAGGAAAATGTAAACATAACTCTTTTCCAAGTTAAATAGAGATTCTCTTGATGATACAAATAGTCTTCACATCATAATCAGCCTTGGTAACACAATGTTACTTCTATTGGAAATATAAGAGGACTAACTGAGAGAGTAGGGGGTGAATCACTTACCACTAAAATAAATCCTAGATCCCTTAGATGTCAAAATAGAACACAAACTTAATTGAAAATATTGATGCTCAATAAACACACAAGCACTCGGTTTACACTAGAAAATGTTGTAACTCAACAAATGCTTAACATGAAAATCTTAAGATATTTTCTTTGATTAAACTTAATTAACTTGGTTGCATAAACATAAATAAATAACATGACCACAAGTGACACCAAGGTTTAATGTGGAAACTCAATTTGGAAAAATCACCAATTGCAACTAGTTACTAATTTTCACTCTTTTGAAGTGATCCCTCTTGGGAACCAACCATGTTCAAGGTTACAAAACACACTGTTAGGTGTGACCCTATTGAATATTTAATCACCCTATTAGAAGTGGCCTTGTTAGAGATATTTAGACACTTCAATCTAGAAATTCCATCTTGTTAGAGGATTTACAAATAGTTGTTAAGCCAACTCTGTAAAGAGAAATGATGAGATGATCTGATCTCTAATGTAACTAAATTTTTGATTACAGATCTCAATTCTAACTTGTATGCTTGATCCTTTTTAATCAAATCTATCTTTTTAGCTCCACAAGGATATTCTACTTATCATTCTAATTCACTTCCTCTAAGCATCTTCTATTCTTTAATATTTTTCCACACATTCAATCCTCAACTTGACCTTATATTTATACCTTACACAGTGTAAAGTCATCTTGAATACAACTTAGAATAATTAATATTCATCTCCTTATTTAGCTAGAACCAACAAACAAATCTATTGAACTCAATATGCCAAAACAAGAAAATCCTTTGTTAACTGACCCTACTTAGTAGACACTATCTTAGAAATTTTTTTCCTATGTTAACCCAGTGAACTCAGTTAACATTGCATTTTTACAAGGTTTCTTTGGTAAACAAGTGAGCTTGGTTAACACTGGTTCCATCCAAATTTTCCTACATAACTGAGTGAGCATGGTTAACACTCAATTTTTGCGAACTTCTCTTTGTCTCCCAAGTGAACTTGGTTGACACTATCTTCTGAACTTGGCAAACACTAGAATTTAGGGTAGACACTAGAAACTATCTTCATTATCTGAGTAAACTCAGCATACACTAACTGGTAAAGATATAACATTTTGTATAACATCAAAGACAATACACAATTAACCAATTGTATTCAACAAAATTCCTCTTTTGCATTGATGGAAACACAACATGTCATAATACAATTAAATTTTTAGAGAAAAATAAATCAAGGAAAATATCCTTAGTTTCATTTTGATTCTTAGCCTTGAGAACTCCCTTTATTAGTTTGAACTCCCTCTTCCTTTAGTTTCTCCCTTGGTCAAAAAACACCATCTTAGACATCTTCTTTTGATAGAAAATTCTCTTTTTTTGATCTCAAACCAAGTTCTTCTTCATTGACATCTTTGAAAATTAAATTCTCCCTCATCACAAAACTCTCCCTCTTTATAAATTTTTTGTGAATATGACAAAAAACTCTCCCTCTTTGACATCTCATGTCGAAGACAATATTCAGTGAATATCAATGTACTTGGTGTATTGATTTGTATGCAACCTACCATTTTCAATATTACATCAATTGATTGATCTTCAACATGCACTAGTTGATGCATCAATAAACTTTATTTTAGTGAGCTAGATAGGGGAATGACC
Source organism: Cupressus sempervirens (assembly GCA_028749045.1). NCBI lineage: Eukaryota > Viridiplantae > Streptophyta > Pinopsida > Cupressales > Cupressaceae > Cupressus > Cupressus sempervirens. Next base: position 278,835,256 of record CM053791.1, read on the forward strand.
CTTAACTTACCTCTTAGAAACAAAAATGCATCCTTAGGAAATGGCTTAGTGAATATGTCTACAATTTGTTCTTTAGTATTCACATATTCCAATCTTACTTCTTTATCTTGAACCAATTCTCTTAGAAAATGATATTTTATAATGATTTTTTTGGTCTTGGTATGCATCAAAGTATCCTTTGATATATTAATTGCACTGGTGTTATCACAAAAGATAACCACTGGATTCTTGATCTCTACCTTCATACCTACCAATAGTTGCTTGAACCAAACAAGATTGGAGAAATTAACTACTGCTGCCACATGCCCTACTTCTACTTAGACTGAGCAATGCAATTATGCTTCTTTTTTGTCCAAGATACTAGTCTTTTACCAAGAAAGAATGCTCCCCCATTGGTGTTCTTCCTATCATTAACACTTCCTACCCAATCAACATCTATGAAAGCTTTCAGATCTAGGTTGCCTCCTTTCTTGTAACATAATCCAAAATTCCAAATTTTCTTTAGTATTTTCTTGATGTATTTGTATTGAGTAATGTAGATACCATCTTTCTTGAATCTTTCTTGGATTGAGTATTTAGGTTGCCGCCTTTCTTGAATCTTCCATTCCAAATTTCTTTAGTATCTTCTTGATGTATTTGAATTGAATAATGTAGATACCATCTTTCTTTTATTGAATCTACAATCCAACAAAGAATTTTGTCTCTCAAAACATGGACATCTCAAATTCTTTACTCATCTCTTCTGAAAAGGCTTCACACAAGTCATCATTTCTAGTAAACAATGTTTCATCTACAAATATTTCTACCAATAAAATCTTCTTGCCTAGTCCTTCTTTGATATATAAACTATTGTTATCATTTGTTATTTGAAAATCAATCTTTATCAAGTAGTTATGAAGTCTTTCATTCCAAGCTCTGGGAGCTTGCTTGAGACCATATAATGCTTTTTGTAGTTTACAAACCATATCCTTTGTGCTAGGATCTAAAAACCTTCTGGTTGTTCTATGTAAACTTCTTTAAGAATTCTATTTAAGAATACAAATTTCACATTTATTTGATAGACTTTAAATCCTCTATGTGCCCATAAGTAAGTATAGTTCTAACACCTTCTAATCTTGCAACAACAATTTTTTTTCCACCATAATCAATACCTTCTTCTTGAGAATAAACCTTTGCATACTAACCTTGCTTTATTTCTAGAAACTTCTCCATATTCATTCAGTTTATTTCTAAAAATCTACTTTGTTCAAATTACATTCTTATCCTTGGGTCTAGGAACAAGAGTCTAAGTTTTATTCCTCTCTATCTATTCTATCTCTTCATTCATAGCTTCATGACATGAGGATAGCATAACTAGGGCCAAAGGCACACCCAACTATCCAAGCCACCTTGCAAGAGTTAATATAGGGGAAATATAACACATAAAATCAACAAAGAAAGGAGGAAGAGCAAACACTTTCATTGATTCTTCAAATAATTAACATACAAGCCCAACTATAAGGCCTTCTGGGTTCTAATCAAACAAATTACAACTTTTAGATTCACAAACCAACTTCAATTTTGCACTCCTAGATGCATAAATCTTATTCCATCCTCTAAACTGTACCTAAAACTCAATCCTAGACCTCCTTAAATACTTGTCAAAATGACTTATAGAAGATTCTAGAACATAGACAGGCCACAAGATAGCTTTATGCAAATACCAACTAATAAACCCTTACATTAAATGCATAATCGAGCCACAAGTTAACTCACATCAAATATTAACTATCTATACTAGAATTAAATACAAGAAAGGTTAGCCCAAATTGGAACCAAACATAGATTACTCAAAAAAATAAAAAACTTTTCAAAACTATCACTTAGCATCCACACGAGCTCAGCATCCAAAGAATCACTCCATAGTAAATACGAACTCAACATCCTCTAATGCTCAAAAACCATAGAGAACTCAACAACCAAATGATCACTTGGAAACCAAAGGAATCACTCAATGACCAAAGGATCACTCAACAACAAAGGAATCACTTGGTAGTAACTAAGAACTTGATAATAACTTAAAATTGGTGCTTGGTAATAAATGGAGCTCGACAACAACTGGCAGAATGAAAAAAAGTGTAGGATTACAAGGCAACGCATGATTCTCTTGCATCAAACAACTAGGGTTGGAAGAAATTGTTCTGCTAAATCATGCAAGTGTCATAACTTGAGCTAAATAATCCATGTAGCATCTTCAATTTGTCTATTCTTCCACTTCACTAGATACTCATAGTAATCTTTTCCTCTTGTGCTCTTACCAACTCTTTGATCCAATATCTATTTAACTTCTTCAATCTACTTCTTAGGATAATCTTCTGATACAACAACTTCATCATCTAATTCATGATATTTATATAAATCAAAAACATTAAATATAGGAGATATATACATGTCATCAGGTAACTCAACTTCATAAGCATTACCACTATCAAACTTCTTCAAGGTTCTACAAGGTCCAAACTTTTTTGTCTTCAGCTTACTATACGTTCCATTAGAAAATATTCCTTTCATCAATGAGCCATCATCTAATCACCAACTTTAAAAACATGATGTCTTTTAGAATTATCAACATTCTCCTTGTACTTTTAATTACCTTATTCCAACCTCAACTTCACTTCCTTATGCAAAGAATCCATAAAATCAACCAATTCTTCCCCTATAGCACTTCTCTTTTCTTCACCATCAACATCCCTCGAATCTGATACTCCTCTAGGCTACATTCTAGTAACAATCTCAAAAGATGTCTTCCCTACACTCTTATTCATGAAATTATTATATGCAAATTTAGCTTGTGCCAATAGCATCCCACAACTACTTGGCTTGTCTCCAACTAAACATATCAAAAAATTACCCAAGCTTCTATTCACAACTCCTATCTATCCATCTATATGTAGATGGAATCTAGAACTAAACTTGAACTTAGAACCCATCTTTTTCCACAAAGTCTAGGAAAAATAACTAAAAAACTACTGTCTCCTTTAGAAATAATACTTATTAGTAGTCCATGCAATCTCACAATCTCTTTAAAGAAAATTTTAGCAACATACTCAGAATATGATGTCTTCTTACATGGTATGAAATGAGCCATCTTAGAAAATCTATCCACCACAACAAACATAGAATCATACCCCTTTACTATTTTAGGCAATCCAAAAACAAAATCCATGCTAATGTCACTTCAAGGTTTCTTAGGAACAACAATAGGTGTACACAAACCAGTATTTTGACTTACTCCTTTTGAAACTTAACAAACTCCACAACTCTTTACAAATTTCTAAACATCCTTATACATTTGTGGCCAATAATACTTTTCTTTCAATGAACTCAATGTTTTATCTATTCCAAAATGTCTAGCCAATCCACCACTATGCTTTTCCTTGATTAAATTTAACGTCACAGAATTTCTAGGGATACACAACTAAATACCTTTGAACAACATACCTTCTTGAATGAAATATTCATCAGACTTATGTAATCTGTTAGATTTGGTGCTTTTCACTCTCTCCATGCCTCAAAAAAATTAGGATCAGTATCATACTACTCTTTTATTTCATCAAAACCAAGAACTTGAATCTTCATCCTAGTTAATAAAGAACATCTTCTACTCAATGCATTAGCAACTCTATTAGTAACTCCACTCTTATGTTTGACAACAAATGTAAAATTCTGCAAGTACTTAACCCACTTCATATGTCTCTAATTAAATTTATGTTGACTTCCCAAGTACTATAAATGATCAGTATACAACAAAAAATCCTTGGGAATCAAATAATGTCTCCACTTCTTCAAGGCTTGAACAATAGCATAAAAATCTTGATCATACACACAATACTTCCTTTTAGCATCATTCAACTTTTCACTAAAGAAATCAATAGGTTTACCTTCTTGACTTAATACAACTCCTATTGCACTACTACTAGTATCACATTCAACTTGAAATGCCTTATTGAAATCAAGCAAAGCCAATATAGGTAACTCAACAACCTTTTGTTTCAAAGTCTCAAAACTCTTATCAGCTCCATATGTCCACTTGAATTCCTTTTTATCTTCTCTCATTGTCTCAGTCATAACATTACAAATAGAACTAAAATTCCTTATAAATTTTTTGTAAAAACTAGCCAAACCATGAAATGATCTTACCTCACCCACATTCCTAGGTGTAGGCCATTCAAAAATAGCTTTAACCTTCTTTGGATCCATCCTCAAATGATAAACTAAAATAAAAAATCTCACAAACACAATGTCCTCTTGTGTAAGAGATTTTTTTTTAGATTAATCAACAACTTCTCCTCTTTCAACCTCATAATTCTTGTCTAACATGCTCAAGATGTTCTTCCTTAGTATTTTTGAATATCATAATATTATCCAAAAAAAAAATCAAAAACTTACCCAAGAATCTTTTCAAAACTTCATTCATCCACCTCATGAAAGTATTAGGTCCATTAGTCAAACCAAAAGGCATAACCAACCATTCATACAAACTATCTTTTGTCTTGAAAGAAATCTTCCATTCATCACCTTCTCTAATTCTAGTTTGATGATAGCCACTCTTTAAATTAGTCTTGGTAAAATATTTTTCTCCACTCAAATAATCCATTATGTCATCCATCCTCAACATAGGAAACTTATATTTCACTATGATCTTGTTAATAGCTCTATAATTAGTACACATTCTCCATTCTCTGTTCTTCTTAGGTGCTAATACAACAAGTATAGCACATGGATTCAAAATTTCTCTGATCAAATCTTTCTATAACAATTCATGCACTTGTTTGTTAAGTTCTTCATTCTCTATAGGTGTCAATATATATGGTGCTTTGTTCTCAAAACTACCCCTAGGAATTAGATCCATACAATGACTTATTCTCCTTACTAGTGGTAAACAATCAGGAATATCCTCAGCAACAATATCTTTATACTCATTCAACAATTATGTGATTTTTTTTGGTACTCAGGTACCACTATCTACTGTCACTCAGTCATTACCAGCTTCTACATCTTGGTCATTACTACCAATACTCGGTCCTCTAGGAACTATAGCAAAATGAACTTGATTCTTCTTCACTTCTTTTTCAAATTGCTTTCCATTAACCATGCAAACTTTTATTGCAATACAACTAATCTAATCTAGACTTTCAATCAAAGGCAACAATATTTGCTTCTTCCCATTCACCCAAAGAGTATATTGATTTAATCTTCCATCATGTATATAATATCTATCATTTTTTCATGGTCTACCCAACAAAATATGACAACAATCCATAGAAATAATATCATAAAGCTTCATCAAAGTAATGTCCAATCTTGAACTTCACAATACATTTCTCACTTACCAATATCTTATGCTCATCTTTGATCCATGAAACATGATAAGGCTTGGGATATTTCAACCTCTACAACTGCAACTTTATAACTAGCTCTTCTGATGCCAAATTTGTTGAACTTCCACTATCAATGATCACCTTAGTACATTTTCTAGCCATCTTACATCTAGTCTTGAAAAGACTTCTTCTTAAAATAGGTTCCTTATCACTTCCCTTATTACATAGAGTTCTTCTCACCATTAGATTTTCACTAGCCTCAAGTCCACTTTGTGAAACCTCATTATCTCCTTGAACCACAACATTTATGTTACCTTGCCCACTTTTAGAGGATCTACATTTAAAAGATCTATGCCCCTCTTTACCACATTTGAAACAATTACAATGAAAACCACCTCTAGAATAAGAATTACCTCTTTCTTAGTAAGAATCAATACCTCCTTGGTAAGAACTACCACCTTTCCACTTGATCTTTCCTTCTTCATCATTCTTCCATTTAGATTTTCCCTTATCTTGCACAAAATTTTTAGATTTGCCACCTTCTCCATAAGATCTACCTCTACCTCTCTGAAATCTACCACCTCTACCTCTTTATCTTTGTTCATGCTTCTTTGTCAAGATCTACTCAACTTTCAAGGCATATCGATACAGTTTTTCCACACTTTCCAACTTCACAAAACTTATTTCATGTTGAATTCCAAATCTCAACCCATTTATATACCTTGCAATTTTCTTAACATCATCATCCACATGTCTATATTTGATATCCAATCTATAGAATTCCTCAGTGTACTCCTTCATAGTCATGTCCTTTTGTCTCAAATTTTGCATCTTTCTTAATAAGCTAACCTGGTAATCAATAAGAAGGAATTATTTTTCCACTTTGTTCACCATCTTCACCCAAGTTTGGATCTTTTCCTTTCCTCTCCTTTTTCTATTAGTTTGCAAATGTTCCAACCAAAGTGAGGCATGTCCTTTCAACCTTGTAACTACAATCTTCACTTTCCTATTATTAGGAGTGTTTTCATACTCAAAGAACTTCTCCATTTCAAAGATCCAATCCAACACATCAATGGTGTCCAATTTTTTGTCATAAGGAACAACTTCTACAACAAGATTTGAATTTTCTCTAGATAACACTCTCAACAACCTTGCTTCATCTTTTTCTTCATCAATATGTGCTCCTCTCCTCTGGGCTATCTCTACAACATCTAATCTGGCTACAATTTGTCTCAATGTATCTAATATTTCTTTATCAACATTTTCTCTACCACAAACCATCTTTATAGAGTAGTTTTTTACAAGATTGTAACCCTCTACAAATTATAGGTCAAATCCATAGATCTGCTACAATTGCAATCAAATTCATTTTGGGTTCTACACAGTCCAATCACCATAAGGATGAACCTCAAGCTTTGATACCAACTAATATAAGTAAGGACAGAATAACTAGGGCCAAAGGCTCACCCAACTATCCAAACCACCTTGCAATAGTTAGCATAGTGGAAATCTAACATATAGAATCAACAATCAAAGGAGGAAGAGAAAATACTTTCATTGATTCTTCAAATAACCAACATACATGCCCAGCTATAAGGCCTTCTAGGTTCCAGCCAAACAAACGTCCAATTTGGTTTCAACTTGAGTGGTTCTAGAGATTTTGAGGACTCAGGAGGTCAAGTCTCCTAGCTTCCAATTAGATTTAGAAATCTATCAGGTTCATAGTAGATGAACTTTTTGTAATCCTCGGGTTCTTTGTTGCTTTCTTCTTCATTCTTTTCTACAAACTCATTGATTCTTACATGTGCACTTCCTATGATCTTATGAGTAGATAGATTCAAACATTTATATGCTTTACTTATATAAAAATATCCTAGAAATATGACTTCATCACTTTTGACATCAAATTTACCTTTCTTAGATTCCTTCAAAATATAATATTTGCTACCAAATACTTTTAAGTAACTTACATTAGATTGGTAGCCATACCATAGTTCATAAGAATTTTCATTTGAGTCTTTCTTTAGCTATACTTTGTTTAAGGTATGCACTGCACCACTAATTTCTTCCTTCGAATATTTGATTGCAACATTCTTTTCTATCATTAAAGTCCTTACACAATCCATGATGGATCTATTCCTTTTTTTAGCTATACCATTCTGTTGTGGTGTACTTGGGGCTGATACTTGTCTTTTAATTCCTCTTTTAATGTAGAATTAACTGAATTCATCATAAATGAATTCTCCACCTCTGTCTGACCTTAAAGAATTCATCTTCTTTCTAGTTTCTTTCTCTACTCTTGCTAGATACCACTTAAACTTTTGAAATGCTTCAAACTTTTCTTTTAGATACTTTACAATCACCATTCTAGAATAATCATCAACAAAAAGAATAAAATACTTATCTCTATAGTAGCTCTCTATTCCAATAGGTCCACATAAGTTTGTATGAACTAGCTCCAAGACTTCTTCAAAATGGTAGTTTTTTTTTTTGAAAATTATTTTGCCCATCTTACCAATTTGACAATTTTTGCATAGACACATATCAAGCTTCCTCAAACTAGGAATACCTCTTACTCTTTTATTTTTGCTTAACTTAATCAGATTATCAAAGTTCACATGACATAACCTTTTATGCCATAACCAAATTTCTTCTACTTGAGCAATGAAACAACTTTCACTAAGATCTAGGTAGAATAAGTTACCCTTTGTTTAGTTACCAGACCCAACTAGATTTCCTTTTCCATCCAGTAGCTTGGCCTTTCCATTCATGAATTCTACTTTGAATCCAATTTTATTCAAATATACCACACTTAATAGATTATTCTTTAATCCTTCAACCCAATAAGCATCATCACATCTAAGTTTATTGGTTAGTGAGAAAAAACCATTTACCTTTATGCAACATGGTTCATTGTTTCCAAATCTCACACTTCCACCATCATAGTGTTCCATATGTTCAAACTTTGTTTTGTCACCAATCATATGATGTGAGAAACCACTATCAATAATCCATATATTATTGTTGCTAACATGAGAGATAAGTGTCATTTTATGTTCTTCATCATCAGATTCATCTTTTATAGCAATATAGACCATCTCATCATCATCACTACTATTTAAATCTTTAGCCATAACACCTCTTACCTTTGTCCTTGTATTCCTTGAAGTTGTTGAAATCCTTCTTTCCTTTATACTTGTTGTGTTTCTTTTCATCTCTTTATTCTCTTTTTGGACATCTTGCAACAATATGACCAACTTCTTCACAAGAGAAACACATCAAAGGAATTTTACCTTGGTACTTTCATTTTCCTTGGAATACCTTCTTGTAAGTAATGCCTCAATAGTTTCAATATATTATCAGAACTATCATCCTCTTCACTTTTAGATTGTTTTTCTTTTGACTTTTTAGCTTTCTTCTTGAGTGACAACTTGGCTTCAAATGCAAACTCAAAATTTATAGAACTAGGAACATAATTATCATAGTTATCTAGCTCAAATGTTGTCAATCTTCCTACTACTCCATCTAATGTTATATCATTCTTTGGATTGCATCTCATTTCTTGAATTATTGATGCCTTGATTGCATAAATCAGAAGAAATGTTCTGAGAAACTTACTTATCACTATCTCATCTTCAATCTTTCCTCCCAATGCTTTGATTCTATCACTACACTTTGTAATGTTCTCATCTTCTCTCATCTTTATTTGATCAAAATTTCCTTTGAGACTTTTAGTTTTAACTCTTCTTAAATTATCATCTCCTCCATATATGGCTTTTAGCTTGATCTACATCTCATGATTAGTTCCATGGTCTTTAGCTTCATCAAATTTGACAAATTTGAGAGATGAAGCAATATCAATCATCATAATGTTATGACTCTTATTTTCTACAATTTCTTCAATAGTCATAGTTCCAATAGGTGTCATATATTTGGTGCCTAGGTACTTTAGACCCAAATCTCCAATGGTTTCCAAATTTAGTCTCATGAGTTCCTACCATGTCTTGAAGTTATCTCTATTTAGCTTGGGGATCTCCCTTTTGTAAGACATCCTAATCTTTAGCTTGGGTCCTTGAAACCTTCTCTGCAAGCACCAAAATATCTTATATCAATTTTTTGAAGTATAAGAGGAGTAACTGAGAGGGGAGTGGTGAATAATTTGCCACTAAAATAAATCCCATATCCCTTAGATGTCAACATAGAACTCAAACTTCACAGAAAATACTGATGCTCGGTAAACACACAGGCACTTGGTTTACACTAGAAAATGTTGTAACTCAGAAAATGCTTAACATTAAAATATTAACATATTTTATGTGATTACCCCTACTTAACTTATTTGCATACACATAAAATAAATAGCATAAACCCAAGTGACACAAAGATTTAAAGTAGAAACCCAATTTGGGAAAAACCACCAATTGCAACTTGTTACTGATTTTCACTCTTCTAAAGTGAGCCCTATTAGGAGCCAACCCTGTTTAAAGTTACAAAAAAAACTATTACGTTGAACCTATTATAAGATTTTATCACCTTGTTAGGAGTGGCCTTGTTAGAGGTTTTTAGACACTTCAATCTAGAAATACCACCTTGTTAGAGGATTTAAAAATAGTTGTTAAGACAACTCTATTAAGAGATCTAGATCATTTCTACAATGGTTAGAGAGTAACAATGAGATGACCTAATTTCTAATGCAACTAAATTTTTTATTATAGATCTCAATTTTGCCTTGTATACTTGATCATTTCTGGTCGAATCTATCTTTGCAACTCCACAAGGATTTTTAGCTTATCCTTCTAATTCACTTCCTCTAAGAATCTTCTATTCTTTAATATTTTTCCACACTCAAACCTCAACTTGAACTCATATTTTTTCCTCGCACATTGTCAATTTGGCTTGAATACAACTTAGAATAATTAATATTCATCTCTCTAGTTGACTAGAACCAACAAATAAATCTATTGAACTCAATATGCCAAAACAAGAAAATCTTTTGTTAGTTGACCCTACCTAGTAGAAACTAACTTAGAAACAATTTTCTTATGTTAACCAAGTGAACTTAGTTAACAATACATTTTCACAAGCTTCCTTTGATAACTAAGTGAGCTTGATTACCAATCAACTTCTGCCAACTTCTCTTTGTCTCCCAAGTGAACTCGGTTGACACTATCTTTTGAACTTAGTAGACACTAGAAACTATCTTCATTGCCTGAGTGAACTTGACATACATTGACTTGGAAAGATATGACATTTTTTGTAACATCAAAGACAATACATAGTTAACCAATTGTATTCAACAACTTTGCCTTCTTCTCTATTGTTGTCACTAAACTCTTTTCTATTAATTTACTATTTTTGTTGGTTTTCACACTATCCACTTTCTTCACACCTTACATTTTCTAAAGCATAAGATATACTTGTATACAAAATAGATCATTGGAGATTACAAAATTTTCATCCATGTCAAAAGGATATTGCATTTTAAGTTATAAGTTGGTAAAGACAAGATCAAAAATAAATGTGGTCTCATGTCAAAAGCATCTTGACCAAAATATAGAATGGAACCAACTAGATAAGAAATAAATATTATATGAATAGGTCACATATAACATGACTCCATCTAGGCAAGAGATCATCATTGAATGCTTAACCTAAACCCAAATCAAGAAGCATGATCCACTCTAGGATAGACCATAGACATGCCACACATAGTCTAATCCTAGATCCATAATTACCAAAACCACTACTGTAATACCCCTAAAAACCTAACATGTCCTTGATAAAAAAATTGGACATTAGGGAAAGTTATAGGGACTTTTGTGCTTGAGTATCATTCTTCTTGAGGCATTTCCATAACCTATTTTTTCCAAACTATAATAACTTCACATTCTATTTTGGAAATGATAAGTCTTTTAGTTATATTTCTTCATTAGTATTCCTCTCTTCTTGTCCATGACAATATTTAAGGACCTAGTTATTGGAACCACCAAATAGATATATATGTTACTATGTGAGTTACTTCTTATCAATGATTATTATAACATTATATAAATTGCTTATAATGACTAAAGGGTTAATTGTGATACTCACCTTGATGACACTACTTGTTATACTTGTGACTTGATGTGATTAAGTATTTTATCAATTTTTGATTGTGTGTTCCTCCTTACTAGTATTAGATGATGAGATGTTATCAAATTATTCCATTCCTTTGAATAATATGTTTATTATCATTATCTTTTATTTTTACTCATGCATGATCATGATTGTCTCTCTAGTTGATAATGATATTCTTCTTCTTGTGTAATGATTTAGAAATATTTCTTATATCTTTGATTATACTTACATGTCAATTTTGCACTACATTGATGATGATTTTTTTTTCTTTTATTGCATTTATATGGCTTTTGGATTAATGTAAAAATAGGTTTTTAGGGGACCCAAAGTCCAATCAAAAAACATCATGAGATAAACATTCATCTCAAACTGTCATAGTAGCAAATAAATTAGGTTTTACAAGGACTTGGAACCTAAATAGTTATAAATCAAAGCATAGATCAAAAAGCCCCAAAAGGGACCCAAAAAAACTAGTAGAGACTCATAGATGTGACCAGAACTAGAGATCAAAATCTATGACCAAAGGCTGAAAAACTAAGACAAAAATAAAAGTCACTAGAAAATCAAAGAACTAAATTATATCTTTCACTTCCTTAGCCAAATTATTCTCAAGGCTAGCCATCTCTTCAATTGAATCCTTTATAGTTAGGTTAGAAGCCACATCAATAGCCTTCTTTGTGCTTTGCCTTGTCTATTTTCTTGGTCCTCCATTGAAAGAAATAAGAATAGGGGACACAATTTCATTTGCACTTCTCTTGCCCAAACTAGTAGTAGTCGCATCGAGACTTGAGATCACTCTATTCATGTTTTTCTCACTATCTTTGATAAGGTTGCAAATTTTGGCCTCATAATCCAAAAATTTACCTAGAATATCCCCAATCTTAGTCTCTGGCTTCATTCTCTTATTCTTCTCAATTTATAGGTTTGTCTACAAATCCTTAACCATTATTTTAAAAGAGTTTACCCAATTGTATAACCAATTATCCACCATGAGGGAAATATCAACTCTCATTTTAGCCTTATGAAGAAATTCAAATTTACCTCCATGAGTATCCCAAATCACATCTTCAGGCTCCTCAATTATATAATTCCCTTGCTCCATTCCCTTCTTAGTAGTGATTTCTTCAATCATGGTATCATAATGAACTCTACACTGATCTTTTTCTTCCATTTCTTTTACAACTTCATCTGACTCAATTTTTTTTGGTAAATTTTCCATATGCTTTTTTTATTATTCAACCAAGGCCTCCTATAGATATTTTTCCTTTTCATCTTGAGGGACATCACGTCCTTCCCTAAAACCTTGTCCTTTATATTATTCTTCACAAATTCCTCTTTATTGTCTTTTGTTCCACTCTTCTCCACATTGCATAAATTAATAGTTGGAGGATCCTTAATTCTACCTTGATTTTTGACCTCATTAAGGAAAGAAGCCTCTTTGCCTTTCCTTTTCTTATTATAAGAAATGGGGGTCTCAAATTTATCATACTTTTTATCAAATATCAACTTTGAACTCTCACTATTGTTATTCATAGATCTAGTAGAGGCATCACCTTGGTTTCTAGAATAGCCATCATTATTAGAACTACATCCTCCACTATTAGTTAGATTATCTTGATCTTGATCACCATAATAATCCTTCTCTTCATCCTCCTTAGGCTCCAAATCTTTCTCTAATTTGGGTTCCATTTCCTATTTCTTAATCTTTCCCTGTCCCACTACAAAATCCATCTTCCTTCTTTTCACAAGGGCCTTAACCATGTCTTACTCATAATCAAATCCATCACCTGAATTTGTCTCCATACCTTGAATCTCCTTCCCTTTCTTCCCATCTCTAGAAACTGCTTTACCATTTTTTATATAGAATTCTTCTCCATTGCATCCTTGAGGGGTTTATGTTTGAGCTTATTAGAATAAATCAAAGCTCTTGAAGTCTTGTCCCTATATTATCTACAATTACTAGAATTAAGCCTTCATGGTGAGCAAGCCCACTTTATTTTTATGGTGTGCCCAAAGTCCTTGTAAAAGGAAATTCTTAAGAAAATAAGGAAAGGATAATCTATCCTTATATCAAAAATGGTTAAGGAAAACAAATTGATAGTTATGCATCTTTTTTAGAATGACCATCCAGTATGAAATACTCTTTAACATATGTTGAAAAGTCTTTCCATAAATGCTTTATCTTATCTAGGTTAAATAAATCCCCCACTTTAACTAGTTTCTTCTCCTCCGCCTAATTTTTAGGGATTTTCTTTAATGCAATATTAGAAATCTTAGTTTCCTTATTAAATTTTAGACTAGTATTAGGAAGCCCAGTTAAACTACCTAAAAATTCCCCATTGATAGTAATAGATACCCCATAGAGACAAATGGTATCCTCTGATCAGTTCCTAAGGAAATCTTTAGTAACATTAGGCTTACAACCATGGATTTTCTCAAGGAAATAGGTAATATTACCTTTTACAAGATGATTCCAAATGGTCTCTTTTTCTTCTAGTCATTGCAGTTCAACAACTCTTGTTTCCTTGTCTCACCCCCCATCATATACAATTGATTCAAGATAATCTTGAGCAAAGATATGGAAAACCAAAGAAAATATCAATTAAGAGAGGAAAAAATATTTTCATTCCAAAAAAAGCCTTGCTCAATACTCAGAATACCTGCCTCATTAAGAGAGAAATTATGACAAGATACCACCTCAAATTTTGATCAATCCCCTTATAATAATTAAAGCACCCACAAAATAAAAAATAATAATTAACTAATCCTTCCCACTATAGATGCTCAAAAAAGGTTTGCTCCTACTCTTTCATCACTTTTATATCCTAACTTGTCCCATTTTCTCATTTCTCTAATGTTGATCTTTTGGCCAACTTTATCAACATTCAATCAAAATGCAGATCTTCTCAAAATCAATCCAAAACCATTTTAGTGTCATCATACATCCTTTAGGCATTTTTACATCCTTTGGTGCTTTATCAATATTTAATAATACATGCCATGTGTCCTTGGCATTGTTACATCCTTCAATGCCTTATTAACATTCATTAATACATCCCATGTGTCCTTAGCATATTTTCATTTGTCATCAATTCTATAGTTGACATTGTTGAGTCCTTCAGTGTCTAATAATGTCCTTATTTAATCAATTTAATGGCACTAACTATGTTCATTTATGTTATTTCTTTCAACCCTATCAATCAATTTCAATCAATCTTGTGGCATTTACAATATTCATTAAATGTCATATATCATCAACCTTTGTCATCTATCCTTGACAAGTTGTCATTTCATGTCATTCATCTAGTGTCATTTATTTTATTTGATCATTACTTTGGTCCAATCCAATATCATCACATTTCATTTTCATTTTCATCACAATATTTTAATAGGGTTATCTTACATTTATTTTATCATTTTGGCCAATTGATTTGTTAATTTCTCGTATAGGATTAGATAACCCATAGTCCATTCTTATGTCTTAAATATTTAATTTCATCCCCTCTTATAATTATTCCTCTTTACTAGCCCTTCTCAATTAATTAATATTTATTAATTAATTGATTCTATTTTCATGAATTATGATTATTCCTAATTTCCTAAATTCTAATTCTAATTTCCCATTTCCCATTTTCTTTTCTCTTATTTCCTAATTTCTATTTTCCTTATTTCATATTCATAAATCATAATTTATAATTTCCATCCTAGATGGAATTATGAGTTTTTAAAAATCAAAATGTCTCACTCATACATTTTCCTATTTTTAAGCTTACACCTCTTGCATCTTTCTATGCATTTTTCTTACACTTTTTTCTTCTATTTTTCTTACACAATTCTTACACATTGCCATATTTTGTCATAATTTTCTATTTTGTGGCACAATTTCCCAAGTTTCACACATGATTATGACATCTTTCTCTTTTTTCCTAAAGGGTTGTATAGACATATCCTCTCCCCTTGCCTTCATGGATGTTGGGTGTAAGAGAAATCTATGTAATTCTTTTAGAGAATCCTTCCTTGGACCAAGATATCCAATAGTGGGTATGTCAGGGGATGACTTTAGAGGGTAGTAAGCCAAAGACAGAGTCTCCTCTCTTATCACTATATAAAGGCTTGATTGTGGGTAATTCCCAATCAACAGTATGGTTGGGTGGTTTCTCTCTTCTAGTACCCTTAGAAGTGCACCAAACCTTATTTCTCAAGGTTGGGAGACCTCCTATGGAAATTTTTTATCCACCTAATCCGCAAAGTGTCCCATACTAAAAACCTTTGTTCTAGTGGCCAAAATCCTCCTATCCACTAGCTCAAGGGGTCACCCTTGCCCATGAAGACATCTCACACTTTTATGGTCCTTAGTAGAGAAAATAGTCCCTTGGGAAGTGATGCCCCTTGGTATGCCTAAGAAGTGAGGGGGAGCTTGTTCTACCAAGATTCTAGTCTATTTGCTCTGGATAAGCATGACTAAACTTTAGTTCAAGTGGTAATTCAGTGGATATGGTCCTTTTAGCCTAGATTGTGGTGTGTTTGTTCACTTTTAACAACAACCATTGTTTCCATTCTATCTTCTATCTATTGTGTGTTGTCCAAAAAAAATATAAGTCTTAGAATATTCCCTTATTTGGATGAATAAAGATTCTTGAACATCTCATTTCATCATTTTCTCTTAGCCAAATTTTATCTATGTTCTGATGGATTTGACTTGGTCCTTTTTATCAAAATTATCCTTTTGATTTTGTTCTTTCTTTTTTGGTCAAGATCCATTAGCCATCCTTGTAAAGTAGACTCTTAGCCTTCTATACTCCAAATATTTTCCTCAAAATTCAAACGTCCTTTCGCATGTCCTTAATTTTCACAGTCCTCATTTGTATAACTTTAGGTTTCGTAACCTTATCCTTGGATGATCCTAGTTTTCATAAACCCTAGTTTGCATATCATTATTTATCCCAAAAATCCAAAAATGTAGTTTCATTTTGCATTATCATTTTCAAACATTTACATATCAATATCCAAAACATTTTCCAAACATAGAAATCCTCCAAAGTTTAAGGAGCACAGTCCAAACATTAACTTTGTCCAAGTATACCAATATTTTGAACTAAATATTTCTTTGTATAATCAAACCTTTGGCATAATCCTATTATGTACTTCAAAATTGTATGTCCTAAAACATCATTAACCCCTTTAAAATTTGCATACTTAAAACCTTAGTTTCATTTTAATAACCCAAAATTTCAAAATTTCCAAAAATATTTTGCATACATACCCTTAGTGTGCATTTTTCTATATTCCAAAAAAATCCAAAAATACTTGCATTTTCATACCTTAGTAAAGAATCCAATCAAAACTTGCATTTTAAATCCTTACCTTTAGATCCTTTTAATTATCATACCCTAGTTGAATTTGCATTCCTCAAATCAAAATTAAAAAATAATTTGCATTCCTTAGTGGCATTTTCATTTCAAAAACCAAAATATCCAACAACAAAAATAGTGCATTTCGCATACATCCCTCATACTTAGGAGGTGAATTTTCACTTAGAAATCATGCCATTCCTTTCAAGACCTAAAATTCTTACAAGGAAATAAGACTCATACCAATCCATGTCCATTTCAAGCAAAAAAACACAAACATTCTTTGACCCGAGACAAAACAAGGCTTCACAACAACAAGTCTTTGAATCAAACACCACAAACACCTTTTGTTCCAACACATTTTTTTACCCCAATGTGACATAAAATTCACATGAAGTTTCCTCTTTTATCAAATTTAAATGACACCCTCAACATCTCATGATCAATCACTTGATTCTCACATGCTCCTTATTGAAAAATTGCAAAAGAAATGAGACAAGGAGTTTGAAAAGGTTCAAAAGAAAATGGAATCCATTACAAAAAGAGCCTATAACATAGCTCAACTTTATAACAATCTAGTGCAAAGTTATTCTAAATCTCACATAAAATATCTCATGGACAAATAAAAATGGCAAAACTTAATGCACAACTCATGGAGGAAAAGAAAAATTCAACCAAATACTTCTAAATGAAGACCTTGAATATGATCAATCTAATCCTATTCCATTCAAATCAAGTGATCCTCCAATAGTTTCATAGCCTTTTGTGAAAAAAATTCAACCAACACTAACATCACAAACAATATGGCCTTCAACAACATTTAATCAACAACACTTTATGTTCTCAGCTCCAACAAATTTGTCACAAACAAACACCAATTGAAACACAACAAGTAAATATAATCAATGAAATTATTTTTGAGGAACATGATCAGCCCAATAATTTTGTATAACATGTAAATATGAATTATACATCACCAATAAGATCAACCAAGAAAATTAAATTCGAGTATTATACTACTAAGTAAATATTTCAAAAGTTAGTTGCAAAAGGTGAGGATAATAATTCACACTCATGTCTAGCAATGGTTCATCCCAAAAAGATCACATGGATGTAACACCAATGTCCTCTCCCAAAGACTCATATGTACATTTTCCTTCATTACCATCATGTTTCACTTCCAATGTCAAACCCCTTAAGGGTTATCCATATAACAACTCCAAACTATTCCCATCCTTGGCATAACTACATTTCACAATTCCAAAATTCTAGATCCAATATCATTATATCCTCCATCTAAAAGAAGTCCTATTTTAGAGAATTTGATTCAAACTCTATCTCCATCATATACAAACATTAATCCCTTTTCAAACTTTCATACCTCATGTCAAGATGATGATTTAAAGAGCACAAATATCACTCCTAATATATATATATATGTCAAGATACAAATAGTTTCCAAGCCAATCCAATATTTGACCAAGAACTCATTTCCTTTACCCTCACAATAACCCCATTATACAAGATGATCTATTTCCCATTAACCTTTCACTTTCTAAGAAAGATCAAGATCACCCTTCCATATTCCCTAATGATCCAAATCTAGGTCAAGATCAGAGTCTCCCTTCACCCCTTGTGGTGTAGGAGTGCTTTTAATTCCATCCATTGTAAACACATATAGTGGATCAAAGAAAAAGGGTTAGGGTGGTAGTTTGATCTAGAATCCAATGTTAGAAATAATGTCCAAGTTGTAAGGCAAGGAGACATTAGGTGTATTATAAACCTAGTTGTCTACCTTAGTCATTTTATGGGAAATTTCTAAGTAGAAATAGGGAAAGGTATTTTATAAGGTTGAATAATGATTATATTATGATCATAACCCTTCTAGGTTCCTAGGTAGAGTCTAGGATTAAATTTAAGTAGAGTTTGATAGCATTTGACAGCTTTTTCAAAAAAGTTATGAAAGTTGTCAATGTTGCATAATTCAACTTTTGTACAAAAGTGTAAAATTACAATCCCAATGTTTACAACCACCTTTATCGGTTTGAACTGATTGGTAATGTAATAAATAAGGAGAAGAATCTAATGTACCTTTTGCATTGAAATCAATAAAATGTGTTGTTTTCCTGCAAAAATTGTTTGAAACTCCATTTGTATGGATTCATGTGGAACTTTGAAGGATTGAAAAAGTTGAATAAATTTCATATGAAGGATCGTCAAGTGGTTTGAATTCTTCAAGTTAGACTGGTTAAGGAAAATCCATTTTTGTGTGTTTTTTGGTTCCAAGAAAGCCCTAACTAGGGTTTCGAGAGAAAATCTATGTTTCCTAGAGATTCCACCATGGGAAAAAAATAAGCCTTGGTGGAAAGAAATGGGGAGAATGTAAATTAATAATATTTGGGTCTCATACCAAGAGACAAAATATGTGGGGAGAAATTACTAAATCCTCGAGATAGACATCTATATGTGACTGTCCAATTTTGGGTTTTTGAGGCACAACCTGGCCCAACGGTGGAATAGAAATCTATGTTCTTGGATTTAGATGTTTCTACATGTTCCGAAATTTTTCCAATAGGTTTGGTTGGAATATGAATTTAATTACTGGTACTTTTTTTTAAAAGTGACCTAATTAGCCCTATTAGGCCTAGGAGAGATTTGTAAGCAACTCAAGTTAGAGGATTGATCAAGGGTCCAATTTTGGTGAGGGTTGTTTATTAATGGATTGAAGTGTTTTAAAGTGGTTAAGGATTTCTCTAGTGGAGTTTCAAGATCTTTCCTTCACAAATTCAAGTTTTTTCCTTGTAGCCCTATTTGGAAGATTAGGTGTATAGTTTGATTTTTCAAAGAAAATATTGTGGAGTTTGTGTTTCAAACATTTGGGAAGTGTATCTTAGTATTTAAGAAGATATTATTTCATCCTTGAGACATTTGGTCCTAATTTTGTGTCTTATTAGGCGTTGAAGATGTGTTCTAGACTTTGAATTGGATCTAGTCTAGGTAGTGTGGGTTTTGGGAACCATTGTGGAGCCCTAGATTGTATTAGTGGAGAGTGGATTTGAGAAATTCTAGGTAACACATCGTTTATATAATTTGGGGAATCTTCTCCAAGTGGTATCAAAGAACTAGTACATCTTTGGAGAAAGACAAAGTTGCAACCATGTCAGATGGTGCAGAAGAAAATGATACTAAATTTCCCAAAATAATGAAAAATGTTGAACTATTAAGGGTGGTGAAGGAGCATGATGTCGAAAGGAAGCAAATAAAGAAAGAGATGGAAAAGCTAAAAGAACAAGTCAAGAAAGGATTTAGTGGTAACTCTAAGAATGAGGAGGGGGGTGATGAAGAAACCCCATTGAAGGAGGAAGAAGAAAATATTCTTATAGAACATAGATTGTCCCTAAAGACTTTAAAGTCCATAGGGAGAAGGACCATGGACACCAAACTTTATCTTCCTATTTATAGTGGGAAGATTTATCCAAAAGAAGTAATGGATTGGATTGATACACTCACTATTTTCTTTGACTATGAGGAGATACCAAAGCATCAGACTATTAAGATAGCCAAATTCAAGTTGAAGGGATCAACCTTAACTTGGTGGAATTTCACAAATAGAGAGGGTTAAGATAGAAAAAAGTTAGATAAGTACATGGAAGAAGATGGTGACCTTGATAAAGGAAGCCTATGTACCTAAGGATTATGAGATTCTACTTCATAAAAAGAGGCAAAGTCTAAGGAAAAAGGAGGTGGACATCTCTAGTTACACTAATGAATTCCACAAACTCATGAAGGGAGAAGCCCTTATGATGATGAAGACATTATTGAATGGCCCAAGCACTCATGAACCACCTACAAGTGTGGAGACAAAGTCTACAAGATGTTGATTGACAGTGGATCTACTGATAAATTGGTATTTGAGGAGGTAGTAAAGAAGTTGAAGTTGAGAAGTGTGCCACATATAAACCCTTACAAGGTATCTTGGCTCATAAAGAAGCAAAAAACTATCATAGAGGAGTAATCTTGGGTGGAATTCTAGATTGGAAAGTATAAAGATAGAGTCCTATGTGATATTGTCCCAATGAATGCCTACCATTTTCTACTAGGGAGACCTTGGCAATATGATGTGGAGGTACACCATGATGGAAAGTTAAGCATATATACTATCAACCACAAATGTGAAAAGTTAATTCTCTTACCTTTGGCAAATTATACAGAAGAACAAAAGAATCATAAGTTTTTGTTTTTAGATGGAAAAGAACTTCTAAAAGTTGTGAAGTAGGAAAAGCCTCCATGCTATGACCTAGTAATTTTTCCTAAGGATGATAGACCTAAGGAGGTTGTGAAGGAAGTGATGCCCTTGAGACATGTGGGTCCTAAAGAGGTAGCAGATATATTGGACCAGTATAAAGAAATAGTCATCAAAGAGTTGCCGAGTGATTTTCCCTCAATCAAATACATAAGCCATAACATAGATACGATCCTAGGAGCAACATTACCTAATAAGGTATCATACAAACTAACTCTAAAGAAAAATCAAGAAATGGCAAGACAAATAGAAGAAATCTAGATAAAGGTTTGATTTCAAAAAGCCTTAGTCCTTATGCAGTTCTTGCCCTTTTAGCCCCTAAGAAGGAAGGCACATGGAGATTGTGCACTGATTCTAGAGAAATAAATTGAATCACTATTAGGTATAGGTTCCTTATGCCTAGGATAGAAGACCTATTGGATCAACTATGGGGAGCAAGGTACTATTCCAAGATATACTTCAATAGTGGCTATCACCAAATAAGGATTAAGGATGGTGATCAGTGGAAGATTGCATTTAAAACCAATGAGGGCTTGTATGAATGGAGGTTGATGTCTTTTGGCCTATCAAATGCTCCAAGCACACATTCATGAGACTCATGAATGAAGTGTTAAAGAAATTCCTTGGAAAATTTGTCATAACATACCTTGATGACATCCTTATTTTCAATAAAAATATGGAGGAGAATTTAGAACATCTTAACTTGGCATTAAAAAGATTGCATGAAGAAAAGCTTTTCATAAACTTGGACAAGTTTATTTTTATGCAGGGAGAACTTGTTTATTTGGGATTTGTAATCTTAGAAGGAAATATAAAGATGGATCCTAAGAAGGTGGAAACCATTTTGAGTTGGCCTTCTCCTAGGACCATGACTAAAGTCAAAAGATTTTATGGGCTTGCTTCTTTCTATAGAAGGTTCATTAGGGGCTTCAATTAGTTTTGTGTTCCTATCCTTAAGACCATCAAGGGCGGGAGAAAATGTAAGTTTGTGTGAAACAAGGATATAGAGGAGGCCTTCCAAATGCTGAAGGAGAAGGTAATGGAGAAACCTATTCTAGTGTTCCCTAAGTTTTAAAAGATTTTTACTATTGAATGTGATGCTTCTAACCTAGCTATAGGGGCTGTATTGAGTCAGGAAGAGAGGCTAATAGCTTTTTTCAGTGAGAAATTGAATGAAGCCAAGAGGAAATACTCCTCTTATGAATTGGAACTATATGCCTTAGTCTAGTCATTGAAGAAATGGAGGCACTACCTCCTTCGAAAGGAACTTTTTGTTTTCATAGACAATCAAGCTTTGAGTTTCTTAAATTTCTCAAATAAACTAAGCCACAAACATATGAAAGAATCAGTTCAAGCATACACCTTTTCAATCAAAAATAAGAATGGAGTTGCCAATAAAGTGGTAGATGCACTAAGTACAAGGAATCTATTTGTGTAAAAAATTAAACTCCAAAGTGTAGGGATCAATGCATTAAAAGACATGTATAAAGAGGATAGTTATTTCAAAGGCATCTATAAGGTGTTTTCTAACTTTTTTGAAACCTATCACACTAAATATGAAGACTACTTGATTCAAAATTGGCTACTATTCAAGGGGCATCAATTATGCATTCCACAATGTTCAATGAGGGAACACATCATTAGAGAGAAACATGCAAGAAACATGGGAGGACATTTTGGCTTGGACAAGACCTTGGAACATGTGATAAGGTTCTATTATTGGCCAAGACTTCATACTAAAGTAAGAAAGATTTTAGAGACATGTACAATTTGTCAAAGGGCCAAGGGTACATCCACTAATGCTTGACTAGGACAACCTTTGCCCATTCCTACAAGGCCTTGAGAGAGTTACAACATGGACATATTTAGTAAAATGGCCCACTTCATCCCTTGTAAGAGCACTAATGATGCATCAAAAATTGCAAGTTTATTCTTTAAGGAGATTGTTAGGATGCATGGTTTGCCTCAAACCATACTATCAAACAAAGATGTGAATTTTATTGGTCAATTTTTGGAGGACCTTCTGGATGAAATTAGGAACTAATTTGAGTTTTAGTTTTTCCTACCATCCACAAATAGATGGGCAGTTAGAGGTGGTCAACAAGTCTCTTGGAAATCTACTTAGATGCTTTACAAAGTAGTATGGAGACAAGTGGGAATTATTCCTACCCCAAGCAGAGTTTGGTTTTAATGACTCAATCAAGAAGAGTACAGGGAAGAGCCCTTTTCAAATAGTGCATGGAAAAAATTCAAGAGGTACCTAACAACTCAGGGAACTACCTTCCAAAACTCTAGTCAGTGCTAATGGATAAGAGTTTACAAAGAGTATGAAGGAGATTCATGACTTATTGAGGTTGGCACTTGAGAAGATGTAGATAAGTATAAGTAGACAAAAGAAAAACATAGAAGATATGTTCAGTTGTAGGTTAGAAACTTGATCAAGGCATACTTGAAAAAGGAGAGGTTGCCAAAGGGCAAGCATACCAAACTACTCATGAAGAAAGTAGGAGCTTCTCAAATATTGAAGAAGTGTAGAATGAATTCTTATGAGATAGAGTTTCCCTCACACCTTGGCAACCCTCCCATATTTAATATTTGTGATCTAACCTCATATAAAGATATGTGAGTTTAGGTTCATAAGTGAAGCTTGAGGAGCTTGATGAAGATGTTGTAGGGATACCAGCCCACAAACCAAGGAGACTTGACAAGATCTTGGATACAAAGATCATCAAACAAACTAGGAAGAATTTATAAAAGAAGTATTTGTTCAGTAAGGATGTCCTAAAGAAGAGTCTGCATGGATGGATGATCAAGAGATCCAAAAACATGGCCTAAGTTTGTAAGATCTTATCTCAAGAGGACTTGAGATCAATGCACCCCAAGAGTATGGCATAGGAGTACCTTCAATTCCATCCATTATAAATACATCTAGAGGACCAAGGAAAATAGTTAGGGTAGTAGTTGGATCTAGAATCCAATATTAGAAATAATGTCCAATTTGTAAGGCCAAGAGACATTAGGTGTATTATAAACCTAGTTGTCTAACTTAGTCATTGTATGGGAAATTTCTAAGTAGAAATAGGAAAAGGTAGTTTAGAAGGTTAAATAATGATGATATTATGATAATAACCCTTCAAGGTTCCTACATAGAGTTTGGGATTAAATTTTAGCAGAGTTCACTAACATTTAACAACTTTTTCAAAAAAGTTGTCAAAGTTGTCAATGTTGTATAATGCAACTTTTGTGCAAAAATGAAAGATTTGAATCCCAATGTTAAAAACCACCTTTATCTATTTGAATTAATTGTCAATGTGATAAATAAGTTTGAGAAACCTTTCTCAACATAGAAGAGAAGAATCTAATGTACCTTTTGCATTGAAATCAATAAAATCTATTGTTTTCCTACAAAAATTGTCTAGAAGTCCATTTGCACAAATTTATATGGATTCATGTGAAACTCTGAAGGATTGTAAAATTTGAATTAATTTCATATGAAGGATCTTGAAGTGGTTTTAAGTCTTCAAGTTATATTGGTTAAGAGAAATCCATTATTGTGTGCTTATTGATCGTAGGAAGGCTTGAACTAGGGTTTCGAGAGAAAATCTCTCTTTCCTAGAGATTCCACCATGGGAAAAATCTAATCCTTGGTAGAAATAAATGGGGGAGGATGTAAATTAATAAAAAAAATTTCTAAGAATAGGAGGAAAGATATTTTGGGACAAAATACTAAACCATCTAGAGAGGCATCTATATGTGACTGTCTAGTTTTGGGTTTTTGAGGCACAACTTGGCCCAAGGGTGGAATAAAAATATAATTTATTGTATTTAGATTTTTTGGCATGTTCCTAAAGTGTTCCAATAGGTTTTTTTGGAAGATGAGTTTAATTCCTAGTACTTTCTTTGTAAAAGTGACCTAATTAGCCCTATTAGGCCTAGGAGAGATTTGTAAGCAACTTGAGTTAGATAATATATCAAGGGTCCTAAATTATTAAGGGTTGTTTATTAATGGATTGAAGTGTCTTAAGGTGGTTAAGTATTTTTGTGGTGGAATTCCAAGAAGTTTTTCGTAACAAATCCAAGTTTTCTCCTTGTATACCTATTTGGAAGATTAGGTGTATAGTTTGATTTTTCAAAGAAAATATTGTGGAGTTTGTGTTTCAAACATTTGGGAATTGCATTAGTATTGAAGAAGACCTAATTTTATCCTTGAAAATTTTGGTCTTGATTTTTTTTCTTGTTAGGCCTTGAAGAGGTGTTTTAGACATTGAATTGGATCTAGTCTAGGTAGTGTGGGTTTTGGGAACCATTGTGAAGCCCTAGGTTGTATTGGTGGAGAGTGGCTTTGAGAACTTATAGGTAACACAATTTTGATATAATTTGGGGACTCTACTCCACCTTGAATCTCCAAAATATCCAATCATTCCTTCATGTTTACCATAAGATCCCACCAAACCTTTAGATCCACTATGAGACACTATACTACTCATTGGTCCTATCACTACTTCCATTTCATTAAATGATCCTATTATTCCTCCTGATTCCTCTAATGGGATAAATGCACTTATACAAGAATTTCATAAACCCCCTCCACTTCAAATGGGTTCCCTAAGTTCTATCAAGTCTATTCAAACTCATTGTCCTATTAGTTCTTCCATATCACATACACTTAAAAATGGATTCACATCTAGTAGAAAGCATCCCATTGGTCAAAAATATTATCAATTCAAAGGGCATAACATTAAATAAAAGATTATGTCAAAACCCTTTCATGTCAAAGATAATTCTAAAGGTCGTGAATTTAGTCCAAAAGATCACTCTCCAAATGTTGGTATCCCTTGAAAATCTAGATCCAAATGTATAGCTCCTCCTTGACTCCTTCCATCCATTTTAGGTCCATATGTTCATCCATTTTCTAGTTCACTATCCACTTAACCTTGCCCATATGCAAGTCAATAGTGACACACATCTTGGAAAACCTTCCACCCATCCAAAAGTCCTCCACAAAATTCCTATCCATCTAGAAAATTCCATCCCATTTCCAAGTAATTTGGATGCTAAGAATATGGTCTATAAGTCAAGTAGTCCACATGGAGTCAAGGATAAAAATGTGAAAAAAAAGAAAAATATGATCCAAAAAGAAATAGAAATATAAAAAAGGCCACAATAGCTGATCAAACAAAAAAGAAAAGTTAAAAACAATATGGGTTCCTAAATCTCTTTTCCAAGTAATACAATCAGAGGACCCACAAAATAATGAAAATTCAAAATACATGTGGATTCCTAAGAAGCATCTTGAAGCATAGAGTCCTAAAGAAAGATCAAAGATGACATCCAATATCCCTTCATTAAAAACCTTCCATCTTCCAAATCTATTTTGGAGTCTTTTGTCAGAAAATACACATCATTTCCTCCATCAAATAAAAAATTTCCTTTTTTTCCATCATTCCATCACCATTTAAGGTGTGTGCCAATGTTTTTTCTTGCATCCATTTCCATCCACTAAACATCAATCCCTCTTCCATTACCTCCATCCTCCATATTTTTCTATCCTTTCATCAAGCCTATCCAATCTCTAGCATGAATCCATTTCATCCCCATTTTCATTACCCCACCAATGTCTCTAGGCCTACTATCATAGTTAGGGTCCATTATTGCATACCTTTCTAGAGAATAATCCAAAAAATATGATTCTTGAGTTCTTCATCCATGTCATTTCATATGTTTGTTAACTTCTAAAAAGTATCAAAAAAGTCAAAAAAGAGAGAGATAGAGAGAAAAAAATAGTTTTCTTAATGAAAACCTAGAAAAAATTTGTCTTGGAATTTAAAAAAAAAGAATAAAGAGAAATCGTTACATCAAATAGAGAAAACCTAGCAAGCAGGCACTTTGGGCAAGTACTGTGATGAAAACCTAGTAAATAGGTATCATGTGTAGTCTATAAACATCTTGCATTTTGTACTTAGGGGTTGGTTTTACTAATATTTTTCTATATCATTTCCTCCATCATCCTACATCCATTGTACCCTTTATCCTATCAGCACTCCATATCTTGATAAGGATACAAATCTCCCTAAAAAATCCTCATGTTTTATCTTGCTTACAGTATCCCATTCCCTTTGGTTCATATTTTCCAATCCTATTATAACCTCTATTCCATATCTCCTTGTTCATTAATGATCTTGCTTGTCCTATCCATAGCCTATCAATTTCCCATCACAATCCCTATCTCAATCATGATGAAAATAAGGACCTAAAAAAATGCACAACATATTTTGAAATAAAAATATTAACATGTCCATCCATACATCACATGTCATCCATTGTCCATAGTTTCAATAGCCTACAATTTTCATGTCCATGTTGGAAATATTCAAGACAAGGTAGGTTACTAAGAAAGGAGGGGTGAATCAGTAACTTATAAAACTTTCAAACAATTCAGCATTTTACCCATTCATCATACATTCATCTAATCTACTACATAACTGAAGGAACAAACATTTATTGCATATGTACACAGAGATTTGGTGACCCAAAAACCTTCCAAATAGAAAGTAAAACTGGGGTGGGGATGATATCCACAAAACTTCAATACTACAGTATAAAGTTGGTCTATTAAGGCTTACAATGATCACTTCTAGTAATTTTCCCTGTTAGGAGCAAGTAGGATTGCTAGATCCACCTTGTTAGAGGATTTAAAAACATGCAGTGAAGTATGCACTCTGTTAGGAGATTCACAAAAAGACTGTTAGGTCCACCCGATTAAAGGATTTATAAATTGATTCACCTATTAGTATGAAGCAATGGATCTTCTTACAACTGTTTGCTGATAAGATCCTTGTTGCATTGATCACCTGATGTGATAGGTATAACTTTTCTGCTCCTATGTTGACCTTGCTATATTCCCTTTTATTCTGCTGTTGATTCGCTTTTACTTTTCTCAAAATATATCAATACCTTCTTCATATGCAAAAATTACCTCCTTTTTTTTTTTTACAACATACCATGTTACAAATGATATCATACATTACATATATACCATTTCAATATTTACAACTACAAGGTCGGCCAAAACAAAAGTGAACAGAACATTATTGAGTCAGCCAAATAGTAGAAAACTCGAGTTTCTCAAGCTGACTCGGTGACCTTCTGATACTTGGCATCCACTAGATTACTTGGCATTGTCATGCACTCGGTAGAAGTAGAGGCTCAGTTCATACTAGCCACACAATATTGTTTGGAACTCAGTAACCAGTGGTGACTTGGTAGATATAGTGTCACTCGATAAAAGCTAACTTCTTCGTTTATCTTGTTGTGCTTGGTGAACACTAAGTCCTTCATTTACCTTCTTGTGTTTGGTGAAAACTGAGTTCTTCACTTACCTTGCTTTCCTCAGTGAACACTGAGTTCTTCATTTACCTTGCTTTGCTTGGTGAACACTAAGTTCTTCATTTACCTTCCTTTGCTTAGTGAACACTGAGTTCTTCATTTACCTTCCTTTGCTCAGTGAACACTGAGTTCTTCATTTACCTTCCTTTTCTTGGTGAACATTGAGTTCTTCATTTACCTTTCTTTTCTCGATAAACACTGAGTTTTTCATTTACCTTCCTTTGCTCGGTGAACACTGTTGAACTGCCCATTCACTCGGTATCCTTTGGAATGCTTGATTAGAACTGTTTACCTGTTGAACTTATGAGGTAGCCACTGAATGCTTGGTATATACTGTAGACTTATTGATGAGCCCAGTAAGCATTCAAAATTGAATAAGTGTTTGCACTAATGACAAATATATCATAATTCCAACAATCTCCCCCTTTGGCATTAGTGACAAAAACACTTATGAGCCAAAACTTACGTGCAAAATTTGACATCTTGATTTACATATATCTCCCCCATACAATATGCACATAGTATTTACAAATATCTCTTATCTATACACATGGCTTCATTATTTACATATGTCTCTATCTCTTCTTTGGTACTCTATCTCCCCCTTTTTGACAATAATGCCAAATTAAACAATATATATTTACACAGAACACTAAAATGGGAGATAAACTCATAATGTACCTTGAGAATAAGAGCCAAAGTCTTATCCCAATTTTCTTGCAAAAATTTGTAGGTGGAGAGTGCTATCCAAACTTTAGCTGAAAGTTCAATCACATGATCTGTAACTGAGAAATTGTTGTCATGGATCAATGTTTTGTAGTAGGCAATATGTTTTTGCATTGTGTCCATGATAGGAAGAATCATATTCTAGATGTCAATAAATATAGATATGATCCTAGCTTCCTCTCTCAATAGTTCTACTTGCTTTTCTGACAAAAATCTGATTGTGAAATGATGGGATGAACTTGAATTGGGGTCAAGTTGTAGCTTTTGGGCATTGACCTTCATATCCTCATCAATTTTATTTAATTTTTCTTTAATCTCCTTGGTATATTCGGTAACATCACAAAGTTTGGCAAAAAGTGAAGTTACATTATTAAGAGAATTTTCAAGATTGACTAGAATTGTGGACAATTCTATCTATT
Organism: Cupressus sempervirens; assembly: GCA_028749045.1. NCBI lineage: Eukaryota > Viridiplantae > Streptophyta > Pinopsida > Cupressales > Cupressaceae > Cupressus > Cupressus sempervirens. Next base: position 278,864,918 of record CM053791.1, read on the forward strand.
TTATTGCAATCTATTGAGCAATGTGCTCAAGCACCTTATTATCAAATTTTCTTTCAGCCTTTTCAATCAATTTTTCTTCACTGGAAGTGTCCTCATTGAATTTATTTACAGCCTCTTCTAATTGAATCAAAATGTGTTGAGTAGAATCTACTTCAACACCTATAGTTTTTGTAATTATATTTCTGGCATTCTCAATTATTCTGTACTCCTTATCCCTTTCATACCTTAACTACTTTTGCATAGCCTTCATCTCTATTAGTTGACTAGCATACCTCATTTCTTCAATGGTAGCACTTTCGTAGTCAATTTTTGGAATCACTATTTCTGCGTCTAGGTCAATATCCTTGGGAATTTCTTTTCCAGTGAGAAAAAGTCTTAATGGTTGCTTTAGTTTGGCTTCTATGATGACTAATTTTACCTTGGGAGTGGACACAATAGTGGAGATGGAAGGACTAGCAATGAAGACTAGTATACTTAAGGGCTGAGTGCTAATAGGAGTATTTATCGGATAAAAAAATGGAGTACTTCCCAAAAATGGTGATACACTCAGTAATGCAATATTTGATCTAACTAGATTTGAAGTAGATGCAGATAATGTAGAAAAAATTGTATAACAAGCTAGAACATTTATAATGGGAACGCTAACTGGTGCAAAAATTGGTGCTAACGTAGCTGACAAAATTGTGGAACTTACTGCTATACTGACTGAAGATGATGGAGCTGAGGAGGCTGGCTTAGTAGATGAAGGAGAGGGATGCAGCTCAGTAGATGAAGTGGTAGACACTTCCATTGATGATACCTAGAGCTGTGATGTGGTAGGTGCAAATGATAAATTTGATGTGGATGCTATCAAACTTGCTGAATCTGACTCCAACCTTGATGATGTGACAATTTTAGGTGGAGAGTGAGGAAGGGATGCAATGACTGCTGCTATAATTTTTACTAGATCCTCCTCCTCCTTATCTTCCTCTTCAACTTCTTCCTCCTTGTCTTCTCCCATTAATGCATGAAGCTCACTCGGTGAAACTGTGATGGATGGAGTGCCATCAATATCATCACTGTCATTGCTATCATCATCTTTGATTTCCACTGGGTCTTCATTAGGCTTATGCAGATGATAGATTTTTTCCACATGTTTTTAGCATCATTTACAACATACTCAATGTCTTTGATCAAAATTAAACATGTGTGGAATATAATCATCATTTTACCTTCATGGTTTTTCATTGCTATTTTTACTTTTGCTCCAATGAGACTTGGTTGAAGATTCTTTAGGAATTTCTCATGGATATCTTTTACCATTTGGGTTGTCGATTCCCATCTCAGTTACAATCTCTCCAATAGTTCCTTTGAGATTTGGGAGGCAAGCTAGTCCATAGAGTATTTCCATTTACCCATCTTTCTTAGTACCAGTTCCTCTATCTGCATCTTCTTAGCATTTGTTCTAGTTTCAAATTTCAATGCTTTGAAATTTGTGATGCCAGCTCCTTCTTCCAATTGTTTGAGCCTTTCCTCAAATGTAGGTGCAGGCCTAACCAATATAGGTTTGTGCTTATCTTTTTTGGTCCTTTTGGTAAATACTGCAATAGGTTTCTTTTTAGGTTTGGTAATTATTACCCTACCCTTCTTCTTCGAAGGTTCTTCTTCAGTTTCTTCTTCTTCTTTTTCTTCTTCTCCTCCTTCTTCATCATCTCCTTCATCCTCACCTTTTCCTTCTATTAGCATAAGAGGGCTAGATGTAGTTTTCAATTTTGCTATCTTCCTCTTGCCTTTTCTTATGGCATGTGGTAGCTTGATTTCAAGCTCAATTCTAGCCTTTGCTTCATCATAGGTTCCAAAAATTTGTTGCCTTGGGTCTACTAGCTCATTTACCAGTGCTTCTATGATGTCCCTAGCTTCATCAATATTTACCTCATAGGGAAGAGGTTTTACCCATGCAACTCGGGGTCTGACTGCCTGGATGTACACCTTATCATAGTCAACCATGAAGCATACATCATCCTTATAATCCTCAACAAGCTTAGGAGGAATCTGGAACCTATTATTCATTCTTTCCTTGAAATCTTCAAAATAGTTGTCCATGATGCTATCAAAATTCTCACCCATCTTTGCTACAAACTCATTTATTTGATACAAAATTGGAATGTCTTTTCTCCATACGACAATTCCTTTTGACGAAAAGAAATTTTGAATATAGAAAAATAAACAAATCAACAGAGAACCAAATTTACAAGGGTTATTCTTGGAAGTCCTTATACTATCCATATTTTTATTCAATTGTTTCAGCAATACTTTAGACAGATCAAGTTAAGGTTTTTCTTCACAACCTTGAGGGCCAAATCCACAGCTTCACAAGGTACACTATTCAGTCTACTGGAACTGTATAATTTATATGCAATTACATGAATGCCAAATCTTAGCTAGACATCAGATACAATGTTTACCTTTAAACCTCGACCATCCCATTCAACTAGGGTTTGCCTTTGTAACTCCTCCCGACTTAGGGTTTTGGTGGTTTTGGCTTTGCTGAGCATAGGGAGACCCATGATTTTGTGAATCATTTTCTTAGTGATTAGCACTGGCTACTCTAACCAAAATTGTCCATTATGTACCCAACTTAGGATATACCTAATCCATTTATTTTGGAAGGTTCTAGGCATATGCTAGATATGTGCCAAGCCTTTGGTTTCAAGATGCTTGAACTCAAGTTTCAGAGAGCCATCTACACTCATTTCACCTAGGGCACTATCTATTTCTAGGTTTCTAATTTCTTGAATAGAACATTTGAAATGAGTACGAATATCATTGATAAGAAGTACCTTGGGGGGTATTTGTGATTGAGCTCCAGTTGGGTTGAGTGATTCAGCAACGGCCGAAACAATCTTGAAATTGGGCGCTTTCCATTTTGTACCCTTTATTAACATCTCTAAACCTCTTTTCACCTTGCTATTGTTGGTGCTTGTGGATGCCATTGCTGCTCGATAAATCTAAGAAAATCTTGAACAAATTCTTCGTAGGAAATTCACTTCAAATCACTTGGAATTTGCTTAGGATTCACTGAAAATATTTTAGCTCTAAGTATTCTTAAGTCGCGATGAAAAATGAAATTGAATTCTGCCCTTTTGATGGAAATACTATCATTAATGCTCGGTATGAAGGTAGATGAGATGAAATAGTGCTTGCCAGTCTGTCATCACTCTACTTGGTAAAGCTTTGCAACTTAGTGATCAAACAAAATCTTTGATACTCCTGACCTAGCTCGGTAAAGTCTTTAACCAACCTTGATCGGTAAATGCAACATGGTGAATGATAACTTTCCTTTGGTTCTTGAACCTAAAATACTGATTTGATCATTTGCACTTTTTTATTCTGGAACTGCTAAGATATGGCTTGATGATGCAATTCTTGATATTTCTTAAATTTAATTGGAAATGGTGGACTCACCCATTTTTTGAGTGACACAACCATCATTTGAATTGTCTTGCTTGGTAGATTTAGGAATCCATTGTTGTCTCATCTGCTTTCAAATGTTATCAAATTTAGCTTTCTTTTCATCTTCAATTCTTTCAGTATTCATGCAATTCTTGGCTATATGACCAAGTTTTGTACATGTATAGCATCTTACTATTGTGTCTCTTTTCCTTAAATGATGCCTTGAACAGTCTTTGCCAACATGTCCATATTCTCCACAATAATGACATCTACACCAAGTATTGTATTCCCATCCAAAGATTGCTTTGACAAGTTGTTCAACTGGATTGAATGATTTGGATCTGCATTGGAATGCCTTATGACCATGTTTCTTGCATTTGTGACATTTTCCTTCAAATTTTAGTTTTTCTTTGCATTCATTAGCTTTGTGACCATGCTGATTGTAGTTGAAGAATTTACCATTGAATTTTGCCTTTCCATTACTCCAACATTTGTTTGATGTATTACCTATCTTGCCACAGTGATTGCAAGTGGGTCTTTGATTCATTTGGGCACCTTGTTTGGAGGATTCACCTTCTTCCTTATATCCAAGACCGGCTTTACCCTTTTGTCTATGAAAGTTTTGCTCACTTTGCTGATTTAATTGAATCATGTCTACTTGAGATTTCATCATTCTCTCATTGACTTTCCTTTCAGTGATCAAGTCATTTTCCAAACTTTCATTGATTTGTCTTTCAGATCTTAGATCACTTTGTAAGCTTGGATTGATTTGTCTTTCAGTAATTAAATCATTTCTAAAACTTTCATTCTCAGATCTTAGATTCATAATTTCTTCATTTACATTAGATAGTTGACCTACAAGATTTTCATGCTGAAGGGATTGATTATTTCCTACCTCTGGGTCTTCATTTGTCTTGTTTCTCTGTTCCAAAACTTCACATAGCTTTATGGATTGGATTTCTTGTTCTCTTTTAAGCTTCCTTACTTCCTCCTGCAAAGAACCATTTTTAGCTAGGAGTTCCTTGATTGCTTCATTAGCTTCATTTGAACTGCTTGATGGTAAAAGGTCTTCAATCTTTTCTTCAACATATTGATGATCATTCATTTCTCTTGCAAGTTCCTTCCTTCTTTTTAGAGATTGATAAAGATGCTCATTTGCTTCTTTGAGTTGAGCCATGGCCATTTCAAGATCTAGCTTTTCATTTTCAATAGATTTGTCAAGTCTGAATATCTCCATTGTCCTTGATCTTTTCTCAAGCTATCAAACTTTATCCTGAGAGCCACAAAGCTCTGATACCAATTTTTGGAAATATTTAAGACAAGGTAGGTTACTGAGAGGGGAGGGGTGAATCAGTAACTTATAAAACTTTCAAACAATTCAGCATTTTACCCATTCATCATACATTCATCTAATCTACTAAATAACTGAAGGAACAAACATTTATAGCACATGTACATAGAGATTTGGTGACCCAAAAACCTTCCAAATAGAAAGTAAAACTGAGGTGGGGATGATACCCACAAAACTTCAATACTGCAGTATAAAGTTGGCCTATTAAGGCTTACAATGATCACTTCTAGTAATCTATCCTATTAGGAGCAAGTAGGACTGCTAGATCCACCTTGTTAGAGGATTTACAAACATGCAGTGAAGTATGCACTCTATTAGGAGATTTACAAAAAGACTGTTAGGTCCACCCAGTTAAAGGATTTATAAATTGATTCACTTGTTAGGATGAAGTAGTGGATTTTCTTACAACTATTTGCTAATAAGATCCTTGTTGCATTGATCATATGATGTGATAGGTATAATTTTTCTGCTCCTATGTTGACCTTGTTGTATTCCCTTTTATTCTGCTACTTATTCGGTTTTACTTTTCTCAAAATATATCAATACCTTCTTCATATGCAAAAATTACCTCCTTTTTTTTTTTTTTTTACAACATACCACGTTAAAAATGATATCATACATTACATATATACCATTTCAATATTTACAACTACAAGGTCGGCCAAAACACAAGTAAATAGAACATTACTGAGTCAGCCAGATAGTAGAAAACTCAGGTTCCTCAAGTTGACTCGGTGACCTTCAGATACTCGACATCCACTAGATTACTTGGCATCATCATGGACTCAGTAGAAGTAGAGGCTTGGTTCATACTAGCCACACAATACTATTTGGAACTCGGTAACCATTGGTGACTTGGTAGATATAGTGTCACTCAGTAAAAGCTAACTTCTTCATTTACCTTGCTATGCTCGGTGAACACTAAGTCCATTTACCTTCTTGTGCTCGGTGAACACTAAGTTCTTCATTTACCTTGCTTTGCTCAGTGAACATCGAGTTCTTCATTTACCTTGCTTTTCTCGGTGAACACTGAGTTCTTCATTTACCTTCCTTTGCTTGGTGAACACTGAGTTCTTCATTTACCTTCCTTTGCTTGGTGAACACTGAGTTCTTCATTTACCTTCCTTTGCTCGGTGAACACTAAGTTCTTCATTTACCTTGGTTTGCTCAGTAAATACTAAGTTCTTCATTTACCTTCCTTTGCTCGATGAACACTGATGAACTGCCCATTCACTCGGTATCCTTTGGAATGCTTGGTAAGAACTATTTACCTGCTAAACTTATAAGGTAGCCATTGAATGCTTAGTATATACTGTATACTAATTGATGAGATTGATAAGCATTCAAAATCGAATAAGTGTTTGCACTAATGAAAAATATATCATAATTCCAATAGTCCATTCCTTGAGTTTGCATAATTACATTCTCTCATTATGTGGATAGTCCTTTATCCTTTATCTTTTTTCCATCTACTTTTCCAGTGATCCATCCACAATATGCTTTCCTTTCTAGAAATTAATGGAAATTCTTGCTCTCTACATACTTTAAAGACCTCAACACAAACTCAAAAACATCAAATATGATCCTAAAAAAATCCATAAATATCATACAATGTCATGAAAAAAACATTAAAAATCCTTTAAAAAATACAAAAAACAAAAATTGAACTCCTTTAAAAAAACCCATAAAAATCAAAAAATCATCAAGAACTTGCAATAAAACTTGTGCGTAATCATTATAAATAATCACTCATTTTGTTAAACACTTGCACATGTAGACTCAAACTTAAATATTTTTCTTGAATGAAACCATGCTTTGACGAGGTCCACACATAACTACTTGAACGAACCTTCAACAATCAACCTGTCAAACATCAATCAAATAAGAAAAAATTGAAATCCTAAAGAACAGTTAATAAAGAAAGTAATTATAGATCAGAATGATTGTTGGTGTTGGAAGTCTTAACTGGGAAAATAAGATACTAAGAGAGGGAGGGGGAATCAGGATCTCAAACACTTTTCACTTTTAACAATACTTTAGTGTATTCACCGCATTTACCATCTCATATCTAATGCATGCATAACATCACTTGTAAAATAAAACTTTAGTAACATGTAGATCTAATATATCATTCACATGTTTAAAATGTAAGCACATAACACAAAGATTTGGTTACCCAAAAACTGTCCAAGGTGAAGGTAAAACTGGGGTGGGGATGACACCCACAAATGTTCGCTACTACAGTAATAAAGTTAATCTATTAGGGTTACAATGTTGATCACATTTGATAATCTACCTTGTAAGGGTCTACCTTATTAAAGGATGTTAAGATTGTTAGGTCTTACCTAGTGAGAGGATCTTAAACTTACAATAAAGTAAGAATTCTTAAGAGATTTATAAAATCTCTATTAAGAGATTATCCCTGACTCAATCTGTTGAAGTTGATTTCGTACCTAATCCTTGGTCTACTCTACAATGATGGTTTTGGATCTCCTCTCTTAAATCTAATCTGATATATCTTTATTGTCCTTCACTTCTTGATAAGGTCTCTTCCTCTGTTCTCAAATAAAAAATACTTCTCTTTTTTCTTCTTCACAATGTTCACACATTCACATTTGATCTTCTCTTTGATTGCATGAATAGATTTCTTGCTCCTCCTCATCACATCTCAAAATAGGTGTTGATATGCTCTATTTAAATATTTTTTAAAGAGTTTTCCAAATACTTCCCTTTTTGTCCTCCTCATCTAATTGGTTGAACACATCTCATAGGGATTTGTGATCCATGTCATAAAATGTGTAATAGCCTTTGTAACAACCTATACAAACATTAACTATCATGTCAATGTCAACCTAAAATGGTTTACCTCAAAGCTTGTATCATTCCTAACTTGAATGTTAGTTTTATATTGCTCGACACTTACAGTCTCTGATACTTAGGATTCATTATTCACATTGCTATTGCTCAGTCTCTATTGTGCTCAGAACTAATGTGTAACTTGACATCAATGTACTCAAACTACTCAACAATCATTAGTCTTGGCTTATACTGAAAATACTTGACAACCAAAGACTTTATTGGCTCCTATAGAGCTCAACATATACATTTTTATTTACAAGTCTTTATATGACTCGGCCTATATAGAGTAGCTTGGTTGCAATGATGATTGTCTGACTCTACCTAGTATATGAATAAGTGTTTAACACTAATATAAAATAATAGTTAGAGATGTCAAGAATCTCTCCCTTTGACATTATTGGAAAAAACACTTTGTCATGATCACATCATTATAGTGATAATAAGAGTAGTCCTCCTAAGCCTATGACTTAATTCTTATAGAACTACATAGTTTTTTTCAAATAAATAAATAATGCACAGTAAGCAATACATATATATACATGACTCTAAGTAGTCTGACTATTTTAGTGTCACACCTTGTTTTCCTTCTAAACTCAAACCTTTGAATTTTGATTCTAACTCTGACATCTCTCCCCTTGTAATCATTTTCCATTTAAAATTTCAAAATATGCAATTGTAATCATTATTACATTCCCCCTTGTTTTTGTCACATATGGTTGTTGTTAGGGTTGAATGTGTGGAATCAAACCATGGAAAGTACATGATCTCAAGTGGTTCTATTTGATTCCACAATGTGATTATGCAACTCCAATCTAGCTTCTAAATCAATTAAACTATCAACAACTTCATTAAGATCTTGTGTTGATTTCAATTCACACTACATAACCTCCAAATGAGGTATCAACATAGATTGGATAGAGATCAATTTTGACTTCATGCTTCTACCATCTATCTAAAGCTTGACAAATTTTCCTTGAGAAAAAAATAATTTATTGTAATGTCTTGAGCTGGATTTGGTTGACTATAAAATGGTGTTGCTTATTTGCTACATTTCAGCTTGAATCCATTGGATGTTTTCCTGAAGATTACTAATGAATCTTTTTGCATCACACATAATGTTGTGCTTTGAATAAGTTCCTCAATATTCTGTACACATTCCTACACTTCAATTTTTTTCTTGGCAATGGTTGTTGAGATTTTCTCCACAACCATATTCTCAAATTTCTCTAGTCTATTGAAAAAATCAATAGGAATGTTTTTCTCTACTTTAGAAGGAGCCAATTTATTATTTTCCATCAAATATATCATGGCCTCCTCAACTTTAGTTCTATCAACATTATCCAATGTGTCATATTTTACAAATCTAAAATAGGATAAGCCTACAGAGCTTCATAGGTTAACACATACCTTATCAATATTCTTTTCTCCTCTAGGTATTGTAGCTAGTTCATCTAATTCTATTCTCTCTACATCATCTTCTTTCTTCTTGAACAACCTTCTCCTTTTTGGTTGGCTCATAAGGGCATGTGATTTCTTCTTCTCTACACTTGAGCCACTCAATTTAGTAATCTTTACTACTCCTTTCTTTGTAGATGGCTCCACACTCACTCCTACTACCCTGGTCCTTAGTTTAGTTAGTAGTGGAGGAGAGAGGGGGCCTACTATTGTCTTCTTTGTATTTTTTTTCCTTTAAGATTTTTAGATTTATCCTTCTTGGTGGGTTGTGTCACAAAAACTAAGGATTTTCCCTTATCTCCTTCTTCCTCTTCCTCATCACCACTTTCCTTCTATTCATCTTCTCCAAAACCTTGTGTGAGATGCAAAGCTTCTTTTCCTTTTACTTGTGTGCCTAGTGTTTCCTCTAGGTCTTCAATCATTTTCTTTCTTTTCTTCTCCTTAGAAGCTACTTTGATATCAATAATAATTATTTCCTTAGCTTCTTCATACTTTCCAAAAGGTTATGCTTTAGTAGCAACCTCTTCTTTGAGTACTACAATAATGTTTGCACTCACTGAATCACTATAAATTTCATAATAAATTCTTTTAGCCATGCCTTTGTCTACTTCCCTACCTGAACAAATGTGTTATCCATGTCTAATAAAAAGAATACATCATTATATTATTTTATTACCAATTATTCTAGTATTCTCATCTTCATTTTTATTATCTATTTGAATTCTTCAAAGTATATGTCCATGATATTTTCAAATGTTTCTCCTAATGGAGTTATGCATCCAGTGATTTGTCTTGTCACTAGTTTACCTTGTTCCCAAAAACATTACCAATACCAATAAAATACTTTTGAACATAAACAAAAATAAACATAATAAGTGATGCAAAGTTACAAGTAGAATTCTTTTCCTTCCTGATGGATATCAAGTTTTCTATGAATTATAATTTCAGCAACTAGGCAAGATCATATTCATGATCTTTCATGAAAATTTTTTATGCTTGGTTGATTGCCATACATGGCACACTATTTAGTCTTGTTGTTTGATATAATCTGTGAGAAATTACTCTCATTACAAATTCAATTAGTGGACTAGTGATGTTCTAGATGGACAACCCCCATTCCATCTGGCCTCTGTGTTTGCCTTAACTTCTTTACAACTAAGACATTGCATAGTCTTTTTCTTAGCTAGAGTGGGATAGCATATAACATTGCAAATCATCTACTTTTTTATCTCAAATAGTCCATTATGAGGCCAAAATTTAAGATCATGGATCCTTCTTAGTACAACCTTGATTCATTTGATCTTAAAGTTCCTTGGAATCTCTAGGGCATGAATTAATCATGAGCTTCCTTTCAACATTTTTTAATTTGTCCTTAAAACTTCTTCATCACAAAATTTTTAATATGCCTCTAAAATTTTATAGTCACCAACTTTTCCAACCTTACACATGTAACAACCTTGAATGTCATGGATCATGATTACCTTAGGTGGTATTGAGGATAGCACGCTCATTAAGTCACCTTTCATTGCAATCTCAAGAATAACATGAAATTATGGTAGAGGAATAGTGTCAGTCCTTGCCAATTTAATGTTGCTTACCTCTATTCCTTGGCTCTTTTCCTATGGATGATGAATTTTTCATATTTCTTTGTTAGGGTTTGAAACTTCTTTTCTCTAGATAATTTGGCACAACTCAAATGTTCACTCGATCAAAATTATGTTCAATTTTTTCTCTTGATTTCCTTTAGATCTCTTTTGAAAATCTCTCAAATTTTGTATTCAAGGTCTGAAACAATGTCTTTGAATTTCAATATATATGTCCTTTTACTCAAATTAGGGTCTCCTTTAATGATGTGGCCACTGGTAGGTGGAATTCATCCATACCACTTAGTCTATTCCATCTAACTCAACCTATACATCAATTTAGTATCTAGAGTAATTGGTCCATATTGCAATGCTCAATCAATATAGATAATTTTATTGATGTTTGACACTAACCATGCAAATGATACTTTTTCACTAATCTTTACATATATCTATTCTTATGCATTTTTACTTATGCAAATATGAACTTTAGCTCATTTTATGTTTGGAACTGATTTAAGATATATCATTAAATGTATTGTTCCTTACATACCTTTCTTGATTAGTTTGAGATGATATGATCACCTCCTCCATTGGATTGGGTGATCTCAGCTCTATTTGTTCTACTATTTTCATCTTCTACCTTTTTCTTCCAAGTCCATTTCATCTCCTTCCTTGTTTGTTCAATTTCCACTTTTCCTTTACCCTTGGTGTAATTATGATTTGATGCTAGTACTTGGGTCGTATAGTTTTTTCTTGAATGTCCAAACTTGTGATGTTTGGAACATACATTGTTAGGTGTATAATTCTACCTTTTTTTAGTCCAATAAGACCTTGTCTATGATCTACATGAATATTCTCTATGTCTAAACTTTTGAAACTTGTAACAATAGCCTTCAAATATACATGTAGTAGATGAATTCTTCATTCTTGATCTACAATCATGTATTTGATGTCCTTGCTTTTTGTAATAAACAATGACCAATCAACTTAGTTTTAGGGTTTTGCATACAATTTTTGCTTCTTTAGATGTTTTCAATGTGACTGAGTTTTCTACAATGATAAAATGTTGGCTTTCTTTATGACTTTTCATTCCTTAGTTCTCCACTATTGGATGATTCTTCTTACTTAGTAGATGAATATTTCTTGCATAAACTAATCCAAAAGTGCTTCCAAATGACTTAGGTGATCTTATTAATTCTTATAAGTATTTCATTGCTTCATTAGGCTTGTTAAATTTTTCTACAAGTTCTTTCTTAATCTTTAGTTCATTCCTTAATACATCATTCTATGATCTCATATTTTCTATATCCATATCCTTTTTGTTCAACTCTTGATTTACATCAGTTGAGTCATCATGTTTAGTTGATTATTTGAAAGATTTTGTACATCAAATGAACTTTCTTCAAGTCTAATTTTAATTTGCCTTTTTTCTTCCTTAGTAACAAACTTGTCTTCCTCAACTTTCTTCTTTTGTTTGGTCACTTCACATAGCCTCACTAACTGGTTCTCATGTTCCATTTTTAGTCCTCTGACTTCTTCATTCAAGATATTATTCTTTCCTAGTAGATATGTAATAATTACATCACTCTCACTTGGATTTCTAGTTTCCAATAGTCCTTGAGTGTCAACTTCTTCATAATTCAACTCATTTAGTTGAATGGTCAACTTCTTTCTCTTTTTTAGGGATTCCCTTTGTTCCTATCTTGCTACCTCAAGTTATGCAGTATGAGTTGAATGTCGATCACTTGATTGTCAATAACTTTTCCCAATTTATAAGCCTCCATTTCCATTATCTAAACTCCCAAGTTGTTATATTTCATCAAGAGAACCTTCACTTTGATACCAATTGTTGGAAGTCTTAGTTGGGAAACTAATATATTGAGGGGGTGTAGAGGGGTGAATCAAGATCTAAAATGTTTTTGACTTTGGACAATAATTTAATGTATTGATCATATTTACCATCTCATATCTATTACATACATAATAAAACTTGTAAAATAAAACTTTAGTAGCATGTAGATCTAAAATATCAATCACATACATGAAATGTAACCACATAACACAAAGATTTGGTTACCCAAAAACCCTCCAAGGTGAAGGTAAAACTAGGGTGGAGATGAGACCCACAAATATTCACTACTACAGTAATAAAGTTAACCTATTAGGGTTACAATATTGATCATTTCTTATGATCTACCTAGTGAGGGTTCCATCCTATTAAATATTGTTAAGACTATTAGGTTTTACCTAGAAAGAGTATTTTATGCTTACAATAAAGTAAGGACTTAGTTAAGAGATTTACAAAAGACCTATTAAGACCACTTTGTTAAGAGATTATCCCTAACTCAATCTATTAAAATTGATTTAGTACCTAATCCTTAGTCTACTTTGAAAAGATGGTTTTGGATCTCCTCTCTTTAATCTGGTCTAATCTCTTATATGATATAGCTTTACTATCCTGCACTACTTGATAACATTGCTTCCTTTGTTTTGCAATAGTTAAACTTAACTCTTTTTCCTTCCTTGTAATGTTTGCACATTCATACTTGTTCTACTCTATGATTACATTAATAACTTTATTGCTCCTCCTCATCATCACATATGAGAATAGGTGTTGATCTTCTCTATTTAAATATTTCTTTAAGAGTTTTCTAGATGCTTCCCTTTTTCACCTCTTCATCTAATCAATTGATCACAACTCATAAGGATATGTGATCCACATCATAAAATGTGTAATAGCCTTTTTAACAACCTCTATAGACATTAAATATCATGTCAATGTTAGCTTGAAATGGTTTACCTCAAAGTTTATAGAATTTCTGACTTGAATGTTAGTTCTACATTGCTCAACACTTACTATCTCTAATACTCAACATTCATTATTCTTGTTGTTGTTGCTTAGTCTCTACTGTGCTCAGCACCAATGTGTAACTCAACATCAATGTGCTCAAACTAATTGGCAATCATTAGGATTGGCTAATAGTAAAAATACTTAGTGATTAAAGACTCGCTTGACTCTTATGGAGCTCTACATAAACATGTTTATTTACAGTCTTTATATGACTCAGCCTATCTAGAATAGCTTGGTCATAGTGATGATTTTTTGACTCTGCCTAGTATATGGCTAAGTATTTGACACTAGTAGACAATAATAGTTACAAATGCCAACTGTTGGCTCATGTTATTTAACGATTATTTAATTTTTTCTTTTTTTTCTTTTGTTCATGTTCCTATGCCACTCGATGATATAAACTGATTTATGAGATTGGTTGAGATGGTTTATAATCATTTTTGTCTTTTTTTTTCAAATGTCCTTTGGTAGTCTAGGGAATGACTCCATGCCTTAGGGTGGATAAGGTCATTCTTTATCTGCATTTTGTTTGTTTATGCAAAAGGTTTACATCTTCACTCTGGCTCTATATTCCATGATGCCCTGCATTCCATTTTCCATATCAAAGTAAAGTTCTTATGACATAAGGCGTACTTATGAAAGAAATTTTCATCATTTACTAACTCTCCTCATGTCTCATTTCCTCTTTCTACTAACATTTATTTCATCCATACTCCTCTTCATTTTTCTCTTTTTGAAAAATTGTCCTCGAGTCAATTTCTTACCCATTTTTTCAAGGGGGCATCCTACTTCCTTTCAATTTCATTGGGGCATGTCTTTAATGTTTTAATCTTCATCCTTTGACACAATGCACATAGTTGTATTATATCAAAGAGAGGAAAAAGATACACTCAAAAATGGTTTGTGTCTACACTTTCATCACCTTTACATGCTAACTAGTCTCATTTTCTCATTTCACTATCTTCGATCTTTTGGCCAACTTGATCATCATTCAATCAAAATTTAGATCATATTAGAATAAATTCAAAATCATTTTAATGTCATCATTTATCCCTTAGTAATTATTATGTTGGTCAATGCCTTATCAACATTCATTAATACATGTCATGTGTCCTTGGCATATCATTATTTTATTATTCAATACTTGGCATTATTACATCCTTTAGTTCCCTATAAAAATTCATTAGTATATGTCATGTGTCCTTGGTATATCTTCATTTATCATCAATTTGATCCTCAACATTGTTGATTCCTTCAATGTCTAATCATATCCTTATTTAATCAATTTAATAGCATTGACTATGTTATTTTAGTCAATCTCATGACATTTATAATGTTCATTAAATATCATATTTAATCAACCCTTGGCATGTGCCTTGACAAGCCATCATTTCATGTCATTCATCTAGTGTCATTTATTTCATTTGATCATTTCTTTGGTCCAATCCAATATCATCGTATTTGATTTGTATTTTCATCTTGGTCTTTCAATATGGTTATCTTGCATTTATTTCATCATTTTGGCCAATTATTTATCCTATAGAATTAGATAACCCATATTCTACTCTTGTGGCTTAATCATTTAGTTTCATCCCCTCTTATGAATTATTCCTCTTTACTAACTTTTATTAATTAATTAATCTTTATTAATTAATTGATTCCATTTTTGTGAATTATGGGAATTCCTAATTTATAATTCTAACTTCTCACCTTCCTCAATTCTAATTCTAATTTCCCATTTTCCATTTTCTATTTTCTTATTTCCTAATTTCTATTTTCCTAATTTCATATTCCTATATCATAATTTCTAGTTTCCATTTTAGATGGAATTATGAGTTTTTAAAATTCAAAATTTCCCACATTTACACATTCCTAATTTTTAGTTTACACCTCTTACATATTTCTATGCATTTTTCTTAAACTTTCTTCTTTCATTTTTATTACATATTTCCATACACAATTCTTATACATGATCATATTTTGTTATAATTTTCTATTTTGTGGCATAATTTCCCAAGTTTCACACATGATTATGACATCTTTCTCTTTTTCATTCTTTCTTTCCATCTCTTGCATTTGGATCCAAAATCCTATAAATTGAGTCATTATGCACTTGTTTTGTCTAATCACACTCCTAGTATTCTCATTATCATCTTGTGATTTTTCTACCATTTCTATCATATTATCATTTTCATCTTTCTTTCAATTGTAGGTACATCTATTCAAGATCAAAAGCTACATCATATTAACATTATGGAGAAGAAAGGAGAGCATAGGAGTTAAATTTGAAAGGGAGTTTTATTATTGTGAATTCTTTTATTTTCAAATGGCTTTTATGTTTGAAGTAGATTTATTTGCATATTTTTTATGATATTTGTGGTTCTCTCATTTATGCATTCCTACCATTTTTCTAGTCCTACACCCATGACTACATTTTTTTAATCATAATTAATTAGCTCTTTAAGCTCCAATCAGATGCTTATTTCATCCTCCCATGTCATCTGCTTACCTATACTAACAACCACGTTAGCATTCTAATCTGTAACCTTGTTTGTTTCCCTATAACTATGGGAAATATAAATTTTATTAAAATTTTGGAAGAGCATCTTGATTTCTTAAATAATAGAGTCAATAGTCCAATAGGCCATGTTTTATTATTATTTAAAGTATTAATTATATCTACACAATTCCCTTCCAACCATAAGTTTCTATGACTAGATTTCATTGTCATTCTAACCACAAACGTTGCACTAAGAGTCTTTGTAACATGGCTAGAAGTTATCCGAAGGGGCATAAAAATTGCATCCATAACTCTACTTTTGTGATCTATTAGAAACCCACCATAAGAAACATTTTTAGGGTTGACCTTCATAGATCCATCAAAATCCCCTTTACCCATCCATATGGAGGAGAAAGCCAAACCACCTCATCTCTTTTTTATTGAGGCTTCACATAGACCTTTCTAGTTGGATTGCATATATTTAGGTCCCCTTTACCACCAATATGAGAAATAAAGTTTTGATTATCTATCTAGATGATCTTAAGATCCACCACCCATGGTGGAGTATCTTTATCCTTAAATAGATGATTGTTTCTTGCTTTTCAAATACCCTAGCACAAATGGGGAAGTGAGAAGTTCCAAATAATTTTAAGTTTAGATTGCTTGATTGGGCATTTCTAACTTTCAAAGGATTCAACCAAATTCTCATCCTAAACCCAAGACAAAGACCAATAGTCCAAGATAATTTTCCCCACATCTTTTCTATAGCCACAATGGAGAAAGAGATGATCTACATTCTCATTATTTTTCTTATAGTGAATGCGCATGTTGGAAAAATGGAAACCCTTCATATTCAAATTATCAATAGTCAAAATTTAATTTTGAATAGCAATCTAGAAGAATAATTCAATATTTGAAATAAGGCCTTTCTTCCAAAAAAAATCCCTAAAGGGAGGTCTATCAGCATCTTTAGCCTTAAAGACAAAAGGCACTTTGAATTTATCACTTGGATAAAGACCCCAAATGAAGGAATCACTAGAATGCATGTTCATATAAATAGAATTGAGAGAATTTTGAATTGGCTTAAGGTCTTGATTAATGATTATTGGATTCACCCAATTCCCATTTCTCCAATAATCATGAGCCATAACCCAAAATATTTGTTTGCACCTCTCAGTAGTATCTCTACCATTAAAAGAAATTTACAAAGGATAGTCCACCAGCTAGCAATCCTCCCAAAATTTAACTCTTCTACCATCTCCCAGTTTTCACCTACTGCCCATGGAAATAATGTCCTTCACCCCTTGCACTAGATTTCATATAGAAGAAGAATTATCCAAAGGAGAATAATTAATAAAGTCCTAAATTGTAGATGTATTAAAAAAGATATTTGTATCTTTAAATAGTGTTTCTCTCCTTATTATCCTTAAACACCCTCTAACCATTTTTAGCGAGAAAATCTTTGTTCATAAGTCTAATAGGTCTCATATCCAAACCCCCTTTACTTTTTGGCTTACAAACTAAGATCTATTGGAAATGATTGAAAAGATCATAAGAAAGATTGTTGGAATGATCATATGGAACTGGTAAAGAATGTTCTCAATCATTGTTTTTTCATTGATGTCAAACTTGCTACTTGCAGGAATGACAATTGCTTTAGTGATCCAAATACTATCAATTAGTTGATTAACAAGGAGGAGGAAATCAATAAGATGTAACTAGAACACCTAGAGAAAGGTTGAAGTTATGATGTTGGAATGAAGTAGAAGGATTAGTCAAGCCATTGATGAAATAATTTACTGATGACATACTCTAAGATATAGAGAATGGGCACACTGAAACATATCAAAGATATAAGGTTTTAGCTAAGACATATGTAAAGCCTAACTAAAGTTCATTAGAGAGAAGGAGCTGAGCAAGCTAGTAGGTGCCGAATAGATTCCTAGTTGAAGCCGAGTAAGTTCAACTTCAGATGTTGAGTGATATAGAGTTTATCAAGAGCCAAGTGATATCAAGTGCCGAGTGAACTTCAAATGTCAAGTGATACAGAGTTTATCAAGTTCTGAGTGAACATCAGGTGTTGAGTGATACAATTTTGTTTAGGTGCTGAGCTATCCAGGAAAGAGATGTTGAGCATCAAAAAACCAATAGTGTCGAGTAACATAGAGATGTCGAGCATCAGTAAACCAATAATGCTGAGTTGCTACATTATTTTGAAAATTGAAGATTTTCCAAATGTAAGCCGACAAGGTTGATATCTAGAAGTTTTTGAATTAAATGGAAGATAAGAATGACGAGCTAGTGGCACAGAACACCATGTAGAACATTTTTGAGGTTACAACTAGAACCTAGATGAAGTCTCTAGATAAGAACAAGATATGAGGTAGATACATTGTATCCTACCTAATCTATTTGAAACCCTAAAAATTGGAGAGGGAGAATTCAGTGAAAAAAAAATTAGATTCCTATTTAAGGATTCATAAGGTCATGAAGCAAAGGGAGAGAGGTGGTCAAGCATGAAAGTATAATTGCTGAAGAAGGTGCTAAGGAGAAAAAGCATAGAAGTACTGTTTGGATAGATGACCACAAGGATGATTACATTGGCATGATGAGTAAGAAGACTCAAGGAGACAAAGCTTGAGAGGAAGACAAGCTGTCAGAGCTGAAATGATTAAAGCCAAGCAATAGGACTGAACTGAAGAAGTGATCTAAAATCTGCAAAGTATGTTGTAAGTTGTATCAGATCAAAAAGCCATTATTGTTACTCTCTAGCAATTCTAATAGATAGTTTAAATCCTATGGACTTAGGTTGGTTTAACAGCCATGAGATAAATCCTTTAATAGGGTGACATTCCAAGTGAATGTTCAGAAGTCCTTTAACCAGGCCCATTCCTAACATTTTGGTGAAATCCTCTAACAAGGTCACATTTAACGATGTGTTGTAAGCCTTTAACAGGGCATCACTTTAGAAGAGTGAAAATCAAGTAGCATGTTACTGGTGGCTTTTCCCAAATTGGGTTTCCACATAAATCATTGTTTCATGTGTTGATCTTGCATGTTTTATCTCTATATATTGATTTACTGTAACTTTCTAATATGGATGATTTAAGTTTGGATGAATGAAAAGTGTATGGATTCATTAAAAATAGTGAAAAAGTGTTATTAGGTCATTTGGACCTTGAATAACTGATTCACTCCCCCCCTCTTAGTTATTCTAAAAGAATTCTAACAGTTGGTATCATAGCTAAACTGTTGATTCAGTTTAAAGGGACTATAAGCAGAAAAGATCAAAATGCCTAAGAGAGAAGTTCCCAAGCTCAACAAAGAAAACTTTGTTGCATGGAAAAGTTTGATCAAGCTACATCTTGGATCCATAGGAGATTATGCCCAAAATTCAATTATTACTAAACATGTTGATCCAACAGGTACTCTTACTATAGAAGATATGAAAAACAAACAGGAGCACAATCAGACAATGCTGGAGATTGCTTTTGCACTCAACTATGCTGAATTTGATGATATCAAAGGATGTGACAATGCATTCAAAATGTGGAAAGCCCTATCAAAAATCTATGGAGGAGATCAGAATGTACAAAGAGCAAAAAGAGAAAGTCTCAGAGGAAAGTTTGATGATATGAAAATGGAGGAAAATAAGAATGCTTCTCAGTATGGTACAAGAATAAAGGAAGTGGTAAGTGCAATAAGATGCTTGAATGGTCAATTGGATGAAGATACTATTAATAGTAAGTTCTTAAGAACCTTGCTCCCTATCTGTGCTATTAGAGTATCAGCAATACAAGAGTTAAGATGTATACCAGGAAATAATCTAAGTTTTGAAGGTATAGTGGGTAGACTCACTGCATTTGAGTTATCTAATTTTGACAACTATAGACCTAAGAATGTTGAATCTGCATTCAAGGCCAAGCTATCACTGAAAGATGCTAAATAGATGAAATCAAAGAAAGGAAGAAAGATGAAATATGTATCTAGTAACAGTAGCACTAATGAGGAAGATGTGGAAAAATTGGAAGCACTACTTGCTAGAAGATTTCACAAAGGTAAAGGAAAATTCAAAGATAAGATGCCTATCATTTGTTTCAATTGCAATGAAGTAGGTCATATTGCTGCCAAGTGTACACAGAAAAAGGATTACAAGGAAGGCAACAAATTCAGAAGAGAAGATAACAAGAGAGCTTACAAAGACAAAGGTAAGAAGTGTTATATTGTTGAAGAAATTTTTGATGATAATGATGATGAAGTTGTTTATGTAGCCAGGAAGGACCAATCTAATGAAGAAGAGCCCACAACACTGGTAACATGTATGAACAAGAATGACAGTGGATACTCACATCACATGACAAGAGACAAAAGTAAGTTTGTTAACTTTACTCAGTATGATGGAAATAGTGTTAGATTTGGTAATGATGCTCCATGTCAAATCAAAGGAAAAGTTTCCATTAAGCTCACAGAGAAAATTTCATGTGATAATGCATACTATGTTGAAGGATTAAATTGCAATTTGCTGAGTGTCTCACAGTTAGGCAATATAGGATGCAAAGTAGAATTTGGAAACAAAGCTGCAAAAATATATGATACTGATGGTAAACTGATAGGAAAAGGAGATCAAACAAGAAGTAATTTGTTTTACCTTGATATGGATGATGTTTCTTGTCTCATTGCAAAATTTGATGATGAATGGTTATGGCATAGAAGGCTATGTCATGTCAGCTTTGAAAATCTAGACAATATCAGTAAAATGAAGAAAGTCAGAGGTTTACCAAAATTGAAGAAGCTTGACAATATCATTTGCAAATAGTGTCAGCTAGGAAAGATGACAAAGTCAAGTTTCAGAAGCAAAAACTATACATCTAGAGAAGTACTCGAGTTAGTTCATACTGACTTATGTGGTCCAATGGAAGTACAAATCTATAAAGGAGATAAGTACATAATGTTGTTTGTTGATGACTATTCTAGGATGATGACTGTTATGTTCTTAAAGCAAAAATCTGATGCTTTTCAAATGTTTAAGTGGTATGTGGCTAGAGCTGAAAAGGAAATAGGAAAGAGCTTGAAATGCCTAAGATCATACAGAGGTGGTGAATTTACATCAAATGAATTTGAGATATTTTGTAATGATAAAGGAATCAAAAGACAAACCTCAGCTCCTAGAACTCTCCCAAATAATGGAATTGCTAAAAGAAGAAATAGATCTGTAATTGACTGTGCTAGAACATTAATGATGGAAAAGATTGTTGCTCTAAAATATTGGAGAGAAGCTGTAAGTGTAGCTATTCATACACTGAACTGAGTACAAGTCAAGAAAGGTACAAATACAACACCTTTTGAATTATGGTATGGTCACTCACCCAATGTAAAACATTTCAAAGTATTTGGTTGCAAATGCTTTATCCTTAAAGATGCTAGAAATGGAAAATTTGATGTAAAAAGTGATGAAGGCATATTCTTTGGTTATTCCACTAGAAGTAAGGCATACAAGTGTTTGAATACTAACACTAACAAAATTGTGGAAAGTGCAAATGTAAACTTTGATGAACATACAAAAGTTCAAGCTGAAGAACCAAAGAGAATGGATGAATATAGAACCTTTGTGTATTCTTATGAAGGAATGACTATTGATGAGGATGATTTCAATCAAATTGAAACTCAACAACAAGTTTTAGTTTCAGCTGACTCACAACTAGTGAATGCCGAGTTGCATTCAGAAGCCAAGTTGCAGAATGAAGAAATTACACAATCTAAATTTGAAGTCAATACACATGAAAGAGATGAAGAACAACCTAACAACTCAGTACATAGTGACCCTGAATCAGAAAGATCAAACATGGAAACAAGGACAGAACCAAGATTATCCAAATATGTAAAAAGACATCACCCTGTTGAACAGATAATTGGTGACAAAGATGCAAGACTAATGACAAGGAATAGACTGAGACATGAATCATGTCTGATTAGCAAATCTAAACTTAAGACAATATATGATGCATTACAAGATGATGACTAGTATAAAGCTATGGAAGAAGAGATTGATCAAATAAAGAAGAACAAAACTTGGAGTTTGGTTCCTAGACTAGTTGACAAGAATGTGATTGGCACCAAGTGGGTATTCAAAAATAAGCTAGATGAGAATGGTGAGATTACCAGAAACAAAGCTAGACTAGAATGCAAGGGTTATGCTCAAGAAGAAGGACTAGACTATGGGGAAACATTCACCCCTGTTGCTAGAATGGAATGAGTAAGAACTTTACTTGCATATGCTGCATATAAAGATTTTAAAGTCTATCAGATGGATGTAAAGTCTACTTTTTTAAATGGAATACTAGAGGAAGAAGTCTACATTGAACAACCAAAGGGATTTATTGATGAGAACAACAGGGATATGGTTTGTAAGCTACATAAAGCACTCTATGGTTTGAAACAAGCACCTAAAGCATGGTATGAGAGACTTCACAAGTATCTAGTGCAAATAGGATTTGAAAGAACTGATGATAATAGCAACATGTACATCAAAGTAAAAGAAGGTAAGGATATTATTGTATCTAAAATATTTGTGGATGACATAGTGTTTGGTGGAAAGGAAGTGCTTTGAAAAGGCTTTGCTGACAAAATGAAACATGAATTTGAGATGTCTATGTTTGGAGAAATCAATTTTTTTTTTGGATAGCAAGTACATCAACTCAAACATGGTATATTTGTGACACAATCAAAGTTCATCAAAGAGATTCTTAAAATGTTTGGATTGGAGGAGTCCAAACCAGTTAGCACACCAATGGAAATAGGAAATAAGCTATCCAAAAATGATGAATCAGCTGAAGTCAATCAAACAATGTATAGATCCATGATTGGAAAACTACAATATATTGTACATAGCAGACCAGACATAGCATTAGCAATTGGAATAGTGGCTAGATTCTCTACTAATCCCAAAGAAAATCATCTCATAGTAGTAAAAAGAATAATGAGATATCTTAAAGGAACTGATAACTTTGGTCTATACTATAAAAAGAATGGAAAGTTTGAGCTCAATGCATATACAGATGTAGATTGGGGAGGCAACATTGATGACAAAAAAAGCACAAGTGGAGGTGCATTATTTCTAGGCAAAAGGCTAGTTACCTGGACTAGCAAGAAACAAACATGCACATCCTAGTCCACTGTAGAATCAGAATATGTGGCAGTAGCAGTCAATTGCACAAACATTGTGTGGCCCACACATCTATTGAAAGGAATGAAAGAAGAGATAACAAAACCTGTGATATTGTATTGTGATAACACAAGTGCTATAAACATATCCAAAAATCCAATAATGCATGCAAAAACCAAGCACATCATAATCAAGTATAATTATGTCAGAGAATTGGTAGAAGACAAAAAAGTGAAGTTGGAATACATTCACACAAAGGAAAAAACTGTAGATATCTTCACCAAACCATTGCCCAAGGATGCTTATGAATATCTTAGAGGCAAGTTGGGGGTAATACCCCTAACTCAAGCAGTTTAAAGCAACAAGGATGCTACCCTGCATCAATAGGAACAAATCATTGAAATATCAGTAGAATGATACAGAGGATGATAGCAGGAGCAAAAACTCCAAATCAATCAGAAGCATGGTGACAGAGGGAGAAGACATCAAGAAGCCAAAGCTTATATTTAGCATGATAAAGATGCTACATCTTTGGCATTTATGACAAAGAGGAAGAAATATGCAGAAACTTGATCAATACAAAGCAAGAGAGAGAGATATATGAAAGAAGGAGATATATGAGATCAATAGTAAGGATGCATCAGCCAAAAAATGTAGTAGACAACGTATACAATCTTGGTGGTAACTAAGTTGATCAATTGATCAGTTTGATTTTCTATCAATGCCAAAGAGGGAGATTGTTGGAAATGATTGAAAAGATCATAAGGAAGATTTTTGGAATGATCATATGGAACTGGTAAAGAATGTTCTCAATCATTATTTTGTCATTGATGTCAAACTTGATACTTGCAGGAATGACAATTGCTTTAGTGATCCAAACACTATCAATTAGTTGATTAACAAGGAGGAGGAAATCAATAAGATGTAACTAGAACACCTAGAGAAAGGTTGAAGTTATGATGTTGGAATGAAGTAGAAGGATTAGTCAAGCCATTGATGAAATAATGTACTGATGACATACTCTAAGATACAGAAAATGGGCACACTGAAACATATCAAAGATATAAGGTTTTAGCTAAGACATCTGTAAAGCCTAACTAAAGTTCATTAGAGAGAAGGAGCTGAGCAAGCTAGTAGGTGCCAAACAGATTCCTAGTTGAAGTCGAGTAAGTTCAACTTCAGATGCTGAGTGATACAGAGTTTATCAAGTGCCGATTGATATCAAGTGCTGAGTGAACTTCAGATGTCGAGTGAACATCAAGTGCTAAGCTATCCAGAAAAGAGATGCCGAGCATCAGAAAACCAATAATGTCGAGTAACACAGAGATGCCGAGCATCAGTAAACCAATAATGCCAAGTTGCTGCATTATTTTGAAAATTGAAGATTTTCCAGATCTAAGCTAACAAGGTTGATATCTAGAATTTTGTGAATTAAATGGAAGATAAGAATGATGAGCTGGTGGCACAGAACACCATGTAGAACATTTTTGAGGTTACAACTAGAACCTAGATGAAGTCTCTAGATAAGAACAAGATATGAGGTAGATACATTGTATCCTACCTAATCTATTTGAAACCCTACAAATTGGAGAGGGAGAATTGAGCAAAAAAAAAATTAGATTCCTATTTAAGGAGTCATAAGGTCATGAAACAAAGGGAGAGAGGTGGTCAAGCATGAAAGTATAATTGCTGAAGAAGGTGCTAATGAGAAGAAAGCACAGAAGTACTATTTGGATAGATGACCACAAGGATGATTGCATTGGCATGATGAGTAAGAAGACTCAAGGAGACAAAACTTGAGAGGAAGACAAGCTATCAGAGCTGAAATGATTAAAGCCAAGCAATAGGATTGAACTGAAGAAGTGATCTGAAATCTGCAAAGTATGTTGTAAGTTGTATTAGACCAAAAATCCATTATTGTTACTGTCTAGCAATTGTAACAAATAGTTTAAATTCTATGGACTTAGGTTGGTTTAATAGCCATGAGGTAAATCCTTTAACAGGGTGACATTCCAAGTGAATGTTCAGAAGTCCTTTAACCAGGCCCATTCCTAACAGTTTGGTGAAATCCTCTAACAAGGTCACATTTAACAGTGTATTGTTAAATAAACAATAATGGGTTAGAGGATGACCCTCGCCCCACCCCCGTCTTAAACTCCTAGTAGGTTTAAAGAAAAGGGAGGTTGTCCCATTAGCAAGGACTACCAAAAACATGATAGCGACCAGATGGGATATGAGCTAGATACATCTTTCACCAAATCTAGAAGTCCTTAGCACTTTAAAAAGAAAACTCCATTCCACCTTATCATAAGTGTTAGACGTATCCACCTTCAACTTAAAACTCTTAGTATTGGACATCACTAAAGAATGGATATTCTCATGCACCACAATAATAGAACCTAGGATCTTCCTCTGACAAATGGACCCATTTTTTGTTTGAAAATTTGATAAGGGAGCACATTAAGGATCATCAAAGTAAGAAATTTTGAAGGATCAAATTAAAAAGACTAATCGGTCTAAAAAAAATTTGGGAATTTTCCCCAACCTTCTTTAGAATGAGAGGAAGGTAGAATTAATCTCCTTTAACATTTTCTTATCCCCAAAAAACTCCTTAATAACATTACAAACATTCTTACCAATAACTTCCCAAAGATGTTGGAAGAAAAACATTGGAAAACAATCTAGTTCTGAAAATTTATCTCCTTCAAAAGACAAAATAACCTTTCAAATTTCTTCATTTTAAGGAATTGTCACCACCTTTTATTCTACTATTCTGAGATTAGTGAAGGAATAGAAAGTAGAATATCATCCTAACTCTCATGAGAAATACTTGGATTAGTAGAGAGAAAGGACGAGAAAAAGCTACCATTTCATTTGTAATTTCCTCCTCATGTGAAATTTCTTTTGTGTCAATTTCTTCAACCTATAAATTGATTCATTTCCCTATGCCTCATAGTTGTTAGGTGAAAATTTAGAGTTGCTATCTCCCTTCTTTAGCTAAATAGTCATAAATCTTTGTCTCCAAAATACCTCTTCCCTAGCCACAACATCATGATACCTAACTAGTTTCACATTTTCTTCCTCAAAAAGATCGACAATATACCCTTAAACTTGAACTCTATTTTGTACGTCTTCAAGTTCACTTTTCAAAGATGTCTTAATCTAAAAACTATCCCCAAAAGAAGTCATATTGTATACTTTCACCTTATATTTAACGTATCTCAATTTATTGGCAAATCTAAAGAGAGATAACCCTTCCACCTTGATGTTCCACCACCCTTTAAAGTCCTATAGAAAATTTGGATATTGAACCCACATCTTTTCAAATCTAAACTAGAACTTTCTTCTCCTATTATAAGAATCAGCCACAAAGACCAAAAGAAAATAATTGAAATCCAGTGTAGGAATAAAGGATAAAGAGTAGGAAATTTTTTGGATCCAGTCATGAGAAATGAGAACTCTATCAAGACAAGGTTGAATACAATTATCCCCAACTCTCTTATTTTTCTAGTTAAAATTAATACATTATTGAAGATCCATGTCCATCAAAGCTTCATGATTAATGAAATCCTTGAGATCTAGTCTTCCTTCAAAATGACTTGGGTTACCTACCATTTTTACATGATAATAGAGGGGAACATTAAAATACCTTAACATCATGTAGCTTCTAGAATGTACATATTTTTGAAATTGGATAAATACTCCAACAACTTATTTTTGGCATTCTTACAATTAGGCACATAGATATCAACTAGAAACCACCTGAAATCTAACTTAGAGTGATGAATCTTAAGAACTATCAAGTTCTTACCAGAGTCAATGATTTTTCCATTAATCAAAGACTGGTTCCTTTGAAATATTGTATCCCTAGATGCCCCTTCAGAACTACTAGCTCCAATACCACAATATTTAGAAGGCCTTACTTCTCCACATTTTCTTTATCCATCTTAGTCTCCTAAAGAACTAGAATATTTTTCTTATGATCATGAACAAGCTTTCAAACCATATCAACTTTATGGTGGCTATTTATCCCCCTTATATTCCAAGTTATAATTTTCATTTCTTTTTTGTTATAAATTCCACAATAGTAACCTACTTTCCATAAGCTCTATTTTGCAAACTTTCTTGCTCTCTCTTATTCTTTAGGATATTTCTTCCAACTTTTCTTAGAGAGACAACATCCACTTTCACTACACAGGATACCAAATCAATTTTATGTCACCTACTTGACATCCCAAATTAGGAGGAAGAGGAAGAACCCCCTTCCTTATCAGTCTTCTTCCTTTTCCCATTTTTAAGTCTCTTGTCTTCTACACAAACTAGACCCCCTTTCTTAATATCTATACTATCTTAAGATTCCTCAACTATAACACCATCTTCTAGATGGTATGACTTTAGAAGCTCAACTGAGGGCAAATTGAATCCCATAAATCCATATTTTTTAGCCTCATAAAATGAATCAAACTCTAGTAGGTTATCTTTATCCAGTGAGTCTTCCACTCTACTCACCAAATTTATGCATAATTCTTCATTATCAATCTTAGTAATTTCCCCTTCCTTGATACATCCCACCTAACTCAAAGACCCCAAGTTAGTGTCCTAAGCTTCAACAAACTGATCTTTTCTACTCTAATTATTTTTAGTGTTTGACTCCTTCTCTTCCTACTTCACCAATGTTCTCATTAAGGGAATTTAAAGGAGTGACCCCATCCTTAGCTCCAACATTTGTCTCATTCTAGCATACCAACTCTTCACCAACACTAATATTATTTTCATTACCTACCTTTGTAAATTCCCCCCAAGGATCCTTCATTATATCTTCTTTATGGCTCTTATCCTACCTAGCCTTAGATTCCCATACGATTTTATGTTCCACTTGGGATTTATTCTTTTTTTTTGTTTCCTTCTTACTTGCCTTTAGTTTCGTTAAAAATTTCTTAGCCTAATTCCCTCCCTTTTTTTTAGTAAAATAAAACATTAGTAAGGTCTTCAAATTCCACTTCCTAGGACCATTTTCCTAGCTAAAAAATGATATCAATCTTCTGGAGAAGGTCCTTAAGCTAATGAACCTTAATGACACATATTCTTGTAAACACTAACCTTGTCCTGGAAGTCATCTTGTTATATTTAGCCAACAATTCCTCAAAGGACCCTGCCAAACCTTTAAAAACATCCTCATGCCAAAACTCCAATGGAAGACCAAAAAGTCTTACCTAGATAGGGGTCATAAGGAAAAAGGCATGTGTTAGATCCATGCTGGGTTCCCACTTCTTCATAGTCAAAGTGCTTTTCCCGAAGGACCATGAACCCCCACATAACACCATATTCAAATATTCCTTGCAAGTTAAAAGAAAGGAAAATAACTCTTTGGTCATTGCTGCTATATCAACTTGACCATGAAGGACCCATTTTTTATTATTATTAAGCTCCAATTTTCAATGTCTAGCCTCAACCCCAAAAATTTACCAAGGTGCATTTCATCAAAGATATCAAATTATACACAATGGGATCTCAAACAAAAACTTGAAACTCTCCTTTTTCCCAACAAGAATTGGAAGTGATAGCTAGGGACAGGACTTACCTGCAAGATTTTTTCCAAATTAAGAAGACCAAAGGGTCCCTTTTTTTGTATTACCCTGATCTACCTCATCAAATTTACATGAGTGATCTACACCTCAAAGATTATTCTTCATATGTGAAGGACCATCTCCTCCTATATTTCCTTGTGGGACCTCACTACCCACAAGAACTACAACATTGTTGGTAGGAACCACATGATCATCTGTATTCCCATCATCACATGTTTGCTTTGAATCACTATTGTAGTTTGAAACTCCATGACTATTACCCACATATAGCTTCCCACATAGAATCTTCATTAAAAAATTATATCCTTTCTTTTCTTGCATTTAAAAGGTTATGATTATCTATGTGCTAATAGTACTAACAAATCATGTTTTAGAATAAATCTTATTTAATGTGCATATATAATAAGGAGATGCAATTTTAGTCACTTTTACATGAGATTTACATGATGTTTCACTCACCCTCCTTGTATTCTAATGTTTTCCTATGCATGTATGTGTATGGTTTTTTCTCATCTTAATGATGTAGGGTTTCAAATACTAGACATTGACTCCACCTGGCTATACAAGTCTAAGCTCATCTTTAATATCCTCAAAAGTTTTTATTGTAGAGGTAGTGTCAAGTTCCACATAAATAACTCCTTTTGGAATAGGTTTTCTATTTAGATGAATCAGTTAACTTTCTTTAACATTTTTAGGCTTGGTGATTTTACACTTTCATTATTTTGGTTGTATGGTTTTTTATCATTTCATTTATTTCTCCTCCTTGGAATGATTACCAAATGACCTTGTTAGCATGAATATTGATAGTATTATTTTAGGGGAGCCTATTAGCACGTTTGAAGAGATGATTGAGTACTTATGTGTTTCATTCATCACTTGGTTTGTCCTTAATGCCAATATATGCCTTTTGGTTGGAAGAGTCAAAGTTACAATGAGAGATTTGGTCAGTAGTTTCAAGAGTTACTTTATGTGGGATCAGAAGTGTATTTTTGGATATTTCTTTATAATGTATCTATTTTCATGCAAAGAATCTCAAAGGTTTGCATGAGTTATGACATATTTTTTGAAGACTGATTGCAGGCCAGTATGTAGGGAACAATTTGCTACTAACTAAATTATTTATGTTGAGAGAGGTTAAATACGGTTGATTGAGATTCAATTTTAGGATTAAGACATGTTTTTATTAATATATTCAAGCTATTAGATGCTAGTTATCATAATGTGAAGACTGTTAAAGGAAACCATGTGGTTTATTCTCTAGAAGTTGACTTTTGAGAATATTATTTTTGGAAGATGCAATTGTGATGTATTATCTTAACAAGGTCCTATATTATTCATTGTAAATTAGGGAAACCCTAATAATGACTCAAATAATTGTTAGAATAAGGTATAAATGAAATATATTTTCCTTTGTTGCAATTGTCATTATGGTCATGATTGTAATCGATGTATTGATGCAAATTTGATGAGATCATAGAAAAAGATGATGTTGATGATGTATTGATAACTTTAGAGGAATTTTATTGGAAAATATTTTTTTGTATCACTTAGTTCACCCTTGAATATTTTATCCTTAGAATTATTTTGTGAAGATAATATTGAAGCAATTTGGATAGTGGGTTAAGTTGACTTTATATGAGCTCATAACAAGGATGAAGCAGCTCCTCATAGGGTTGGGATATTCTAGCAAGGATTCAAAGTCTACTAACAAGGACTACATGTATTTATTGTATGTAATTGGATACTAACATAAGTGTATCCTTTTGTGAGGAGCTTTTATCTCAGTACATTATCTTGTGTGGATCATCCCCACCAGGGTTTTCCCTCTAATCAAGAGTTTCCCTAGTTAAAAAAATCTTTTGTTATTATGGATGATTGTTATCTTTTACTTGTTGCATGTATTAGATATATATATGAGATTTGATAAAGTTAAATTAAGTTTTTTAAGAACACAATTGATTCACCTCGCTCCTCCCTTAGTTTTTGGATGGACTTTACTTTATAACAATTGGTATCAAAGCATCTAGTTCTTGAGTTATAATTTTAACAACTTTAGGAGATCCATGTTTTTTATGAAGCCCAAAATTTGATGGAGAGAACTATGAAAACTAGAAGGAGAAGATGAAGAAATAATTTCATTGTATAGGAATTTACTATAGGTTAGTTACAAGGGTTAAGAAGACTATTGTGGAAGAAAAGGATCTTGAATCAAGCACTACTACAAAAAACAATTATTCTCATTTAACATGTATGAAAGGGAAGCATTGATTACTACACTACTTGAATCAAAATTTGTTGAGGTAAAAATTTACAAATTCATCATGAGATTTGGATTAAATTAGAAACTCATTTTGAAGGTGATCACTATGAAAAGAAATCAAAATTAGAAAATATGAAAGATATGTCTAATAGTGTTGAGATGCAAGAAGATGAATCTACAAGGTCATATTTTCAAATGGTAGTAGAGATTCCCTCAGGGATAAAGAGTTGTATGGGAACTATTACAAAACATGAAGTGGTATGGAATATCTTGAAGTCATCACCACTTGCTTGTAAAATAAGGTAAGAGCTATAGAATAAATTATTACTGTTACACCTAACTTTAACAAAAATGAATTTTTTTTTGAAAGCTACAAGAATTTTAGAAGAGACTAAATGAAAAATAGAACCTACCTACCTTGAACATAAACATCTTTTAGAACAAGTTGATAGTTAGACAAAATAACCTTAACTTAGAGTGTTAGAACAAGTGAAGGTGATGATAGAAAGTGGAAAACTAAGATAGAAGAAGACAAGAATAAAGATGAGGACTTGAATTACTTATGAGAAGAGAACCTAAAGCTTGTTGATATTAGTTGTAATTCACTAGGAAGACTTGTATAATCAAAGAAAAGAATGGTAAAATGATTGGAATAGGTACAAGGACTAAAGAAGAAGAACTCTTTTCCAAATAATATACTCACTACATTAGGAAAAATTTGTTATTGTATATATTTATCTAGTCCTATGACAACAAGAGCATTCTATGGTGAAAGATAAAGGGACTAAAAGACAACTCGTAGCCCCTAAGACACCATAATAGAATGGGATAGAAAGAAGCTTGAGATATGATTCTTAAAGGTAATCTATCACATATCTATTGGAGAGAAGTAGTGAACATTGAACTTTATACTATGAAAGAGTACAAATCAAACAAAGTTGAAAAAACTAGAGAAGAATCTAAGAAGTCAAAATAGAAAAAGGACCACCTTAGTTGAGAACACCAATTTATGTATCAAGGAATTACCTTGAACAATAGATGATCGAAAGTCCAAAAAGAGGAGTCTTGAAAAGGAATCTGGTAAGAGATGAAATTTTTTTGATATCATAAGTTGAACCTAAGACTACAGATGAAGCATGCAAAGATTAATTTTTGGTAAAAGCTATGAAAGAACTTTAGAATATTGAAAAGAAAAAGACATGGGAAATATTTCCTAGACCTAAAGACAAGAACATCATTGATACAAAATGGGTATTTAGGAACAAAATTGTAAGAGGTTAAGCAGTAAGAATGTTTTTTGCATATGTATCTAATGATAATTTCAAGATATATCAGATGGATACCAAGTTTGATTTTATTAATGGATGACTGAAGGAAGAGGTTTGCATTGAAAAACCTAATTGCTTTCCATGACTGAAGATAAATATATGGTTTGCAGAATCAGAAAGGATTTGTATGTGAGGTTGGATTAAAATTTGTAAACCTTGGGATTTAAGAAAGGTAATACAAATAGTAACATGTACTTAAGAGAATTGTCAAATAGATTACTAAATATTGGAGTATTTATTGATGCTATTATCTTTCAAGGAAATGATGAATCTAATGAGAAAATTTTAGAGGAAATAAACAATGAATTTGAGATGAATATGATTAGAAAGATGAAATATTTCTTGGGATTGCAAATAACTCAAAATAAGGATGGGATTTTCATATCACAAACTACATATCTTAAGGATTTTTTGAAATTTTAGATTACAAAAGTCTAATCCAATTCGAAAACTTGTGGTTATAAGATGTAATTTATCAAGAAAAGATGAATCACCTAGTACAATACAAACAAGGTACAAATCCATGATAGGAGGATTTCAATATTTGACACATACAACACCAAACATACCTAATGTGGTTAGAATTTTCACCAGATTCCAAGATGATCCTAAAGAGACACACCTTGCAATAATAAAGAGGATTTTTAGATATTTGAAGGGAATATCAAACTATGGATTATGGTTTGCTGGATCACATGGTTTTACCTTATGTACATACACTGATGTAGATTGGGAAAGAAATGTTCATGATAGAGAAAGTACAAGTGTAGGATAATTTTGTTAGCATGATTGTTGATGGTATTCCTTTGGGGTAGTATCTTAAGCATTCAATAGATAGATAGCATGATTGACGTGTTGGATTCATGACCTTGTTTGTCATTGATGTCAACATATTATTGTTTCTATGAAGACTAACAAAGTAGCATACAAAGAATGAGGTCATATAGATTGCATATTGATGATCAGTTCATGCATAGTTGAGAACATATTTTAAATTATCCTAATGAAGTGGATGTGTTTTCATATAGAGAGTAAAATACATGTGAGAGTTATTCATGAATTATAGAGGATAGTATGCAGACAAAGTACCTAAGAAGTAGTTTCTAACGTTTGGATTATATATCTTAAAAGGGAATCATGATGAGAGAAGTTAGATAGTGATAGAATATAGCCTAATGATAATGTCAACAAGTGTGCAAAGTCAAAAGTTTCACATGTGAGAAGTTGTAAAAATTGTGAGCCAACAGTATTGTATAATTGTAAAATGATTGTTTATCTTAATGAGGTCCTATTATAATTAATTGGTAAATCCTCAAGGCCAACTCAAGGAATTATTTTGAGGATATAGTATAAAAGAAGGTTATTTTCCTTGTGGTGATGTATGAAAGTAATGTGAATGATTGTGCAAATGAAAATTGTACAAGTGATATGTGAAGTTGATAAATGTGTAAGTGATCCAAGGGATTATTGGATGTGAAATTCAAAGATCTAGTATTGAGATCATAAGAGGTTTAGTCCAATGAAGAGGATAGAGGAGTTTGAGTTATTTCATTTCTACTATTTTGTAAGGAATAATACAAAGATCAATTAGATAGTGAGTTTAGTGGTGTTTCCCCTGAAGCTATTTGGGTAGTGGGTCCTTCTACATTCTACAACTCCTAATGGGGTTGGAAAAACTCTTAACATGGTTTGAATCTACTAATAGGGATTCAAAGTCTCCTAATAGGGACTGATATATATTTAATGTATTTCATTGGCTCTTAACAAAGTCCATCCTCTTACTAGGAATGTTTATATTAGTACATCATTTTGTGGGTGCCAACCCCACCATAGCTTTCCCTCTGATCAAGGGTTTCCCTAGTTAACATATATGGTCTTATTGTTTATGGGTATCTTCTCATGTTTTTTTCATTAAATTGTTCACATGTTTAAGGATTAATAAGGTTGATAAATATTTTGAAAGTTGGATAATTATTCACCCTTGCCCCCCTCTTAGTTATCTTGGTGGACTTTACTTTCTAACAATTGGTAGCAAAGCATCATGTCCTTGCAGGAAAAGCTTAACATCTTAAGAAGATCAATGGCAAGTCACTTCAGAAAAGAAAGTCCAAAATTTGATGGAGCTAACTATGATACTTGGAAAGATAAGATGAATTATTTTCTATGTATGGGTCCAGGGTATTGGTTGAAAAAAAAAATAGAAAGAAGATTGTGAAAGAAAGAAAACTTGAGGAATGTGATGAATCCAAAAGAGATCTATTTATGTGAATATGCTTTCTAAAGAGGAATTATTGTCAAATCTTCTTGAAAATGAATACAATCAAGTAAAATTGTTAGATACATCTCATAAAATTTGGAAAGCTTTAGAAACTACATTTGAAGGTGATGTGCATGCTAAGAGAATCATATTCCAGAATTGGATATGTTTGTTTCAAGATACTAAAATGATAGAAGATGAATCTATAAGAAGCTATATTGGTAGAATATGAATTTTTTTTGTAGGTATTAAGTGTTACAATGGATCAAAGATTGAAGATGGGGTTATCTGGAGGATCTTGAAAACTTTGACACCATCACTCAAGAAAATAATGCAGATGATTGAACTAGTGATACCCGACACTAAAAATTTTACTAGAGAGACTCTACTTGGAAGATTAGAAGAAACGAAAGTGAGCTTGAAGTAATCTAGAGAGTTTCCTAGAGTCAAAACAACTTTGAGTGCATTAATTTTTAACCCTTATTTATCAAGAAGTGCAAGCACTAGTGGAGACTATGCTAGAAGTAGCAAATCTAGATCTGAGGAGGATAGAAGAAATGAAGAGGGAATTTCCCTACTTATAATGAGAAAACCAGATGGTAAGAGAATTTTTAAATGTTGTACTTGCAAAAAATTTGGTCATTTTTCATCCAAATATCCTAAGAGTAGGAAAACTAGAAAGGATTCACTTTCTAATGATGATGATGAATTTATAGCAAGTATGGAAAGATTATTGAATGATAGCAATAAAAAAATTGACGAACTTGAAGTAATGGAAGAGAATGCTCTAGTGACTATTATTGATCCAAAGGCTAACCATGAGAATGTTCAAGATTTATTTGAGAGTAAAAATGATTTATAGAATGATGTTCACATTGTCAAATAGAGAGAAGAACCAAGATCTAAACCTAGAGAAGAAGAGTTGAGATAGTAACACCTACACCGAATGAGAATTTGACAAAGAACCATCTTGCTAATCAAATCATTGGAGGCATGTAATGATGATCATTGGGTTCAATCAATGAAGGAAGAACTAGATCAAATTGTGAAGAATGAGACATGGGAAATGATTCCTAGACCTAAAGAAAAAAATATTATAGGAACTAAAATGGTTTTTAGAAAAAAGATGAATGAACAAGATGAGGTTGTAAGAAATTAAGAAAGATTGGTATGCAAGGGATATTCATAGAAACAAGGTATAGATTATGAAGAGACATTTTCCCTTGTTACCAGAATTGAAGTAGTAAGGATGTTCTTGGATTATGCATCAAGTAAGAAGTTCAAATTGCATCATATGTATGTAAAGAAAATGTTTCTAAATAGAGAACTTGAAGAAGTGTATATTGAGCACCCTAAAGGATTTCCTTTGAAAGAAGAAAAATATATGGTATCTAGATTGAAGAAAGCATTAAATGGACCACCTAGAACCTGGCATGCAATATTGGGAAAGTATTTGGAAAAGTTGGGATTTTCTAAAGGTATGATAGATAGTAATTTATATTCGAAAGAAATTGAGAATGGATTGTTCATTATTGTGATATTTGTGGATGACATAATCTTTGGAGGAAATGATTAAAGCAAATGACAATTTTTTTGATGAAATGAAGAATGAATTTGAGATGAGTATGATTGGTGAGGTAAAGATTTTATTGGGTCTACAAATTGTGCAAAATG
This sequence comes from Cupressus sempervirens, assembly GCA_028749045.1. Lineage (NCBI taxonomy): Eukaryota > Viridiplantae > Streptophyta > Pinopsida > Cupressales > Cupressaceae > Cupressus > Cupressus sempervirens. The sequence continues at coordinate 278,901,221 of CM053791.1, forward strand.
GTAATGGTATCTTCCTATCATAGGCTAAGTATTTAAAAGACTCAAGTTGAAAATATTTGTCTTGGAAAGTTGTAAGATTGTGTGTACACCTACAATAAATGGTCACAAGTTATCTATAAAAGATGAGACATGTACAATTCAATAGAAGAAGTACATATCTATGATTGGAGGTTTCCAATATCTAACTCACACCAAACTAGATATAGAAAATGTAGTGGGTATAGTAGCAATATTTCAAGTAGATCCTAGAGAAGCACATTATGTAGTAGTAAAGAGATTGTTCAAATATTTGAAGGGTACACCTAATTTTGATTTGTGGTATGAAAAATCAAGTGATTTTACTTTATGTGCATATAATGATGTGGATTGGGTAGGCAGTATGGATGATAGAAGGAGCACTAATGGTAGAACATTTTTCCTTGGAGGAAGATTAGTTTCTTGGCTAAGAAAGAAACAAGATTGTATTTCTTAGAGTACAATTAAAGAAATGTAAGTGACAACATCAAAAAATTGTAATAAGATTGTGTGGATGAAGCACATGTTGGAGGACATTGGCATAGAATTTTTAGAACCTATTATCATACATTGTAATGACACAATTATAGTAAGTATGTCTAAGAATCTTGTGTTGTATTCTAAGACTAAGCACATATCCATTAAGTATCATGTTTTGAGAGAGAAAGTTGCAGAGAAAAAAATTAGATTAGAGTATGTGAGTACAAATGAGAAGATTTCATATATCTCTACAAAGCCTTCACCTAAAGATACATTTGAGTATTTGTTAGGTATGCTTGGGGTTATGCCCCTACCTACTTTTGAGTAGATGATGTAGAAAGTGCATCATTCTAGTGGTACAAAGAACTATCGTTTATCTAGACTCAATGTTGATGTTTCATATATGGGGGAGTATCTATGATGAGCAAAGTCATCAAGGACTCTTGATAGATGGTTTAGAATAGTGTCTTTGGACACTTGACATGGTTAAATACTAGAGAAAATGCTTGACATAATGATGCCTTTGTCATTGATGACAATGGGGGACAGATTGTATGAAAACATCTCCTATGTATGGAGGAGAAATGTTGTAGATGAAGAGTGAGGTAAAACATCCTCTAGCAGAATGGGAGAGATAATTGGTATTGGGAATAATTGATGTCAATAAGGAGAATTTATGAACAATTGATTTCTATGCATGTACAGAATAGAAAAAAACAAATGGAGAGTTGTTCTAGTGAGTTAAAATTGATATTGATCCTAAGAATGAGGAAGCACAAATATAATGATTTTCTTGTGAGTTTCAAATTTGATCAACGAAGAGGATTTGAAAAGAAGAGAGAAGTAGTAATAGCGGTAGAGTTTGGTTTGGTATTTTGTTTGGAACTTAGATATTTTTCATCTACATTGTCATCAATGACAAGGGGGGAGATTTTTAGCATGGATATTAATGGTATTCCTTTGGGGGAATATCCTAAGTATTGGATAGATGGATATCATGATTGACATGTTTCATTCATGACTATGTTTATCATTGATGTCATCATAGTATTATTTCTGTGAAGACTGGCAATGTAGAAGAAAAAGAATGAGGTCGCATGGATTGCATATTGATGATTAGGTCATGCATAGTTGAGAACATATTCTATGTTGTATTTTGATGAATTGGATGAGTGCACAAATAGAGAGTCAAAGGAATGCAAGATTTATTCATGAATTACAGAGGGCACTATATAGATAGAGTACCTAAGAAGTGATTTATAATGTTTGGATTATATCTCTTAATAGGGATGGAATCATGATGATAAATTTTAGATAGTCACAAAAGAAAACTAATAATAATGTAATGAGTGTGAAAAGTTAGAAATCACATGTGAGAGGTTGTAAAGACTACGAGCGAACAATGTTTTTGAAATTAAAAGCGACCAAAAACAAGGGGGTCAGCCCTTAATAGTCAAAAGGCTAGTAACCAACACATTACCAGCCAGTAACAAAAATAGACAAATAGAACAGGAGTACCATCAGGCAGAGACTTATACCATAAACTAGAAAGCTAGAACCATAAAGGAAACAACCTAGCTACTAACCACATAGTCCATAAAGGCACCCAGGCCTAATAAAATCTTAAATACAGCTTATTACTAGCAAAACCATAACTACCATAAAAGTATATAAAGTCTTTGGATCCTTAGATCCCCATAATTGAACAAAACTAAAAAAGATTGTTTATCTTAATAAGGTCCTACTATAATTACTTCAAAAAGCTTTAAGGCCAACTCAAAGAATTATTTTGAGGATATAGTATAAAGAAAGGTTACTTTCCTTGTGGTAACGTATGCAAGTGATGTGAATGATTTTGCAATCTTATGTAATTATAAAATGATATGTAATTATAAAATGATTCTTTATCTTAATAAGGTCCTACTATAATTACTTTAAAAAGCTTTAAGGCCAACTCAAGGACTTATTTTGAGGATATAGTATAAAGAAAGCTTACTTTCCTTGTGGTAATGTATGCAAGTGATGTGAATGATTTTGCAAGTGCAAATTGTACAAGTGATATGAAAAGTTGGTAAATGCATGTAAATGATCCAAGGGATTATTAGATGTGAAGTTCAAATATTTGGTATTGAGATCAAAAGAGGTTTTTTCTAGTCAAGAGGATAGAGGATTTTGAATTATTTCATTTATATTATTTTCAAAAGAATAATATAAAGACTGATTGGATAGTGAGTTTTTTGGTCTTTCCCATGAAGTTATTTGGAGAGTGGGTCCTTTTATCTTCTACAACTCCTAATAGGGTTGGAATCTCTTAAAAGGGATTCAAAGTCTCCTAATAGGGACTGATATGTATTGAATGTATTTCATGTGCTCCTAATAGAGTTCATCCTCCTATAAGGAACTTTTATATAAGTACATCATTTTTAGGGTAACATCCACATCAGGGTTTTCCCTCTGATCAAGAGTTTCCCTAGTTAACATATCTGATGTTATTGTGTATGTGTGTCTTCTTATGGTTGTTAATTATATTGTTCGCATGGCTAAGGATTAATAAGGTTGATAAATGTTTTGATAGTTGGATAACTGAATCACCCCCCATCCCCCCTCCTCTCAGTTATCTTGGTGAACTTTACTTTCTAACACATTCTTCTTGGGAGTAAGAATGGTTTAATGGCTAAAAAAGAAACATAATTTCATTTTATAATCTACAAAAAAAGTAGGGTATTTAGCACCAACAAAAAAATATAATTATAGTTTCTCATTGAAGTGAATATTGAACTTGACATAGCTATTGAATTTTCAAAGCCTATTATCATTCATTGTGATATAAAAAGTACAATTAGAATATCAAAGAATCTACTATAATATTTAAAGACTAATTCCATTGTAATAAAATATCACTTTTTGAGAGAGAAGGTACTATAGAAGGAAATAATGTTGTAGCATGTTAGTAAAAAGGAAAAAATAATAGACATATTTACTAAACCTTTGGCTAAGCATATCTTTGAGTATCTCAATGGTATGCTTAGGTATATACCCTAGCCTTCTTCATAGTAGTTGATGTAGGAATGAATTAATCTAGTACATCTAGAGCATCTTCTTACATTGAGACTATGGGTTTGGTAATGTTTTCCTTTGGGGGAGTACTCACTTTGTGAGTAGAGTTATTGAGAACTCTTTGGTAATGTGTTTTATAATAGTGTTTTTTGGTACTAGGATTTTGGAGATGATTGAACTTCAAGAATCAAGATAATGTCACCTTTATCATTGATGTCAATGGGGGAGAATAATACATGAAACACCATACATTTTTGTGTGAGGGAGAGTAGTTGATGAAGAGTAGTAGTGTGGAGGAGAGTAATGCATATATTGATGTGTGTGAGAGGAAATTTAGTAAATATTGATGCTAATCTATTGATATCAATGGGGGGCTTTTCAATTTGGTATTCTTGGCATTTATGGTTTTTCATCATATGTTGTTCTCAACACCAAAGGGGAAGATTGTTAGTGTGAATATTAATACCATTCCTTTGAGGGAGTTTGGTAGAAAGTTTGGAGAGATGATTGAGAGTTTATGTGTTTCATTTATGACTTGGTTTTCTATTTATGCCAACATATATGCTTTCTAGGTTGAGCAATCAAAGTTGCATTGAGAGGTTTGGTGAGTGAGGTCATAAGTCACAGAGTTATATTATGTGGGCTTAGAAGTATGTTTTTGGACATGTCTTGATGATGCATATGTGCTCATATAAATTAATTTGAAGGTTTACAAGAGTCATAAAGATTTGTTGAAGACTGGTTATAGGCTAGTATGTGTTGGAAAGATAAGAGGAGTAACTGAGAGGGAAGGGGTGAATCAGTTACTACTAAACTAAATTCCACATCCCTTAGATGTCAATACATAACATAAACTTCATTGAAAATATTGATAATTAGTAAACACATGAACACTCGGTTAATACTGAAATTTTGTTGTAACTCAACAAATGCTTAACATGAAAATATTAAGATATTTTTTTTGATTAACCTTAATTAACTTTGTTGCATACACATAAAATAAATAGTATGAACATAGAGACACCAAGATTTAATGTGGAAACCCAATTTGGGAAAAACCACCAATTGCAACCAGTTATTATTTTTCACTCTTTTGAAGTGAGCCCTCTTAGGAGCCAACCTTGTTGAAGGTTACAAAACACACTATTAGAGGATTAAATCACCCTATTAGGAGTGTTCTTGTTAGAGTTATTTAGTCACTTCAATCTAGAAATGCCACCTTGTTAGAGGATTTACAAATAGTTGTTAAGCCAACTCTGGTAATAGATTTAGATCACTACTACAATGGTTAGAGACTAACAATGAGATGACTTGATTTTCGGTGTAACTGAATTTTTGGTTATAGATCTCAATTCTGGCTTGTATACTTGATCTTTCCTGATCAAATGTATCTTTGCAGCCTCACAAGGATATCTTGTTTATCCTTCTAATTTTCTTTCTCTTAGAATCTTCTGCACCAATTCACTTCCATATATTCAATTCTCAACTTGACCTTTTATTTATACCTTACACATTTTCAAGTTAGCTTGAATACAACTTAGAATAATTAATATTCATCTCTTTGGTTGGCTAGAACCAACAAATAAATCTATTGAACTCAATATACCAAAACAAGAACATCCTTCATTAGCCAACCCTGCTCAATAGACACTAACTTCAAAATGATTTTCCTATGTTAACCAAGGAGCTCGGTTAGCACTACATCTTCATAAAGTTTATTTGGTAATTGAGTGAGCTTAGTTAACACTGGTTCCATCCAACTTTTCCTTCATTAACTAAGTTATATTGGTTCACTCTCACCTTCTTTAAACTTCCCTTTGATGCTTAAGTGAACTCGATAGTCACTGACTTCTAAACTTAGAAAACTCTAGAATGCTCGACAGACACAAGAAAATTTCTTCATCACCCAAGTGAGCTCAAAATACACTGGCTAGCAAAGATATGACATTTTTTGTAATGTCAAAGACAATACATAATTAACCAATTATTCTCAACAATCTCCCTCTTTAGAATTGATGGCAACACAACATGTCATAATTCAATGAAATTTTAAGAGAAAAATAAATTAATGAAAATATCCTTAGTTTCATTTTGATTCTCAACCTTGATAACTCCCTCTATTAGTGTGAACTCCCTCTACCTTCAATTTCTACCTTTGTTGGAAAACTCTATCTTTAACATGCTCTTCTAATAGCAAATATTGTCTGTTTGATATCAAACCAAGTTCATTCTCTTTCTGAAATCTCTGCAAATTATTCTTCCTTATATAATTTTTGTGAAATTTATACTCTCCCTATTTGGAAACATTTTGTGAGATATGACAACAAACTCTCCCTCTTTGATAGCTCATGCCAAAGACAATATTTAGTGAATATCAATGTACATGATGTACTGATTCATATGCAATATGCCCTTTTAAATACTAAATCAACTAACTGATCTTTAACATGCTTTGGTTGATGCATCACTAAAATTCATTTTGGTGAGCTTCAAATAGGGGAATAACCCCTAACTTATCTCTCAAATACAAAAATGCACCCTTAGGTAATGGCTTGTGAATATGTATGCAATTTTTTCTTTAGTATTCCAATATTCCAATCTTACCTCTTTATCTTGCACTAGTTCTCTCATAAAATGATATTTTATTGCAATGTGCTTGGTCTTTGTATGAATTACAAGATTCTTTGATATATTAATTGCACTAGAGTTATCACAAAAGATAACCATCGGATCCTTAATCACTACCTTCATACATACCAGTAGTTGCTTGAACCAAACAATATTGGAGAAATTAACTAATATTGCCACATACTTTGCTTCTACTATAGATTGAGAAATGCAATTTTTCTTCTTACTTGTCCAAGACACTAGTCTTTTACCAAGAATGAAGGCTCCACCACTAGTTCTCTTCTTGTCAACAACACTTCCTACCTAATCAACATCTATGAATGCTTTTAAATCCAAATTGCTTCCTTTTTTACACCATAATCAATAGTCTTTAATACCTTTCATATACCTCATGATTCTCTTGATTTCCATCATATGGGTTTCTTTAGGGTTTTCTAAGAATCTTTCCACCATACCAACTGCTAATGTAATATCAAGCCTTATATACACTACATACTGTAATTTTCCAATCATTGATCTATGTGTGGTTTGATCTACCTCCTTGGAATCATCATTTTTGGAAAGGTTATGTCTAGTAGATATAGGTGTTCCAATTGGTCTTGAATCCTCCATTCCAAATTTCTTTAGTATCTCCTTCATATATTTGGATTGAGTAATGTAGATACCATCTTTCTTTTGTTGAATCTATAATCCAACAAAGAATTGTATCTCTCCAAACAATGACTACTCAAATTCTTTACTAATCTCTTCTAAAAAAATCTTTGCATAAGTCATCATTTCTAGTAAATAATGTGTCATCCACAAAGATTTCTTCCAACCCAATCTTTTTTTTGGCCCTTCTTTGAAAACCATTTTTTATCAAGTAGTTATAAAGTCTTTCATACCAAGCTTTGGGAGATTTCTTGAGACCATACAATTCTTTGTGCAATTTTTAGACCACATCATTTTTGCTAGGATCCACAAAACCGTCAAGTTGTTTTATGTAAACCTCCTCTTCAAGAATGCAAATTTCACATCCATATGATAAACTTTAAATCCTCTATGTGTAGCATAAGAAATTAAAGTTCTAACACCTTCTAATCTTGCAACATGAGAAATTTTTTTACCATAATAAATACCTTCTTCTTGAGAAAAAGCTTTTCATACTAACCTTGCTTTGTTTCTAGAAACTTCTCCATCTTCATTCAACTTATTTCTGAAAACCCACTTTGTGGCAATTACATTTTTATCATTGGCTCCAGGAACAATAGTCCAAGTCTTATTTATCTCTATTTGTTCTATCTCTTCATTCATAGAATCAATCTAACTTTCATTATCCAAAGCATCTTTTACTTATCTAGTTTCAAATTTAGTAAGAAAACATGTACCTTTCAATTTGTTTCTTGTCATTATACCACCTGACTTGTCTCTAGTGATCTAATTAGGTGTATGGTGTCTTTTGACATAACTTTCTAACACAATTACTTTTGATTTAGAACTTGTTCCATTAGCCTCTCCATGATCTTTTATATGAAGCTTGAGTCCCACTGTCTATGACTCAGGTCCATCAGACTTGGTTTTCCCTGGCAATAGATTGATAGCTTCTGACTGCGACTTGGCTTCTTTAGACTATGACTCAGGTTGCACTATTTCCAAATCGATAGCCTTTGGAGACTTTGGGGACTCAAGAGGTGAGGCCTCCTAACTCCCAATTATATTTTTCAATGTATTAGGTTCATAGTAAAAAAACCTTTTGTAATCTGCAAGTTCCTTGTTGCTCTCTTTTGCACTCTTTTTCTACAAACTCATCAATTCTTACATGTCCACTTTCTATGATCTTATGAGTGGATAAATTAAAATATTTATATGATTTACTTCTATTGGAGTATCCTAAGAATATGCCTTCATCACCTTTGACATCAAATTTTCCTTTCTTAGACTCTTTCAGAATATAACATTTGCTAACAAATATTTTCAAGTAATTGACATTAGGTTTGTAGCCATACCATAGTTCATAAGGAATTTGATTTGAGTATTTCTTCAGCTCTACTCTATTCAAGGTATGCATTATAGTACTAATTACTTCCTTCTAGTATTTGATTACAACACTCTTTTCTATCATCAAACTTCTTGCATAATCCATGATGGGTATATTCTTTCTCTCAGCTATACCATTATGTCATGGTGTACCAAGGGTTGATACTTGTCTCTTAATTCCTCTTTCAATGTAGAATCCATTAAACTCATTGGAAATGAATTTACCACCTTTTTCTAACCTTAAACACTTCAGCTTCTTTCCTGTTTCTTTCTCTACTCTTGCTAGATACCACTTAAACTTTTGAAATGCTTCAAACTTATCTATCAGATACATTACAATCATCATTCTATAATAATCATCAATAAAAATAATAAAATACTTATCTCTACAGTAGCTCTCAATTCCAATAGGTCCACATAAGTTTGTATGAACTAGATCCAAGACATCTTTAGAATGATAGTTCTTTCTTTTGAATCTTGTCTTTCCCATCTTACCAATTTGACAATTTTTGCATAGGCCCAGATATGGTTTCCTCAAGCTAGGAATACCTCTCACCTTTTTGTTATTATCTTGATCATATTATAAAATTTTACATGGCATAGCCTTTTATGCCATAACTAGATTTCTTCTACTTGAGCAATGAAACATGAACTTTCACTAAGATCTAGGTAGAATAGATTACTTTGGTTTGTTTACCAGACCCAACCATATTTCCTTTTCCATCCAACAACTTGGCCTTTCCATTCATTAATTCTACCTTGAATCCAATGTTATTCAATTGTGCCACACTCAATAGATTATGCTTTAGTCCTTTAACCCAATAAGCATTATGACATCTAAGTTCATTGGTTAGTGAGATACAACCTTTTCCCTTTATGCAACATAGTTTATTGTTTCCAAATCTCACACTTCTACCATCATAATGTTGCATATGTTCAAAAAAAAATTTGTCACCAATCATATGATTTTAACAACCACTATGACTAATCCATGTATCATTTTTTCTAAAATGAGAGATAAGTGTCATTTTATCTCCTTCATCATCAGATCCATCTTTTACAACAATATATACCATTTCATCATCATCACTTCTATCTGAATCTTTAGCCATAAAACAAGATTTCTTACCTTTGTCTTTGTAGACATTGAAGTTCTTGAAATCCTTCTTTCCTTTTTACTTCTTTTTTCTTCTTTTCATCTTTTTCTTCTCTATTTGGACATCTTGCAGCAATGTGTCCAACTCCTTCACAAGAGAAATAGATTAAAGGGGCTTTACCTTTATACTTTCCTTTGCCTTTAGGATACCTTCTTGTAAGTAATGCTTCAATGGCTTCAAGATCATCGTCAAAACTATCTTCCTCTTCACTTTTAGATTGCTTTCTTTTAGAATTTTTAGCTATCTTCTTGAATGATACCTTGGCTTCAAATACAAACTCAAGATTGCTAGAACTAGGAGTATAATTATCATAGTTATCTAGTTCAAATGTAGTCAATCTTCTAACTAAAGCATTCAAAGTTATTTTTTTATTTGCATGATATCTCATCTCTTGAATACTAGATACTCTAATTGCATACGTAAGAAGAAGATTTTTGAGTACCTTGATTACCACTATCACATCTTCAATTGTTCCTCCAGAGGATTTGATAACACTTAGACTAACTTTGATTCTCTCAATATATTGTGCAATGTTTTCATCCTCTCTCATTTTCATCTAATCAAACTGACCTCTCAAGCTTTTTGCATTGGCTCCTTTTATGTTATCATCACCTCCATAAATATCCTTCAATTTGGTCCACCTATATTGAGTAGTAGTACATCTTTTGACCTCATCAAACTCAGCATAGTTAAGAGCTAATGCAATGTTAATCATCATGATGTTATGATTTTACTTTTCAGCAATCTCCTCCATAGAAAATGTTCTAGTAGGAGCCTTGTAAGAATTTTCCAAGTATTTCAAGCTTGAATCACTGATGGTTTCCAAGTACAACTTCATAATTTGTTGTCATGCCCGAAAGTTATTTTTGTTTATCTTGGGAATCTCTCTTCTGTAAGACATCCTGATCTTTAACTTAAGTCCTTGAAACCTTCTCTGCAAGCACTAAGAATCTTTGATACCAATTGTTGGAAATAATATAAGAGGAGTAATTAAGAGGGGAGGGGTGAATTAGTTACCACTAAAATAAATCCCAAATCTCTTAGATGTTAGTACATAACATAAACTTCACTAAAAATACTGATTCTTAGTATTTCCACATAGGCACTCGGTTAATACTAAAATTTTGATGTAACTTGGCAAATGCTTAACATAAAAATACTAAGATATTTCCTATGATTAACCTTACTTAACTTAGTTGCATACACATAAAATTAATAGCATGAACACAAGAGACACCAAGATTTAACATGGAAACCTAATTTGGAAAAGACCACCAATTGCAACTAGTTACTATTTTTCACTCTTCTGAAGTGAGCACTATTAGATAATTTAATCACCTTGTTAGGAGTACACTTGTTAGAGGTCTTTAGACAATTAAATCTAGAAATTCCATCTTGTTAGAGAATTTACAAATAGCTATTAAGCCAACTCTATAAAGATATTTAGATCACTACCATAATGATAAGAGAGTAACAATGAGATGACCTAATTTAAGATGCAATTGAATTCTTGATTACAAATCTCAATTCTAGCTTGTATACTTGATTCTTCCTAATTGAATGTATCTTTGCATCTCCATAAAGATATTCTGGTTATCCTTCTAATTTGCTTCCTCTTAGAATCTTCTACACCAATTCACTTCCACACATTCAATCCTCAACTTGACCTTTTATTCATACCTTAAACATTGTCAAGTTGGCTTGAATACAACTTCAAATAATTAACATTCATCTCCTCGGTCAGCTAGAACCAACAAACAAATCTATTGAACTCAATATGCTAAAACAAGAAAATCCTTCATTAGCAGACGCTACTTGGTAAACACTAACTTCAAAATGATTCTCTTGTGTTAACCAAGTGAACTCAATTAACACTACATCTTTACAAAGTTTCTTTGGTAACTAAACGAGCTCAATTAACACTAGTTCCATCCAAATTTTCCTTAATTAACTAAGTGAGCTTAGTTAACACTCATCTTCTTCAAACTTCTCTTTGACACCTGAATGAACTTAGTAGTTACTAACTTCTAAACATGAAAAACTCTGGAATGCTTGGTAGATAGAGGAAACTATCTTCATCACCTGAGTGAGCTTGACATACACTAGCTGGAAAAAGATATGATATTTTTTGTAACATCAAAGACAATACACAATTAATGAATTGTTTTCAATAGTATGTAGGGAGTACATTACTAGTAATTGAATTATTTCTATTAAGTGAGGTGAAATCTGGTTGAATAAGCTTGAATTTACATTGAATAAATGCTCACTTTAATATGTTCAAGATAGTAGATGTTAGTGATGATATTATGAAGACTTTTGAAGGAAAATGTGTTATTTATTGCCTAGAAGCCAACTTTTGATTATATTCTTTTGGCAAAATGTAACTCTAATGTAACATGTAATCTATTATCTTAATGAGGTCTTATATTATTCATTGTACATTAGGGAAGTCTCTAGACCAACACAATTAGGCTTTAGGACTTGGTATAAAGGAAATATTATTTTCCTTGGTCTAATTATATTGAGATCATGCTTGTAATAGATGTATTGATACAATTTTGATGATATTAAAGCAAGGGATGATGTTGATGATGCATTGATAACTTCAAAGGAACTATATTGGAAAATAAGTTAATGTATTAGTCACTTCATCATTAGATATCTTATCTTGTGAATTTTTTTAGAAAGAATTTTTGAAGTGATTTTGATAGAGGGTTCAATTGACTTCCTATCAACTCCGAGTAGGGTTGGAATCTTCTAGAAGGGATTCAAAGTCTCCTAACAAGGAATACATGTAATGATTGTATGTAATTGGATCATAACAGAGTCGTATCCTTTCAAAAAAAATTTTTATAGTAGTATATCATCTTGTGCGCATCATTTCCACCAAGGTTTTCCCTTTGATCAAGGGTTTCTCTACTTAACAAATCTTGTGTTATTGTGAATGGTCGTTGTATCTATTAGTTATATATTTCAGATTTGAGAAAGTTAATTTAAGTTGTTTAATAACACAACTAATTCACCCCCACCCCCTCCCCCCACCCCCATGCCCCCCCCACCCACCCCGCTCTTCTTAGTTGATTTAGTGGACTTTTCTTTCAAACATACATTTTCTATGTTATGTTTCATGCTTTCATGCTTTGTCAGGAGTTTGGCTTGACTTGCTTTTTTTTACCATGGATGACCTTGTTTAGTCTTGTGGTGTTCTCTATTTGTTTTATAGTTAAGATTTGTGGCCTCTTTGGATGACTAGATTTAATTTTAGGCATTCAATCTTATTCCATCTAAGTGTTATATATTATAGGAAGTACAAATATGTAATAATATAAATGTTGTGATCTATTACTTCCCAATCACATAGATTATAATGTTTTGTATTCAGCATATGTACATACATACATACATACATACATACATACATATATAGACACAGATACACACACACACACACACACACACATGCATAGATACATACATTGATCTAGAATATCCAAGGACTTCAAATGGAAAAATAAAAAAATAAAAATATTCATATTTAAAAAAAAAATTCTAGGTCTTAGTAAATGGTGTCTCCAAAGGTCTTCTGCTTAAAACTTGAGATTGAAAGTTTCATTAGTCCCTAAAATTGGACAGCCAAAGGCTCCCTATTTTAAGGAGTGAAACTAGATTTTTAGTTCTTCTTTCCAATGGTGCAAATGGTTTTGAATTTTGAGCTCTACATCAAAAGTTATGACCCTAAAAAGTTGGATTAAATAAATAACTAGATTTAGATAAATATTGTTATTTTATTAAAGCTACATAAACATTTTCACTTCATGTTTGAGGTGAATTTGATGTTCCATCATTGTATGTTCTTACATTTTTGAATAATAATATGAATTTTGATTTGCATACACCTCTTTCGAGAGGTTTTTCAAGTGTTGTGTTAAAATTTGAACATTGATATCATGGGTATTTGAATCGCACCGAATATTGTATTTTAGCCCATTTCATTAAACATAAGATAATATTCACAAAACAAACCAATGTGATACTTAACCAAAGTTCAAAGAAAAAAGATTACAGAACACAAATTCCTTGAAAAAAAAACCTTGTAACTTATTCCTATCCCCTTTACAAATAGGAGTAATAAAAAACATATATCCCTTCTCTCTTCACTTATAATCAGGAAGTCAAAATTCCTCTCCTTTTCCTATAGCACAAATTCTCTAGATCAAAGGTGAAATCTTCTACATAATTTTTTCATACATACTTATCCTATCTTCCTTTTGATAACTTCCTTTGGTTTTGATAAACAAATCCTCCTTATCATTTAGGGTTATCCTCTTTTTCCAATGATTTTAATCTTTAATTTTTTCCACTATTGCCCCCTCTATTGGAATCAATATTTATAAACATTGTGTTTGGAAATATAAGGTTGAAGACATTTTCCTAACTTACTTTTAAATTTATCTAATTTATTTATCTTTGGTTTTAATTCTTGATATAGTGCATTGGGAAATGAAGACATGTGTTTGTTTGGCACTTTTGTGAGATTTCCAACTAGTAGTGAGATAATCCACAATCCATTTCATGATTAGCCTCTACCATATGTATTACTTTTGTTGACCACCACCACTATCAATTTTCCAAACAATTTGTGAGCATCTCATGTGCTCTTGCATGTTGGAGTTGAGGGTGTGTAGTATAGAGGTGTCACTACCCTTCCTTAAACTATTTTGATAGTTCTATATAGTGTTAGAATATTAATTTTTTTCTATTATCTCATGAGCTTCTAGTACACCTACCCATCAGAAGATGCTACAGCTGCAAAAGTTAGAGGCATTTAAGGAGGTAGGTTAGTTTCAATTCAAAAATGAGAGGGAGATTTCATGTTGATAGAAAGAGACAAAAAGGGGAGAATTTTGCTTCATTCTATAAGTTAGATTTAGACATTTTGAGAGTCAGGTGAGTTCACCAGAACAATAGAGGTAGAAAATTCTATCAGATCCAACAACAACACATGTGGAAGACTTTCTAAGTTTTTGTGAAAGTAATATTTTGCCCTGTATAAGCAATCATTGCTCTAGGTTTATTGTATCCAACCATACATTGTTGTGAGTTTGATTTAAGTTTTTAGATATGATGAAGATGATCAAGAGGAGTTTGTGTTCCCGTTCAATGAAGAAATTCTTCCAAGTATTGATGTTGCAATAAGTGTGGATATGCCAAGAAATTTTGAGGATGCAAAAAAAATTTAAGTTCCAAAACTCCATGGAGTTGCAAAAATTCTAAAATTTGTAAAAAATGATGGAAATGTAGAAGATCCTAAGGTTGGTGATTTTTTGAATTAGAAAGTCATCAAGATGAAGATACCAATTCTTCCTACTATGATATTGATTCCCCATTTGATAATGATACAGTACCTCCCTCAAAATAAGATATGTCAATAGAAGAGATGGATAGAGTGTTTAGTTTGGTATCAAGCTTGACTGAAGAAATGTCTATTTGTGGGTGTTCTACACATATATCAAACCATGTAATAATTGGGTCACATAGAATCCATCTGTTTGGGTTCCATTAAGAAGGAAATTGTCCTAATTTCTTGTTATCTTGGGAGACCACAATGGATGGAAAATATAATTTTGAATGGGCTTCTTTGGGATATGAGGGAGAAAACATCCTGATCAATGATATTAATGAATCCTATGATTCAAAAGGAAGGTTGATGATTGAGTTTTCTGATCTAAAGGAACCTAAAGGTGACAATTCATGGTTTAAGGCTAATGATGGTGATAATAAATAATGTTCTATCTTTTGGGTCTTATTCTAATATCTATATTACATCATCGATGCTAGTGTTTCCATGTGGACATAGAGTTGTCTAACATGAGACAAAACCACGAGAAGGAGAAATTACAATGTGTGAGTGTACCTATATTGTGGAAAACTTGCTAGATCAGGTGATATCTTCCCATTATCCCTCTTAGTTTGATGATTTTCAATTTTAATATGATGCTAAAGGTAAGAGAACTTGTTCATGGATTAATCATGACCGTGGAGAGTTACCACAACTTCTAATTTTGTGCAATTTGTACCCAGAATTTGAACCAAGATTGTCCAAATTTTATTTTTCTGAGTACAAAGACAAGTCAAAATTTTTTTAGAACTATATGGAGTGGTTCATTACTACTACACATAATGAGAAATCTACTGAAAACCATCCCACATTATTTTTATTCAGAGTTTTTTGTATATATATTTTTTAAAATCTTATTTTGTCTCTTTAGTTATGTGTTAGTTTTCTTTGAGTTAAGTCTATTTTGAATGGGTTTTTTTCTTTTTGCTTCTTTTTCTTTTTAGTCATGTAAATTTGGGGGTTAGGTGAAATCAAGACTCATTCTTGGCACATTTCAGCACATTTCATAAACCACACCTTGTGGTTTCAACTTTTAGGGAGAGGTATTTTTTTGTCAATGTATTCAGGTGATTTTATTTCTTATACCAATTAGAGAACAAATATTACTTTTAGCAATAAAGGATATAAAATTTTAAAATTAGAATTTTAGATCAATAGCTCTCAACATTTTCCAAATTTAAAGATTGACTATCTTGCTATTTTCAAATCAAGGTTGATGACAGCAATGGGTAGTTTGAAACTTGTTGGTTCAAACAAAAGGTCTTTTCAAGGAATTGCTAAAGTCATTATTTGGCATGAGAGTTTCAAAAAGTTCTTAAAAGAGGAACACAAATTTAATCAAACTAAGAAAATAATTTCAAAAACAACACCAATGCCTTAGCCATACAGTCTAAGCATGATCAAGGTACAGAAAGAAAATTAAAAAAGGAAAGATGGTGTTAAGAATGAGAGATTCCAAAAGGTTTGAGAAAGGTAATCTGATAATAGGGACATGCCCTCCAAAATGGCTATCCACTACTTATAAAAAATTTCTTCATAAAATAATTGAATGGAAACATGCAAATTCTATGAAGTAGGATTCAAAAGATTACTCAAGACCTAAAATGTAAATATCATAACCCATCAAGAACCCTCTAAATGGATTCTCTCATCGAGTTAGACAATGATGAATACACATGATCTACAAGGATTCTTGATGAATGGACTGGTGGAGTGGAAATTTTTTCCAATTTTCTAAAAACTCATGATAGATTGTATTTTGAAACATCAAAGGAAATGAATACACTATGCACATATTGAGCTTGAAAATTCAAGATTCTGAAGTTTTGACTATCAAGGAACTTGAAAGCTATTTAAAGTGCCTAGGATTTGGTTGTTATTTGACACAAGTTAAAAGAATGCGTTTTGATAAATAACTACCTTTGTCATTTCTTCCCTTTTTTTGGGGCTATTTCTTGTGGTTTCACAATGCACGCCCCATTTCTTCGACAAATGGGACCCCCGAGTAAATTTTTAGTCTCCCAAACCCCTAGTTTTGGGCTTAGATCATTTTGGAACTCTTCCTAAGTCTACAACAAGTTCTAGTCTCTTACTAGAAAAGTATGGGGTGTTAGAACTAGGAAAAAATTAAATATTTTAAATGTTTTAGTACATAAATGTTCAGTTGCGCACTAGTGACATGCACACCTATACAAGCTATGTAGTGGCACTAAATGTATAAGTGCACACTTATCTCTATTTAGAGATGTACACCTATGCACATGCACAAGTGCATAGCTCCAAAGGGTGTGCATTGGGTCAAAAACCTAAGGCATCAACACTTAAGGAAAGGTGTACATGTGTGCACCTTGATAGGGTGTGCATGTGTGCACTCTTTGCACAAAAAAAAAAACCATACGGGACAATTTTTTCCCTTTGCACCTAGAATGTGCATCTATGGTAAAATGGTCATAAAGAAACCATTAAAAACACCAAGCACACCTGTAAGGGTGCACTATTTTGCATTCCAAGCTTTTAGGGGAGAAATTCACTATTCTAATTGTTTTCAAGTGTTTTGGGCTAGAATTTTTGTTAGTTTGGGTTTGTTTTGGGTTTTCTAGCATAAGATAACCAATGTTTGCTTCTTTGTGTAGATAAAAGGGCATCCTTAACTTATTGAGGTCATAGATTTTAACCTAAAGCTCAAAATTCAAAACTGTTTACACCGTTGGAAAGAAAAGCTAAAAATCTAATTTCAATCCCTAAATTTGTGAACCTTTGGCTACCCAATTTTAGGGACCAATAAAAGTTTTGACTTGAAATTTTGAGCAGAAGACCTTTGAAAAAGCTAGTTAAAAACACCTATAAAATCTTGTTTAAAAAGATATGAAAAGGTTTCAAACATTTGATCATTTTAGATAATCTAGAGCACCTAGTCTCTAAGCAGGAAGGATCTAGTATTCAGAGAGAAGAAAATATAAAGGACTAGGCTTCATAGTGCATGAAGATGTATATGACACACAAGTGCATAGATTATCATAGCATCCTCATTCTTAGCAACAATAAAGATATCACCTAAGCTGGATTCTTCTTCATGATAATAATGGATCCAATAGTTTTTTGCGTTGATTTGATTGTCTGATATTTTAGTTCTAGTGTTTTCCACATGTTGATTAATTTCACTGATGTATAGAGTTGGAGAAGAGATCACCCTTTTGTTCCTATACAGCTTCTCACCTCACTTGAGTGCACTTTCCTTGGCCTTGTGATTTGATAAGAAGTGAATTATCTTTCAATTTTACTAATTTTCCATTGACAATTGCATCAGTAGATTTGAGGAAGTGTTGCTCCTACTTTCATTAGTTTCCTACCTAATATTTTCAATGATTTAACTCGTAGACATGTTGTTAACATGGTTTATGTTCATTAGAAATTTCCCTTTCATGCTATTTACTTTCATCTCTCGTTACCATATCTTTGTTATTTTCCTTGCTAACCCTTGGTTAAATTAGGAATTTATATACTTGCATTGTTAGATTGCATTCATTAAAAAATAGAAAATACTAAAAAACATATTTCTTTTTTGTGGTTAACTTTGAAACAACAAGTAGATTGATCATCTTATCCAAAATTTGTTTGAACCAACAAAGGCCTCTTTGTGAACAAAAACAATTTATCTTCAACTGAGTGAATTCCATTAGGTCACAAGATCACTCAAAACCTTGGAGCTAATCCTAGATAAGCATTTCAAGAGAGGATTTTGAAAGGATTCTTGCATTGTGCAAAATGATAGCTCAACATGCCCCAGTTGCAAGAATGGAAACCCTGTGTGTTGTTATAGAAATTTCAGCCCAACACAAATGGAAGGTATATCAAATGGATGTGAAGTTTTCCTTCTTTAATGGAGTATTGAAACAAGAGGTGTGTGTGGAGCAGCCACATGGTTATGAAGTTGCAAAAAAGGAACACAAGATGTATAGGTTGAAGAGATGTCTTTATGGGCTCAAGCATGGTATAGTAGGATTGACTCATACTTGATGAGTAATGGCTTTAGAAAAAGTGATAGTGATCCCACTCTCTACATCAAGGCAGAAAATGGTAAGGTTTTGATTTTTTTCTTGTATGTACATGACTTAATTTTCACTAGAAATGATAATTTCTTAATTGTTGAGTTCAAAGAGGCCATGAAGAGTGATTTTGAGATGAGAAAATTAGGTCTCTTAAAGTACTTTCTAGGCATAGAAGTAAAAAAAATGCATGACAACATCTTTATCTCTCAAGAAAAATATGCAAATAAGATCTTGGAGAGATTAAAAATGCAAAATAGTAAGGTAGCCCTAACACTAACAACCATGGGTCTAAAGTTGAGCATTGAATATTGTAGCAACAATGTGAATCCAACATTGTATAAAAGTATGGTTAGAATCTTGATGTACTTAACAACAACTTGGCCTGATATGATGCATGTAGTAAGTTTGATTTCTAGATCATGGAAAATCCAAAGGATTCTCATTGGCAAGTGAGAAAGAGGATCCTAAGGTATGTGAATGGTACTAAGGGATTTGGGATTTTATATACTATTAATAATAAATTTAGGCTAATTGGTTACGCTGATAATGATTGGGCTAGAAGTCTAGATGATAGGAAGAACACTTTCAGTTATATATTTCATATGGGTTCAGGTGTAATTTCATGGGCATCCAAGAAGCAACCAATTATTTGTCAATCTACAACAGAGGCTAAACACATAGCAAAAATGCAACAACATTTCAAACTATTTAGCTAAGAAGAATCTTGGTAGATTTGAATGAAAATAAAGAGGATAGAACCACAATCTTTTGTGACAACATTTCCTCAATTACATTGAAAAAAATTCAATTTTCCATGGGAGAAGCAAGCACATTGGGATCATATATCATTTCATTAGAGAGCTAGTCGAAAATGGAGAAATCAAAATGAAATAATGTAAGTTTGAGTAGCAATTAGCAGACATTTTCAGTAAGCCATTAGGCATAGCAAGTTTTGTGTGCTTAAGAGGAAGTCTAGGGCTAGTTGATTTCAATTAGTAGTGATCCTTGTATTTTTGGCTTAGGAGAAATGGGGAGTTTTGGAATATTAAATGTTTTATGTTGTCTCTGAGGCTCCCATACACCTACCCATCAGAAGACACTACAACTGCAAAAGTTAGAGACACTAAATCTAAGTTGCCAATATAGATATGGGTGCAGGTATAGGTACGTGGGTATGGTATGCTAGTACGCCATATTTTTGGGGAGGTTAGGTATGTTTGGGCATGCTAATAAAGAAAAATAAATAATAAATAATAAATCATAACTATATAAATATTCGAAGCCTTAAAAATTTAGAATAACACATCATGCATGATAATTTGATAAACAAAATTCAGAATTTTCAGTAATAATTTAATATTGCTAATTCAAAATATGATAATTTACTATCAAAATGTCAAAACTTGAATTTTATGATAGATATATTGAATTCAAAATAGAGCATACTCTAATATGAGGCAGAAAATAGGATTTATTATTTTTTGAACTTCTGATTACATCTTTTGAATTGCATAAAACTATAAAATATATGAACTTGAAGAAGAGCAATCAAATGCTCTCACCCTTGAACTTCCCAATATGCATTCACATGCATGGAGAAATTTAAGTATAAACTACACTAATCAAGGGAATGAACTGAGGTTTAACTAAGAGACAATAAGTAAAAGATGGCCAATGATTGTTGGAAACAGAAATTTGCCTTATTGTATGGAGTAGACAACACGAAGATTAAATAAAAGTTAAAACAAACTAAAGAAAGTTATTCCTAATTGCCTTTAATTCTATGAGTGACTAAATGCATGGTGTTGTTCATCTAGTTAACTACAGCATCAATCTTCACAATAGTTACTAACTGCGCATCATATAAGTTCATCAACATCATCATTGACAGTAGATGATGTATGCAGATTAGAATCATAGGAAACCCCACAACCACTTGCACTAGGACAATTGCTATCCATCTGTACGTCCGGTAAAGATTGTGTTGTAGCTGAAAAATCCAAATCAATTCTCTTTGGATTTACATCCCAATACTTTATGCCCCCTTCCTTGTACTCATTATGACTATGAGTTAGAAGGTGCAAGTTGGAATGCACATAAACTAGTTCTTCTACCTTATTTGCTGTCAATCGATTGTGTATCACTGAGTGAATAAAGGAGTATGTACTCCAATTTTGCTCAAATGAAGAGGAACTAGCAACCTATTGAATCAAAGGGAGAGTCATAAAAAATTTTCAATCAAAATAAAGTTAATATTTTTTGTCAATTTTACAAATAGTAAACAATATAAATAAAAATTTATAGGGTGCTATAAAAATGGAAGAACTTACTTGTGATAAAATTTTGATTGCAAGAGTTTGGAGGTGTGGTGATGTATGGCCATTAAGGTACCACCAAGCATGAGCATCCTTCGTATACTTGTCACGAAGAGTGAAAGAACTTTGACCATTGGAAGCTACAAAATCAGCAAACTCACTCATAACTATATTCTCCATTTCATGATCTGGGAAGAGTTTTGTAAGTGCTTTCCTGCATCCTTATTTGACTTCCACATCTCTATATGGTGGCACCCTTGATGGCATAGCAATAATTTCATCACTATAAAATTTGGGAGACAAGGCAAATGCAAGAAGATGAAGTGGGGTGGTCATTTTATTCCACCGCTCAACACAAATTGTCTGCACCTCTTTGAAGAAAGCTTCTTCAGGATCTTGCTCCTTTTGATTGATGATGTGTCTCATTTTCTCAAGAATTGAGTCAATTCCATCATATACCTCTCCCAAACATGGATGATCCATGTCGTTATAATGAATCATACTCATGATGGGCTCAGTGAAACTAAGAAGATATTCCACTCGTTCCCACCAAGTGCCATCTAGGATCATTTGTTTTATATTTGTTGCCCTCTCAGTACTAGATTTCCTCCATAGTGACCAACTTTAACTAATAACCATGCTAGTAAGTGATTCTCACACCTTCACAAGTTGCCTCAAGACGATTGTGTTTGATACAAATCAGGTCTCAGCAACCTATTCAACATAAAAAATTAAAATTAAAATATAAAGATGCATTCAAGTTTAAAATCTAAATTCATACTTACTAAAGTGAAATAAAAAATTCAAAAGTTGAAGTGTTTTAATTACCTTTAGTAACTCCAACTGGGAAAATGATCTAAAAATGGCCTGTGACATGTGATGGTTTGTGATGAACATTTGGAACTCTTTAGCTTCTGCATAGGTTTCTTTGATCCAATTTATTTTCCTACCCAACTTTTGTAGCATGAGGTTTAGAGAGTGCACTGCACAAGGTGTCCAAAATATGTGATCAAACCATGTCTCAATCAACATCCCTGCAGCTTTACAATTCTTTGCATTATCTGTTATTACTTGGACAACATTTTGAGGGCCAATATCCTGAATGCACTGTATAAGGATGTTAGCGATAAATTGTGCATCCTTTACTTGCCCTTCACAATCCACAACTTTCAAAAACATTGCTCCATTAGGGTACACTGCAATCACGTTGATTAATGGCCAATTTTTGACATCCTTCCACCCATAAAAAATAATTGACACCCTTGTTTGTTTCCATGAGTTTCTAATAGGAGCCAAGGCAGTGTCTATTCTTTTTACCTCCTTTGCTAGTAAGGTGCTATGCACCTTCTCATATCCTGGCCCCATGTACCCTTTTGGAGCTTCATTTACTTTTCTCAACATATCCTGCCAATATGGTGAGCGTACAACATTAAATGACAATCCATTTGCATATAAACATCTTGCAACACTTTGATCTACAATCTCTCTTGCATCATTCTTAAATGCTCTCTCTAATGGCCCCTTGCTTCTCTTTCCCTTGACATGTTCTTCTTCAGTTCTATCCAAAAATAGGTGGCTCTCTACTACAACATCAGAGAGTTCATGAGATGGAGGAGGTTGCCTACTTGATTTCTTCCCTTTCTTCAAAGGATAGTTTGTGCCACGCGAAACTCTTGAATCTACTTCATCTTGCTCTCTAATATATCCTACAATTTGTTGAGGTGGTAATCCATTACCATCCTCTCTAGGACATGCTTTGATACCCTGTTGGGGAATCACACATAAATGAGCTTTCACACAACTGTATGAACTTTTGTACCTCACATTACAAAAATTGCATATCTATACAAATGTTCCACCCCATTTTACTTGTTCTATCATTTGTACATATTTCCATAAAGGTGAGTTTGGATCGGTTTTGAAGTTGGATGAGCTAACATTAGTTGCCATAATCCTGTTAACAAAGATTTCAAAAACTAATTATTAAATAATAAATGTGAAATATTTGATCAGTTATCAAAATATAAATTATAATTTATAATACAACATTTATATTACTATTTTTTTAATATTTTAATTATTTTATTAATATATTATTATACAATATAATAATTTAGTCCCTATCAAAAAACAATTTAGTCTATATTTGTTATTTTTAATTTACTATAATGTAAAATACTAAAATTTATTTATGTTTATAAATATTTTAAATTAACATTTTTTTTTTTAAGGCAAAAGTGGTAAGCCACTATATTATTTTATTATTTTAATAATTCTGATTCAACAAGGTCAACTGAGAAAGAATCAGTAAAGAAAACCTAGCATCGTCCCTAATATATACAAAATTATAGATAGTTTAAACAAATAAATACAAGGGGTATTTCAACTACAACCCATCACAAAACAGAAAGTGTCATGGCATTTTGGTAGTCTCCAAGCACTATCTTCATGACAATGACCTAGCAAAAATCACAAATCTTACAAATCTACCCAATCAGAACCAAAACCACCTTCAAATGACCCTAGCTCACTAGAAAGAGGGCTCAAGCCAGTAAAAACTTTTGAGGAGGTTTGAATCCAGTCCAAATCCAAGTAAACCTGATCAATTAATTCCCAAAAATTATGTTCAATCGGCAGCACTGAAGCTACATGCATACTCCTAGAAACTGAAGCAATAGAATCCTTTTGTAAATCAATCAAAGCCTTACCTACTAACTTAATACGCTCCACCAATTGAACATCCATTAATTTTGGTGCAGAGGACAAAGCATATTTCAAATAATTAAAGGGGTGAATGTCTACAGCTTTCTTAATTGTTTCAAAAACATCAAAAAACTCATGATTATGGAGAAGTTGATAATGTGAGAACAAGCCACCAACAAGTGCCGCTCCATTCCATATATGAAAATAAATTGATAAACATTGAAAAATAATTTATAGATTAAAAAAAATATTGAAACACAATATAAATTAATTAGACATAAATTAACAAAAATTATTAGTTTTGTAAGTTTAATTAAAACTAAAATATAAAAAAATTAAAGTTAAATTAATAAATTATATTGTATGTATAAATTACTTAAAAGTTATAATTTATAAATTTAATTCATTAAGGACTACGCAAAAACTTATGAATTGTTTACTATAATCTCAATCTCAACTATTACCAATTATTTTAAAAACCTTTACAAAAATAAATAAATACTCTTAATATTGAAAATATTAATCCTTAAAAACTTTACAAAAATTTAAAAAAATGATCGCATATTTATTCTTATAAAACATTAAGAAACATTACAAAATCTAAATCTGAAAATTAGATCACATAATAATTTTCAAAAACAAGCCCTATGAACACGAATGCATACGCTATGCAAACGATGAATAGATGCCGTGACCCATATGGCTGCCGTTCTCCTACAAATAGTGAACAGATCTCGTGACCCGTATGACTGCCCTTCTCCTCCAAACGGAAAACAGAACAATTAAAATGCCTCTACAAATGTAAATGACCCGTGTTGTATCAAAATGCCCTCTACAAATGCAAATGACTTGGCAAAATACTAAGAATGGCTCTATTTAACTATCAAGTCCTACTGTAATGAATTAGAAGTTCTATTTTACCGCCATCGAATTGGGAAAATCATTCCCAAAATCATGCAGCCTTCCTAAAATCACTAAAATTTCATCCAGATTCGCTATAGAAAAAACACATTCCAAAAATCATTAGAATCTATCTAGATTTGTTTTGGAAATTTTCAAATAGATGTTGGATTTGATCGGATTTGGTGGGATTTTTACTGAAATGTTTCAGCTTAGATAAAAATGTATCCATGGTGAATTTGGAAGGTATTTTAATTGTACCCATTTTTGATATGATTCATACCTAGAAACAACAGCACAAAGGGGTCGAATCTATAACTTAGCACTAAATGAGGTAGGTCATTTTGAAATTGAAAATGAGAGGGAGATTGTGAGATGACAACAAGAGACAAAAAGGGGGAATTTTCCTTCATTCTATAAGTCAAATAGATATAGGAGCATCCTGGGTGTAAGAGCAATCTTGCATCACCCAAAAATATTTTATTTTCAGTCTTTTCTATTTTAATAAGGACTAGTAGATAGGGTGGTTACTATTTATGGGAACTTTCTATTTCTAGTAAGTTTGTCATATGAGCTTAGAATGTTCTCATTAAATAAAAATCTCATTGCTCAAGCATAAGTATCGGAGAAGTTATTGCAGATTTTCGATGGAAAAATTTGCAGAAAAATCTTCAGGCTCCCATTGGAGGCCTTAGAGTGCCTAGATGAGGTCAAAAACCTTGACAAAAGGGTGCTTGTGTAGTTTTGAGCCTATAAATTAGGAGCTGGTGTTTCTAAAAAGTGGTTATAATAGCCAATCAGAGAGACGGTTCATGAGTTATTGCCTTTGAAAGTTGGACTACCTAAAATATCTAAAATAATTGTCAAAGATGTATTTGGCCAACTCTATATGTATTGTTGAACATTGTTTAGAATAGCTCTGGGGGGTAGTTTTTAGCCTAGTCTTATAGATTATCATAATGAAGGTGCCCGTGTGGGTTAGCATATTGTATTTATGAATTTTGTAATTCTGCATTTGTGGCACAAATAAGAAGTTCATATTTTGTTCTCACATTTGTTGTTGTTTATTTGTTTCCATTATGAGTTTATGGCTTTAAGGGAAGTACCCTTCATCAAGTGGTATCAGAGCTAAGTTCTTGAGTGTGTGGATAGATCACCGATTGTGAGGTAGTTTGCACTAGTACTATAGTTTGGGCTAAGCATGTAGATAGATCACTAATTGTGAGGCAATTTGCACTAAGGTTTTGGTGGAAGCACAAAAATGCCTCCACAAAGAGAGTGTGGCAAAAGACCTATAGGTGTTACACATAAGAGTTTCCTAGCCCTCCAAATCCAAATGCAAGCATTGGTAGAACAAATTCATCGAGGAATAAATCTTCTTGTAAGAGATGAAAGTGAGGATGAGGAAGAAGTAGAAGAAAATGTTAGAGTAGAGGTAGTTCTAAACCCAGAAGAAGAGAGGCTTTTTAGGGCCATCTCCAAGATTGGAAAAAGACCTAAGTTTGAAGTCCCCACATTTTTGAGAAATCTTAATCTAGAGGAGTTGATCAATTGGATCAATAAACTAGAGGAGTACTTTAAGTATGAAGATACTGAAGATCCTAATAGGGTCAATTTTGTGAAGGTAAAACTAAAGGGACATGTGAAGATCTAGTGGTAGGAGGTTTAGTTGGAGTGAAATAGAAAGGGAAAGGAAAAAATAACCAAATGAGAATGGACGGTAGCTAAATTGAAGTGACAATTCATTCCTATGGATTATGAACTTGATCCATTGAAGAAAATGCAAGTGTTGAAGTAAGTGGGAAATTTTTTTCAAGAGTATACCGAAGAGTTCTATTGAGTTCTCATTAGAACTGGCCATGTAAAAGCTGATAAGGAGAAAGTGGCCTATTATATTTATGAGTTAAGACCAAGAATTCAAGAAGAGATGAGTCTAGTTTGAATGAATAATATTGAGGAGGCATACTAATTTTCCCTAAAATTTGATGAGAAGCTAAGAAAGAAGTTTGACAACCAGAATAGTGGAAGAGGTCATGGTGGAAGATCTAGCAAAAAATATTATGGTGGCCATAATGATGATCAAAATAACAAGGATGATGCTGGAAGTAGTAGTTAGAACCAAAGGGGGAACAATTCCAATCGTTTCCATGATTAGAACAATATAAATTAGAGAGGAAGAGGCAAAGGACAAGGACCTCAAAGAGGAGGCCTCTATGGGAAATGTTTTCACTATGGAGAAGAAGGGGATAGAGCATTTGAATGTACCCAATGCCAAGGAAGGACAAATTGAAGAACCAAAGGCTAGGCCAAAGGTGCACATGTTGATGAAGATGCCAGATCCTCACATTCTAAAGACACTAAAAGAGGAGAAGTCTTAGTTAATAGAAGAATCCTATTGAGTGATGAGAATGAACTTGATCAAAGAAGGAGCTTGTTTTGCACAAGGTGCAAATGTGAAGATAAGTGTTATGATGTGATCATTGATGGTGGAAGTATGGAGAATCTAGTGTTAGAAATGATCATCACCAAGTTGAAGTTGAAGAGGCAAAAACACTTGCATCCATACCATATTGCTTGGGTGCAAGATGAGCAAAAGGTCATGGTCAATGAGCAATTCTCAGTGAAGTTTAAGATTGGAAGCTACCAGGATGAGGTACTATGTAATATCATACCTATGGACATATGTCATATGTTTTTGGGTAGGCCATGGCAGTTTGATAGGCATGTTGTACATGATGGGTGAGAAAATAGCTATACTCTAACTAGAATGGAGTGAAACATAAGTTGAAACCATTGAAGAATAAAGAAGAAAAGGTATGTAGTGTTGCCAGAATATGTTTTGTTGATAGAAAAGAGTTTCTCAAAGGTATGAAGCATTAGCATTTGTGTTTTTCTATAATTCCAAAAGATAGTAAAGAAGAAATAGAGGAGGTACCTATAGAAGTTACAGATATGTTGGGAGATTTTTCTAATATTGTATCAAATAATGTACCTAATGGAATGCCCCAAATGAGGAAGATTAGTCACAAAATGGATTTGGTTCCAAGAGGCAGTTTGCTAAATAAGGCAACACATAGAATGACACTAGTAGAAAGTGAAGAGTTGAATAAACAAGTTCATGAGTTATTACAAAAGGGATTGATTCAAGAGAGTTTGAGTCCATGTGTTGTACCAATAGTATTAGCACCAAAGAAGAATGGAGAATGGAGGATGTGCATAGATTCTCATGCTATCAACAAGATCACAATAAAGTATAGATTTCCATTGCCAGGGATGGATGATACTATGGACTATTTGAGTGGAGTTGAGTATTTCACAAAGACAGATCTGAAGAGTGGGTATCATCACATTTGTATCAGAGAAGGTGATGAGTGGAAGACTACTTTCAAGACCAAAGAGGGACTGTATGAGTGGTTAGTCATGCCTTTTGAGCTAACCAATGCATCAAGCACTTTCATGAGGCTCATTAATAAGGTACTAGCAGAGTTTTTAGGTAAGTTTGTCATTGTTTACCTAGATGATATTTTCATCTTTAGAAAGACACTGGAGGAGCATTTGATCCATATTCGCAAGGTGTTTAATTACTTGAGGGAAGAAAAGTTGATGATAAACCTAAAGAAGTGAAGTTTTGTAAACAAGGAATTGGTGTACCTAGGACTTTTAATCTCAATAGAAGGTCTAAAAATGGACCCAGAGAAAGTGAAGGCTATGCTTGAATGTCCTACACCAATGAGTGCAATAGAGGTAAGATCTTTTCATGGACTGGCTAATTTTTATAGAAAGTTCATCAAAGATTTTAGTAGTATTTGTGGTCCTTTAATAGAAACAATGAGAGGGGATAGGAAAGAATTTAAGTGGATTGTAGGAATAGATAAGAGTTTTAATCTATTAAAATAAAAAGTTACTGAGCAACGTATTTTAGCACTTCTTGATTTTAACAAGGTGTTTCAAGTAGATTGTAATGCTTGTCGTACTACAAGAGGAACTGTTATGAGCCAAGAAGGTGTACCTATTGCTTACTTTAGTCAAAAATTGAATGATGCCAAAAGAAAATATTATGGTTATGATCAGGAATTTTATGCTATAGTTCAAGCATTGAAGAAGTGGAAATATTATATTCTTCCTAAGGGGATTTTTTTGTATACTAATCATCAAGCTTTGAAATATTTAAATAGTCAAGCAAAATTGAACCAAAGGCATTTGAAGGGGGTTGATTTTTTGCAAAGTTATACATTTGTTTTGAAACACAAGAGTGGGAAATCTAACAGAGTTGTAGATGCTCTTAGTAGAAGATGAATTTTGGTAACATAAATGCAAATAGAGATGGTTGGGTTCAAGAAACTTATTACTTTGTATCTAGATGATCCTAATTTTGGTGAAGTGTGGAAGGATTCTGTAGAACCTGTTACACTTGAGAGGACAAAGTGGTTGGATTTCATGATCCAAGATAGTATGTTGTTTAATGGAAGTTAGTTGTGCATTCCAAGAAGTTTAATGAGAGATAATTTCATCAAGGAGAAGAATAGTGGAGGATTGGATGGACATTTTTGCAAATATAAGATCATTTCTTTGGTTGCTAAAAATTATCACTGGCCATAGTTACAACATGATGTGAAGAAGTTTGTAAAAAGTTGCAGAGTATGTCAAATGGTGAAAGGAGTCAAGTAGAATATAGGGTTGTATCATCCATTACGTGTACCAAAGAAGTTGTGGGAGGATGTTAGCATGGACTTTGTTCTTGGATTACTGAGGACACAGCATAGGCATGATTCTATTTTTGTGGTGGTTGATAGGTTTTCAAAGATTGCACATTTCATTCCTTGCAAGAAGACTAGTAATGTTGTTTATGTAGTACAATTTTTTTTAGAGAAGTAGTGAGACTACATGGTCTGCCAAAGAGTATAGTTTCATATTGAGATACCAAATTTGTTGGGTATTTCTAGCAAACATTGTAGAAGAAGTTCAAGACAGATTCAAAGTTCAATTCATCACATCATCCATAGACTAATGGACAGACAGAAATTGTGAATCACAGTTTAGAAACTTGCTAAGATGTTTGGTTGGAGACAAGCCAAAAGGATGGGATATGATTTTACCATAGGCAAAATTTGCATATAATAATTTTGTCAATGGGAATACTAGTAAACCACCATTCTAGATTGTATATGGGAGTATTCCAAGAAATGCTTCTAAATTGAGACACTTGGATAAAGGAGAGATAAGTAGTGTTGAAGTAGAAGATTTTGCTACACATTTGAAGAACATCCATGAGGAGGTGAGGAAGCACATTATAAAGATGAATACACAGTACAAGGTTAAGGTAGATGTGAAAAGGAGGTCTAAAGAATTTTAGATTGGAAATGAAGTCATGGTTCATATGAGAAAGGAGCAGTTTCTAGTGGGTACATATAATAAACTAAAGATGAAGAAGTTTGGACCATGCAATATAGTGAAAAGGAATGATTCTAGAAATGTTTATGAAATAGAGTTTCCTATTGAATTGACTATTTCACTAGTATTTAATATTTTAGATTTGACAGAGTATTATGAAGGAAGTAATGGAGATGAAGTTTAAGAAGCATAGTGGGGTATTCCAGTAGTGAGTTTAGCTACAAAGGAGATTGAGGAGATACTAGACAGTCATATTGGAAAAAGTACCAGGAATGGAACTTATGAGGAATATTTGGTCAAATGGAAAGGGAGGCTAGTAGAGGATTCATCATGCCTAGCAAAGGAGGAGGTTAACTGACTTGGTTTTCCTCTAAACAACTGAGACAAGATAGGGTCACTTCTCAAATTATCCTAGGTGTCTAATGCAAGAGCATCCTAGGTGTAAAAGCAATCTTGCATCACCCAAAAACATTTTATTTTTAGTCTTTTCTATTTTAATAAGGACTAGTAGACATGGTGGATACTATTTATGAGAACTTTCTATTTTTAGTAAGTTTTTCATATGAGCTCAAAATGTTCTCATTTTCTATAAGAAGGTTCATTTTAGAGTTGTAAGCCTACAATAAAAATTGCATTGCTCAAGCATAAGTATCGGAGAAGTTATTGCAGATTTTTGGTAGAAAATTTTGTAGAAAAATCTTTAAGCCCAACATTGGAGGCCTTAGAGTGCCTAGATGAGGTCCAAAAACTCAACAGAAGGGCACTTGCGCAATTTCGAGCATGTAGATCAGGAGCTAGCATTTCTAAAAAGTGGTTATAATAGCCAATCAAAGAAATAGTTTGTGAGTTTGGCCTTTCAAAGTTGGGCTACCCTAAATATCTAAAATAATTGTCAAAGGTGTATTTGGCTGACTATATATGTATTGTTAGGGTCTGTCAGCCCTAGGTATTAAGTTTCAATGTCTAGAACCTTCTTAGGTGGCACAAACTTGCCTATTTAAGAAAGGCTTAAACATTGTATAGAACAACTCAGGGTGGCAGTTCATAGCTTAGTCTTGCAGATTACTGTAATGAGGGCACCCATGTGGGTTAGCATGTGGTATTTATGAATTTTTTAATTCCACATTTGTAGTGCAAATAAGAGGTCCATATTTTGTTCTCACATTTTTTGTTGTTTCTTTGTTTTTGTTATGAGTTTATGGTTTTAAGGGGAGCACCCTTCATCATAAATTCATACATTCTAAGAGTTAGGCAAGTTCAACAAAATAGAAGAGGAAAAAAATTCTATTAGATCTAGCAATAGCACATGTGGAAGACTTTCTAAGTTTTTGTGAAAGTAATGTTTTGTCTTATATGAGCAGTGATTGATCCAAGTTTAATGTATTTAGTCACACATTGTTGTAAGTTTGATTCAAGTTTTTAGATAATTTGTTCCTCTAGGGTTTATAGTCTATTTTCCATATTTGTATCATTTTGATTCAATTAATAGAAAGCAAGCAAGAATACTTGTCATCTCCAATCTATTGTGTTTTAGATCTTGTCTTCATTAGTACATTTAATTTTTCATGTTAGTAGTTTATTAGGAAAATAGAGGAGAAACCATTAACCATTTTATGCATTTTCTAGAAAAATGTTCTTTCTCCCCATGACACTCAGCTTCTATTTGAGTTGAGTAACTCAGCTCCCATTGGCTATGAAACTTGGTCTCCTCTACCAAACTCCCTATCTATCGAGCTCCCCTTTAGCGACCAAGAAACTTGGTCCATATAGGTTCTAAGCAACTTGACACTACTTGCAACTTGACATTGCTATCACTCAGCTCCTTACCCTACTGAGCAACTTGGTTGCTTTAGAAATTGTGTATTTTATTTGAAGTTTTTTAACATATAGGCATTTTTTAAAGAATTTTGAATGGTCCCCTCTATTCTTAGTATGCTATTTGTAAAGCTAAGTGGAATTTGGTCTCCACACCAATTCTTACTTTACAAGTTGAGACATCCCAAATCAAGTTGCACTTTGAAGAAATCACTAAAGTGAATGGAGGCATGGATAATAACAATAATGTCTACATTAATTTATATCAACATAGGGTTTCTTCCCTTGATAGTCAAGATGGGGGTCAAATGAACTAGTGTTATTCGATGTGTAATGCATATGGTCAATGTAGTATTAACATTATTACATGTTAGGGGTATGACATGATAACTTGATCTAATGGTTCATTTTCTTAACTGGACCCAAACTTATCATGTTCACGTAATACAAATTACGTGTATTACCATGAACATATCAATGATAATACTCCTATGTAAGCTCAAATCTTTCAATTGAATATGCTAGTATCCCCCATAGTTTGAATCATTCTTCAATGTTGGATTGATAAATAAGTCCATACTTTGGCATTTCGATGTCCTCTCCAAGACATATTCACCATTATTTTACTTAACCTTATCCATTGATTTACAAGAGTTTAGAGTAATTTCTTTATGTGAAAGGTCTTTTAAATACCTCATTATTCATCTATTTCCAACACTTCAGTACCTCCTTAATTACCATATCCCTGGTGTGAGATATTATGATATCTCAATTGTCAAATATAACATTAGGGGGATTCTATAGGGGCTTCAAACCCTTTGCATTGTTCAAGCCATAATAAAATTTGGCTGCAATACTTCTTAGAGTGTTTGGTAATATCCAAAAATTAACATGGTCTCCACAAGTATTCTTTTATAGTTTGTGACTTCTGTGACACAATGTATGTTGTTAGGATTAATTAGAAGAAGTCTTGCATTCACTAGATCATTTGGAATCCTAAATACAAAACTATGGCTAAGGGGTGGGCCATTGAGTTTAAACAATTTGAACATTTTAAATTGATAATTATAGGTTGTCTAAGCTTTAGACCTCAAAATAGTGAGCCTACAATTTAAACTTGAATCTCAAGCTTCATTGTGTACCTTTAAACTTGTGAATCTCTGATTGCACACTCAAATTATTAAGAATCAATTCAACCCTTATGAACTCAATTGACTAGATGAACTAGATTAACATGTACTTCTGAACCTGTGACTCATATTGGACATTTTTTTACCACTCCAAAATTTTGTATTGGACCTCTTCATTGAACCTAGCCATATTTGAACTCAACAAACCTCCTAAACCTATTAGTACTAGTCAAACCAATTTGAACTGGTTCAAAATGGTTCATGACCTATTTTTGAACTTACCAATATTTGACAAAAAATCAGAAATTGAAAGATTGATTTTGAGATTTTAAAATGGGAATTTGTATAGGTATTAACAATTAATTGATTCTTCAAGTAATTATCTCTTATTAATTATCATTTATTAGTGTATTCATTTGAAATATTATTTATAATTATATATATATTTTTAATGTTATTATTCATTTAGTAAATTAATCTATTCATTTATTATAAATAATATACTCTTTAATTATTATAACTTAGGTAATTATACATTATAATGTTAATAGTTGACATATAATATTATATATTTAGTAATAGATTTATTGTCTCTATTTATGATGGATGTACATATTAAATATATATAATAGTGATATGATAATATTTATATTATTGTAATGAATAATATTATTATTTTCTATTAAAACCTATTATATGATGGGGAACATCACATGTGAGCATCTACTATCAATGACCCAATCATTACTCATATCCAAGTATGAGAATAATATGGTCTCTTCCTTGACTACAACAAACACCATTTCTTCCTCATCATTATCATTTGACTCTTCATTTGTCACACCATCTATTGCAACACAGGATTTCTTCTTTCCTTTGTCCTTTAATATTTTTTCTTATCCTTTTGACCATCAATAGGTCATCTAGTAGAAATGTGTCATATATTTTTGTATAAAAAACATTTCAAAGGAAATTTACTTTGTACTTACTAATACCTCTAGCCAATCTTCTTGCAAGTAGGGCTTCAAATTCATCTTGCTTCTTTTCTTCATCAAACACCAAATCAATCTCCCTACAACCACTTATCTCTTCACCTTTCTTCCTAGAGCCAAAGATAAGGAGGCTTTGAAATGTGCTTTAACCTTAGGAACACTACTATCAAAATTTATCAACTTAAAAGCAATAAGCTTGTCAATCAATCCATCAATGCAAACTTTGTCAAAAGTTCTCAACTCATTAAAATAAAATAAAATTAATGGCATAAGAAGGTAGAAATGTTCTCATAATTTTACTTATCATGTCCTCATTGTAATGGTACCATTAATACATTTTATAGCAGCAAAAAATTCTTTATCCTATGACCACACTTGACATCATTTCCTCCTTCTACCATTTTCATGTCATAATACTTTCTTTTTAAACAATGTACCTTAGCTCTTTGTACATGTACATCTCCACCATAGACTAGCTTAATATTTCCCCAACATCACAAGTAGTATCAAGTCTATGAATATCAATAAACATAGTATCAGATAAAGTACTTGGGTATGTACAAGATCATGGTGGGCCAAAAATTGGGTAAGTGAAAAAAATAGTCTAAAAAAATCAAAAGGTGTTTTGCAATTTTCGTTAAATTTCTTCTCCCAATCCTAACACAAATGCAAAAAAGGACTTTTACTAACCTTATTGGGTACTTGATACTTGTGGACAAGTTTTTAAAAAAATAAAAATTGAACACTTATTTTTGTCATTGTATCCAATTTTAATGGCTTTGTTTGTGGAGTTTGAGCAATTTGATTGAGTATACAATCTTCTACAATAGATGTTTTCACCTGAGATTCCATCCTAGCATAAGTTAAATTTTTGTTAATTTTTTATTATTTTAATGAATATATATATATATAAATTTTCATTCAAATTATAATTATATTCTTATTTACAATATAAGCAGACATGGTTGATACCAACCAACCTTCAAATACTCCCCTGTCAAATAGTGATTCCCAAAACAACCCACAACCATCTCCAAATGAACTATTACCCTTGCAAAACTCTTTATTTATCACAATTTAATACAAGAAAGCCTAAATCAATTGAGTCTTTTCCAATAGACTTAAAACAATGTCCCCACATTATCTCCCATTCTATCCACCCTCAATACTATTGTGGGTAATATCCATACCTATTCGAGCATCATGATGTAGCTCTTGGTTAGCATGACTAGATGAACACCCAATTTGATAATGACATAGAGTATGATGGGGTTGTGATCCTTGATAGTAGTAAAAAATATTTAGTTGACCTATTTGCTGACACCAAAATTGGTAAAAATATTGACAATAAGAAACCAAAATTATCAATAAAATGGTGCACCAATGAGGTTATTAAGACTCATTTTTAGGATTGCTAGTGGATGGTTTTTGATAAACCACCACATAGAAATATGGAGATTCCCTTTTATTTCTTGAGAAAGATGAATGCTAAGTTTGTGCTTAAGAATAAAGTAAATTATTGGAGTGTGAGGCCCAACATGGGTGTAGGAGGAGGAGATCTACATAATAGACCATTTTCTCAATGGAGAAAAGCCACCATATATGTGCCCCCCTGATATCCCCCCCCTCTTCTGATGCATCATCCTAATGTCATTGCTAAGGCCATCATAGAGTCTATTAGATCCATGCATAGATTGAGCAGTCAGCTAGACACGTAGTCTAGGTCATTGTTGTATCCTCATGTTGATGATGCTAGAACTAGTACATAAGGCACTATCCCACATGTCTATGTGCCCCATACTTGTACTATATGCCCCATAGTTGCACTATGTACAATAATATTTGTTTAGGTCCCTTTAATAATAAAATTTTTTAGTTTATAGTTGGACATAATAATACAATAGAAATTGTTGTAGAGATAGGCACAACTCCTACAAGAGAGGAGGAGGGGTGGCAAAGCCATAGACTCTTTTTGTTAGAGTAAGTCTATACATTTGATTAATCACTACATTGTTAATATAAAATAAATATTTATATTAAAATAATTTTGAAAACTTCACACTTATGTACATGTATGGGATTCTTTTATGTTTAGTTGATGATAGAGGAGGAAATGGGAGAGGTGGATAATGCCACGCTTTCAACCATTTCATTTGGTCTTGATACCTCCATGGTGTGTAGTATTTTATTACTTATTACTTTCCTATTTGATATTGAATTATATGTGTCTTCTTATCTTCTTTCTCTTCCAGGTTTCACCACTTAGTGGGAGATAATGTGAGGGGATTGTGCCACCTTCTAGCAAGACAAGGGAAATATAATTAGGTTTTTTAAAGTCATTACAAATGCACATGCGTGCACACACACACACACTTCTTACTTTTTTTTTTTTTATTAATGAAATGTTATTGCACTATTTATTTTACAAGGGGTGGCCATTGATGATGCACCAACACAAATTCATCCTCGCAGAGCCACATATATTTCCATCCACAACTAGAGACCTATTGTATGCATATTTATCATTTATTTTTTACTTATCTTAATTTTATTAAATTATAAAGAAATAATTTTCATGAGAGGAATAACTATAATTTTGACTATCATAGGAAACACCTAATGTGATGGAGGGCATCAAAAAATCTTTTTATCTTTGATGATCCAACTGACATTTTTGGAGGAGATATCATGTGAGGTAAATTATAATTTAAATTCTTCATTATGTTTTGATTATATAAAAGTAGGTTTTAAAGGACCCAAAACCTTGTATAAAGAATTAATTAATTATTCTTCATTATGTTATTAATTAATTATTCTATCATTAATAATTTTATAAGTTAAGTAGTGGTTCAATCTAAAAACCATACACACATATTTAGGTAAGAGGTGGTGTGGTCCCTTCTTTTCTGGGGACTTATGCGAGGACACCTAACCACGGCAGGAAAGCATGGCCAGAGGTAAATGAATTTCTATAAATTTTAATTACATTATTGATTAATGCACATTTGAATAAATTTTAGCTTGATATGTACAAATCATTTAAACTAACTAGTCTAACTTGGATTTTTTCTTTTTTGTTCATATAGGAACTAGTGAGTCTAGAGACTGTGTCAAAGAGGTTGCATTTTAATGATCCACTAGAATAGAATATTTTAGTTTTTTAGATATCTCAAGGAAAATTTTGAGATGACACATGCCACATTTTATATATAAACTTTGATTTCAAAGACATGTTCTAATGGCATGTGCCACATTTTTTATATTGATGTATTTTTTGACATATATTTGTGCCATACTTGTATATGACTATACATTTTGTCATATTATACTATTGTGATTTTTTGTCCATGTGTATTTGAATGATTTATGGAATATTATTTCTTTTAATCATGTTCATTGGAATATTGTTAATTAGAATATTGTTCATGGCTTATGAAATCTTATTCATCTTAATCTTACTGCACTAATTCATTGATAAACATTATACATTTGGCATCAAGCGAGAATGTTGTGCCAAATTAAAACCAATTTGAGTCTCACAAAATTGAGATAGGATATCAAAGGGTTCTACCACATCATCTTTTAGCATCTTATTTTTTTCAATATCCCTCACAAGCTCTAAGTTATGACCCTTGAAAGATCACTACCCAAAAGATTTTACTGCACCTTGGGGATGCTTCAGTGCAGGGTGGTCATAAATGCTCTAGGTTCTCTGTGGTTAAAATATGGGTTTCACTAGGGTTCACCCACCTATCTAGAGTTAATGCATCTAGAAATTTGATGCCATGATGAAAGATTCAAAATTTACATAGTGATATGCCAATTCACTAATGAACATTGCAAATTATGGCACCAAGCAAGATCATTGTGCCAGATTCAAGCAAAGTGAATCTTCCAAAAGTGAGAAAGTTTATTGTAGATATAAATATTATGGTCTTGTAGAATCTTACAGTTAATTGATATCCCTCACAAGTTTTGACTTACAACTCTCAAAAGATCATTTCCCAAATGTTCTTAGTACACCTTGGAGATGCTTTAGTTAGGGTGGTCATGAACGTTCTAGGTTTTTTGTGGTAGAAATAAGGATGTAACTAAGGTTCACCCACCCATCTAGAGCTAACCATGCATATAAATTGATACCACACTGAATGATTCTAATTTTTCATAGTGGTGTACCAATTCACCAATGAACACTACAAGTTTTGACATGAAGTGAGATCTTTGTGCCAAATTCAAACAAAATTAAATCTCCCTAAAGTGAGAGAGGTTATTGTAGAAATAAATATCATGATTTTGTAGCAAATGATAGATCATTGATACCCCTCATGAATTCTAAGTTACAACTCTTAGAAGATTTAGTCTCAAACCTACTTAGTGCACTTTGGGGACACTTCAACGTAGGGTGGTTGCAAATGTTCTAGGGTTTTTGTGGTAAAAAGAAGGGTATTACTAGAGTTCAACCTACCACCTAGAGCTAGTGAGGTAGATGAATTGATGCCATAATGAATAGTTCAAAAGTTTCCTAGTGGTCCACCAATGCACTAATGAACACTACAAGCTTTGGCATCAAGCAAGATTGTTATGCCAAATTCAAAAAAAAATTAAATCTCCCAAAAGTGAAAGAGGTTATTGTAAACATAAATATCATGGTCTTGTAGCATCTAAAATTTTTTCAATAATCCTTAAGAGATCTGACTTATGACCCTCAAAATATCCCTTCTCAAATGTGCTTAGTGCACCTTTGGGACACTTCAATACGCAAACATTCTAGGCTCTCTATGGTCTAAATAGGCGTATTACTAGAGTTCACCCACCAATTCAAAGCTAATGGTGTAGATGAATTGATGCCACAATGAATGGTTCAAAAGTTGTGATGTCATGCATAAATTCACTAATGAACACTACAAGTTTTGGCACCAAGTTAGATCAATGTGCATAATTCAAATCAACTTTAATCTCCCTGAAGTGAGAGAGGTTATTGCAGATATCAATATCATGGGCTTGTAACATATAATTATTTATATCTCTCATGACATCCAAGTTATGACCCTCAGAAGATTGTTGTCCAAATTACATGCTTAGTATACCTTGGGGATGCTTTAGTGTGGGGTGGTCGTAAAAATTCTAGGTTGTGCATGGTCAAAATAGGGATTTCATTAGGGACCACCTTCCCATCAAAGCTAATAGTACTAAAGAATCATTGTCACGATGAAAAATTCAAAAGTCACATAGTGGTGCACCAATTGACTAATAAACACTACAAGTTTTGGCATCAAGTAAGATCATTGTGTCAAATTCAAAAAAAATTGAATCTCCCCAAAGTGAGAGAGTTTTTGTAGACATCAATATCATAGTCCTATAGCATCTAATATTCTTTTAGTACCCATCATGAGCTCAGAGTTACAACCTTAAGAAGATTGCTACTCAAACGTGCTTAGTGCACCTTGGAGATGTTTCAGTACAAGGTGGTCATGAATGTTCTGGGTTCTCTGTAATCAAAATAGGGGTGTTACTATGGTTCACCCACCCATCCAAAGCTAACAATGCCAATGAATCAATGCCACAAAAATGGTTCAAAAGTTGCATAGTGGTACACTATTTCACTGATGAATAGTGCAAGTTTTGGCATCAAGTAAGCCCATTGTGCCAAATTCAAATGAATCTGAATATCATAGAAGTGACATAGGATATTATAGGCATTGATATCATGGTCATGTAGCATCTCATTATTTTTCAATACCTCTCACAAGATCTGAGTTATGACCCTCGAAGATCATTGCCCAAACATGCTGAGTGTACCTTGGGGACACTTCAATGTGGGGTGATCACAAACATTCTAGGTTTTCATGGTTAAAATAAGGGTGTCACTAGGGTTCATCTACCCATATTAAGCTAACAACACCAATGAATCAATTCCATGATGAATGGTTTAGGGTCAATTGACAATTTTTTACAATAATTACAATTTGCGACACTATTACATCAATGACACTTTAAACATTCTAAATATGAACAATATTAATTAGATGAACTAAAAACATAATTTTAATACTTCTTCCATGTTATTTTATGACTTTGACTACTTTGATTGACCTTTGACCAATAGGGACTAATAGGCTAGATGGTTACATAGATGACCATAAGAATTTACAAGTGAAATCTATTATATGAAAACACAAATTAGAGAACCTTATGAAAAAAAATATAATAAATCAACAAGTTCATATTTTCAATATTCAAAGTGTTTCATCATAGTTACAACTGAATGATAGAAATATGAATATATCTTTGTCATACAAAGTAATATGTAGATGGAATAAAAGGTACACAATGTAAATTGTTGTGCATACTAAAGTCCTTTTGTATATCTTTGGTACAACCATATTATATACACAACTACCAAAAAGACTAGAGTATAAACTATCATAGAATTGTCTTTGTTCTACTCCTAATGTTTCTATTTGCATGCACTATACTCTTAATGACACCAACATTTCAATATTGTACAAAATGTTAGTATTATAGGCATTTAAGAATAAAAACCTATAAATATGTAATGAACATTACAAAACATAATTTTAAGCATATAATGAACATATGAAACATTTTTGTGAGTTAGTATTACCTAGTGAAGTGTTCCTAAAGAGTCATCCCTCTACTTGAGGGTCTTGAATGGGGACTCTTGATCAAAATTACTAATAGTAAAAAAATTATTTCATTTTTTCTCTTCCTTGATGCTTTTCCAACTTTATATTTTCTACTATAATAAGGTGTCAATATATGATACTGGTTTTGTGCTTCTCATAGTCTTCAAATGTAGGAATTTCATTCTTCCTAAGAATTTATATTTACAATCATATTCCAACAACAACAACTGAACTAGTAGGATATGTGAATCCATCATCATCTATAATTGGTTATGCAACCTTTTTTAACCTCTTATACAATGTGATAACAAATAATTTGATTTCTCATCATTCCCTTGTGCAACCAATGAAAAGACATGTCCTAGTTGAAGAAGATTTGATAGATGGTCATACTCAACTAAAATTTACATGTCATAATTTTTTATAGAGGGCATGAGAAGAAATGGAGTAAGATAATGTGGATCCCATGTATCTATTGAGCTATGATTTTGCATGATGCTTAACGATAGGAATCCATTTGAACTCCTCTCTTGAAAAGCTAATCTAGGATCAACTGCAAGGTTCCAAGAAGTCTTGGAACCTACTAGAATATGCTCAATTGAAGATAAATGTGTATGTTCATGAGGAGGCCTTTTTCTAGTTTGAACAATTTTAGATAGGATTTTTGATCTGTTCTTTGAAAAGTAACCACAAAAGAGATATATTTTTGGTATTTTATGTTTTATGATGAATGCAATTTATCGATGCAACTATATGAATTCCTATTTTAACAAAGTGTTAGAAAATAAAATAAAAAATATAAGGTAATGAGAGATTAAAGAAAATAACTTGAAAGAGAAATTTCTAATGAACATAAACCACGCTAACAAGTCTGTGACTTAAATCATCAAAAAGATCAGGTAGGAAACCAATGAAAATAGGAGTAGCACTTCCTCAATTTTACTAATGCAATCCTCGATGGGAGCTCAATAATAATTGAAAGATGTTTCACTTCTCATCAAATCACAAGGTCACAAAAAGTGCATTCATCTGAGACAAGAAGCTATGTAGGAATAAAAGGTGATCTTTTCTCCAATTTGATACGTTAGTGGAATTCATTAACATGAGGAAAAAACCAAACTAAAAGGTTGCAAAATCATAACAACATAATAAAATAATTGGGTCCATTATTATTCATGAACATGCATTCCCAAAAATAACACACTCTAGCAAAAATAACTACACTCAAAATGAGAGTGCCAATAGCATATATTATTGCATCAAAATAATGGTCCGGAGTATATATTACATCCACGTATTCATAAGAAATCATCCCCTCCCTTTGTATTATGATAGAGAGAGTTCTTAAAATCAAAGTCATGCTAAAAACTAATTATATACAAGCTAAGTCTCTAAATGGTGCTAAGTAGGTATCCACCCTTGTTTATATTAATTAATGGGTGCATGAGCCTTTACATGACTTTAAAAAATGAAAGAATAAGTAGATAATAAGAATGAAGTTGAAATAGGATCTAAGAGTTACTAGAAGCTCTAAAAATGGAAGATCGACCTTCTCTAAGAGTTTATGGGAATTGAACTACCATCAAAATGTGTTTCCAATGCATGGAATGCTCTTAAAATAGAGACTAGGAGTTAATTGTTGGTGCACTACTGATTCTTCAAAAATTATTAGTGTACCTTTGTGAAAAGCACACCTGCACACCTTGATGATAGGTTCCAAAAAATGCAAAATTTTCCCAAGTGTCAAAACTAAATTTTCAGCATTTGGGTTTTCTTCCCCTTTATAACAAAATGATGTCTAGATGTTTGCTCTTGAATTCTTCTATTATCTTTATCACTTGGGAAGCTTCTATAAAATCCAAACCTCCATATTTATCCTATACTATTACCAATATTTACTGACTTCTATTCAGGTTGCCGCAAAATCCTCAAGTTTAGTGTCTAGCTCCAACAATACCTCTTTAATCTTGAATTCTTGTTTGATATCTTCATCTGGTGAAGCATCTTTGAAATTTCCTCAAAATTGTTGGAATACTAATTGTACTATATTGAGTTTAGTCTTTGAATCATCTTCAAAAATATCAAGGCAAGCAACATTGTAATACCTTTCTACTTCCAAAATTTTCTCAAGTTTGGTCTCTTATTTTTTGAATATCTTCATGCAAACTCTCCATGAATTTATTACTGGCATATATCTTCTCTATCTAGTCATCTAGATTATCAAGTTCCTTGGTGGTGTATACTTCTATGAGTGTACAATACCTTTGGCCTTTTATTGATTGGAGTTTCTATGGGTCTTTAGCCTAGGTATGTATTGTAGTCACAAAAGTTTGCACCCTTGTCCAAAGTTTTTACCTAAGGACAATCTTGTGAAACATGGAAACAATCTCCAAGCTGTGGGATTTGAAATGTAAGGTTGAGTCTCTAGAGAAGGCTAGATTCCTTTGCTATTAGGGTCCACCTAACTACTCTTGGAGAGGAAAAAGGAGAAGGAATGCATAGAAAGAAAATCTACCTATTCTAACCTAAGGGGTGATGCATCAAAATAGAGTGTTCAAACCAATCTCTACCCATACATGCACACTTGAACCATCATGACACCAAAATATATACACATCTAGACTTGTTTTAATCTAACAGTCACATGCAAATCTAAAAACCCAAACAAACAACATAAGGAAGAAGATAATTCACTTATATATCATTCATAGGCCAAAAAGAGATACAGTCATGCAAGATTGCAAGTATCCACAATACATTGATGAGAGGCAAATAGGTCTTCCACAATACATCAATGGCTAGAGGAGATAAGGTAGAATGTCATATAGATTTAGAGGCAAAGGGAATTCACAATGAATTTGCAGAGCAATATCAAAGAAAACAGAGAAGAGTCGACCATTAAAAAGATTACAAAATATGTCTTTATAGCTTAGGTATAACTGAGATATTTTTTGTCTTAAACCAAACTCAACTACTACCATTTAAGATTTTAGAGAACAATCATACAGATATGGAGAAAATCTTATCTTGGCGTAGATTCAAATGCAAAGAAATCCAATATTTTGCCAAAAATAGAGCTCTAAGAAGATAGAAACAATGCCATTTAATCATTTTTACCAAGTAGATGGAT
This sequence comes from Cupressus sempervirens, assembly GCA_028749045.1. Taxonomy (NCBI): domain Eukaryota; kingdom Viridiplantae; phylum Streptophyta; class Pinopsida; order Cupressales; family Cupressaceae; genus Cupressus; species Cupressus sempervirens. The sequence goes on from CM053791.1 coordinate 278,945,047, forward strand.
AAAACTAGAGGTGGTGGAGTGTTTCCTTCATTTAACAAGAATGGAATTCATTTGAGAGTGGTTGAAATTGATCATGAAGATTGGATCATACAAGAAACCCTATCTTTCTCATTTCTTGCTTTACAAATCAGTGAGGTCAATAGGTCAAACAAAACCATACAACCAAGATGAGCCACATGGGCCAATAGTTCTATTTCTTTTTTCCACCTCACAAGTTCTTAATGATTTTGACTATCTTGTCCATCATAACTATGTCACCTTTTCAACTTAACCATAATGTCACATAATTGTCATCCTTAACTACGATTGCCTTTCTTTCAAACTGGGTCCACAAGGACACAATGTGATTAGGTGCATTCCTGCATTGTCTAAAATCCTTGTAGCTTAAAAATGTAGGAAAACATTGATTGTCAATCTCTAAGAGATCAACTATCATGGAAGATTCCAATTATTGTGGTTTCTACTTTTAAAAATTTCAAGCCTACTAGACACCCAACATCCAACTCACCAACATGTCAGCCCTCAATGAATCAAAATGAAGCAATTGGAACAAATTATACCTCCTCACTTATCTAGAAACTATCTAGCACTAGCTTTTCAACCCTGGTGGCCCACATAGAAGAATGGACCCACACAGACACATGTTGACCTTCCACTTCCCCACATTCTTTAACATCCTTTCATCTTCATAAAGTGGGGATGTGATGGCCATTGATCTAGGAAGATCTAACAACATAGATAAAACTAAAACTAGGTGGTCCCTATTAGTACTTGCAACCAACTAGGAACCACTTGTACACTAGCTTGCCAGACACATCAACAAAATCACACTGTGGCCCACACAATAAAACCTAACCCCACTAATCCACATGGCACAATGTCACTTCCCTATATTTTTGAAACTCTAATAAAATATAGAATATGGGATAGCATCAACCAATCAAAATCTATTCATATGCATAGTTAGCTTGACATGTTAGCTGGTCAAAAAGATGACCCATAAACAAGAAGCAAGGTCCCACCTAGGATGTGTGGAAGAAGGTCACTTCCCCACATTCATTAAACACTGAACAATTCCAAAATGTGGGAAAGTGACACATGTAGATCTATAAAATATCTAATGGTAGAAAAAGTTGTAGGGTTGGGGAAATAAACTTAGGAAAATATAAAAATATTATAAGGTTTTTATTTAATTTATTTTGTATTTCCATAGCATTGATTAATATTTAAATATGAAAGTGATTATTAGGTGGGATTTGGCATTTAATTCAATTTTTTGGTGGGAGGAAATTTTGTTAACATGTATCTCATCCATCAATCCAAAATCTTGGTTCACTATGGATACCAGCTTATCTGCACTGAACTGAATATGATGTAACAAGTTCAAATTTCCCTATATTATTTATACACATTACTAACATGCCTCAAAAAATGGGTCTAGTTGTACATTCTCTTTCTCTTTCCTCTCTAATACCATAGCAAGAGTGATTTCTATATTATCTAGGTCCATAGGGCTCATAACTCCATGCAAATAGCCTCTTAAAAGCTCATATTGTTTCCATAAAAAAATCAACTTGAACTCATCTTGGTCCATATATCTGAACACCTCTTTCATCCCTATACTAGTCATCACTTTATCAATGTATATTATGGGTCTACCCAAGATGACCTCCTTTATTTGATATTCTTTAGGAGTTAGTTTTTTGATGCCAACATGCTAGGGAAGAATAGTTATATGTGCAAGAAAGTCCTAATCTTAGTTCTTCATTATGAAGGTCATGTTGGAATTACAATAGGAAAAGTAAACTCTAAGAGGGGAGGTGAATTAGTGCTTCAAAATTTTACTCATAAAAATCATTCACCTCACATCCATCTCACAATTCAACAAGTAAACTAAAATACCATATTATGCTTGTACTTTTAAAACATGTAAATAAGTAAACATTCACACATATATGACACAGGATATGATTACCCAAAAACCCTCCAATGAAAAGGTAAAACTGGGGTGCGGATGACACCCACAAATATTCACTACTATAGTTGTAAAGTGTATCCAATTAAGGTTACAATTGTTTGACCATAAATGTGATCTACCCTATAAAAGGTTTGCCATGTTAAAGGCTTACAAAGACTGTTAGGTCTCACCCTATTAAAATATTTTAACATAGTGTTAGAAGTGTGCCTGATTAGAGGACTTCAACTCATAATTCAGTAAGCACCTTGTTAGAGGATTTCAACATATCTTGTTAGGACTACTCTATTAAGAGATTTAACCAATTCACCTATTAGAATGTCTCAGCAATGATCATGCAGTTAGCACTCTACTGCTAGATATTAGATCGCCTCTTTGCATTTATCCTTGATCCTCCTATAATCAAATTTCTTTGTTCTTTCCTTTCACTTCTTCCTTTGTCCTTCTCTAATTAGTTCTATAGTGTAAATTAATTCATAACACCTTAATCACCATGAATGCTCTAATTTTGCATGCAAAAAACTCTCTAATTTTCCTTAGGCATTTTTTTTTTGGGTTTGTCTTCCTTAAGAAGACCTAGGTGAATTAACGTTTGATATGAATCAATGGCGTTGATTCACCCATATTTCTACTTAAACCGTCCCTTTTTCTAATTGGATGCATGTAATGCATAGGGATTCACATTTAAGATTCATCCTTATCAACAAAAATCGTCAAATTATCTTTAAGTTGTGTAAAAAATGGTTTACATAGTATTTTGTGAGAATAAAAACAACTATGTCAAAGCTATATTACTTGACATTTGAATTCCCTAGTTCTTGGCACTAACCCTAACTTCCATTCTATCACTCAGCATCTAAATTACATGGCATGTACTACTTACTTTGCACTTGACTCACTCAGCACATAATATCTACTCAGCATCTGAGTGACTTAGCACTTGAGTGGCTTGGCAGTCACTATTTACTTAGCATGATCTATCTTATATGTTGTGCTCAACATATATTACTTTTTCAACATGAACTAAGTAGATGACTTACAATGACTTAAGTGTATAGACACTTGTCAAAACTAATCTGAGATTAACAATCTCCCCCTTTGATATTAGTGTCAAAAATACTTGGTCATGCATTAATGATCTTATCCTTATGAACATAACATAATAATCTAATATCTATTCAACTTCTATACAAAATTTCAAAATATCAAAATTTTGTAATACATGACTTATCAGTCATACCTTAAAATTTCATAACTCCCCCTGAGTTGATTGTTTTTTTCTATACTCTATATTTGAACCAAAATCTTTCACCTACTGATTAGATTTGCATAAATTGAGTTGATACTCTATTTCTATCAATTTGTCTCTATCTTTGCCTCTGTCATACTCTTTCTCATTTCTTGTTCTCTTACTCCCCCTTTGCTCTTACTTCCCCTTTTTGACACTTATGTCAAAGGGTTATACACTAATAGTGTGTTTGTCCAAAAATGATTTGTGAACGTCTAGTATAATCTTTAGAGCTGCATCCCAATTATCACAAGCTACCTCTAATGACTTGATTTGGATGGCCATCTTGGCAACAAGGTGTAATAAGCCTTCAAGTGTATAAAGATGAGGATCTTTCTTCATGAGAGTTTCAGTTTAGGCTAGTTCCTTGTGCAGTATCTCCATGTGTGGAGTCAATGTAGACTAGATGCATATCAGTTTAGCCCTAATGTTGGCTTCATCTACATGTAATGTTGCTAATTAACTTTGGGATTGTAAGAGGGTGCTGAAGTTCACTTTGGGTTGGAGATTTTGGTAGAGTTATGGTAGATGTTTGCATAATGCTCTCCAAGTTTAGGATATGACTCCTAACTTACCTTGTGAAGAGTGTTGTATTACTCAATTTGGTATACAAAGAGAAAATATTCTCTAGTACCTTCTTCACACTCTCTATTTTGGTTGCTAATTCAACCTGTGATAGTGTAATAGCATTTGATATATTTTCATTAACTTTATTCTGAACCTATCTCTCAAACCATTTGAGTAATTTAACATTTGTATATAGGTCTATGTCATTAACCTTCTCTACTATACTAGTTAATTGTTCAATTATTGGTTCATTTTCCTTTGGAGCTAGAAGACTAAATGCATCAAGAAAAATCTCTTTGATATCAATCAAAGCTTGTCTCTACCTATGCTCTCTTTTGAGCAGTCCTTGATTTTTCTTCTTTGTTAAAGCCTCTTGGAGAATACACATATGCTCAATTATGATGGTTGCAAGATCAAATTTAGGCAACACAATCTCTTTATCTAAGCCCACATCACCATATAATGTTACCTCATCTTCCCTAGATGTGTTTGGACTTGGCCTTGAGGATTGTAATGGTGTAGCTTCTATTCTCATCCTCTGAAGAGCTTGATGAGGAGGAGTAATAAATTTTGGTAATATTACCAATGCTTGTATTGTTAATTGCCTCTCTAGATTTACTTTCAAACTTGACTCTTAAGTCTTGATCTTCTCTTCCTCTGTATTACTAGTAACACCTTGATTTTGTGTTGTAGGTGCAAGAGTATCTACCTAACCTATTAGAACTTGGGTTCCAACTTCATTATTTTCTATCTCATTTTTGTGTTCTCCAACTATCTCACTCTTATCATTTTCATTTTCATGTCTATTAACTAAGATTGGAGTACCTTGCATTAATGCACTGATAGTGGAATTTGTTGTCTCCTTCCTTTGATATACCACAATAGGTAATGAAGGTTGTACAAATGTAAATTGAGGAGGGACTATAGATGTTACTTGTGTTTGTACTTCCTCCCCTATAGATGCCTTGTCTACCTTCTCAATTTCATCAATACTCACCAGTATAGGATTTTTACAAGTTTGGCAGATTGATGTTTTGAGTGATAGTCTTAGAAACATCCTTAATCATTATAGTGTCAATAATTGCACTTGTCTCCTATTAAGGATTGGCACTCAATATTTGTGTATATGGTACACTCTATTCTATTTTTTGCTCATCTACAGTTGGTGCCTAGGTTTTTATGTTCATGTTTGTGCCCCCCTCAATTGTATCTTACTCAATTTCTTCTTTTTCCTCACCTTCTTCAACAAGTGTTTGCAAAGCTTCTTTAGATGTTGGCAGTCCATATGTTAGCTTTCATATTTGTTTGGATGTCTGCACAACATATTCAATGTCTTTTTGCAATATACTGAATGCCCTATACTATGGATAAAATATTCTATAATATCTCTTAATGGCTTTTTGCATTGTGGCCTTACTCAGTTCTAGTATTACTTGTGCAAGTTTTGTCTCTCTTATTTTTCTTTTAATATCTAGACAATAATGCCACTTTTGCTCAACTCTATGATATTAAATTTTGGGTATGGAGTTAGCAAGTTCAAGAGGAGCCTTTTCAAATGTTTCCATCATGGCATATACTACCTATTCAACTTGATTCTTTTCAATCTTCTTAATATTGTCAAACTCAATGTGAGAGAATCCAAATAAATCAACATTATTTATAATATTCTCACATAGCTTATCTAAATTTAAAGAAGAATTGTGACCTACCACTTGAAACTAGCTATTGTCACTAGATTTAGTCTTCTCTTCATCAGATTCAATTGGGGCAATATATTTTCTCCTTGGTATCTTCTAAGACTCTTTATCCTTGCTAATATGACTAGCTCTCTTCTCCTTTGGCTTGGATACTTCTTTAGCCTTTTGTGTTGTGGCTTTTTTTCTAGCCCTTTTTGTAGTTATTGTGGGCTTAGGTTGAGTAGGTTTTGCAACCTTCTTTGGTTTTCTCACTACTAGTGCTTTAGTTTTTCTTTTCTTTATTTCAATAGATGTAGGTTCTTCACTAGCTTCTTCTCCCTTGGCAGCTTCTACAATTTCTACTTCCTCTTCTTATGGTGTTCTCCTTGAGCTTGGGTTAAGGCCAATGGTGCTTGAGTTGGTATAGCCTCTTCTTCTTCATCATCTTCTCCTTCACCAAATTTCTCTTTTAACTTCTTGAAATTTTTTTTCTTCCTCCTAATGACTAAGGTAATCTTCAAATCCATTGTTATCTTAGATTTGGCCATGTCATAGTTCCCAAAAATTGTAGCCTCCTTGTCCACTTCTTCTACAAGTAATGTTTTGATTGTTGCAAAGGCTTTATCAACATTGATTTCATATCCTAATGGTCTTAACCATCTAACTCTAGGAACAATTTCCTGGACATATGTAAAGGCAATGTCAACTAGGAAACAAACATTATCAAAATGCTTCTCCACTAGTGAAACAAGTGTCCTCAATCTTTTCTTTATTGAATGCTTGAAGTCTTTGAAGTATCTTGTCATAACTGACTCAAAATTATCACCTACATGCTCAATGAATTCACCTCTTTGCACTATAATAGGTCTATTTACCTTCCATTCAACTTTGCCAAAAGTAGGAAATGTATTCTGTACATAAAATAACATACATAGAAGAATAGATCCAAATTTGCATTGTACACTTTTGGTCTTCCTTATGGCTCCCAAATTCTCAATCAATTGTTACAACTGTAACTTGGCAAGATCATACGTATGATCTTTCTTCACTATCTTGTATCCCATGTCAACTAAAATGCATAGTACACTATTGCGTTTGTTGGATTGATAGAACTTGTGTGCTATAATACTCACTGCAAAAGCAATTAAGGGATTTGTGATTGTATCTATTTTCATCCCTTGTTTATTCCATACAACCCCTATATTTGTTTCAATTACCTCTTTTTCTTCACTTCTCATTTTCTTGGGTTGATCTAGGGTTGGACACCCTATAGCTCTATGCAAATCTTCTTGGTGATTTTCACTAGTCCATTTTCTAACCATATAGAACTTTTATGTATTATGCTCAAAACTATCTTTATCCATTCTATCTTGAAGATGTTGGGGAAATCTAGAGCATGGGTTAACCCATTCTTCTCAACAACTTTGTATTCCTCCTCTAATGCTCCATTTTCACACAATTTCCCATATGTCTCCCTAATCTTCATGTCTCCTATGCTTCCAAACTTACATGTATACTAGCATCTTACATCTTAAATCATTAAAACTCGTGATGGTATTATTGACAATGCATTGGATGAATCTTGTTTATAAGTTATGTCTAGAAAAGCTCTAAAATTTGGTCATTTAATATCATTTCTTATCAATTGTACATTCAAAACTTCCTTTCTGTCTAGAACCTTGGCTACTAAAGAACTAGATGCCATTTCATTAAACTAGATTTTGCAAAAACTTAAACTGCATACCTTAGCACATGATAAATACCTTTTCAATCCTATTGAGATGGTGTCGAACAACTATTTAATCCATTTGCAAATGCTCAAAATAATTTCTCCATTTCACCTTTAGTTCATCATGCTCTTCTCCAAATTTGAATGATGCTAACTAAGTAGAAATTGATCAAATAGCCCTTAAAATACTACAATGTAATGCTTAATGCTTACACAGTTGTAAGCTCAGCTTCAATAGAATTTTTTGGCTCACTCAAGATCCATGTAATTTTCAATATTCTTGATAATCATTAAGAGCTTGGCCTATACTATTACTTATGATATCTCAGCATCAACTAGCATTTAGCTCGACAAACATGGTGAAACTTTTCATGCTCAATAGTAACATGAAAACTAACAAATCTTAAATATTTCTTCCAGGTTATAATCAATACTTTACATCTTTATTCATGCATATATAATCTTTTCAAAACTAAATCATTGGAACTAGTGTATAGTATATCCTTTTCAGTATCAATCCCACTTACCTCTTGATTTCTTAATCTAAAGAAGTGTGATCACCTAACCCATTGGGTGAAGTGATCCCTTTTGAACCTGATGTGTTGCAATCTTCCTTTCTCTTCCATGTCTTTTTCATCTAATCTCTAAAATTCTCAACACTTTCCTTTTCCTTTGTTGAACTCACTTCTTGGTTCGTTTGACCTTGTTAGAAATTTTTTTCTTATGTGACCAATCTTCAAACAACTAAAACATGTGGTTTGACTTAACCATCTACTGTAATCACTTTTGAAATGTGTTCTAATACAATTCTCGGGAACATGTCCATACTCTTGATAGTAATGAAAACTATACCTAGTATTATAATCTGAGTTATAAGAGTTGCTATTTTATTTTACCTGTGTCTACTTTTTTGATGACCACTTGGGTTTGGATTTGCACTCAAAAGCTCTATGTCCATACTTCTGACAATTGTAGCAATATCCTTCAAATCTTTGAGTGTTCATGGTCTTGGTTCTACATTCATGTGTCTGATGACCTTGCTTGTTGCACTTTTGGCAATGACCCATGTTCTTCTGCTTAACATTCTAATTTTCAATATGCCCCAACTTTCCACAATTATGATAGGTGGGTTTGGAGCTCTTACCTTTGTTAATTTTCTTAGAACTTTTGGATGATTCTCATTCTTTAATGTCAGTGTAGCCTAATCCAATAGTATCATCATTAGATCTAGGAGATCTCATTACTAGATTTATTGAAACTTTCAGCAAACTCCTTTTCCTTTTTAAGATCATTGCTCAATTGTTAATTTTGTAATTTCAATGTTGTGATCTCAAGATCTTTCTAATTTAGCTCATGATTAGAAATCATGACTTGATTCATTATCTCTAGTTGCAAGCTAGCAATACTTAATACTTTTGATGTTTTCTCCTCCAATCTATTGACCAATGTCTTCTTGTCATCTTCAATCATGATTTTATCTTCTATTTCTTTCCTTTTCTATTTAGTGACCTCACAAAGTAATATTGATTGGACTTCCTATTCTCTCTCTAGATTTCTGACTTCTTTAGTTAGGATTTTATTCTTCTCCATCAGATCTGCAATTGTTGCATCAAATTCATTAGAGTTTCCATTTGCAAATAATTTAGTAGTGTCAATCTCTTGATATTGTGTGTCATTCTCTTCAATAGAAATTTCCTTCTTTCTTTTCAATGATCTCTTTAACTCATCTCTTGCTTCATTCAACTAATGTAGAATGAGTTGTGTTTCAATCTTTTGGTTCTCAATAACCTTTCCTAACTTGTAGACTTCCATTTCCAAGATCATTCCTCAAAGATTTAAAGCTTTCCCTTTTAGAGAACAAAGCTCTAATAGCAATTATTGGAATTAAAATAGGAAAATTAAACTCTAAGAGAGGGGTGAATCAGTGCTTCAAATTTTTGCCTATAAAAATTATTTACCTCACATCCATCTCACAATTCAATAAGTAAATTGAAATACCATATTATGCATGTACATCTAAAGTATGTGAATAAGTAAACATTCACACATATATGACATAAGATATGATTACCCAAAAACCCTCCAATGAGAAGGAAAAACTAGGGTGGGGATGACACCCACAAATCTTCACTACTATAGTTTTAAAGTCTATCCAATTAAGGTTACAATTGTTTGACCATAAAATGTGATCTACCTTGTGAAAGGTCTACCTTGTTAAGGGCTTACAAAAACTATTAGGTCTCACCCTGTTAAATGTTTTTAACACCATGTTAGAAGTGTGCCTGATTAGAGGAATCCAACTCACAATTAAGAAAGCACCTTATTAGAGGATTTCAACACGGCCTATTAGGACTATTTTGTTAAGAAATTTAACTGATTCGCCTATTAGAATGTCTCAATAATGATCTCATGGTTAGCAGTCTACTACTAGATAAAAAATTACCTCTTTGCATATATCCTTGATCCTCCTCCAATTAGATTTCTCTATTCTTTCCTTCACTTCTTCCTCTATTCTTCTCTAACTGGTTCCACAATGTAAATCAATTCATAACACCTTAATCACTAGGAATGCTTTGATTTCACATGCAAAAAACTCTTTAATTATCCTTAGCATTTTTTAGGGTTTGTCTTCCTCAAGAAGAGCTAGGTGACTTGGGTTAGGTATGAATCAATGGTTTTGATTTATCCATATTTCCACTTAAACCTTCCTTTTTTCTAATTGGATGCATGTAATGCATATGGATTCACATTTAAGATTCATCTTTACCAACAAAGATCGTAAAACAATCTTTAAGTTAGCTAAAAAATGGTTTACATAGTAGTTTGTTCCAATAAAAACAACTATGTCAAAACTATATTACTTGGCATCTATAGTTCCTGGTGCTCAACACTAATTGTAACTTCAATGTTGTCACTCGGCATCTAAATGACTCAGCATGCACTGCTTGCTTGACACTTGAATCACTTGATGCATACTATCTGCTCAGCATCTAAGTGACTTGGTACTTGAGTTGATTGGCACTCATTTACTCGGCATGCTCTGTCTTATATTATGTGCTTGACATAATTTCCTTGTTCAACATGAACCAAGTAAATGACTTATAATGACTTAATTATATAGACACTCACTTGTCAAAACCAGTTTGAGATTTATAGGCTAGTGTTTGTGCATCACCCATAGGTGCCTCAGGCTTCTTGATGGATTTGACCAGCTCTCTTATTCCCTCATCAATAGTTAAATCTAGCTGCTTCTTTAGTCAAAATATAACTCCCTCTTCAAACATGTTGGTGTAGTTCCCATTGGAGACATGTACTTGACTAAAGAGGTGATTTCCACTATAGGCCCTTTTCCCTTATCTATCCTCTCTAAAGCCTTATTTCATTGAGAAATATCACCAATTGGAGTCTCTATATTTATTTTGGCTAAGTTCCTAGCCTCTGTATCGTAAGGAGTTTGTTGATTCTCTTCAGGTATTTTCCCTTCCTTTGATACTTCAGCATCTTGTAGTTTTTGAGGCTTGACTTCCTCCATTTATTTTTCTTCTATTTTTGTAGCCTAAGGAAGTGGTGTAGCTGAGCCTTTGTCTAGGAATTCTAAGTCCTAAGATGGTGGTGGTGAGATGTCTAGAGGTCCTTGAGGTAGAGATTGCGTTTGATTCCAATCCTCTGCTAAGGTTTCACTCATGGGAGTATCGTTTATCTTCTCTCCCACCATCTCAATACCTACAAGCATGAAATCAAAGTTGGAGAGGTCAAAGACATTAGTTTCTTGACTCTCCAAATCTATTATCCATTTCTAATGCTCATCCTCTAATGTTGAAATGTGAATAGGCTCCTTTTGAGTAGATGGACACATCAAGGTTGAGTTTCTTCTCCTCTCTTCTTTAAATCCCTATTGGAGCAAGTCTTTTGACTGAAGGGGACATATTCAATTTGTTCCCCCTCTTCTTCTTCTACTTCAGCTTCTAGTTTCATTTTAGGCACCTAAGGAGATGAAGTAGTTTTCTTCTTTAACTTTCTTCTCCTTGTTTCTGCCCCCTATGATTCAATTCTTTCCCTTTTTGGAGCTGAGGGGGAGGCTTCTTCCTCTTGTGTAGCTACTTGTGGAACCCTCTATTTTTCTACCTACCTTTCTTCTACCTATTCATCCTACATCTACCTATCTAGCACTTTTGGCTCTTGGTTAGGCTCTTGAGTTTTAGGATCAGCTTGTGGCTTTGCTTGTGTAGGTTGTACCTATTCTTGTTGAGGTATTTGATCTTGAGCCATTTGCTTCTTTTCCTTTGTAGGAGCTTTCCTCCTTTTGTATTTGCTTTAAAATACTCAACCTCCCACTCGTGTTGATGGACCATTTCTGGCCTCATGGGAGATTAAGCTAGGAAGGTTGGTACTATGATTGTTGCACCTTTACCCTTCATAGGATGTGTTGTGGCTTGAAGAGGAATAGCCTAAGTAATAGGATCAAGTTTGAATGGTTTCTTGATCTAGTCCTTTGTTAACTAAACTAGGTGTTGGCCCTATGATTAATGTTTGTATTTTCATCTGTTTCAATCTTTGCATTCATTATAGGCTTGTTGTAAATCATGCCCCTATTGTATAAAGGATCCAAGATATCTTATGTATCCTTCTCGACAACCTTTAATGGGATATTCATTTTGAGTGTCTTCTCTACCAAATATAAAGTCATCCTACAATGATCCCTTATCCAAATATCATAGTCATCTATTGTGTTCATCCAATGAACTTCTAACACATCTTCATGTACAAACTATTTCCTTGCTAGATGTTGTACCATCCCTATGTTGTCAATGTAAAAATGAGGGGATTTGTACTCTTCCAATGGATATGGGTCCCACTCAGAATCAAAAGTGGTGATAGCTTTCTTTTACTTGACCTCAAAAGAACCAAATGTGATAAGCCATACCCATGTCTTTTTATGTTTTTTTCTCACTCTGTCAAATGCAAATGTGAGTTTTTGGGAAATCTCTAGCAAGTGAGCCTATCTGATGGATATCTTAGGAGCTTCTTTGGGTTTTCAAATGTACCAACTACCCTTAGGTAGGTGAATATTTTGAATTAGATGTAATGCATGCCAATCTCTATAATCCTAGTCACTACTTCTATTGACATTCATTTAGCATAATCACCTTCAATAAATTGGATTATTGCAAATATGAAACTATCATTCATCACCATGTATTCTATGTTATGTTCTGAGAGTTTCTTCTTCACTAGTTGAGGGTACACCACATAAGGCTAGGCATTAGCATTTTACATGCTTTCCTTCTTATAAAGTCATGAGTAGTCTATCATTCTATCCACTAGTAAGTACACCAAATATGATGTCATGTAGAATTTTAGATTAGCTTTGGTAGCTACCAACTTCTCATCTAATTTATCACTCAGAATCATGGCCCATTTGATTGGCATCTTTGTCATCCTAATGGTTTCTATGAAGTGGACCATCTAGATGTGAAGGTCTCTTGCTATTGGTAGTCCCATGACCCTACTCAAAAGCACAATGGCATATCCAATGTCATCTTTCATATAACCCTAGTTCATCTCTACTTTGTAGACTCTATGGCCCACTAGTGTTCTATCAATCAAGAAGGATGATTGAATTATCTCTCTAGCTTCTTTCTCATTCTCTTAGTACCATCTCTTAGCTCCATCATAAGAAATATACAAATAATGATCAGCTCTACGAAGATGAAATACTTTCTCAATGTTTTGAGGTCATAGGTCCAGGTCTATCTCCCCTATGACACTCTTGACGGCCTTCTCTTTGATGAAGTAGTTTTTTGCAAGAGCCATTATCAGTTTCGAAGACTAAATGGATATAGGATGTGATGTTGTGTTGACTAGACCTAATATAATAAGCATCGATACCATTGTAGATCATTATTTAGGCTTTTTTATAGATGGTGAGGAATGCATTCTAGTCTATATGCCTAAGCTTGGTATCTCTGATCTCTGAATGCCCATCTTGAAACTACGATTTCCTCAGTGCACTTTGGTACTTGAAAATAATGGGATTTGGAGTTATCTTCTCCTCTGTTGAAGAGGATGATGAGGTCATCTTATCAACACAAGAGAGGAGACATTATTCTAGAAAGATAAAGTTAGACCTAAAACCAATGCTAATTGACTGTAAATAGATGAATGAACAACCCAAAACCAACCAAAATAGTCACAGTTTAGTCAAATCCCCCCATGTCCTATTATGGTACTTAGCACACCTGGCTCACCCTTAAAGGTGCACTAGGTGTGCTAAATGGCCCCTATTTGGCCTTTTGTGTGTAGTTGTGCACCTATGCATCTTGATGAGTTGTGCACATGTGCATGTGTGCAGCTACACACATGTGTTGTGCAAGTGCTCTTTTGGGGGAGGAAGCATTATTTTTTTTGTTTGAACTTTATGCACAAGGGTGCACACATGTGTACCTTAATGGGGTGCACATGTGTGCACCCTCGTATGCTCTAAGTATTTTGGAAGGCACCAAAGGTGTGCATGTGCACTCCTTGAGAAGGTGAACACATGTGCACCTGTTTCCTTTGGTGTTTTATATTTAGTTGTTTGACATCTAGTGAAGAAGGTGTGCACATTTTCACCTTCTTGTGTCTAGGTGTTAGGTTAGGTTTTTCTGTTTTAAATTTAATTGAGGTTTAATAAGGTGTACACATATGCACCTTGAGGATGTGCACATGTGCACACCTTCTTAGGTGTATAGCTAACCTTGTTCTTTGATTGAGTGTTGTGATTTTAGGTGTAGAGCAAGATGGGAGGCACATTTCTAATAGTGCAAAGGTTGGGGAGTGAGTGGAGTGTATGGAAAATGGTTCTAGAATTTATATAGACCCCAGGCCTAGGGTGCACATCTATGTAGGTGCACACATGTGCACATGTCTAAAAGGAGATGAGTGTGCACTCACACACCTGTGCATCTTGACAAGATGTGCATATGTGCTAGTGCACACTTTGGCACTTAGACACTAAAAAACTCCATTTTCCTCCTAATCAAACACTCCAGACTTCCCCAGTTAGAGACTAGGGCTTGATCTGGACTCCTGAGGGAGTCCAAAAATGACCTAGGCCTTGTACAACGGGTCTAGGAGACAAAAATATTTTGGGGGTCCCCATTTCTAGAAAAAATAGGGTGTATATTGTGAGACCACAAAAAATAGTCCTAGTAAAAGGGGAAGAAATGACTAAGGTATTTCTTCATCAACAACCATTCTTCCAACATGTGTCAAATGACAACTAAATCTTGAACACTTCATATAGCTTTCAAGTTACTTAATAGTCAAAACTTCATAATCTTTAATCTTCAAGCTAAATGTGTGGGTAATTTATTAATTTCCTTTGATGTTTCAAAGTGTAGTCTATCATGAGCTTCTAGCAACTCAAAGGCAATCTTCCACTCAACCAATCCATTCATTAGGAATCCTTGTAAAACTTGTGTATTAATCATTGTCTAACCAGATGAGAGAATCTATTCTGAGGCCTCTTAACAAGTTATCAATTTTGCATTCTAGGTCCTTAGTAATCCTTTTTTATTTTGCTTCATGGAGCTCACATGTTTCCATTTGATTCTTCCATGGAGCAATTTGTATAGATAGTTGATAGCTATTTTGGGGTGCATATCCCTATTCTCTTATTACCTTTTTGGATCCTTTTGAATCTTTATTTCTTAACACCATCCTTTAATTATTTTTCTTCTATACCATGACCATGCTTGGACTATGTGGTCAAGGCATTGGTTTCATTTCTCATATTATTTTTTAGTTTGATAACCTCAACATTCATGTTTTATGAACTTTTTGAAACTCTCATGCCAAACAATGATCTTAGTAGTTCTTTGAAAAGACCCTTAGTCTAAACTAGCAATTTTGGACTATTCCTTGCTACTGTCAACCTTGATTTGAAAACACTAAGATAGTCAATCTTTAAATTTTTTACATGTTGAGAACTATCAATCTACAATTGTAATTTCAAGACTAAAATTCCTTTACAACTTCTAGTAATGTCTTTTTTTCAATTGGTACAAGAAACAAAATCATTTGAATGCTTTGACAAAGAAATACCTCTTCCCAAATGTTGAAACCACAAAGAGTGATTTCTAAAATGTGTCAAGAAATAATTTTGATTGCACCTAACCCTCAGACTAACAGGAAAAGATAGACATGACTTTTTAAGAAAAAAAACAACTAAAAGTAAACACACAATTGAAAACAAACACACTTGCAAAAATAAACTCACTTGTTAAAATAAAATAAAATAATTTATGAAAAAAAAATTCCACCTTCAGGCCTTGAAGTAATGTTTTAGGAACCAGCCATTGACTTGCAATGGGACTAATTCCCCTTGAAAGGAACTCAACCTAAAAGTATTTTCTCCCAAAATCTCCACAATTTGATAAGGGCTAATCCACAAGCATTTGAAAGTTAGTATGATTGCCCGATTTTTCCTTCACCTTGTCCCATATGAGAACAAGATCAAATATTTTGAAATATTTGATTGTGGCTCACTTTTTGAATCACCGTTTGATGACAACCTAATGTTTCACCATATGCTCCAAAGCTATTGTTCTTTTCTCATCCAATTCCAAGAGATTCATTAATCTGATCTAAACTCTATTAGTGTCATCAGTGTATCCCTTCATAATTCCATTAAACTAATCAATAACCAATCATGCCTAGTTCAAGCCCTCCAAATTCAATAGGAAGTTGATAATAATTCCCTTAGTGAATCCACTACATAGATCTACAAACTCACTTCTAGCAAAACAATCTCCTTAGAGAGAGACAACACAGTAGGAGAAGAAGGCAAATTGTTATACAATAGAAACTATTTTTTGTAGAAATTCTTAGAATGGCCCTTATACTTTAGCAAGGGCACACAATTCAAAAAACTTAGATAAAGCCACAAATATATATATATATATATATATATATCCAAGCATGCTTTTCTCAACAAATGAGCTTGTATTTATAACATCCAAATGCCCTTTTTGTTGCCAAAATATAACTTCACTCAAGAATCTTCACCATACAACATTAATTAGAAGCTTCCATTAGATTATTTCACTTCACTTGGCTTAACTAATTAATAAATGGCACTTTCCACTAATAACGTAACCTTCAACTGGAGTGAAATTATAAAGTTAAATTATAACTTTATAATAAGCCATTTAATTATTTAATAATAATTTGGCCACTAAAAATATAATAACTCAAAATATTCATTAGTTAAATATATCATTTCGAATATGAGTCATACCTATTATTTCTCCATGTGACCAAATGCACTTTCCAAAAATAGAAAGGGTCCATCTTGATCAACACCAACTTACCAAAAATAGTAAGTACACAAAACTAAGCCCAAACAAAGTATGATCTTCCAAACAAAGACCAACCTATAGCTTATTGAAATGTGGAAAAGATAAGACCCTCCCAAGCCAAGCCACTACTATAGAAAACCCTCTATCCACAATAATTAGCCTACGAGGATCACAATAATAGGCTAATCTCTGAAACTCCAATGCTGGGGAAAATGGGGACATTACACTATTCATCCAGTTGGGATATTGATTCTGCAAAAGATAATAAACAATATCTTGATACCAAACATTAGTGATTATTCGTTGATAAATATCCACTCGAGACATTATGATCTTTTATTGATTATCAGTGTTGATTTTGTCAGCAAATTTGATTTCGTTATCATTACCAATTTCATTATCAGCTATCATCTTAGTCAATCTTTGTCCTCTTGGTTAAATCTCTAAATTGAAGTCTTTTAATATAGCCATCCATTTTTCTCATTTCTCACCTAATTTATTTTGCATCAATAATTTTTTAATTGTAGGATCAGGCATAATTGCATATACCCTACTCTTGAGTATATAATGACAAAATTTCTTAACTATCTTTATCAATGTGAAACACTATTTGTCAAGATTAGAAAAGTTCAACTCAACATTCTTTTGTAGGAAACTCATGAATGTGATGAGTCTCTCATCCTCTATGTCTTTCTTTTGAATGATAATCTCAATGCATGAATGCTCTAAAGAAAGTGAATAGATTTTGAATGGTAAGTCATAGTCTATACATACAAGACTTGGGGCCATAGAAATGGCTATTTTGAAGTCTTCAATAGATTTCTTTATTTCACAAACCCATTCAATAATTTTTCCTTTCTTAACAAATTTACGTACAAAATTAATTTTGTTGAAGAAATATTTTAGTTCTTTATGAATATGAGGAGGCAACAGATTAAGAATCGCTTCTATCCTTTCAGGATCAATGGATATCCCAACTTTAGAAATAATATGAACACTTGTTTCATGTCTACAATATGAGTACTCCCATCTTTGGAAAAGACAGTGAGGTCATCCATTTAGATAACTATTCATTTGTTTATTAACCCTTTGAATGTTTCATCCATTACTCTTTGGAGTGTGGCTCCTGCATTGATCAGTTCAAAAGGAATCCTTTGATATACAAATGTTCCCCATTTTTTTGTAAATGTATTCTTTAACATGTCTTCTTCATCTACCATTACTTGGTGATATCCAAAATATTCATCTAGAAAAGACATTATTTTAGACCCATTTACAATTTTCAATACTTTATCAAGTGAGGACAAAGGGTATTTATCCTTCTAGGAAGTAGCCAAGTTCAAATTGCAAAAATACACACAAAGGAAAATTTCTCCAGTCTTTTTCCTTACTAGAACCAAGTTAGTGACCCATGTAGAATGTCAGATTGGGAAGATAATTTTATCATCAAGTAACTTTTAGACTTCTTTCATTATTAAAGGCTCAATTATGGGATTCATTGGTCTCTATCTTTAATGAAAGGGTTTGGCATCAAGGTTCAACGAAATGTCATGAGTGATGATTTCAAGATCATATGTCTTGAGTTCTTCATAACTCAATGCTATGATGTCTTTGTATTCTGTAAGAAATTGAAGCATACTTTCTCATTCTTGAGGGTTACATACCTTGCCAATTCTTACTAACTTAGAATCTTCTTCTATACCCAAATTATATGAATCACATTCTTCAATCCCCTTTTCTTCAAAATTTCTTTTACTATGTGTTGATTCATCTAAATCAAAGATACATTCCAACTCTACCAATATCCCCTTAAGAATAGTATTCATTTTCAAATTTGTATTCTCATCTTCCTCCTCTAGCCCATCATCTTTGGGGTTGTCATCAAAAGTATCATCAATCTCTTGTCCATTGAAAAGGCCATTTCACATAATGAACTCAAGAATATGTTGATCATCTTGGAAGACTTTGAAGTTTGTAATGTTGTCTAGAATAGATGGGGCAGCAACCAATTCAACTAAAAATCTCTTTAGCTTTGTTCTTTTAGCACTTGCTGAAATGGGAAGGGCATCAAATACCATGTTCTTCTTCCTTGGAATGGACCTTATGTTCGAGGCTCCAAAATATTCTAACAAGTCCCAAACTCTTTTTCAGTATGCAAGTAGTCTTCTACCATTGCAAGATTAGATTGATTTCACCTGTCTAATGACCATTTGAGAGTCTCCTTCAATTACAAGAGCCTTGACATATTTCTCTAATGCAAAGAGAAGTCTATGAATCAAGTTTTCATACTCTGAAACATTGTTAGTACATCTAAATTGTAAGTGATATGTTGCATAAAAATACCTACCTTTGGGATTAAGTAATTCAATTCCTACACGAGCTCCTAATTTCCATTTAGAGTCATCAAATGTGAGTGTTCAAATTGGTTGTTCTTTGGGATTTATGGACTAGTGTTTTTTTGTACAAATATTTTCCTTCACTTGAGTTTTTATAGATTGTTTCTTTGGGATCCATTGCAATCTTTCATGTGGTGGACTTGTTGAGTTTCCATAGTTTATCTTTAATATAGGTGTCATATTTTTATCTTGTTGACTTTGAATATCTCCAATTAATTTAGTGTTTTTATCAATTTGGGGTTTCAGATGAACAACCACTAATGTCCAACTTTGTCCTTTTACAAAACGTCTTCTCCTCTAGACTTTGATCATCCTAGGTGGAGTTTTAGATAAACCCCCATCATCTAAAGAAGTGTTACTATATGACACATTAGAATCGTATTTTTCTTCTTCTTCAATCCCCATAACTTCATATATGTGTGTGGAACTTGAACTTTTCTTTTGTACCTTATTTGGAATTTGACCATTTTTGGATTGCATTATCTAAGTGAGTACCCTAGAAATGTGAGCATTCAAATTCTAAATGGCTAACTTTGTGTAACTTGCAAAATCCTGAAAGAAGCAAAATATTTGGGTATGCTTCCTCACCTAAGCATTGTAATTTTGCAACCATACTCTCTACAAACTGAGTGATGAGTTCTTCTTTTGAGGTAGGGATCCTAGATTCTTTATTCAGATGGTCAAGTCTCTTGGCTAAAGTTATGTCAAGAGACATCACTTTGTAGGAGCCTAACTCAGCTTGGAAAAATGCTACCTCATTTGGTGTATTGTATTTTGTGATTATTATCTTTAGCTTTGGATCACCATCAATCTTGATCTGATTATTCAGTCCCTTCCAAGGTATCCATAGTTGAGTAAAATTAGTTGAGAACCATCCTCTTAAAAATTTTATCCATTCTCTACCTAGCAATAATCTATATGTTTCTGGGATTTCCACCACATGTATGTCTATAATGTCTTGAATTTTTTGGGTCTATAGTTAATGATACTCTAACATCTTTTAATACCCTGATAACTTTCACTTTCATCTTATTGAGTTGTGTCATTATCCAATTTGAAGGTTGAGGAGTGATTCTCAACCTTTGAGCTATCAAAAGTGGCATGACGTTACACAAAGCTCCTAAATCTATAAGTCAATTGTGTAGGTTCTTTCTAAAAAATTTTAGATTGAGAAAAAAAGGAGGCACTTTAGCCTTGTCTCTATACATGGTAAGCATTTCCTTAGAAGTGTTGACTTACTATGATGCTATATTTTGAGGGATTGTGCTTGTGTTAGGCATTTCCTTTGCATGATCAAGAGTCCTTAGCATTGCTTCCCTTTGATTAGGACAATTTTGTAGGATATCAAACATGGACATATTAGCCTTGGTTCTCTTTGGGTCTTCCATTGCAATGTACTTCGTAGTTGCCCATATAGGATTCTTCAGGATTGTATGCATGTTCCCTTGATTTTGATTTTGCTACCCAATGTAGGGTGCTCTAGTAGGTACTAGGTTATTATTAGCTCTTGGATCAGGTAGTGATAGATGCAAAGTAAAAGGAATCCCATTAGTCATAGGTTCCCTTTGGTTACATAAATTATAAGTATTCTGATTGTCATTCTGAAAACCTAGCATCTCTTCTGGTTGAGGATCTGATTCTTGACTGAATGAAAAAGTGAATTCTTCACTAGCTATTGTTCCATTTTAGGATTTTTTGGAGAATCATAAGATTCTAACATCATAGCATTATACTGCATAGAAGACTCAACATTATTTCCTTGTGAATTATGATTCACTTCTTGATTTCCATTGAAATATGACTTGCCATCATTAGGTACATTTTGATTACTATCATACTCATTGATGTCCACAAACTATGCATTGTTGTTATTATTGGTAGGGATGCTTCCATTGTTTGGACAAGTATTTCATTGTTGATTCTACCTTTGGAAGTTGTTGTTGTGATCTAGAGGATGGTAATTATTCCTAGTGTTGTAATTTCCACTAAAATTCTTGTTACAGTTCTAACCATAGTTTTTTTTATAAGGGGTTGCATTTATTCTTTGAAGATTATTGTTCTACCCTTGGGGCAACCTCAAATTGGCTAATTCATTGGTAATTTCAGACATAGTCTTCTTCATTTGACCAATCTCATATGCAACACTATTTTCTACTTCAATAGATGTTGTTGCCTTCTACTCAAAGAAAGAAGCTTTTGAAGGTTCATATCCTAGGTAATTTATGGTTGGAACTAGTATAAGTGGTGCTTGTTGTAGTGAGATTGGATTCATTAGAATGAATTGACTAGGCATCACTAGTGTTCTAGCAGGATACGTTGGTATCATTGTAGTTACCTTAGCTAGAACCATCAATCCTCCTCTATTAGGATTAGCTTTCTTAATAAATGCAATTGCTTCGTCAAAGACCTTTTCTAATGTGTTAATGTTTGCAACAGGTAGCCTTTACAAAAAGATAGCAGTGAGATGGTAAATAGCATTAAGATAAATCTAGATTGCAGCTTCAACTGGTATAGTATAGGGTGTTTCCAACTTTTGATAAGACATGTGAAAGTGATGATTGTAACATGAAATGGTCTCCACTAGATCCCTTTTGATTTATATGAATTGATGATGTATCACAGTCGGCTTGACAAATGTTTTGAATTGCTCGAGAAATAACTTTTTAAAGGCAGCCCAGTTCTAGATACATCCTAGTGGAAAATTCACATAGCAGTTAAAGATAACTTCTCCCAATGAGTATGGGAATGAATGGAGGATCAAATTCTCCTATTGAACTTTCTTTCAATTGCATATTTCTTTAAATACTTTAATATGGTCCTCAATTGTTCATGTTTCTTCATACATGAACCTTGGGAAAAATTTCTTGGGAAGGTCATTAAGTGAACCTTGCAAGTTAATTAGTGAATCTACTATGTTTGTAGAAAATTTCATTAGTGGAAAATTTTGTTGAATGATGGGTGGAGGTTGCTTTGAAGGTGGAACTAGAGATGATGAAACTTGGAATAGGAGTGGTAGAATTTTTGGTAGTCCTTTGTCACTAGGAGGCTTTTGAAATGAATATGTTCTAAGAACTCTAGTTCTCTATCTAAAGATATTAAAGCTTTCTAAAATAGAGATGATGGATTAGGACCTTTCAGTTTGTGTCAATTCTGGAAAAACTGCACCTCAGAAGAAGCACACTCTCTCAAAATAACACACTTGTGCACCTTCTGACAGTTTTGGATAGATTTTTTTTTGAACTTCTAAAAATTACAAAATTTCAAACCAGTGAGTTATTTTTCTCTTTTGAATGGTTTGGGGTGCTTCTTCTAGGCCACTTCTATTGATTTTTCATTTTTCATGATGCTTAACAATGGGAATCCTTTTGAACTCCTCTCTTGAAAAGATAATCTAGGATCAGCTCCAAGGTTTTGAATGATCTTGTGACCCACTGGAATCCACTCAATTGAAGATAAATACATATGTTCATGAGGATGCCATTTCTGGTTCAAACAATTTTGGATATGATGTTTGATTTGCTATTTGAAAAGTAACCACAAAAGAGATATAATTTCATTATTTTCTATTTTATGATAAATGCAATTTATCAATGTTTATCAATGCAACTATATGAATTCCTATTTTAACCGAGTGTTAGCAAAGAAAATAACAAAGATAAGGTAACAAGAGATTAAAGAAAATAACCTAAAGGGGAAATTCCTAATGGACATAAATCATAGTAACAACATGTCAGCAAGTTAAATTGTTGAAAAGATTGGGTAGGAAATGAATGAAAATAGGAGCAATGTTTCCTCAATTCCACTAATGCAATCAATGATTGGAACTCAATAATAAATGAAAGATGTTTCACTCCTCATCAAATTGCAAGGCCATAGAAAGTGCACTCATGCAAGACAAGAAGCTATGTAGGAACAATAGGCGATCTTTTCTCAAACTCGGTATGTCAGTAGAATTTGTCAACACAGGGAAAACACTAGAACTAAAAGGTCACACAATCATAGCAACACAATAAAACCATTGGCTCCATTATTATTCATGAACATGCATTCACAAAAATAACACACTCTAGCAAGAATAAATACACTTAGAATGAGAGCACCAATAACATACATTATTGCATCAAAATAATGACCTAGAGCACATATTACATCCATGTATTTATAAAAAATCATATCCTCTTTTGTGTTAGGAGAGAGAGAGAGTTCTTAAAATGCAATTCATGCTAAAAACTAATAAAACGAAACTAATTATATACAAACTAACTCTCTAAATGGTGCTAAGTAGGTCTCCAGCCTTTTTTATATCAATTAATGGTTCATGAGCCTTTACATGACTTAAAACAATGAATGAAGAAGGAAGCTACAAGAGGATCTAAGAGTCACTAGAAGCTCTAAAAATGGAAGCTTGGCCTTCTCTAAGAATTTATGGAGTTGAACTATCATCAAAATGCATTTTCAGTGCATGGAATGCTTTTAAAATAAAAACAAGGGACATCATTTTATTTATAATAAGGAGACATGTAAGGTTCATAATTTGCAACATTATCACTATCATTCTCCATTGCTACATTTTCAAGCTCTAAATTTTCTTCTTCAATGAATACGTTGTCATTTACAACATTAACTTGATTCATATTTTCAAATTCAACATCCTCTTCACTAGAAACTACTATTATGGGCTTATCTTTATTCATATTTAGCATACCTTATCTCTTTTTATAGTGGTTTTCTCTACATTTTTCCCTATATTCTTCATTTATCACCTTCCTCTTCTATTAAGACTTTCATCATCTACTACTACCCATACTATCAACAATTCCATGACCCCTAACCAACTAATTTTACCACTTTTTGAAAGTCTAGGCAGAAAGTTTTGTCTTTTGCCTGCAAAAACCTCAAATCTTGTATAAAATATTTTAGAATTTTTCCACTCTTGAGTTTGGGGACCCACAATAATTTTTTTATTAAGTTCAATAGTAGAATATCAGATACCCAATCTATCAAGTACTCAATACATATGGTATATGATACCCAATAGCTTGGTGCCCAAACTAGTGAAAAGGAGAGACGTAGAATTGGAGGGTGTAGATTCAAATCTAATAAGAGGTCTAGATTTTCCTACACATGATCCAAGTGATTTTAATTCTACTGGTCAATTATGTGTCTCTTTGGTTTTAAAAGTTGTTGTATATATATTCAATATATATAGTTTATTGGATAAATTAAATTATGTTATATTATATTACATTACATTACATTATATTATATTATATAACTTATATTATCATGGAGTGGGTTTAAAGGGGTCATAGGATATCCTATGGCCACTTTTGACCCATTTGATTACAACATATGAACTCATATGGGTCCTAGGACCCCTAGGAACATATTTTACCATCAAGGGGGTTGAAAGGGGTGATAGGGTATCTTATGACCCATTTCGAGCCATTCAATGATAATATATGAACTCAAACATATGTTATCATTGATTTGATCGAAAGGGTCATAGACTATCCTATGATCCCTTTCAACACATTTTAGGGGATTTTTGGGAGGTTGATTCCTCCATCCCCTCTAAGTTGGTGCCTCTTTCCAGAATAGACCAATGGATTTGTGACAAGTACTTAACCACCTCCCATGGATCCTTGTCTCTGGT
This sequence comes from Cupressus sempervirens, assembly GCA_028749045.1. Classification (NCBI taxonomy): domain Eukaryota; kingdom Viridiplantae; phylum Streptophyta; class Pinopsida; order Cupressales; family Cupressaceae; genus Cupressus; species Cupressus sempervirens. The sequence continues at coordinate 278,969,675 of CM053791.1, forward strand.
TGTTGTAACCTTCATTAATAGCTCAAGCTTTTTGTGTAACGATAGTAGTGATTCCAACAAGTTGTATCAAAGCATTGGGTTATAGGTTTAAATCCCTTGGGTCATGCTAAGGGGGGATTGTTGGGAGGTTGGTGCCTTTATCCAGCATAGTCTGACAGATTTGTGACATGTCTTTAACTATCTCCCATGGATCCTTGTCTCTGGATGTTGTAATTTTCATTGATAGGTCAATCTTTTGGTGTAATGACACTAGTGATTCCACTAATGACAACATATGATCTCTTAGGGATCATAGACCCCTAGGGACATATGTTATCATGGAATGGGTCGAAAGGGGTCACTAGATATCATATGGCCCCTTTCAACCCATTCATGACAACATATGAACTCTTAGGGATCCTAGGGCTCCTAGGGACATATGTTATCATAGAATGGGTCGAAAGGGGTCATAAGGTATCCTATGACTTGTTTTGATCCATTAGTTGACAAAATATGAACTCCTATGGGTCCTATAAGCCCTTTTGCTCCATTTGATAACAACATATAAAATCCTAGGGGTCTTGACCCCTAGGGACATATGTTACTATGGAATGGATTGAAAGAGGTCGTAAGATATCCTATAGCCCCTTTTGATGATAATATATGAATTCCTAGGGGTTGAATGGGTCAAAAAGGGTCATATGATGCCTTGTGAGCCCTTTTAAGAGATTAGAATATATAATATGTCCCTAGGGGTCCTACGACACTTAGGGACATATGTTAGCCTAGAATGGATCAAAAGGGGTCATAGAAAATCCTATGGCCCCTTTCAACCCATTTGATGACAATGTATGAACTCTTAAGGGTCCTAGGACCTCTCAGAACATATTTTATCATAGAATTGGTAGAAAGGGGATATCGGGTATTCTATGACCCCTTTCAACCCATTCAATGACAACATATGAACTCCTAGAGCTCCTACAACCCTTAGAGACTTATATTTTCATGGAATGGGTCAAAAGGGTTGATAGGATACCCTATGAGCACTTTTAATTAATTAGAATAAATATAATATCATAGAATGGGTTGAAAGGTGTCATAGGATACCCTATGACCACTTTTGACTAATTAAAATAAATATAATATGTTGGTAGGGGCCCTACAACCCCTAAGAACATATGTCACGATATCCTATGGCCTCTTTTGACCCATTCAATGACAACATATCAACTCATAGGGGTCATAAGACCACTAGGGACATATGTTATCACATAATGGTTGAAAGGGGTCATACGATACTCTATGAACCCTTTTGACCCATTCAATGACAACATATGAACTCTTAGGGTTCCTAGGACCCCTAGGGACATATGTTATCATAAAATGGGTCAAAGGGTATCCTATGGCCCCTTTCAACCCATTCGATGATAACATATGAACTTATAGGAGTCTCAGGACTACTATAGATATATATTATCATGGAAAGGGTTGAAAAGAATCATAAGATACCCTATGAACCCTTTCAACCCATTCCATGATAACATATGAACTCTTAGGGGTCCTAGGACCACTAGAGACATATGTTATCATGAAATAGGTTGCAATAAGTCATAGAATACCCTATCACCCCTTCCTAGGGGTCCTAAGACCCCTGCAGACATATGTTATCATGGAATGGGTCAAAAGAGCTCATAGGATACCTTACTATGGATAACTTTAGTAGCAAATATTTTCCAAATGTCAAATTTCACTCATCAGGGACCCATAATTTGGCAAAAACTTTGACACTCTCAGGGTCGCCACATTTCTTGCACTTTATGAAAATTGGGTACTATGCTTAAACCAATCCCCAATATTGATACATAATTATTTTTATTTTTTTGGTGGCTTCACCAATGGAATTTAATCTTTCCACATGGTAGGTCAAATATTATCACCTACAATTTCCATGTCTTGTATTTTTCGATGGATACATTTACCAATATGTGGTAGATCTTTAAGTTAGATTATATGTTAACTATATATACTCAACATGTGTCTTTATTCTTGAGATTTCCCAAGTAAGTTTTGATCCTTTTAATTTTGGACTAAAATAGATTTGAATGTGGACATGTGTCATTATTCCAGAAAATTTCTCCAAAAGTTGTTGTCCTTTAACATTTTTATTTGAAATAGGCTTTATATCATTGATTTAGGATCATCTAACAATTATTTAAAAAAATTATTATGGTTTCTAGGTCTTTATACTTTTGGTCACAAATTTCTTCAATACTTATAGATTTGCCAAGGTTTTAGCGAATTTTTTGTATGATGAAAACAAAATTGCCAATAGAAATTAATTTTTTTTCCCATAAAATTATGTTGGATTCTCCATGATTTTATACTTTCTTTGAAAAGTGGGGTATCTGAAAGTTGTCCCTATACCTTATGAACCCTTTCAAGTAATTAGTAGGATCACTACGGACTATTTTATCATAGAATGAGTCAAAAGTATTCTATGACCCTTTTCATCTTATTAGAATAAATATAGTACGTCCCTTGGGGCCCTATAACCTCTTGGTACATATGTTATCATAGAATGGGTCAAAAGGGGTCATAGGATATCATATGGCCCCTTTTGACCCATTCAGTGGAAATATATGAACTCCTAAGGGTTGTAGCACTTGTAGGGACATGTGTTATCATAGAATGGGTCAAAAGGAGTCATAGGAAATCCTATGGCCCCTTTTGACCCTTTTGATGACAATATATGAACTTCTAGGGATCCTAGGACCACTATAGCCATATGTTTGTTGGAAACAATTGATTAATTATGTATTATCTTTGGTGTTACACAAAATGACATATAATTATTAGTCAATGTATACCAAGCTCACTTGGCCATTGAAGATAGTTTCCTATGTCTACCAAAAATTCCAGAGTTTTCCTAGTTCAGAAGACAATGTCTACTAAGTTTACTCAAGCGTCAAAGGAAAGTTTGTAAAAGTTGAGTGTTAACCAAGCTCACTCGGCTAATGAAGGAAATGTTGGATAGAACTAGTGTTAACTGAGCTCACTCGGTTACCAAAGGAACTTTTTGAATATGTAGTGTTAACTAAGTTCACTTGGCTAAATAGGGAAAATTGCTTTGAGTTAGTATCTATTAAGCAGGGTTGGCTAACAAAGAATTTTCTTGTTTTGGCATATTGAGTTTAATTGAATTATTTTTAGTTCTAGCTGACTAAGAAGATGAATATTAATTATTCTAAGTTGTATTCAAGCTGACTTGACAATGTGTAATATATAAATATAAGGTCAAGTTGAGGGTTGAATGTGTTGAACATAATAGAAGATTTGATGATGGTTAGAGGAAGCAAATTAGAAGGATAAGTATCTCCTTGTTGAGTTGCAAAAATACATTCGATTAGGAAGGATCAAGTTTACAAGCTAGAATTGAGATCTATAATCAGCAATTTAGTTGCATCAAAAATCAGCTCATCTTATTGTTACCTTCTAACCATTGTAGCAGTGATCTAAATCTCTCAATAGAGTTGGCTATATAGTTATATGTAAATCCTCTAGGTGAAACTTCTAGATTGAATCATCTAAAGACCTCTAACAAGGCCACTCCTAATAAGGTGATTAAATCCTCTAATAGGGTCACACATAACACTATGTTTTGTAACCTTTAATAGGGTTGTCTCTGAATAGTACTCACTTTAAAAGAGTCAAAATCAGTAACTAATTGCAATTGGTGGTTTTTTCCAAGTTGGATTTCCACTATAAATCTTGGTGTCAATTGTGTTCATGCTATTTCTTTTATGAAACTAAGTTAAGTAAGATTAATCAATGATTATATCTTAAATTTTTTCATGTTAACCAATTATAGAGTTATTTCAATTTTATTGAGTTAAAGCATGTGCTAGTGTAAACCAAGTGCACGTGTGTTTGTCGAGTTACAGTAGAATTCAGTTTAAATAGTCTTTTTCATATTGACATATAAGGGATCTGAGATTTATTTTAGTGATAACTGATTCATCCCTCCTCTCTTAGTTACTCCTCTTATATTTCCAATAATTGGTATCAAAGCTTTTGGTGTTTGAAGAAAAGGTCTCAAGGACCTAAGATAAAGATCAAGATGTCTTACAGAAGGGAGATCCCAAAGCTAAAGATAGATAACTTTAAGACATGGTAGGAACTAATGAGGCTACACTTGGAAACCACTGGAGATTTAGGGCTGAAGTATCTAGATGCCAAATACAAGGCTCCTATTGGAACCATGATTGTTGAAGAAATTGTAGAGCAAAAGATTCATAATAATTGTGGAACTACTCATAAAATGTGGATCAAGTTGAAAGCCATCTATGGATGAGATGACAATGTAAGGAGAACCAAAGCTAAAAGTCTTAGGGAATAGTTTGATTAGATAAAAATGTAAGAGGATGAAAATATTACAAAATATTTTGATAGAATTAAAGCTAGTGTCAATGTTATCAAAGCCTCTAGAGGAAAAATTGAATATGTAAAGGTGGTAAGAAAGGTACTTAGAACCCTTCTTCCTATCTATGCAATTAGAGTATATACTATTCAAGAGATGAGATGTGATCCAAATAATGAGATAACTTTGGATGCACTAGTTGGAATATTGACAATATTTGAACTAGATAAATATAATAATTATATTCCTAGTTCTAGCAATCTTGAGTCTGCATTTGAATCCAAAATATTAGTCAAGAAGAAATCCAAAAACTCTAAAAGAAAAGAATCTAAAATTGAAGAGGAAGAGAGTTTTGACATTGATCTTGAAGCCATTGAAGCATTTATTGCAATAAGGTATCCCAAAGGCAAAGGAAAGTATAAAGGAAAAATTCCTTTAATTTATTTCTCTTGTGAAGAAGTTGGACACGGTGTTGCAAGATGTCCAAATAGAGAAGACAAAGATGAAAAGAAGCACAAGTACAAAGCAAAGAAGGCTTTCAAGAATTTCAAGAATTTCAAGGACTACAAGGAAAAAGTTAAGAAATCTTATTTCATAGCTAAAGATTTAGGTAGTAGTGAAGATGATGAAATGGTATATATTATTGTAAAAGATAAATATTATGATGAAGGAGATAAAATGGCACTTATCTCTCATGTTAGCAAGAATGATACATGGATTACTGATAGGGGTTGTCCACATTATATGACTAGTGATAAAACAAAATTTGAACACATGGAACATTATGATGGTGGTAGTGTGAGATTTGGAAATAATGAACCTTGTTTCATAAAGAGAAAAGGTTGTATCTCACTAACCAATGAACTTAGATGTGATAATGTTTATTGGGTTGAAGGACTAAAGCATAATCTAATGAGTGTGGCATAGTTGTATAAAATTGGATTTAAGGTAGAATTCATTAATGGGAAGGCCAAACTACTGGACGAAAAAGAAAATCTAGTTGGGTCTAGAAAAAAAACAAAAGGTAATCTATTCTACCTAGATCCTAGTGAAAGTTCATATTTTATTGCTCAAGTAGAAGTTGGTTATGACACAAAATATTATGTCATGTAAACTTTGAAAATATAATCAAGATAAGAAAGAATAAAAGAGTAAGAGGTATTCCTAGATTGAGGAAACCTGATATGGGTCTATGCAAAAATTGTCAAATTGGTAAGATGGGAAAGACAGGTTTCAAAACTAAGGACTATCATTCAAAAGAAGTCCTAGAGCTAGTTCATACAAAATTATGTGGACCTATTTGAATAGAGAGTTATAGTAGAGATCTATTTTTCATTCTAATTTTTTATGATTATTCTAGAATGATGACTATAAAGTATCTAAGAGGAAAAATTTGAAGCTTTTCAAAAATTTAAGTGGTATCTGGCAAGAGTAAAGAAGGAAACTAGAAAGAAGCTAAAATGATTGTGATCACATAGAGGTGATGAATTCATTTCCAATGAATTCAATGAATTTTGTATTGAAAAAGGAATTAAGAGACAAGTATCAGCCCTTGGTACACCTCAGCAGAATGGTATAGCTGAAAGAAGGAACAGATCCATCATGGATTGTACAAGAACATTGATGATAGAAAAGAATGTTGCAATCAAATATTGGAAGGGAGTAATCAATACTATATTACATACCTTGAATAGAGTATAGTTGAAGAAAGATTCAAATCAAACTCCTTATGAACTATGTATGGCAACAAACCTAATGTAAGTTACTTGAAAGTATTTGGTAACAAATGCTATATCTTGAAGGAATCTAGGAAAGGTAAATTTGATAGGAAAGGTAAATTTTATGTCAAAGATAATGAAGGCACATTCCTAGGATACTCCTATAGAAATAAAGTATACAAATTTTTGAATTTATCTACTCATAAAATCGTAGAAAATGCACGTGTTAGAATTGATGAGTTTGCAGAAAAGAGTGAAGAAGAAAGCAACAAAGAACCTGAGGATTATAGAAGATTTGTTTACTATGAACATCATACATTGCCAAATATATTTGGAAGTCAAGAGGCTTCACCTCCTAAGCTCCCAAAATCTCCTAAAGCTACCAATTTGCAATTAGTGCAACTTGAGTCACAATCTAAAGGACCCTAGTCATAGTTAGAAAGTATTAAGCTAGTGCCATAGCAAACTAAGTCCGATGGACCCAAGTCATAGATAGTGGGACCTGAGCTTGATATAGAAGATCATGAAGAAATTAGTAGAAAAAATTCCAAATCCAAAGTACCTGTGTTAGAAATATATGTTAGAAGGCACCATGCACTTGATCAGATCATTAGAGACAAGTTAGATGGAACAATGACAAGAAATAAATTAAAAGGTACATGTTTGCTTGCTAAATTTGAACCTAGAAATGTTTAAAATGCTTTGGATAATAAAATTTTGATTGAAGCTATGAATGAAGAAATAGAATAGATAGAGAGGAAAAAGACTTGGACTCTTGTTCCTAGACCAAAAGACAAAAATGTAACTAGCTCAAAATGGGTTTTTAGAAATAAGCTAAATGAAGATGGAGAAGTTTCCAAAAACAAAGCAAGGTTAGTTTGTAAAGTTTATTCTCAAGAAGAATGAATTGATTATAGTGAAAAAAATTATGTTGTTGCAAGATTAGAAGGTGTTAGAACTTTAATAGGATATGTAGCTCATAAAGGATTTAAAGTTTATCAAATCAATGTAAAATTTGCATTCTTGAATGGAATTCTTGATAAGAAAGTCTACATAGAACAACCTAAAGATTTTGTAGATCAAAGAAAAAGAGATGGTATGAAAATTATACAAAGCATTGTACGGTATCAAGAAAGCTCCTAGAGCTTGGTATGAAAAACTTTATAATTACTTGTTAAAGATTGGTTTTCAAAGAACAAATGATAACAACAACTTGTATATCAAAGGACTAGACATTAAGATTATGTTGGTAGAAATCTTTGTGGATGATACTCTATTTACAAGAAATGATGACTAATGGAAGGTATTTTCAGAAGAAATGAATAAAGAATTTGAGATGTCTATGTTTGGAGAGATAAAAATCTTTATTGGATTGTAGATCCAGTAGAAGAAATATGGTATCTACATTACTCAATCCAAATATATCAAGGAGACACTAAAGAAATTTGGAATGGAAGATTCAAGACCAATTGGAACACCTATGTCTACTGGAGATAAGCTTTCCAAAAATGATGATTTCAAGGAAGTAGATAAAACCACATATAGATCAATGACTGGAAAATTGCAACATGTAGTACACACAAGGCCTGATATTGCATTAGCAGTTGGTATGGTCGAGAGATTCTCAGCAAATCCTAAATAAAATCACATGATGGCAATCAAGAGAATCATGAGGTATCTGAAAGGTACTGAAGAATATGGTTTATGGTACAAAAAAGGAGGCAATTTGGATTTAAAAGCATTCACAAGTGTTGGTTGGGAAAGAAGTGTTGATGACAAAAAGAGCATTAGTGGTAAAGCATTCTTTCTTTGTAAAAGACTAGTGTCTTGGACAAGCAAGAAGTAGAATTATATTTCTTAGTCTATAGAAGAGGGAAAATCTATGGTAGCAGTAGTTAATTTCTCAAGTATTATTTGGTTCAAACAACTATTAGTAGGTATGAAGATAGAAATCAAGGATCTAGTGGTTACCTTCTATGCTAACACTATTGCAATTAATATATCAAAGAATCATGTGATGCATACCAAAACTAAACACATTGCTATAGAATATCATTTTTTGAGAGAATTGGTACAAGATAAAGAGGTAAGAGTGAAATATATGAATATTAAATAGTAAATTGTAGATATATTCACTAAGCCATTACCTAAGGATGTATTTTTGTATCTAAGAGGTAAGTTAGGGGTTGTTCCCCTATTTGAAGTTGACTAAAAAAAGTTTAATGATGCATCTATTAGAAATAATAGTCCACCAAGATAACTGAGAGGGGGACATGAATTAGTTATTCAATAATTAAAACACTTATCTTCTTTAAACATAATTAACCATTCAACTAACGTAAATAGGAACCATACAAAGATTCACATAGACAATTACACTAGATATGTTGACTACGGAACCCCTTGATCAAAGTGAAAACCCCAATGGGAATGATGCCCACAAGATGATGTACTAATATAAATATTTCTTGTTAGAGGATGGAGCCTATTAGGTGTCTATTACAATATTTAGTACAATGATTCCCTATTAGGAGACTTTGAATCCCTGTTAGGAGACTACAACCCTATTAGGAGTTGTGGTATAATGTATGAAAGAAGAGCCCACTAACCAAACATGCAATTTCAACTACAAGAAGAGCTCACTACTCAAACAAGTAATTTACTGTTATCTTCTTCTTTCCTTTGTACTTTCCTATATCCTATTAACCAAAAAAATCACTATCAAACCTTGTAGAATAGGTCACAAACCTCAGTTCCAAATACCAAATCTTGGATCACTCAACCAAACTTCAACAATGAAGTTTCCTTCACTTTCACACTACTCTTCTCAACTTTACATTCCACACTCTCTACTACTTTTCAAACATTTACAATTTTTATCTTCAATATCCACATGTTACATGATAAAGGAAAATGTCCTTCCTTTATACTGAGTCCATAAAATAATTCCCTAAGTCAGTTGTTAGTCCTTCTCAATTAATTATTATAGGACCTTATTAAAAACATGTTACACTTAGCAATAACCTTAATCTTCCACCTTGCAACTTGAATAAATTTCCATACACATAATATTATGATGAGAGAGCTTAGCCATGTCATCCTCAAAATTTTTTCTACATGTCCTTAACCTTGATTCTCAAGATATCATCTCTACTAAGAGATATAACAAGTTTACCAGAACATGCCTATGTAAACTCTATCTTAGAAAAAATATCACCAAAACTTACATAACTTCTTCTAGACTTATCCTTTATGATTCTAATGTTAACTACATATATTAGATACTCCAAAGTATCTCCCATAACCTTGGGTCATTATCATGCTCAACTAGTCATTCATACCGACTTAATCTTTCCACTGTTCTTCTGTCAGATACCACAGAAGACATCAAACATGTTATGTTGACATCAATGACAAACTTAGTCATGAATGTAACATATCATCATCAAATCAATCTCTACAACAATCTTGCCAATCTTCCAACAATCTCCCCCTTTGGCATTGATGGCAACATAGATGAAAATAATCTAGTTCCCAGAATACCAACAAAAGATAGACAGTCTTCAAATCTTCTTTATCAAGCATACTCCCCCATTGATATACCTCAATGTGCTCTATTCCAAACTGTCATTACAAATATTATGTTTATGTTGAACATCTGCCTCAACATAGTGCCAAAATTCTCCTCTAGTATAATACTTTCCTACAATACTTCTCCCCATAGTATGATGCTGAACCTCTCTCCTATAGTGTGATGTTTTTCATGCCAAACTTCTCACCCATTGACATCAATGTCAAAGGTTTCTACAACCAAAATCTTTGCATCAGACTCTACAACAACTGATACTTACTTGGCTCAAGTATCAAGAGACACTATTCAAAATAGCATCAATAAGAGTCCTAGATGACTCTATCCATCTCAAATACTCCCCCATATAGGAAGCATCAACATCTAGTCCAGAAAAACAATGGTGCTCTGTTACCCTACACTAATGCACTCTTGCATCTTCTTTCTCTCATGTAGGAAGGAGCATAACCCCAAGCATTCCTCACAAATACTCAAAAGTCTCTTTGGGGAGAGGCTTAGTGAATATATCTACAAAATTCTCTTTCGTGCTCACATACTCTAATTTGATTTCCTTTTCTGCAACTTTTTTTCTCAACATATGATACTTAACAGAAATGTGCTTAGTCCTTGAATGCAATATTGGATTCTTAGACATATTTTCCATGCTTGTGTTGTCACAATGTATAACAATAGGTTCACTATTTTTTATCATTATATCCTTCAGCATCTAATTCATCCAAATTACTTGATTGAATTTATTTGCTGCTACAACATACTTTGTTTCTGTTGTACTTTGAGACATACAATCATGCTTCTTGCTTAACCAAGAAACCAATCTTCCTCCAAGAAAGAAAGCTCCTCCACTAGTACTCTTTTTGTCATTCATACTACCTGCCCAATTTGCATCAATATAAGCACTTGGTGTAAAATCACTAGATCTATCATACCATAATCTAAACTTAGATGTTCCCTTCATATATCTAAATATCCTTTTCACTGTTGCATAATGTTCTTCTCTAAGATCAGCCTACAATAATTCCAACTACATTTTCTAGATCTAGCCTTGTGTGAGTCAAAAATTACAAACCTCCAATCATAGATCTATACTTCTTCTACTAAACAATAGATGTCTCATCCTTAGTAGATAACTTGTGTCTAGTTACCATAGGTGTTCCAATAGGTTTACATGTTTCCAAACCAAACCATTTCAATAAATCCTTCAAGTACTTAGTCTAAGAAATAAAGATTCCTTCTTTATTCGGTATTATTTGCAATCCTAGGAAATATTTCATCTCTCCTATCATACTCATTTCAAATTCTTTATTCATTTCTTTTGCAAACTTTTCACTTTATTCATCATTCCCTCCAAATATAATTTCATCAACAAATATTACCAAAAGCATCAAAGAATCATAAGTTTATTTCAAATATAGATTACTATTTGCCATACCTTTCCTATATCTGAGCTTTGTCAAATGCTTGTCCAACATCGCATATGAGGTTTTGGGTGCTTGCTTCAATCTATACAATGCTTTCCTCAATCTACATACTATGTCATTCTCATTTTTCAAAGGATATCATTTAGGCTGCTCAATGTATACCTCTTCTTCAAGTTCTCCATTCAGAAATGTTGACTTAACATCCATCTAATATACTTTGAATTTCCTTTATGCTACATAAGCTAAGAATAATCTTACAGCTTTTATTCTATCCACTAGAGCATAAGTCTCCTCATAATATTTTCCTTCTTGCTATGAGTAACCTTTACATACCAATCTTGCTTTGTTTCTTACAACTTCTCCTTGCTCATTCATCTTTTTTTTGAATACCCATTTAGTTCCTATCACATTCTTGTCTACTAGTCTGGGGACCAATTTCCATGTCTCATTCTTTTCTATCTGATCCAATTCCTCTTTCATAGCTTGCTTCCAATAATCATCTTTGCATGCTTCATTTGCATTCTTAGGCTCTACTTGAGATATCTAGCATAGTTCTTCATTCACTCTACTTCTTGTCATCACACCTTGTTATTTGCTTCCAATGATCTATTCGAATGGGTGATTCTTTATCATATTCTTTCTTAAAGTAGGAGTTGCTATCTCAAGTCTTGGCTCTACTAAAGGTTTTGAGCTTTGTTCTTGCCTTTATTCTCCTTCATTCTACAAATCATTGTTAGTCTCAAGAAATACCTCATCATTCCTTGTCTTAGTAACACCATCATCATCATTTGAATTGTAATCAACTATTCTCTCTTGTATTCTAAACTTTTCATCAATTTTCACATTTGCATTTTCCATAATAGTCTTAGTTCTCTAATTATAGCATCTATATGTCTTTCTTTTCAATGAATAACCAAGAAACATACCTTTATCACTCCTAGCATCAAACTTACCAATTTCATCATCTCTCTTTATGTAACAATTATTGCCAACTATTCTAAAATACTTAACTATAGGTGAGTGACCAAATCATAGTTCATAAGGTGTCTTGTTTGTGTCCTTCCTAACTTGTACTTTGTTCATAGTGTAGACTATTGTATTCACTTCTTCTCTCCAAAATGTCTTGGATACATCATTCTCTCCTAACATTTCTCTTGCAGCTTCTGTAACAATCTTGTTCCTTCTCTCTAAAATGCCATTCTATTCAAGGGTTCTCGAAGCTGATAGTTGTCTTTTAATTCCATTTTCTTCACAAAACATGTTAAATTCATTTGAAGTAAATTCTCCTCCTCTATCTGATCTAAAACATTTAATATTTACAATAGATTCATTCTCAACTCTATTCTTGAATATCTTAAACTTGTCAAATGCTTCAGATTTCTCTTTAAGAATGAAACCCACATCATTCTAGAAAAATCATCAACTAGAATCATAAAATACCTTTCACTATAGAATCCTCTAGTCTTTTTAGGACCGTTGAAATCTATGTGTACAATCTCTAACTTCACTGTAGTGGAATACTTCTTGCTAGGAAAAGAAGTTATGTTATGCTTTGCCAAAACACACTCCTTGCAAATTGTCTTAGTAGGCTTTACAATCTTCAAAAACTCTCTAACAACAAACACTCTACTAGTCCTCATAATAATATCAAAGTTTATATGACATAATCTCTTATGCCATAACCAAATGTCATCTACCTTTGCAATGAAACATGTCATTTAAGTAGGATTCAATTGAAATACATTACCTCTAGATCTAATTCCCATTCCAATTACCTTTTCATCTTTATCTCTGATCATGCATGTCTTATCTATGAACTATAATTGATAACCTTTGTCTACTAGTTGTCCAACACTCAAAAGATTGTGTTTTAAACCATCAAAAAAGTATACATCCTCATTATTAGTTTTACCATCAAGAGTTATAGATCCAATACCTTTTACTTAGCATGTTGCATTGTTTCGAACTCTAACAATTCCTCCATCCTGACTTTTAAATTCAAAAACTTGTTCATATCACTAGCCATATGATCTGAACAACTACTGTCAATTATCTAATTAGATTTCTTCTCAACCTGTGATACCAAAGCTACCTTCTCTAAACTTACTTCTTTAATTGCCACAAATCCAATTTCATCATCACTAGCACTTAATACTTGTTCATCAAAATCATTATCCTTATTTGCATATAGACATTCTCTATCTTTTCTAGGCTTATAATTTACCTTATACTTTTTCTCCCTTTTAGGACACTTAGATGCATAATGACCATATTCATCACAATTCCAACACTTAAAGATTTTCTTCCCTCCTTTTTCTCTTCTTACCAGAAGGGCTACTGCTTCATCAATCTTTTTGTCTTCCTTATATTTTCTATTGCTAGAAAAATCTCCTCTAGCACTTGTGCTCCTTGATAGGTTAGGTTGAATATTCAAGGCACTAAAAGTTGTTTCTATTCTATTTAATTCTCTAGACTATCTAAGTTCATTTTGAAGTGCTTCAAGTCTTCCAAACAATGTCTCTTTTCTGCAATCTTTGGTACATGATATTAACAATTGTATCATTTGAACTGCTGACTTGAATGGTGATGTTAGAGTCTTCAATATTTTCCATATAACCTCATCATCTTCTTTGTTTCCTTCTTGAGCTTTAATACCTATAGTAACTTATGATATCCCACCTATATATGTTCTTACAGATTCATCTTCCATCATCTTAGCATCTTGAAATGCACAAATCTGACTTTGTAACCTCAACTTCTTAGAGTGTGCATCACCTTCAAAACTATTTTCCAAGGCTTTCCAAATAAAATGTGAAGTAGCAAGTGATTTTACCTAATTATACTCAATTTTAGGAAGTGTAGTCAATAGTGCTTCTCTAGCTCTCATGTCACACATGAAAATATCTCTTTCTACTTCAGAGCAACTTTCCAACTCATTTTCTTTGATGATTGTCTTCTCTGATTTTTTCAATATCCAATATCTCAGACCCATACACAAAAAATCTGTCTTCATATTTTCCTTATAGCTGTCATAGTTTGTTCCATTGAACTTCAAACTATCTTTCCTAAACATGTTTGGCATGGATCTCCTAAAGCTATTAAACTTTTTCTTCAAGGATCTGATGCTCCAATACCAATTATTAGAAATAATAGTCCACCAAGATAACTGGGGGGGGGGAATCAATTATCCAATAATTAAAACACTTATCTTCTTTAAACAAACTTAACCATTCAACCAAAGTAAATAGAAACCATACAAAGATGCACACAAACAATTACACTAGATATGTTGACTAGGGAAACCCTTGATTAGAGGGAAAAACCCAATGGGAATGATGCCCACAAGATGATGTACTAATATAAGTATTCCTTATCAGAAGATGGACCCTATTAGGAGACTTTGAATCCCTGTTAGGAGATTCCAACCTTGTTAGGAGATTCCCACTGCCCAAACATGCAATTTCAACTACAAGAAGAGCTCACTACTCAAACAAGTAATTTATTTTTATCTTCTTCTTTCCGCTATACTTTCCTTTGTCTTGTCAATCGGACCAATCACTATCAAACCTTGTAGACTAGGTCATGAACCTCATATCCAAATACCAAACCTCAAATCACTCAGCAAAACCTCAACAATGAAATTTCCTTCACTTCTGCACTGCTCTGTTCAACTTTTCATTCTACAATCTCTACTGCTTTTTGAACATTCATAATTCATATATTCGATATCCACATGTTACATGATAAAGGAAAATGTCCTTCCTTTATACCAAGTCCATAAAACAATTCCCTGAGTCAATTGTTAGTACTTCTCAATTAATTATTATAGGACTTTATTAAAAACACATTACACTTAGTGATAACTTTAATCTTCTGCCTTACAACTTGAATAAATTTTTGTACATGAAATATTATGATGAGTGAGCTTAGCCACATCATCTCAACATGTCTTCTATATGTCCACACTCTTGATCCTCAAGATATATTCTTAGCTAAGAGATATAACAAGTTTACTAGAACATGCCTCTATAAACTCTATCTCAAAACAAGCATAACTAAAACTTACATAACTTCTTCTAGACTTATCCTTTCTACTTCTAATGTTTACTACATATACCAGATACTCCAAAGTATCTCCCATATCCTTATGTGGTTATCATGATCAACTAGTTGTCCATACCAACTTAATCTTTCTGTTGTTCTTCTCTCAAATACCATAGAAGACATCAAACATGCCATGTTGATATCAATGAAAAACTCAGTCATGAATATAACATATCATCATCAAACCAATTTCTTCAACAATCTTGTCAATCTTCCAACAACATTAACCAGAACATGTTGAAGATCAGTTGATTGATGCAATATTGACAAGGGCATATTGCAAATGAATAAATACATGAGGTACATTGATATTCATAGAATATTATCTTTGGCATGAGATGTCAAAGAGGAAGAAGTTTTCTATCATATCTCATAGAAATTTTATCAAGTGAAAGAACATACATTTCCAGATATAAAAGAGAAAGAACTTGGTCAAATATTGAAGACAAATTTTTGCTAACAAAGAGAGAAACTAAAGGCAGAGGGAGTTCACATTGATAGAGAAAGTCCTCATGGATAAGAATCAAAATGAAACTAAGGATATGTTGCCTACTTTATTCTTTCTCTAAAATTTCATTGTATTATGACATGTTGTGTTGCCATCAATGCCAAAGAGGGAGATTTTTGGAAACAATTGATTAATTGTGTATTGTCTTTAATGTTACACAAAATTTCATATCATTGTTAGTCAGTGTAGGTGAAGCTCATGGGCATTGAAGATAGTTTCTTGTGTCTGCCTAGCATTCCATAGTTTTCCTAGTTCTAAAGACACTATCTATCAAGTTTACTCAGGTATCAAAGGAAAGTTTGTAGAAGTTGAGTGTTAACCAAACTTACTCGGCTAATGAAGGAAATGTTGGATGGAACCAATGTTAACTGAGCTCACTTGGTTACCAAAAGAACTTTGTGAATATGTAGTGTTAACTGAGTTCACTAGTTAACATAGGAAAATTTCTTTGAGTTAGTATCTACTAAGTAGGGTTGGCCAACGAAGGATTTTCTTGTTTTGGCATATTGAGTTCAATTAAATTGTTTGTTGGTTCTAGCCAAATGAGAAGATGAATATTAATTATTTTAAGTTGTATTCAAGCCAACTTGACAATGTGTAATATATAAATATAAGGTCAAGTTGAGGATTGAATGCATGGAACATAATAGAATATTTGATGATGCTTAGAGGAAGCAAATTAGAAGGATAAGTAGAAT
Source organism: Cupressus sempervirens (assembly GCA_028749045.1). Taxonomy (NCBI): domain Eukaryota; kingdom Viridiplantae; phylum Streptophyta; class Pinopsida; order Cupressales; family Cupressaceae; genus Cupressus; species Cupressus sempervirens. The sequence continues at coordinate 278,986,106 of CM053791.1, forward strand.
ATACTTGTTGAGCTGCAAAGATACATTCGATCAGGAAGGATCAAGTATACAAGCCAAAATTGAGATTTATAATCAGCAATTTAGTTGCATCAAAAATCAGCTCATCTCATTGTTACCTTCTAACCATTGTAGTAGTGATCTAAAACTCTTAACAAAGTTGGCTTAACAACTATTTGTAAATCCTTTAACAAGGTGACATTTCTAGATTGAATTGTCTAAAGACCTCTAACAAGGCCACTCCTAATAGGGTGATTAAATCCTCTAACAAGGTCACACCTAACAGTGTTTTTTGTATCCTTTAATAGGGTTGGTTTCTAACAGGGCTCACTTCAAAAGAGTGAAAATCAGTAGCTAGTTGCAATTGGTGGTTTTTTCCAAATTAGGTTTCCACATTAAATCTTGGTGCCAATTGTGTTCATGCTATTTCTTTTATGGGACTAAATTAAGTAAGATTAATCATAGATTATATATTAAATATTTTCATGTTAAGCAATTATAGAGTTATTTCAATGTTTACCGAGTTAAAGCATTCCTAGTGTAAATTGAGTGCATGTGTGTTTGCCGAGTTACAACAGAATTTAATTTAAATAGATTTTTGTTTTATATTGACATCTAAGGGATCTAGGATTTATCTTAGTGGTAAATAATTCACCCCTCCCCTCTTAATTACTCCTCTTATATTTCCAACAATGTTCTCATGGAATGGGTTGAAACAAATCATAAGATACCGTATGACCCCTTTTGACCCATTCCATGACAACATACAAACTCCTAGGGTCCCTATGACCACTAGGGGATTTTGTTACCATGGAATGGGTTGCAAGACATCATAGGATACTCCATGAACCCCTTTGACCCATTCAATAACAATATATGAACTCCTAGGGGTCATAGGAGCCCTAGGGACATATGTTATCATGAAATTGGTTGCAAGGGGTCATAGAATACCTTATGACCCCTTTCAACCGATTAAAATAAATATAATATGTCCCTAAGTTTCCTATGACACCTAGGGACATATGTTGTCATAGAATGGTCAAAAGGGGCATAGGATATCCTATGACCCCTTTTGAGCCATTACATAATGACATATGATAACATAAGTTACATAATATAATCTAATTATTGTCAATCAATATTGCACCTATAGAAAGATGCAAGATCTAGTTATCTTATTCAAACATGGAAACTCTCTTTAGTAGTGGGTTGTCCTAAAATGAGAGATGAATCTCTAGATTTGGCCAGTTCCTAAATAGTGATCACCTAAAAAACCTAATTGGAATGTTTGAAAAGGGGTGAGAAAGGAATGATAATTATGAATACTAAACCTAGATGAGATGATACACCAATTATTTGTATGTGCATTTAATTAAATCAACACAAGTTACCCACAATACCATTGATTCATAATACCCAGAGAAGCATGCAATTATGCAAGGACCTAAAATCTTTTGTTTTGAAAGGAAAACCTAAGGTTTACCATTTTTGCACAAAAAGAATAAGGACACAAAAAAAGACCTAAAATTATAAGTATCAAAATACTAACACACAATAAGGACTACAGACAAATTGTAGGAAAACACAACATAAAAGCATGGAATCCACAATACTACAAACAAGAATTAATCAAAAGGAACAGTTGTATCTGTATAACCAATGCTAAAAAATCTCTGCTACAAGTGCCCCACAATCAAGTTCACAAATTTGCAATATGAAAATTGTATGAGACAAAAAAAGGAGACCTCAAAATGAGGTAAAAATACAATAAATAGAGCTCAAAACCCTAACTCAAATATGAGAAAAATGCATGAAAAGAAAGATTGAAAAATGTTCCAAACTATAAAGAAACCCAACAAATCTGCCCTCAAGTACCTGTACTACTACTAGTTCTTTGAAATCTCTCTCCTATTACTCAAAAACTCATGCAAAAACCCTAGTTTAGATCTCAAAATCATGCCAAAAATCTCATATGTTAACCTACCCAAAGTTATGTGAAAACTGCATATTGAACTGCTCCCTGATTGAGAAAGATTTCCCTATGATGTTTAGTTAACTCAAAAAGTATTCCTTGGTTGAAAAATAGGACTATTTATCAAACTAGAAGTCACTTTGAGTCTCCAAATTTAGGACTACCAAATGAACTTAGTTAACTCACCACTTGCATATCAAAATAGTTAATAAATATCAAGTATTTTATAATTTTAACACTTGAAATTATTAATTTTACAATAGTTTTGTGCAAGAAAATAAAATAATTTAGCATTTTAAAATAATTAACATATTCAATGCTTTATAACTTTAGCATCTTAATATTTTGCAACTTAAACTCTTAACTCAACAAGTAACCCTGTAAAGGTATGGGAAGCAATAGTGACGGGAGCAGGGGGAGCGGGTGTTTTCAAAATTTGAATTCATGCAAGAGCAGGAGTTCCTTGGATGGTCTAATTTGGGTCCCTGGACTGGAGCACAAACAACAAGATGGAGGCTGTCTGGCTGCTCCTGGCACTGGGGATAGGTCGAAAAGCGCAGTTGGGGGTCCAGCTATCCTAATCAAGGAAGCAGCCAAGTCTCCTTTGGTTTCCAAAACAAACGTGCAAGGAACTACAAAATGGTCCTCACTTTTTGGGGTTAAACCTTCTATTAAGTCCTCTTTCCCGCCTGTTAAAACTATTCAAAATTCGATGATTGGTTCTTGTGCAATAGCCATCTTGGATGAGATTGTAGACCATAATATTCAGACTATGGCTTCTACTTTGGTTGGGAAATTTCTGGGGCCTAGACCAAGCATTGACAAAGTTAGGCAGCTCATAAAACAAAAATGGTCTCTCAAGGGCCAGGTCTCAGTCACAGCTATGGAAAAAGGCTTTATGTCTTTCGATTTCACTTGCTCAGAAGACCTTGCTAGCATTCTAAGTGAAGGGCAATGGGCCATGGGTCGTTCTTCCCTTGTGCTCCATAAATGGTCATCTGGCATGAGCTTGAATGATTCTTTTTTTGCCCAAGCTCCTGTGTGGGTAAGACTACCAAAAGTACCACTTGAATACTGGAATGAGGACATCTTTGTGGGAATTGCTAGGACCTTTGGGGAACTCCTCTCAACGGATCCAATTACTGCTTCCAAGCATCACCTCAATTTTGCATGCATCTGCATTGGGGTGAGAGATGGAACAGACATGCCTGAGTTCGTTGAACTTCATTCCAAACTTGGAGTGCACAACCAAAAAATCATCTATGAAATGATCCCCTTTGCATGAATCCTCTGCCTGAAGGCTAGTCATAAGGCCCACCAGTGCCCCAAAGAGGCAAAGAAGAAGATCACGAAACTAGTCATCCTTAATAATACCATGAAACTTGCTACATGCCCTTCTGGTAAGGGAAAGATGAAGCTGCTCTGGAGGTGCAAACTTTCTGTGGTGTAGGGGAGAAAGGTTGTTAGCCTAAAAGACACAGTAGCGAAGGACACTATTCAGAAGGATCCCCCCAAGGAGAATGCTAGTTCCCCCCCCCCCCCCCATTGAATAGGGCCCTGTCTTGGAAAAGACAATCTCAGACCCATTAGAGGACCCAAAGGTGCAAGTGAGCCCCTCCTCCTTAGCCACGGGTCTCGTTGTGGAGTAGAATCTCCCTTTAGAATCTATAGTGCAGTCTTCTCCCGCAGTGGAGGAAGTCCCTCTTTTGGGAGCTACAGTGCTAAATCGCCTAGAACAGGAATCCCTAGCCTGAGAAAAGGATAGCCAAGCTAAGTGTCTTCCCCTTGAGGACACTCTGGCTTCTTCAGGGGTCATCACTGGAAACGGGGGAGATTCTTCTACCCCTATAGGAATTGAGGCCAAGCTTCATCTCCTCATTAAGAACACTGATCCATCACAGCTCACCCTATGGGAAGATAGGTTACATAACAGTGTGATGGATAGCCTTGATGATTGGTGCATGGTCAAGAAGAAAAAGAAGAACCAGAAGAAAACTTCCCCCCCCTTTCTCCTGCTTCAACTAGAAGTATGGTTAAAGCTAATATTGGGTCACCCCCCAAGGGAGCAGGAAGAAAGAACTTAAATCAAATTCTGCAAGAAGAAACAAGAAGGAACCTGGCAGATGGAAGCCAGAGGTCCATCAAGGATTTCTCAAGAAGTAAGAAATGAAAGTTATCTCATGGAACATAAGGGGCCTTAATGGAGCTCACAAACAGGAACTCATTAGAAATATGATTAGAGACCAAAGACCTAACTTTCTAATGTTACAGGAAACTAAGATGAAAAGGGACCTGGTAAGAAGGATATCTTTTAGTAAAACTTTTTGCTGCAAAGCTTCTGATTTGGATGGAGCTTCAGGTGGTGTCCTAACCTTGTACAACACCAAAGCTTTCAAGTTAACTACTCTTTACAGCTCTACTAATGCTCTTCTTTGTAAGGTTTTTCACATCCAAAGCAATGAATCTTGGCTAATCCTTAACCTGTACACCCCCAATACCAAGAAAGAAAGGAACTGCTTCTAGACCAAGCTCCTTGGCATCTTATCTAATTGTAACTTGAATAAAGGGATTATAATGGGGGACTTCAACTCGCCTCTATCTAATGTAGACAAAAGGGGTGGTCATGCCTCGGATCAAGATAGTAAACACGACCTTGCTTCATTCATTTAGAATCTTGCCTTCCTAGATTTGGACCTTCAAGGTGGTAGCTTCACTTGGTCTAACAGAAGAATTGGGGGTGATAGTATTCAAGTTCATATTGATAGAGCCCTCATCTCCCCCGAATGGCTCCTCTCCCACTCCTGTAGATTATCCCTCCTCCCCAGGGTGGGCTTTGATCATTCCTCGATTTCTCTTTCTGCCTCCCCCCTTTCTAGAAATAAGGCCTTCCCTTTCCGCTTTGAGAAAATGTGGCTCTCACACCCTGCGCTGGAAGGTAATATTTCCCATTGGTGGAGCATTGAGGTTGAAGGAACTGCAATGTACAGAGTTGCCCAGAAGCTGAAAAATGTGAAAAGAAACATCAAATCATGGAATAGAACTGACTTTGGCCACATCTTCTAGGAGAAAGATGAGATATCTGATCAGCTCTCTTCTATTCAGGATGAAATCTAGCATTCAAGATACAATGCTCATAATAGCCAGCAAGAAAAGGCCATCCTTTCAGATCTGCACAACATCATATCTAAGGAAGAGCTTTTTTGGAAACAGAGATCAAGAGTCAGTTAGTTGAAGGAAGGAGACCACAACACCAAAAATTTTCACCTAACCACCCTTAAGCACGGGGCTAATAATAGAATAACCAACATTGTTAAGGGCCAGGTTCAGGTTACCAAAGAGGATGAAATTAAGAAGGAAGTTGTCTGCTACTTCTCATCTCTCCTCTCTATTGATCCTTCCCTCTCTGGGTCTAAACAAGAGGAAATTCTAGTGATCATTCCCCCCATTCTTCAAATTTACCACAACTCCATGCTGAAGGAAATCCCCTCCTTAGAGGAAATCCATCAAGCCCTCTTCTCTCTCCTGGGGGATAAAGCTCCTGGCTCGGATGGTTTCCCAACTTTCTTCTTTCAGATCTTTTTGGAATGTAGTGAAAAAGGATGTGGTTAAAGCGGTTCAGGAGTTCTTTGGAGCCAGGAATTTGCTTAAAGAACTTAATGCTACCTTTCTGGTCCTCATCCCTAAAATCTTGGGTGCTAATTCTCTGGATAAATTTAGGCCCATTAGCCTCTGCAATTCCTTCTATAAGATCATTGCCATGGTTCTCACTTCTAGGCTCCTCAGTGTTCTCCCTCTGATTATCTCTCCTCAGCAAACCGGCTTTGTCCCTGGCAGGCAGATCCTTGATTCAGTTGTTTTAGTTCATGAGGTTATCCACTCTCTTGAGGCAGGCAAAAAGGAAGGCTTTCTTCTTAAGTTGGACCTGTCAAAAGCTTACAACAGGGTTGACTAGTAGTTCCTCTTTGCTGTTCTTCGTGCCTTTGGCCTCGATGATCAGGTTTGCAAGCTCATATCCCAACTTGTGTCTTCACCCTCTTTGTTAGTTCTGGTCAACGGCCAACCCTCTCCTTTCTTCTCCCCCTCTAGGGGTCTAAGGCAAGGAGACCCCATCTCTCCGGTCCTATTTGTTATCATGGTGGAATGCCTTGGTAGACTCATCCAGAAGAAGATCAGGGATAGGTATTTAGTGGGTTTGAGGCCTTCTTCAGGTCCATCCACTTTCACTCATCAACAATTTATGGATGACACAATTTTGGGGGGTGAAGCTTCAGTTTGAGAGGCCAGAACCTTCAAAAGCATTCTTAATTCCTACACAAGGGGTACTAGACAAGCTATTAACTTAGACAAGAGCTCTGTCTTCTTCCTCAACACTCCTCTAGAGAGGCAGAGGAAAATTGCTTGAATTCTGGGTTGTGGCATTGGGTCCCTACTGGCGACTTATCTTGAGCTTCCTCTAGGCTCCAAACCCCCGGACTCCTTTTGGATAAGCATTATCGACAACTTCATCAAGAAACTTGCTGGTTGGAAAGGGGCCACCCTCGGTCAGGCAGGTAAATGCACCCTGGTTAACTCGATTCTCTAGAACCTCCGCACCTATGCCCTCAGTCTCTTTGGGATTTCGATTAAGTTTGCAGACAGAATGGAGAGGATTCAGAGGGAATTTCTCTGGACTGGAACTGATGACCACAAGAGATACCACCTGGTAGCCTGGGACCAAGTTTGCTTGCCCAAAAGCCAGGGAGGTCTTGGAATTAGGAAAATTTCTCACCTCAATCAATCCCTCTTAGCTAAACTCCCTTGGCACATCTTCCAAGGCACAGGGGTTTGGAGGGACATCTTGGCTAAGAAGCACCTAGGAGGCCTATCTCTCTCCTCCATTTTCTAGGGGGGCAAGCTGCCGTTGGGTTCTAACATTTGGAATGGTATCTTGAAGGCCCTTCCCCTTGCTAAATCTAGGGCCAAATGGAAAGCTGGAATGGGAGACAAAATCCTTTCTTGGTAGGACAGTTGGCTTTTTCAAAAACCTTTCATTCGGCAGGTGGGCTGATCAGGCAATAGGCAGATATGGTATGTTGGTTAGGAACTACAGAAATGGGAATGAATGGCACAATTTGGCAGAGCTTTCACAGGATCTCGAGCCTTTGATGGCCTCTTTGTATGCTATCAACATCAACCAGATAGGTGATGCCTTAGTCTGGGAGACTCTTCTGGAGGCCATTATACTGTAGCCTCAGGCTATCTTTCCCTTGTGGGCACAGGGGAGAAACCTATTTGGGCCAAGGCCTGGACCCCTGGATTAATGCCCAAAATCAACATTTTCTTTGGCTCCTCTTGCAAGACAAAATTCTTACCCTAGATAATTTAGCCAAGAGAGGCCAAATTATTCCCAGCAGATGCTGCCTCTGTAAGCATGACCTGGAAATGGTTAATCACATTTTCATTCACTGCCCCTTTTCCTCTAGAGTGTGGAGTCTTCTGACTTCCAATATGAACTCCCACTAGGGCCGCTAGCCAGTATCCAGGATTTCTTCATTTAGTGGAGTAGCAACCACAAAGGCCTGGAATCCCAAATTTTGAGTTCCTAGATCATCCCACACTTTTGCTGGGGAATCTGGAAGGAGCGCAACAATAGGATATTCAGAGACAGAGAAGCTCCTAAGGGTATTATAGCAAAGAAAATTGATGGCCTCATGAAAGAGAACTATTCTACAACTAGAGATGGAAACATAAACGATGGAGGGAAAATTAAGACCAGGAAAGAAGATAGGATCAAAAGAAGATAGCAGGCTACTTGGTCCTTCCCCCTCGAAAATTGGCATAAAGCCAATTTTGATGGAGCGGCTAAGGGGAACCCTGGTCCCACCGGATGTGGTGGAATCATAAGAAATAGCTTAGGAGGGGGCATTGCTGCTATCTCCTCCCCTATTGGTCACCAAACCAACCATTTGGCTAAAGCCAGTGCGGCCAGACTCACTGTTAAGTTGGCCCTGGACTCAGGGATCAAACAACTATGGCTTGAAGGAGACTCCCTAAATATAATAAATTGTATTTTAGGATTAACCAAACCATCATGGACCATTGAAAGCATAATTGAGGACCTAAAAATGGTGTTGAGAAAATTCAAAAATTACCACGTCAGCCATGTCTACCGTGAAGCTAACGCGGTTGCTGATTGGTTTGCAAACACAACGGTCACATTCAATTCGATGATGATGTGGGGAAACAATAATCATTTTTCGGCAACGGCTATGGAGCTCATCTGAAAGGAGAAAATTCAAGGTACCAACTCAAAATCTTTTTATGATGATGAGACATGCTAAATCATGTTTTAAAAAGGGAATCAATTGGAGTTATACAGAACCCCCACCGTTTCATAATAACGTGTACAGATTACATGAGCAAAAGAAAGCCAGAGTTAAACCCAAAAATACGCGCATTAAAGCTCTCATCCTTAGGGATTTTTCCATCTTTGAGCTTTGCAATTCTGTTAAGGGTTTATGGTTAGAGAGGCATAATATCGAAATGGTGGGAGAAAGGATTAGAAGAGAGCCATGGGGAGAAACAGAGAGCTGGAAAGAAAAAGGGAAGGTTTGGAAAAAACTCCAGAAGGGCGGCATAACCAGCTTCATGGAGAGGCTCCATGGTTTTGATGCGGGGGTTACCAAGATTATGGTTGAAACCTGGCACAATAGAAAGGTCATAATTGATGGTGTCTCCCACCAAATCAGAGAGGGTCTCATTGCGAAGGTGACAAGCTTCTCCCAAGAAGGCATGAGCTTCTTCAAGGATAAGAAGATGTCTGCCAATGCTGTCAACGCTTTCGTCAAGAACGACAAGGAGAAAAGAAAACTGGTAAAGATTGACACCTTCTACAACATTGAGACCATCAAGAAGTTCTGGGGGCTTGTTCTGAGGATCATCATAGAGTATGTCACTTTGGAGCCCAGGTTTGATAGAGTTAGGACCCATCATTTTGTTCTGCTTAATCATTTTAGACATAAAGTGAAAATCTCCTTTCCTTTCTATATTTATACTTCTATGACTAAGAATATAGAGAGTTACAAGAAATGTCTTGTCAAGAACCTCGCCCTTCATGAAGGTCTTCTACTCCTCATTTTTGAGTTTCTAAAAACCTAGACAAGAGTCAAGTCCATTGGGGTTTCGGGTGGCTCCTTGGAGGACACTGCTAGCTCAGACTCAAGGGAAGTGCGCGTTGTGAAATCTGTCAAGTCTGAAACCCCAAAAGCCAAACCCTCTCCTCACTTCCCTAGCAAGAAGAGCCCCAGGTGCCCTCCCCCTAACCCCCCTACCCCTCATCCTAAGGAGTCTAGTGATGAGTCGGATACAGAGTCAGAGGAGGTAGATTTGGTGGTAGAGAAGGAAAGTGAGATGGAAGATGACAAGGAGAAAGATAATGATAAGAAGGAGGTGACCCCCTTGGTAACCCAGGATAACCCCAAGAAAAGAAAATTGGACCAGACCCCAACCCATGATCATCTTAGTGATAACGCTGATTTTCCCCCAAGCCCTACTGTGCCCACCTCCCCCCTGGAGGTCCCCATTTCACCCCCAGAAGAGATGATAGAAATTATGGTTGAAAAGGGAGGGGAGGCCATCAGGAAAAATAAGAGAAGAGCCTGGAGAAATTTTAATATGGATAGTGTCAGTATGGGCATTCTTAGAGAACCTGCTAAAATCTAGGTGTTGGGGGATCTTGACAGTAGCACCCACTATGACGAGCTCCTTGACCCAACTCTTCTGGTTCTCTCTGAAAATGTTCGTGAAACGGGTTTCAACTTTCTCAACAATGCAAAGAACAGCCTAATTGACAATTTCTGCTCCATTAAGTGGCTTTTTCAGGAAATTGAGACTCTCAAGGACAAGTCCAACCAGACCAACAACAGGGGGGATTTCAAGGATCAAGAGGCCAGAGGCAGTAAAGACCAGGTGAGCAGCCAGGAAAAAGATAGAAGCCAGGGCCCTAGAGACAATCAAGAGGACAGAATCACTCGGCTCGTGCAGAAGGTCCAAAGGCTGGATTTCGTCCACCAGGTTGTGACTAAATAGATTGTGGATACCCTCCATACCTTGAATGAAAACATTGTTAATCTGGGGGACTATTTGACCAATGCCGGTCTTGTGGGGAACGTGGAGCAGAGTACAGAGCATGGAACCAGCCGGGAGGATCCTCAGAAAGAGACTGGAATCCAAGAAGGTCAGGGGGACCAGATGCATTTCCTCCCCATGATCTAGGAGGAAGAGGCCAACCAAAAGGAAAGTGACGCTGTAGAAACCTTGCAGGAAATGGAAAAGAAGGGACACTAGTCAGCCCACCAGGCTCTGTTCCTGGCCTTTGTTTCTCAGGCTTCGGGCCTTTTTGTTTTTGGCCTTTTGAGGCAGCTTTTTTTTTGTCTTTTTTGCTTTAAGTTGTTTTATGCTGTAAAACTTTGGGTTTCAGGATCCCTGTAAAACCTGTTTTCCTAATCAAAAACTTTAGCATCTTAATATATTAATTATACAAAATAATCATGTAAAAGTCATTATATTAGCTTGTCTATTAATATAACTATATCTAATACATATCAAATAATTAAAGTAATTATTCAAGAAACACTAAATGTAAACATATTAATAATTTAAAAAATAATAATCCTTATTTTGTTTCAAAATTATATATATTAAATGATATATGATTTTTTAACTTTTTAGAAAATAATTTAATACATTTAAATAGGAAACAAAAATAGTTATGCAAAAATACTCTTACCACACTTGTGGATCCAAAAATTTTATATCTTAGGTTTAATATGCATACTGGGGCTCCTTGAGAATCACTGACCTGAATGTTCAAATTTTTTGACAGTCATACGCTGCTAAAACAATGCCACAAAAAATGGAATGGTGCTAAAATATTGTTGTGGATTCTGATTGATTTGGATTTTTGTGAGTTGGAGTGCATGTCCAAAGAAGCCTAATTGACGCTCAACCTTTTGTCCTTCAGTGGACAAACATTTAACTTCTTTAGACACAGGAAAGCAAGTTGATCATATTGAACTTCTTTTTGATAGACCTATAAATTTGTTTTTGTTTTTGAGCGAAGAAATTCCTTGCCTAATCAATCCTTCTACAGTGTTGGTAAGTTGATCTGCGTCGGATTGTCTTTTTTATTTCATTTAGATCTGTTTGATTAATTAAAGTTGCTCCCCTATTTTCCTTGATGAATTTTTTCTTGGTACCTATTTGAAATTGATAATTTTTAGTCTCACTTTAGTGGTTTCACTAATGTCACAATGCTTTCCAATTCGCTAGCAACCTTAATTGATACATTGTCGATAGCCAAACTTGATCCATTGATGAAACAAACATCTAAACCTTTGAAATATCCAATCTTTCCCTAGAAATGCTTCTCCATTTGGGATACCTAATAGTCAACTTGGCAGAGATTCTTGTTTTAGTATGATGATCAAACCCACTATGTTAATCTATGTGAAAAATAGTAGAAGTAGTGAAGATGACATGGTGTGTGGATGCTCCTTCTTCTTAATTGGAAAATGGATGAATTAGTGTGCAATGTATTTTATGTTAGACACCCAATCCCAATACAGTGGACATCTTGATTGCTTTAGGTTTTAGGTGTTTCTCTATGCTTATTTGCACATGACAAAACATGCCCACTTTGTTAAACTATGAAAAGGTTAGGAGTACATTTTGTTGGAATGTTAATTGATAAATAATGTGGGGTATCCATCTCAATTAGGAAAATGCCATTGATTGTGGTGTATAATGTAAATCCAACCTGAGGGGAACTTATCTTTAGGCTTCAGATGTTTCTGGGGCTTGTTCAAACATGACTGAGTGCACCATTATGATATATATGTAATTACATTTTCTTGGATTGTCGATTTTAAAGATACCCATTACTTTAGAATATACAAATCACATATTATCTTTTAGAGGACACCTTTGTCAACCATTCAAGACTTTGTGACATATTCTCTGTGATAACTAATATACCATATCCTTATACCAGATGTCTAAAATGATTCTTTCATTTGTATATATTTGGAAAACTAGTCCATCTGCTGTGTCTAATATCAACTTTTTCAAACCTTCTCCTCTAACTAATTTAATTGGCTGAATTTCTAAATTGAACTCTTTTAATATCACATTTCACTTGCCTCTTCTTTCACCAAATCCTTTTTTTCATCATCAAGAATTTGAGTGTTGGATCTAGCACAATGGAAAAAATATCACTCCCCAATGTATACTTGTTTTCCTGGTATTTACTCAACCCAAATTCTAAAATGTTTAGTCAAGATGTGCAAAGGAACATCTAAATTCAAGCTTTAAAATGGTCGAGGGTTTATCCATTTTTTTTGTAGTCTCATAATTCCAAATCATCCAACTCATTGTCATATATGTGTTGCATTTCAAATTTCCACAATAGGAAATCTTTAGAGAAACTATATTTTCTACACCACATGTTTAGTTGACTTTACATCCAATACATCAAACCCAATCTAGTCACAAAGATAAACAAGATACTCACCCATAATGTAATCATTAATGCAACATCACACATCTAAGAAAGAATTCCTCTACTTATTATTTTCATGATAAATTTATATTTACCAACAAAAGTTGCATTGAAGATAAATTATTGAAAAGAAAGGACAAACATCGATGAAAGAAAGGTTTAATAGGTTGTATTCCATAGTTAGAAAGGAAGACAAAATAAGAAAGATTTTAACTTTCTAATGTTCCACTATGTATAGAAAATATTATTAGAAAACTTTTTGTGAGATTATTTGATATATATAAAACTATCAACATAACCCTTGCACTCTTAAAAGGTACAAGTGCTAGTCCTATTAAACTCTAATTTTTTTGATAAGTCATGATTGTGCTAAATGATCACTTTCAATCTACATTTTTATTCTCCAATGGCCGCAGTCATAAGGTTTCTCATTTTTCTTGCAAGCTGCACACTTTTGGTATCTTTTTGCAACAATATAATGAGGGTTTATTTTTCTTAAACAAACTGGAGCATGGGTTTTGATTATCTTTGCTAAACACCCAAACAATTTTTTATTTGTCTCCTTGTTGATAGAGTTTGGAAAAGAGTTGAACTTTTCTTTCAGCTGAAAGTATGAATTTGTAATTCAAAAATCTCCATTTTAGATTGAATGGATATTCCTCATCATTTTCAATAGGATCACTCTAATTTCCCATACCGGACAAATGGTTTACAATGTTGATATTTTTGATTAAATATTTTCATAATATTTCCTATTTGAAAGTAATTATTTAAGCACAATAAAGGGTTTTCCTGATAAGTATTAAAACAAAAACCTCTAACCATTCTTATTATAGATCTTTAGTGGAAGTTGTCATGAGCCTTCTTGTGTCTTTATTCTTGATCTTGGAGACTACTTGGTTGCTTTCTTTATTGTAGGTGAAGACCTCTTTTGTCAAAGTGTATTGCTTCAAAACTGTCCTCTATGATCAAAAAAAATTTAAGATAAACTTTACAACATAGTTCATGAATATTTCCTAAACATTTGATATCAATTGGGGATGGCTTAAACATCACACACTAAGTTTCATTCCACTACTAAAAGTGTTAAATAGTCAAAGTTGACTTTTTTTTTCCAAGCTTATTTTCTCCTAGTGTGTGATGTTTAAGGGTGGCCAATAGATTTTTCCTTTGTTTAATCATGGAATTGTGCTCAATAAACATCACAAATGTCACTAGTTCAATCTCAATCTTTTTTTGTTGTTCCATTACTTTTTCTATCCCTCATAGACTAAGTTTGGCTTGAATTTATTATGGAGTTTGTAATAACCTTTTGCACATTCTATGTCAATTTTTTGTTGTAGAAGCTCTTGTCTTGTAATGCTTATCTTATTGACTAGAAAATTAAACTCTTTTCCATGACCATTGTAGGTTTTCCTGCTAAAATCTCTTGAAACAAGTCTTTTTTTCTATTCAATCTTTTGTTCTCATCAACTGTAAAGATGCACTTCAGTATCTATTCGATTTGGATACAGCTATCCTCCCTACAAATTGTACCATTGACTAAATTTCAAAAAATGAAAATACAATGAAATTTTTTGAATTTTTTAGCAATTGATCTTCATGATCTATATATTTTATGATCGAAAATAACAAAAATTTTGAAAAATTTTCACTATGTTTCCATTAAATTTGAACCCATTCTCTAATTGTAGTTTTATGAATGTTAGAATTATTAATTTCTACTAAGAATTAAATGTTTATAGATTATTAGGTTTAGGTTTAGGGTGTGTTGGTTAAAGTATTTTCTAGAAGTTGAGTCAGCCGTAATATTTTCTAGAAATATTTAGATATTTTGTCTTGTCGGCTAATGTTAGATTTCTCTAGAATATTGTACACTTCCCTATAAAAAGGTACTATGTATTCATTTGAAATCATAGAGATTGAAATATAATATATTTTAATTGTGCAGAGGATTATTGTGTGCAAAAGATATTTTACAAAAGGAATTGGAAAAAGTAAGAAATGAAATGGAAGAAAAGTCTAAATTGTTAAATCAAATTAGTGTCCATATAGAGGCAATTGAAGAGCTAGAGGATAGGCTAAAATTTGTGGAAGAAGTACATAATTGGAAGGTAAAGGAAACATGTAAGTTGTTGTCACAAAGGTTTACACCCTTGTCTTGTGAAACATGGAAACAACCTCTAAGTTGTAGGATTTGAACTATGAGGTTGAGTCTCCAGAGAAGGCCGGCATCCTTTACTATCAGGGTGCACCTAACTAATCTTGGAGAGGAAAAGCAAGAAGGACTGCATGAAAAGAAAATCTACCTACTCTAACTTAAGGAGGTGATGCACCAAAATAGAGTGTTCAAACCAATCTCTACCCATACATGCACTATTGAACCATCATGACATCAAGAGATATACACATCTAGACTTGCTTTAATCTAAAAACAATCACATGCAAATTAGAAAACCCAAATGAATCACACAAGGAAAGAGAGGGTTCACTTATATATCATTCATAGGCCAAAAGATATACAGTCATGCAAGATTGCAGATTTCTACAATACACCAATGAGAGGCAAATAGTTCTTGCACTTTACATTAATGGCTGAAGGAGATAAGGTAGAATGTCATATAGTTCAAAGGCAAAGGGAATTTATAGTGAAATTGTAGAGCAATACCAGAGAAGTCAGAGAAGATTCAACCACGCTGACAAAATTTACAAAAATTGCCTTTATAGTTCAAGCATAACTGAGATATTTTCTATCTGAAGTTACCCCGCAACAACTACCATTAAGTCTTGATAAAGATCTAAAAAAAAATTGATATTTGTTGAAACAAAGCTCTGACAAAAACTAAACCATTCTAACCAAGTAGATGGATAAAATGAGGTGGTGGAGTGTTTTCCTTTGTTCACTGAGTTCAACATTCATTTGGGAGTAGTTGCCATTGATCACAAGGATTAGATCATGTAGGAAAATTTGATCTCCTTCATTTTTGGCTCGTGGATCAGCAAAGTCAGTGTCAACCGAACTCTGCCACTAGGATGAGCCACGTAGGCCAATAGCCATTTATTTTTTTGCCATCTCTTAAGATCTCCACATGGTTGACCAACCAACTGAGCCACCTTACAACTTCCTGACCACGATGTCACATAACTGCCAGTCTTCACCGCTAATGCTAATCGCAGCATTATCTCCCCGGGCCCACAAGGACACGTGTCACTGAATCACTATCTCACTATAAATAAAAAGTGAGCAACTTGCCATAGCAAGATAGTGACCATCGTAGATCTTAACAAGATCATGTGGAAGACATTGATACATTACTTAAGAGAAATATGGTGGGTCCCTTGTCGCTATGTCATTGTTCATAACCCTTGTGTAACTCACCATAGCGAGATAGCAACGATTGTATATCTGAGATTGAACTGACAACATAAAGTATTCAAAAGAGTGGTGGGTCCCATACTCACTATGTCACATATAGTAAACAACATGCAACTTTCCATAGCGAGATAGTGAGGATCATTGATTCCAAGCTTGATCTAACGATCAGAACTCCTCATGTATTTTATGAAAGGGGTGTGGGTCCAATGTACCACTGCCACTGAGCTAGCTTAACATGTTGGCACACATAATGACATCATTTTTTCTTGACCATATCATGTTTGTCATTTTCAAGCATGTCACTATCTTGCTATCAGCAAAAATTACAAACTTCTCGATAGCGATATAGTGAGCTCAGGCGGTTTACTAAAAATCAGTGCCAGACTTTATTCTTCAGTACTGCAACAAAATTTTGATGGTCGCTATCTCGCTATGGGAAACAACCTTGCAACTTTTCATAGTGAGTACGCAACATCCATAGATCTTAACAAGATCTGACGGTGGGGAAAGTTGCAGGCCAGCAGAAACAAATTTTAAAAAGAAATATCATAAGGTTTAATTGTTTTATTTTTGTATTTCCAAGGCATTTAAGAAATACTAAAGGTGGGGAGTGACCGTTGGGTGGGCTCAAGTATTTAAATTCAAATTTTGGTGGGGGTAAAATAGGTAACATTTCTGGCAACTCAGAGGGGATGCAAGCCAGCTATGCGTGTGACCAGTGACCTTATGCATCCATTGGGCTATAGAGTCACAAAAGATTTGGATCAGTGCACTGTGAAACCCTAACCCTACCTCTATGGGAACAAAACCCTAAAAACTTGCCCTCTATCTTTGCAACTGGAACCAAAGACCAAAAAACCTTTTGTAACCTTCAAAACTTTGAAAGACTAGCTATCTCACAGAGAGAAGCTTGTGCTCGTGCACTTCTTGGAAAGTAGGAAACCAACAAAAAGAAAAATAAGATATCTTTGTATATGAAACCTCAAACCCTATCAGAAACATGGTTTAAGATAGATCCCATTGACTGGGATAGGCAAAATTTCACCACCAGGCTTGCTTAATTGAAAAGCATTGGCCTACTTGCAACTGACAATCAGATAGGGACCACTCCACAATGCATCAAATTTTGAGTGTCTCCCTAGTTTTTCCTTGTCTACATCCCATTTCAAAACTAAATCACCCTCTCTAAAGTTTTTGACCCTAGCCCTCTTGTCAAAGCTCCTTTTCACCTACTACTGATGTATTTCTAGGGTCTACATGGCCTGACTTCTTTTTTCTTCTAGCTCCATCATCTCTACCATTCTTACTATCATGGCATCATCTTCAATTAGCTCTAGTTGATGAGCTAGTTCTAGGGATGGGAATTCTAATTAAATTGAAAGCCTTGCTTCTCTTCCATATACCAACATAAATGGTGAATTTTCTATTGACCTCTTAGGTGTTATTCTATCAGCCCATAGTGCAGTCCTCAAATTTTGATGCCAACACCTCTGGTTATCCTCTATAGCTCTTTTTATAATCCTAATCAAGTTTTTGTTTGATGACTCAGCCAAACCATTACCTTGAGGATAGTAGTTTGAGGATGTGCTTAAGTAGATATTATGGTCAATTGCATATGCACAAATCTGAGCTCCTAAAAGAGATTTTGCATTATCTGAAATAATGGTTGAAGGGGCACCAAACCTAGTCAAAATTTTGTCAAGGAACTCAACAACTGAAGATTTGGTGGCATCCTTCAATGCAACTACCTCTGTCCATCTAGTGAAGTAATCTGTAGTAGCTAAAATCCATTTGTGACCAGAACTAGAAGAAGGATTGATAGGGCCTATGAAATCCAATCCCTATTGAGCAAAAGGTTGGTCCACTGAATGGGATGAAGAGGAAGGGCCGCAAGCTTTTTCTTACTAGAGAAGAAGGCACATTTTTCACACTTCCTCATATACCTATGACAATCATGGAATAGGGATGGCCAATAGTAACCAACCCTCATGACCTTCATTGCAGTTGTCCTTACTGAGAAGTGACCACCATCAGGACCATCATGAAGCTCTCTAATCATTCTTTCAGCTTGGTCTATGTCAATGCATCTTAATAGGGATCCATTAAAATCTTTCTTGAAAAGGGTACCATCAACCATAACATAAGGAATTGACTGTAATCTATACTATCTCCTTTTAGTTTTACCTAATCCTTGAGGGTATCCACTGCCTAATAAGAAATTCTTCATATCATCCATCCAATTCCTTGGGTCATCATTTCTTGTCTCTTGTTGCTCTGTTAGTATCATAGCTACTTCCTCATCCAATTCCTGAGATGATATCATCTATTTACACAACCCCTTCCCTCTTACCAGCTTGGTGATTTGGATGTCAACATCATATTCCATCACTTTAGTAATCCAACTAGCTCTCTTCTCACTAATATCTTTTCTCAAAAGAAAATCCTTCACACTGGCATAGGGTACTAACAAATGAATTTTATTATGAGATAGGAGGTGTCTAAATCTCTTCAAAGCTCTAATGACTGCAAGGGCTTGCTTCTCTACATAGTTGTATTTGTCTTCATACTCTTTAAGCCCCTCACTAAAGAAGGCTATGGGCTACTCTTCATCTTTATCATTTGTTTGAGTCAAGATAGCAGAAATACTTGACTCACCACCTAGGGTATAAAGGATGAAATCCTTTTCAAAATTTGGATTTATGAGAGTGGGGGCCGAGGATATGGCTACCTTAATCTCTTCAAAACTTTCCTTCCCTTCCTTGGTCCATGCAAAGATCATACTTTTCTTGAGCATAGTTGTAAGGGGTTTTACCATGGTAGCAAGATTAGAGATAAATCTTCTCACAAAATTTATCCTACTGAGGAAACTTTGCAACCCTTTCTTATGTTTAGGAAGAGGGAGAGCAAGTATTGCTTTTGTTCTTTCTAGATCAATGGTTAAACCATCCTCAGATACAATGTGTCATAATAATTTTCCTTGATTGGTAGCAAAGACACACTTTCTTGGATTAAGGGATATCCCAGACTCTCTACACCTCAAGAACACCTGTCTCAAATGATCAAAATGATCTTCTACACTCTTTGAATACATTTTTTTATCATCAAGGTAAACTAATAAAAACTTTTCAATCATGTTTTTGAAGGCCATCTCCATTGCCTTCTGAAATGTAGCACCTGCATTAGTTAGCCCAAATGGCATCTTACAATAAGCATAGGTACTCCATTTGGTAGTGAATGCAGTCTTGTACCTATCAAACTCTTTGACCAGTACTTGATTGTAGCCAGAAAATCCATCAACAAAATGAAAATCTCTTTGTACCACTAACCTTGGACAAAATCTACTCCATGGAAGGGAGAGGATGGTGATCTTTAAGGGAAGCTTGGTTAAGGTCCCTAAAGTCCATGCACGATCTGATTTCTTCATTCTTCTTCCTAATAGGGACAAGGTTTTCTACCCATGATGAGTGCTTGATGGGGAAAATTATATTGGCCTCAATCAATTTGGATAGCTCCTTTCTCATTAAGGGTTCAATGTTGGGATTCACTGGCCTCTATTTTTGTCTTACTAGTTTGACATTATCAATTAAATCTATGGTATGTTGAAACAACCTTGGGTCAAAACCCTTTAAATCATCATACGTCCAAGAAAATATATCATTAAATTCTTGACATAGATGAATAAAACTTTCTTGCTCAATCTCAGAACATACCTTCCCCATGTTTAAGGATTTTCCATCAGCAACCATGACTATTTTGTGATCATCTTCGTCAGCAACTAAGTTCATGACTCTGCCTCTTGCTTGGTCATGAAGATTAAAGACACTCTCTAAGGTAATGAGACCTTTAGGAAATTTTTTGGAACTGAGATTAATGATTTGATCACCATACTGATCCTGTAGTCTTGACTGGTTTCTATCTAAAAATTCTGCTTCATTCTGCAAGAAGCTTACAATGTGTTCATTAGATTCAAACACTTGCCAATGGATGTTGTTGTTAGGGATGGAAGGCCTTACTACCATTTTGGTTTGTTACTTCTTCTTCTCCTCAAGATTCCCTGGCACATCATGAGATGCACCTATTGCTGCAAGTCTATCAACATGTCTATTTTCTTTTCTAGGGATGCTTTGAATATTAAATGCATTGAAACCCTCAAGCAAATCCCATACCCTATGTTTATAAGACTTGAGAAAACCATTCTTGGTGATATTCTAATTTTTCACTTGATTAACCACCAACTCACTATCTCCATATATGCTTAAGGCTTGAATTCCTCTTTTCTGAGCAAGTAGGAGACTCTAAATCAAGGATTCATACTCAGCCACATTACTAGTGCAACTGAACTGGAGCCTAAAGGAGAAGTAGTACCTTACTTGTGCAGGAAAAATCAACATCACACTAGCCCCTGAATCATTCTTATTCCTTGAACCATCAAAGTACATGCTCCATATCTAACTCACATCTTCTTTAATCTCCACAAGATTGGGAACTAGAGCATGCTTCTCTAATATAAAATATGTACTAAGGCCTGTCTCAAGAGTTTCTGACATAGGATCAAATCTATATGCATTAGCCCATTCATCTAAGACAAAATCAGGTATCTCTACTAGGGAAGTAGTAGGCTCATTCGTTATGTCATTCTCATCTATTTCTAGGATAGTACAATTCATGTTGATGAGATTAGGGGTGTAGGGTTCAGTATGATGGAGGGCTAGAGGCTCTACTCTGATTGAAGCTTTGGCCCCATATCTTGTTCTAAAAGAAATATATGGCCAATCAAAAGATACGTAACCACCTATTTGGGTAGTGAAGTCTCTTGACAGACAAATGGAAAAATGTGGCTTGACTTTAGGAATAGATATATCTTGAGTTATAGTACAACCAGGGCATGCATGTAGGGCCATTTCCACATTCCTATGGATCCCTACAGTCTTGAAAGTACTACCATCCAACTATAATACATCCCTAACAATGGGCTCATATTTCATTCCCAAACCATCAATAACACACCTAGGCATCACTAAACTACTAGCCCCTAAATCAATCATGCAATTGTGGACTAGTTTATCCCCTATAATTAGAGAAACATAAAATGAATGGGGTCTAACCTTCTTCTTTTTTTCTTCCTCCCTTGATGGTTGTACTAAGCTTGTGGCACTTTCCATGTTGGGTGGTTGATCCTTTGGTTCAATACTTTCCAATTCTTGTTGCAGCAACCTCTTTTGCATGGGTATAGTAGCAACAGCATCCCACATGGAAATATTCACATTTGTCTTCTTCATTTTTTCTACCACACTGAATGGCATAGTAGGTGCTTTGGTAGAAGCCTTGGGAGCCACATTTGTAGGAGGTTGAGATGGAACAACCTGAGGATCGCTTGCATCCTTTTCATCGTTATTTTGCCTTTGCTGCTGAAGGGTATTTGATTGATCATTTATCGCTTGTTCATAAGGTATTGCATTTGAAGTTGATGCCTAATTGGGAGGAGGGGTAGCATCTTCAATAACTCTTCTTTGCTCCTAGTGTTGTGAGCAATGGAATCCTAGTTTACATTACAATGTTCCTCCACTTGATAATTCATAAAGGAGCAATCACCTTGTCCTTGCATATATGAGGCCTCTTTATATTGGTCCTCCTTGTATGATTTTCCTACTGTAGGCTCTTGGATGGTCAAAGCCAAATAAGATTCAGCCTTCTGACACATGCAACGGGCATAGGAGTAGTTACAGGAGGCACACAAATCTTGATCCTGGGCCATGTTGTTTTGAGGAACTATGGCCCTACTTTGGTTTATATTTGAGGTTCAAGCATGGCTATTCTATCTATTCTGATCAAAAGAATTGTTCTTGTAATTCTGATTTGGAGGCCTACCACTATTTAGAGTTTGATATTCCAATTGGTGAGCCTTACTACCTTGAGCTTGCTATCTCTAAAGTCACCACCTTGTTGCTCACTTTCTACATCACAGAGAAGCTATCCTCTAGCTTCTTCTCTTGGCCCTGCAATCTCTTATCTATGCTCAGCATCATAGATTGCATCATTTCCTTGATTTCATCTATTCCATTTGAATATGTGGAAGCTTGAGGGACTAGAGCAAGGGACTGTGATGTGGAAGTTGTGGGAAGAGGAGCCATTGTTGGTTGGTGATTTAGAACATCAGGGAAGAAGGGCATATGAGGCCTTGGAGCTAGCTTACCTCCTTGTATTAGGATATTTTCTAACTTTATTGCTATGTCATAAGCATTAGGTAAGGTATCTCCTCCCATAGTTTGGATTGTAGTGGCAATATCACTGTTAAAAGCTCTGAGGTAATGCAAGAAGGCATTACCAAGGGTAGGCTTTACTGAAGTAGGTATTCTCTCCCATGTCTTTTGAAATCTATAGTTGACATCAGTCATACATTCATGGGGAACTCTTTTTATAGTAGTCAATTGTTCTAAAAGTGACAAATGGTCACTTTTGTCCTCAAAGTGTTTGCATAGTCCTACTCCTAATCTGTCCCAATCTATTCTAGAACCATGAACCAAACCTCTATACCATTGTAATGCTTTTCCTTTCAAGGATGAGGCTAGAAGCCTAACTAGAACATCATCCTCTGTAATAACATGGATATTATAGACATTTGCAACTTCTTGAATGTGTTCTGAGGGAGAGATAAAAGTTTCACCAGTAAATTCTAGTATACTTTTGAGTGCAGATATTGGTATGTCATGTCTTTGGGCCAATAAAAGAGGACTCCCACCATTAAAGGTGGAAAAAGTATGGGCTCTAGGTTGTGAAATATAGACAAGTGATCTATTGATATGTGCTAATGGCAATCTAGGTTGAGATCTAACAACAGGAGGAGTAGAGATGGATCTTGGAGGTTTATTTGTTGCTATTACACTCCTAACTGGTGATAAAGATACTCTAGTCCTCTTTCTTCTAGGATTTGAAAATGAAAGCTCTTGGTACTAAAATTTACCTCTAGAAGATGCCCTTGTTTCAACTTTGGGCATGAATTACTACAACTTTGGTCTAGAACCAGATGTATTTGAAGCTCAGAGTCACCAAGTACTTGAAGAATGAGCCTCTTGAAGGTTTGAACACTGAAGCCAGTACTATCTCCTCAGTATTAATCTTGAAATCTTCCTTTTGACACTAGTAAACTTGAAATTTTCTAAATATTGTCCCACCGGCATGCCAAAAATTGTTGTCACAAAGGTTTGCACCCTTGTCCAAATTTTTTACCTAAGGACAACCTTGTGAAACATGGAAACAACCTCCAAGCTGTGGGACTTGAACTATGAGGTTGAGTCTTCAGAGAAGGCCGGCTTCCTTTACTATCAGGGTGCACCTAACTACTCTTGGAGAGGAAAAGGGAGAAGGAATGCATGAAAAGAAAATCTACCTACTCTAACTTAAAGGGGTAATGCACCAAAATAGAGTGTTCAAACCAATCTCTGCCCATACATGCACTATTGAACCATCATGACATCAAGAGATATACACAGCTAGACTTTCTTTAATCTAACAACAATCACATACAGATCAAAAAATCCAAATGAATGACATAAGGAAATAGAGGATTCACTTATATATCATTCATAGGCCAAAAGAGATACAATCATACAAGATTGTAGATCTCTACAATACACCAATGAGAGGCAAATAGTTCTTGCACTTTACATTAATGGCTGAAGGAGATAAGGTAGAATGTCATATAGTTCAGAGGCAAAGGAAATTTATAGTGAAATTGTAGAGCAATAACAGAAAAGTTAGAGAAAATTTGACTGCAGTGTTATCTCCTTAGGCCCGCAAGGAGACGTGTCACTGAATCACTATCTCGCTATACATAAAAAGTGAGCACCTTGCCATAGTGAGATAGTGACCATTGTAGATCTTAACAACATTGTGTGGAAGACATTGATACATTACTTAAGAGAAATATGGTGGGTCCCTTGTTGCTATGTCACTGTTTGTAACCCTCGTGCAACTCACCATAGCGAGATAGTGACGATCGTAGATCCGAGATTGATTTGATGACACAAAGTATTTGGAAGAGTGGTGGGTTCCATACTTGTTATTTCACATAGAGTAAACAACATGCAACTTTCCATAGCAAGATAGTGAGGATCATTGATTCCAAACTTGATCTGACAATCAGAACTCCTCATGTATTTTATGAAAGGGGCGTGGGTCCAAGGTACTACTGTCGCTGAGCTGGCTTAACATGTTGGCACACATAATGACATCATTTTTTCTTGACCCTACTATGTTTTTCATTTTCAGGCATCTCACTATCTCACTATCGGTGAAAATTACAAACTTCCCGATAGCGATATAGCGAGCTCTAGCGGGTTACCAAAAATTGGCGCCAGACTTTATTCTTCAGTACCGCAACAAAATTTTGATGGTCGCTATCTCGCTATGGGAAAAAACCTCGCAACTTTTCATAGTAAGTACGCGACATCCGTAGATCTTAACAAGATTTGACGGTAGGGAAAGTTGCAGGCCAACAAAAAAAAAATTTAAAAAGAAATATCATAAGTTTTAATTGTTTAATTTTTGTATTTCTAGGGCATTTAAATAATACTAAAGGTGAGGAGTGACCGTTGGGTGGGCTCAAGTATTTAAATTCAAATTTTGGTGGGGGGCAAAAATAGGTAACATAAGCTTAGAGAGAGAAATAAAAAATTAGAAGAAAAGTTAAATTTTTTTGATGATGTTGATAAAAAGAACAAAGTTTTAGAAAAAAATGTGAAGAAATTGGAAAGGAAAATAGTATGTTAAAGAAGGAACTGTCTACTTTGAAACAAGAGAAAGAATGTTTGAATGTGAAACCATTTGTAAGTGATGTATCATGTGACACAAATTATTTGTGTGATTATACAATTGAGAAATGTGATTTTGCTAAAGCTAAAAGTGTTTGTGATGAAAAGTGTTAAAAAAAAATGACAAAAAGTTTGAAGATTTTGTTTGTTATGATAATAATAGTATTGGTTTGAAGATTATGGAAAGAACGGGCTTCAAAGGTAAAGGTCTATGAAAGCATGAGCAAGGAATAAGGAATTTGATTAAGACTACAGTCAGGCCAACATATGCAAGTCTTGGATATGATGCAAATAGTGGAAAGATGAATCAAGGTTTAAGAGAATCAATTGAAAGCATAAAGATTGTGCAATGTTTACACTGTAATAGGAAAGGACATACAAAGGATAGATGTTGGGATTTAAATCCATGTAGTATTTGTGGCTTGAAAAATCATTGCGATAAGATATGTTGGAATAGAGAGTGCAATAAAGATTTTATAGCAGGTTGTATCAAAATGGATTGTCGATGGAGCTATGGATTGAATTGGCAGAAAATTGTAGGAATGATCAAAGATTTATTCAAGTACAAATGTTCAAGTATAAGAAGGAATGCAACAACATTGGAAAATCGATTAGAGAAAGGCATCAAAGAGACAAAAGGTTCTTAGTGAATCCTGTCACTAGCATTTCTGACAGATGAGGCAAAATTATCAATGGATCTTGTGAAAAGAGGAAATCGTTGGTAGCCAATTGCTAACAAAATATTTGTAAAAATTAAAGGCCACAACCTTGGAAGACACTACTCATGCATTAACAGATTTGATATATATAAAACTATCGACATAACCCTTGCACCCTTAAAAGGTACAAGTGCTAGTCATATTAACCTCTAATTTTGTTGATAAGTCATGGTTGTGCTAAATGATCACTTGCAATCTACATTTTCATTCTCCAATGGCCGCAGTCATAAGGTTTCTCATTTTTCTTGCAGGCTGCACACTTTTGGTATCTTTCTACAACAATATAATGAGGGTTTATTTTTCTTAAACAAACTAGACCATGGGTTTTGATTATCTTTGCTAAACACCCAAATGATTTTTTATTTGTCTCCTTGTTGATAGAGTTTGGAAAGAGTTGAACTTTTCTTTCAGCTGAAAGGATGAATTTGTAATTCAAAAATCTCCATTTTAGATTGAATCGATATTCCTCATCATTTTCAATAGGATCACTCTAATTTCCCATACGAGACAAATGGTTTACAATGTTGATATTTTTGCTTAAATCTTTTCATAATATTTCCTATTTGAAAGTAATTGTTTAAGCACGATAAAGGGCTTTCTTGATAAGTATTAAAACACAAACCTCTAACCATTCTTATTATAGATCTTTAGTTGTAGTTGTCACGAGCCTTCTTGTGTCTTTATTCTTGATCTTGGAGACTAGTTGGTTGCTTGTATTGCTTCAAAGCTTTCCTCCATGATCAAAATTTTTTTAAAGATAAACTTTACAATTTAGTTTATGAATATTTCTTGAATATTTGATATCGATTGGGGATGGATTAAACATCACATACTAAGCTTCATTCCAACACTAAAAATGTTAAATAGTCAAAGTTGACTTTTTTTTTTTTCAAGCTTATTTTCTCCTAGTGTGTGATGTTTAAGGGTGGCCGATAGATTTTGTCTTTGTTTAATCATGGAATTGTGCTCAATAAACATCACAGATGTCACTAGTTCAGTTTGAGTCCTTTGTTGTTGTTACATTACTTTTTCTATCCCTCATAGACTAAGTTTGGCTTGAATGTATTATGGAGTTTGTAATAACCTTTTGCACATTCTATGTCAATCTGTTGTTGTAGAAGCTCTTGTGCTTGTAATGCTCATCTTATTCACTAGAAAATTAAACTCTTTTCCATGAGCATCGTAGGATCCTTTGAAAGAAGTTTTTTTTTTCTATTCAATTTTTTGTTCTGATCAACTTTTAAGATGCATTTCTATTCAATCTTTTGCTATCCTATTTACAAGTTGCATCATTGATTAAATTTGAAAAAATGAAAATACAATGCAATTTTTTGAAATTTTCAGCATCTGATCTTCATATCTATATATTTTATTTTATGATAAAAAATAACAAAATTTTTGAAAAAATTTCACTGTGTTTCCATTCAATTCGAACCCATTCTCTAATTGTAGTTTTATGCATGCATGGACTAATAATCTTTTTCAATTAGTAATATGAATGTGCATCCTTTAACTTAGAAATCCCCCATTAACAAATGTCACCTTTGTAAGTGATGTATCTATCCTAGCTTGTATAGAACCTTCAATATTGTAAGTTCCCTTTAAACTTCAATTTCCTTTAGGTTTTTTAGTAGTCGAGTGTGCATATATTTATCAATTCAGCTTGAGCTAAGTGTGATATTAGGTACAAATTTTTTAACATTCTAGAATTTAATCTTTACTCTTATTTCAAACAAACTTTTGTACTTGGATTGATCTTGTAACAATCATCCTTATTGAATTGTTTGATCACTATATTTAGCACACACTCAATACTAAATGTTGTTGAAATTAATTTCTCCAACAGCCTTTGTATAATTACATCATTATATATATTCTTTAAAAAAATTTAAATACAAAATATAATATGTATTATGAAAATTTTGACACTTCAATTTGTTAAATAACATTCTTTAAAAAAAATTATCCCAATAGGGTGATCCCACAATAATGGGTTCCACTTTTTGACCAATTTTGACACTGAAATCAATATTTTTGCAACGTCATGTTCAAGTGACTATATCTCCAAAACTATAAATAATTTCAAGATGACATAAACTAGTGATTTGAATACATTTTTCCTACTTTGTAACTATATTTTTTAATCTAAAAATAAAAATATTTATGTCAATTTTTTTATCTCCTCTGAAAAGTGGTACATAATAAAATTCAATATTTTAAAGAGTGATAGTCCGTTTGACACACATAACTTTTTTTCTAGAAATGATAATGAAGTAATTCTTTCGGTGTTGGATTTGTAACATCAATATCCAGTGTTTGCATTTGGTTTGATTTATTTTTGTTGAATATTGTATAGTTTATGAAGTTTTGAAGTGACACAAATCATAATTTAGACATACGTTCTGTTTGACACAGATAATTTGAAGTCAATTTATCATAAACCTAAATTTTTTTTTTTGAATAGTAAGGAATCTCAATAAGCTAGTGCCTACATATTTTTCAAAAAAAATTTGACCTAATTTACTAATTTTCCCGAAGTGTCAAAGTCGGTTGATGTTCAATCGGTAATGAACCGGTAATGAACCTATAATGAGTTAAACTCATATTTGAAAGTCTTAATGACTAAAATATGTATTAAAATTATAGTCATTGGAAAGCTTGCTCCGAGCAGCACATTTTGACATTTTTTATTTTACAATAGGAGATCATTCTCCTACAATTATGGGAGTCAAAAGAGCAAAAAAAAAAAATTATGAAAAATGAGTTCAAACTTTCCTAATTTTGAGCATTCGCTTGAACACTGTGTTCGAGCGAACATATTATGCATGTTCGTATGAACACATGTTCAGGCGAACATGTTCGTTGCACTTTCACGGCAGCCAAAAAAATATTTGGCTATGTTCGCGCAAACATAGCTAAAAATTTCGTGTTCGTGCGAACAATCAAAAAAGCCAAAAAATTATCAAAAATGGGCCCTGTGCCTACATGCATGAAACATCATTCTATCCATGAAACAAAAACCACCATGTCTCACGTTTCAATCATTGATTGCAAATTTTCATTATAGACGTCATTTTGTGCCATCAATCTTTGTATTTAGTATCAACCTGATAGTGCATTGCAGGCCTGTCTTTGTCACGAATTTTGTCCACAGATAAATCGAAGGCAAGTGAGAGATTTCTCAATATTTGCAAATTAATATTCTTCCTATCTTCGTTCATGCTTTCATCAATATTTCTTATCTTCGTTCACATTTAATTGAATTTTTTAATTTATAACTTGAATTAATAAAAAATATTTAATTTTATTTTCAAATCAAATTCATTCGATAAAAATAAATGTGTCATAACTCTTTATGAATTCTCAATTTCTATAAAGAAATAATCTAAGGTTTTAATTTCCTTCTAGAACATAGATTAGATGATTTTGTGTTACTAATGGTCTCCTTGCAGCATGTGGCAATTGTGGGATGAAGACATGATCATAACAAACTACTAATGTTTGCTTTGTAGGACATTGTCGAAGACCATTGTGTGTTTCTCAAAACCATGTGTCTGGATTTATTAGATTAAATAACACTTCGTTTGGTGCTTAAAATGAACTTTTTATTTTTTGCCTAGCGTATTTACAGTGTTTAAATCCCCAGGAGTTGCATTGGACGTATCCTCTCCCCTCGCCATTCGTGGATCTTGGGTGTAAGAGAAATCCATGTAACTTCTATAGGAGGCCTGCCTTGGACCAAGATACTCGATATTGGGTATGCCAAGGGATGACCTCAGAGCAGTAACGGACCAAAAGCCAGGTCAACATTCTAGCCGCTATATAAAACTTGATTACGGTGAAATTTGTGTCGGCGGTATTGCTGAGTGATAGCTCTCCTCCAGTATCCTTGTGGTGCGTCAAACCTCGGTTCTCGGGGCTGGGAGACCTTTTGAGGAAGTTTATCACTCACTTGTTGAATGGAATGCCCTTACTAAAAACCATGTTTTAGTGACCAAAATCCTTTCTATCCATTGGCTCAAGGGGTCACCCATGCCCGTGAAGACATCCTACATTCTCACGGTCCTTAGTAGAGACAACAGTCCCTTGGGAAGTCATGCCCCTTGGGAAGCAGATCTTGGTAGCCCTGAGAAGTGAGTGCATTGTAAGGGGGAGCCTATGGTGCCAAGGTCCTAAGTTGTCCACTCTGGATAAGCGCGGCTGAATTTTGGTTCAAGTAGGAATTCAGTGGATACAATCCTAAAGCCTAGGTTGTGGTGTGACTGTTCACTTTTAACAACAGCTATTCTTGTCTTAATGCGTCTTGCGTGTGTGTAAAACATAATCAAGATAAAAGCCAACATTCAAATTTACACCTTGAAAATTTGCAAAACCTTGTCAAAATATCAAACATGTCAAAACATTACAAACTTTGGTTCAATACATTCAAACCTTGGAAAACATAGCAACTTGTGCTCCTAAACGTGCTTGGCAAAACATAGATTTCACTCTTGCATAGCATCCACTTGCATTCTTCATAGTTTGAGCCTCATACTTGCATCATATATACTTCATATAGCACCTTTTTAGTATCCCCCATATTCACATTGCAATCATTAGCATTTAAGCTTGCATCCTTTGCATTTCACCTCAAAAATTATCACTTTGCATCTTCCATCTTGCATCTTTGCATACCCAACCCTCATCTTGACTACTTTAACCATCATTTCGAATGTCCTACACATCATTTTGAGCATTCATTTTGAATTATCTCCTTCAATGTGTCTCTCCCTCACTGCTCTCTCCCTCTCCCACACACACACAAACACTATTTACTTGTGTCTCATTTTTATATTCATCCCTCCATCGCTGTCTACCCCTTTCACTTCTCTCATCACCTATCCATTTTTTTCTCCACATACACCTCTTCTCTATATCCATATTTCTTCTCCATCTCTCCCTTTATCCATCTCTATCCCTATATCTCCCTCTCTACCTTCTCTTAGTTATATATTTCATTCTCACTATCTTTGTTTATCTCTTCCTTTTATCTCCATATCCCTCTTCTTCTCAATCCCTTCACCAATTGGGCCTTTTCTCCATCTCTATAGAGGCACTAGAAAAGTTTGACCCATTTTTCAACAAAAAATCTGGAAAACATAACTCTTAGAATTGCCTTAGTTTCAGCCCAACTTTCGAACTGCTACCTATGTCAAGGTAGATTTGGCTTTGTCATTTTGATCTTATCTTCTTTTGTCATTTTTTTGATCAAGATCCAAAGTCTATTGTCATAACGTTAAACTCTTAGGTTAATACCTTGTAAAGATTTCACCTAAGTTCAAAAAACCTTATGTATACCAAGCTATCATTAGCATAATCATATTTCTAAATGTCATTTTTGACTTATCCTAGTGGTATATCCCCCTCATATTGCATTTTTCAAACCCTAACATCATTTTCACTATCAAACCCTATCAAATTGTCCATCAACCAACTTGTCTTCTTGATCTCCTATCCTCATTTTGCATAGCCTAAACGTCATTATCAACCCTAGGAAATCATCCCTTGCATAGTCCACTTTGTGTACACCTACCTTTAACATCCTTACCAAGTCCAAAACATAACCCTAACCTTCATTTTGCACATCATAATCTTCATCTTGCATACCTTCAAAATGACACCTTGCATTTGCACTTGCATAACATCCCTAGGACATTTGTACTTTGCATATCAAAACCCTAGGTCATTTAACATTTCCTCACATTGCATAACATCCCTAAACACTTAAAAATATAAAAAACACTCATATCTTGCATACCCACATCTTAATTATCAAGTTTTGACCTCTTTTATCAACTGCAACCCTGTTTTACCAACTGCACACTTCATGGGCGCAGTTGGTAGTTTCAGGGTGCACTTGGTAGTTTTAGGGTGCACTTGGTAATTAGGTGTTTCATTCTAGGTTCCAAAACCCTAATATGCACTTCCACACCTTGCATTGCATCCCAAGACCTTAAGAAACACTCTAAATCACTCAAAACACTCAAAATTTGCATTTTAAGAAACTTTGGAGCTACATCATTTGCAGAAAAAAGGACATGGGAGCTACAAATAAAAGAGGGGGTTTCTAACCTTGTGTTTACTTTTTTTGATTAGTTTGGCTTTCATGGTAGACTAGTGGGTGTTAATGTATGTTGATTGAGTTTTGTGATTTCTCATAGTATATTATGCATTTAACCCATTTTTCTAGTCCTACAATAAGAATGAAAAAATTAAAGAGACAAAACAATTATATATTTTATAAGAAATAAAAATTTATTTTTTAGGACAAACATTATAGTATTCATACCATGTTATTTGTTTGTGATTCAATGATGGCTTAAGAAGGATTTGGTGCTTTGCTACTTGTAAAGAATGCGACTCACAGATTTTAGTCATATAATAAAAAATATTTATGTCTTGTTGCAGAAGACTGCATTCTATTGATTTCTGTCAAATAATTTAAAAGTACTGACAACGACAGACAAATCCATATAGTGATTTTTTTATCTAGTTACTGCACGAAATTTATCTTGAGGCAAGGGATAAATTTTTTTATTTTATTTTTTATAATGGGAAACAAGAGAGGAAGGCAAAACAAATATGCAAGGAAAAGATCTGATGAAGCAGAAAAAAGAAATATTCAGAAAATTGTGGCACGTTATCATCGAATTAAACAAGGTGAAGGAAATGTTGAAGAAGGCTCAACAGAAGTACAAGTAGTGCCTATGGGAGAGAGGTCAGGAAAACTCCTTACGGAATCTCAAACAATGAATGTTGAAGAAGGTTCAAGATCAGTCCCTACAGAGGTTCAAATAACAGAAGTCGAAGAAGGGTCAGAATCTTTCCTTGTTGAATCTCAAATAATGGATGTTGGAGAAGGTTCAAGATCGGTCCCTATAGAAATTGTAGTAACAGAAATTAGAGAAGGGTCGAGATCAGGTGCAGGAACTAGTATGGATGAACTCTTAAATATTGTCCAATCTGTAATGTATGGTATTTCTCATAAGAATTTAGATCATTTACTTAAAATGTATGTAGATAAATTGAGAAAACTTGCAGCTAGTGTTCAACCATTAAGTTTGTCTAAGAGAAGGTCAATGAAGAAGAAGATAAGAGAAATTATGACTCAATTTGATAATACTGAAACACTTGAACAAGCTCAGTTGCTTTCACTTTTTCTTACACAAAAAAATTTGCAAGAGGCATTGAAATTGTTAGGTGTAAACATAACATCAAAAAAGAGAAGATTTTCTAACATGCAAACTGATTTGATTGAAAATGTTAAACAAGGTTTGAGAAACATAGGAAAATAGTCTCGAACTAAAGATAAGTCTATGGCAAGAAAAGTGATGTTGATGTCTGTTGTAAGTAAGAATATGACCCAAAATAGACAAATATCTTCAATTTCGTCTGAAATGAGTTTTAGTAGGAAAACAATGAGAGAATATGTTAAGAGAAGATTAATTATGGATGACAGTACTATGGAGGGCAATTGGGCAATCATGTGTAGAGCACCTCGTTCTGATAGGATTGAAGAGTTATTAAAAAAATTAATCATATCATTTTGGATTGATAACACTCATCCTTCATCAAATAGTAGAGATGTTATCAGGCATAGGATTGCACCTGGTCAATATGAACATCATACAAAACATTGGTTGGACACAACACAGCATGAGTTATATGTGTAATTTTGTAGTCAACATCCTAATGTAAAAGTTGGGCAAACATTGTTTGAAAAATTGAAGCCATACTTTGTGAGGTCAAAAAAAAGTGTTTGAAACGTGTTGTCGTCATCATATTGAGTTTGATCTCCACTATCAGGTATTTCGAAAGTTTGTAGGAGACACATATGGTTTTCATGTTGCTCCTCCTAGTAGGAGAAGTGAGTTTATATCATCCATTTTGTGTGACAACATAGATGATCCAGCTGGTCAAATAAATTGCATCGAAGGATTATGTGAAACATGTGGTGAATTGGCTCTATTTCCTTTGAAAATTGAAAATATTGATGTAACAAAAATATTGAATTGCAAAAGTTACAAGTATGTCAAGAATGAAATAAAGTTGGGGAAAGAAACAAAAAGGTTGGAATATGTTGAAGAGGAGTTGCCTGTTATAACATTTATGGAGAGATTTAAGAAATTGATTCAACCTTATATTTGTCATGCATTTTTTGCAAAGTGGCAAGCACAACAATTTCAAACTCTGAGAGATAATTTTCCACTTGGAACAATTGTATCAGTTCTTGATTTTGCAGAAAACTATTCATTTGTTCATCAGAAAGCAATTCAATCAAATTATTACTTTAATAAGCAGGTCACTATTATGGTACATATTTTTTATAGACATGCACAGTTAGATTTGGATGGTGTTTAGAGTATAGTTCAAGCACGAGTAATTATAAAGGAATATCATTTTTATATAAGTGATGATAAAGAACATGACATTCACTATGTAGAACATTGCTTCAATACTTTCTTTTCTTATTTGAAAGAAAGAAACATAAATGTTGATAAACATTATGTTTGGTCTGATGGATGTGCCACGCAATTTAAATCATCTAGACCATTTTATGCATTGTGTAGATATCATCGCAATGAGAATATAAAACACATATGGAATTTCTTTGAGAGTGGTCATGGAAAAGGTGAACATGATGGTGCTGGAGCTTGCATCAAATGTGCTTTGCGAAAATATCAAATGAATTATCAGGGAGTTTTTGTAAATGATGCACATGATGTTGTTGAATGGTGTAAGACTCATTTTTCATTAGATGAGGTCGGGACATCATCAACAATGAGTTGACAGACACCATATAGAGTCTTCTAGGAGATAACAGGTATGGATGTGTACGTCTATTTAACTTTTATGCATGATTAAATTATAAAATTTTGTTGTTAAGTTTTATTTTTGAATTCGTTGAAGTTTAAATTTAATTTTTCTATATTTTCAATTTAATGAACTTTCAGGTGTCAATAAAAAAAACATGCATGGTTGCAAGAGGATAGAAAAGACACGTTCTTTACATTCAGTCATGAGTATAGATAATTGCAATTGGACATTGAAGGCAAGAGAATACTCATGTTTTTGTGACAGTTGCATTGATGAAAACTATGAAGAATGCATCAATCAGACACATGGATATACAGGTGCATGGATTTCGGTACCACTTGATGTTACTGATAAATTTGATAAAGAAGATGAAAATTTTGATGATATTCCATTGATTTCTGATGATTATAATCATATCTCTGGATTGGTAAAAGTGGGTGAGTATCATAAAAATTAATCTCAAGTTTTTATTTAATTATCGATTTCAACTATCTTATATATATTGTACACATGCATTCATGTATACTTGTTATGCAGGAGATGTCTTTGCAGTGATTGCTGAGCCTAGAAATCATGAATGTGTCAGTTATTATTTATTGCGATGTACTGCAGAGAGGACAAAGTTATATGACCCTAAAGAAAGTGATGGAATGTTGTTCCCCATAGGTAAATTATACATATACATATGTACATGCACATATATATTTAAATAAATATATATATTTAGGTAACTTCATATCTGTCAAATTTTAAAACACTTAAATTTGTGGTACAGGTTCTGTTGTGATAGAGGGGACATATTTGAAGCAAGAGAAAATAGTCCAATATGGAATACACTTTGTTGATTATCAACCTGACAACAAAGTTTTACAATATAGCCACCTGGTCGTTGCTACAGGGCTTTGTCTACATCCAGTCAAACTTAAGCGTGCACGTCGCAAGTGGAGACTAGACAGTGAAGATCATGAAAAAATATTGCATGTTATAAGTGTACATCATGGTTGATTAGACCTTTGAGATTTATTTTATAATAATCTGAATATCAACTTTGGTAAAATGTGTTTTCAATTACATACTATGGTGAAATTGTGAATATCAACTTTGGTGAAATTATGTTTTTAATCTGAATATCTAAGTTTCAGTTATCATTAGTTTATTTTAAAAACTATAATATTAATTGTACTATGGATGAATTTAATAATTTAACAACTCGATATAAATAGGCTAGAAGTTAGTTCGAACTTACATAATTTCATTATCTATGTTACAATTCTTAAATATCAACTTCTTTTCAAACTATTGAATTTTATCTTGAATTAAATGTGTTTAGATTAATTGTACGATCATAAGTTCTTTATTTTCATTAATTAATTAAAAAATTATATAATTTAATAATTTAAATTAATTGTACCATGGATGAATTTAATAATACTTCACCTTAAAAAGTTCCAAGGAAATTCAAGTAGTTGCAAACAATAAATATGGTGATTTTGTATCATTGTAAAACAAAACGCATACTTTCTAAGCCCACGGAGGTCCTCCAAAAGTTATAATTAAAAACCATCTATTAAAGAAGATCAGAAACATTATTATTACGATAAACTTCCACGAAAAACCACTTTAGAGTTGGTTCAAAAAAATTCGTTGGACAACTAAAAATTGAACTCTCGTTAAAAAAAAAGTATTTTATGATTGTAAACCTTTATAAAATTAATTTGAAAATGAAAAAAATTACTATTCTTAGTTAGGGTATGTAATCCTTTGATTTGACAATTTAAAATCAGTAGAGAACATTCCATTCTGGTTAAAATCAATTTTCTATTTTTCAGGTAGTTTATTAACGTTGAGTTATTTACAAAAAAAATGAGCCTACACATTGATCAGGAAAATTTACTAGCGGAGGCTTTTGAGTGCATTATTTCTCTCACTTCCATCACAATGCGAGGAAACTCATAATTTAAAATAGATACGACACAACTTAAATGTATTCCAAATCGATGAAGAGCAACTTCTGCTCCACCAATACCAGAAAATAGAGAAAGTACTCTAACGCCATCAGGATATAATGCTTTCAAGACTAATAAATGATATGCAACTGTATCTGTTTGGAATGAATTACCCAAACAACACAAGTGGTCAGTCGGACAAGAAGTTCTACGAGTGTGATCTCTATCAAATTTTAATATAAGCTCTATCTCATGGAGCTCTAGAGGGATGAGGTCACCTGGCCCCACCCATACCAAATTCCACTCTTCACACTTTTGAAGTATATATTTCTGCGCACTATCTTGCAGTTGCCCTCGTGCATTCTAAATCATAACTCTCAGTTGATCAATAAGGACAGTGCCACATCGTCTTGAGTCTATGGAATAAACATATACATATCTAATAGACATGTCTCATGTCTCATATACTTGTACACATATACACATCTCAAGAATAAACATCTACAGATCTAATATATCTCTATGTATCTGAAATGCAAACTGTAAATCTTGAATAAATATACATATGTAGAAAAATATAAAAAGTCATATATACATACATGTAATGGTATCTAACACTGAAATACTCAATAATCAAATAAAAAGTGAAAGTAAATGGATGTCATCAAGGAACTGAAATACACATGTGTACATGTAAACTGGACCTCCAATATATATGCATCAAAAAATATATAAATTTGATCTACTACTAGAAGGACCCCTCAAGACGCATACGAACAGAACGACCCTCTGATCAAGTCTCCTGTACATCCTCTTGCCGAGGCGCATCAACCAAGCCCTGCAAATATATATACATATATACATACATGTGTTAGAGTTCTATCTTTAAAACATATATATACATACGTGCATCATGTACATATACATTCAAATTAAATACAAATTTTCATATATATAGATATATATCTAGTTTTCAAAATATTTAAATAACTTTAAAAAAACTATTTAAAACTCAAGTACCTGAGCACTACCAGGTGCCTCAATAGAATCATCTCTCTCATGTATATGATGCCTTGAACCAACAGTATGTGTAACCATGTGCTCAGCAACCTGTGCCTACATGATTTATTATGAGTTAAAGATTAAATTAAATATCTGCATATATATCTGAACTAAATTTTTCAATAAATGAACATATTTTTTAATTTCATATATATTTAAAATTAAAAATAAATTATATATGTACTTGGGTCTCCGGAGGTGAAGGATGATCAGCAGACTCCATCATATCATCTACTGATGCACCTGAGCCTGAAACTCCATGTCCAACTGCTAGTAAATCTGAGTGAAGTGGACTGTGTAACTGGCTGAGTACATCTGGTGTAGAATTAGTGCTACCAGGTCCGAATAACAGGTCCATGTATGATGAAAGACCTAGGGTCAAACTAGTATCAATCTCAGATAGGCCTCGCAACTGCTCACCAAAATCATCAAGGCCCTTAGTTGTGATATGGACATCTCCAACTCGTATGCTCGAGTCATTTGTAGAGTGTCATGAGTCTAGTGCCGAATGTTGTGAGCTATGCACAGGTGTATCATCTGTCACTGGTGTGGCGGCCTGTGTCTGTGGAACTTTGTCAAGGCTCTGATACTGTCTAACAACATCCATCACCACGTGTACTGGAATCCTCTGTGTATCAGAAATAGCGCTAATAAAGTGCAACATATCCTTCAAAAAATATAGTGACATATCCATATGTGTTTGCTGTCCTGAAAGACCACGAATATCGCCTGGCAGTGGTAGCCCAGTAGCTCTATATGCATCATTAAAGGAGGCACCTGAAGTGCTACTAAATGCCTGTGAAGATGGTCGACCAAGTGGACGAGGACATTGACTATGAAGATAATGACCAATAAAATCTGATGTGATACTAGCTGTCGCAGATGCAATGTGCCCAATAGTGTCAATTGCTTCCCTTTGGGAAGCAATGACAACTCTATCTGCAATAGGCGCATGTGTAGGAATCACAGGAGGCATCCTCGATCCAACAAATTGTCTAAGATCTGCAGGTGGCAAACGATCTACACTATGGTACTGGTCACAATCTACCACTCGACCACGCCCCTGTTCGTAATAATCAGGAATATCCAAGTAGTTGACATTGAGCCCTATACGGAACTCAACGTACAACTGCTATGCAAAATAAAGGGGTATTTGGTCGTTATTAGGATAACGACCATATGCAGCTAAAAATCGTGGATAGATCATGCTAGCAATAATAGGGTCGTTGCATTGTGTGACTCTGTAGCCTCTCACCCTACCCTGTGTCCCCTCATAAGCTAGAAATAACTCTCTCTAGATGACGTCTTTGGGGGCCACCCTCTTGATGTCATCAAATGATGCATCTCCTAAAACCTCATCCCTAAGCTCCCTAGATATGGAAGCTAATATGGTAGGAGTAAATGAATGGTGACCTCTAAACCTAGCTGTCAAATCCTGTAAACTCCTACATATCGTAGTACATATGTCTCTATAAACACCATCATTAGAGCTCAATATAGAGTGTTGCAGTCTAGCAACCTCATGCTCTGAAAATGCAAATAATGCATCAATATCGATGCATGGAGGTGGTGCAGCAGGACCTCCAGCAGGAGCTGCAGGTGCAGCCTAACCTGGAACATGAGCCGCACCAGAAGCTGGAACATGAGTTGCACGACGAGCCCTACATCGAGGTACACGAGGAGCCCCACCAGAAGCTGTAGCATGAGCCCCACCACGAGCTGCATGAGGAGCCATATCGAGATCTGCATCAGGTGCTGCAACAGGAACCGCATCAACCTGTGTCATAGTAGGAGCCACAGTAGGAACTACATCAGGTGTCGCACCAGAAGCCGCATCAAGCATATCGTGTGAAGCCATATCTGTAAAAATGTATGAAGAGCTAAATTGTCTGTTGTACATACTTTTTTATTTTTAACATTAAAAATTATACACATGTAATTAAACATACATCACACATCATGGACCTAGATAA
Organism: Cupressus sempervirens; assembly: GCA_028749045.1. NCBI lineage: Eukaryota > Viridiplantae > Streptophyta > Pinopsida > Cupressales > Cupressaceae > Cupressus > Cupressus sempervirens. Next base: position 279,025,354 of record CM053791.1, read on the forward strand.
TTTGTAACACATCCAGACCTAGATTAATTTGCATATAAGTATAAGATAACTTTAAAGTTGAGAGTTTGGTTATGGTTAGAGTTAATTTGTTATTCTAAGATTTTATTATATTTTGGAGGGTATTATTAGAGAATTCAATTAAAGGGTACCTAATAAATTATTTATATTACTCTTAAATGATAATGTTTCGAGGTTTGAAATTATTGATTGATATTATTAGCAGAGTGAGTCACTGGACTCATAGGTGGCTCTCATCTGCTGGGAGGGTTACCCTGCTCAAGACTGTGATTCAGGCTCTTCCTATTTATAGGTGTTTAGTGCAAACACCTCCCGTGGGAGTTTTGAAAGATTTTGATGCTTTGTCATGACAATTCCTTTGGTCAAGCAATCTCCAATCCTCTAAATGGAGCTTAGTCAACTGGGACACAATTTTTTTTCCTAAGTTTGCTGGGGGTCTAGGCCTTAAATGTATGGCTCTCGGTGTCAAAGCTCTTGCTGCAAAGTTATACTAGAGATGGTGCAAGAATCAAGATCAAGATTGGGCCAAGATTCTGACCCATAAGTATTTCTTAGGAGTGGAGGTCTAGGATATTCCTAGACTTGAGCTTAATGGTAAGGGGTCCTTTATTTGGGACACCCTTAAAAGGGGTGCTCCTCTTATCAAGGATGGCCTTTTCTGGATCTGTAATGAGGGGTCAAGTGTGTTATTCTGGCAGGACTCTTGGGATGGCCACCTTCCTACTCTCTCCAGTTTTCCCCACCTTTTGCCTCTGTTTCAAATTTTTTCTTCTACAGGTTGGACCATGGTAGCTCACTTCAAGACTGTTCAGAGGTGTGGATTGATGGAGGTGGCTAGTTGGAAGGATCCACAAATTTGGCCCACAGGGGGCTCCTCAGAGATTCGGGCTAAACTGGCGCATCTTCTCTCTACTAGGCTTTACAGCTCTTCTAAAGACAAAGACATCCTGGCTTGGGGTCCTTGCCCAAAAGGTAAGTTCAGTGTGGCCCAGGGATATGCTCAGCTGGATAGCCAATGTAATGTAGTTCAGGTGGTTCCCTGGTGGAGGAAGGTCTGGAATAAATTTTCTTGGCCGAAATGTAATTTTTTTCTATGGTTGGTTGTGCAAAATAAGTGTCTTACTCGGGATAATCTCCAGCGAAGAGGGTTTCAGGGACCCTCTTTCTGTCCTCTATGTATGTTGGATGGGGAATATGTTTCTCATGTTTTCTTCTTATGTCCTCTCTCTAGAAAGATCTGGCATAAGTGGTGGGAGGCGTGGTTCCATAGCCGTATTCATGCCGAATCTCTTATTAAATTTTGGGACAACCTTGGCAGACCCCCTATGAAAACTTAATTCCTTCAGGTGGCCTGGGCTATTGGACCTTCTTTCATTCTGTGGAATCTTTGGTTGGAGCGTAACCGTTAGATCTTCTATAATTCCAACTTGGGAGCCACTAAACTATGGCAGTTGATCCTAACCAGGCTTCAAGGGACTATCTCTGCTAAATGTGATATGTCAGAGCCGGTAGATCCTGGTGATTCTCGTATTATCAGGAATTTAGGATTAGTGGATAAAGGATTTGGAACTAGTAGCAGTAAGAGATCTCAACCACGAAAGAGGAAGGTTTGTAGAGTGGGGAGATGGAGTCTTCCTCTTGATGCAGTCCTAAAGATTGACACTGATGGCTCCTCCGGTGAGAATCCTGAACTGGCTGGAGTGGGGGGGATTGGGAGAGATGCAGATGACAATGTTATTTTCATATTCTCTATTCAGAAAGGAGTTCAATCCAATAACGTGATGGAGGATTTGGCCATTAAGGTGGCTATGGAGCGGGCTTGTTCTCTTGGTTGGAGGAGAATGGTGTGTGAGTCTGACTCTCAGATTGTTATGATATGATAAATAACCGGAGAGTGGATGAATCTAGCTGGCAAATTGCCTCTATTGTTAGAGAGATTCTCCACTTGAGTAGCTTTGTGGATGAGATCTCTTTCTGTCATATTCCTAGGGAATGGAATGGAGTAGCTGATGTCTTGGCAAAATGGGCATCAGAGAAAGGTGCTGGTTGGGATATTTCTATTAGGGATGATCTTCCTGCTGATCTTGCTGGGACTTTCGAGCAATTAGTGGAAAAGGACATAATGTAATTGGTTTTGGGTTGGTGTTTTGGTTGGTTGGGTCTGAGGCCTTGTGTAATTTGGTTTTATTTGAATAAATTTTTACCCCTTTTTAAAATATTATAAAAAAAAATGTTTCGAGGTTTAGGTTTCAAGTTGGGTTACATATATATCATTTAAAACAAGGGTCATACTTCATGTATGTGCATGTATCTCAAATGTAATTTTTAACAATTTAGGATTAGGGTCAACTTGTTTTAATTTTATGTAAGTTAGGCTTCAATTAGGTTTTCAAATAGGGTTTTAGTGTAATTAGGCTCAATTTAAGGTAAGATTTAAGACCTTATGACACTGTCAAGGTTTACACGAACTTACATAATTTCTAGCATTAAATTTAAGGGTTCATATTAAAGTCCATGGTTAAGAATTTAGGATAAGGGAACTTAGCATATGAAGTTTATGATTTGGTTCAAGATTATGATTTAGGGTATTTCTTATCATTTATAATATTGGGTTTAGAAATTAAATTTTAAGGTCAAGGTTAGGGTTTGGATAATGGTTAGGGTTAGGGTTTGGTTAGGTTAGGGTTAGGGTTTGGATGTACATGTATGTTATATTCATATAGGTAGAAATGCAAATTAATCTACATTCTTATATATGTATAATTTAGGATCTCCCCTTAAGACATGTCATTGAATTATATAGTTAATTATATACTTCTAATTATTAAGACATTAAAAATAATAACATATGTACATTTAAACATGAATATTGAAAACATATGTATGTACATCTATATCTACCACATGAACATATTTACATGTACATTTATGAAATAAAATATACATTTTAATCTACATTCTTATGTATAATTTAGGATCTCCCCTTAAGACATGTGTTATTAAATATAGTTAATTACACTTAGTTATAAGATAAATTAAGATCAATAGTTAACATATACACAAATTATACATATAAAAATGTGAATTTATTAAAAATATGTACATACATTTACTTTTAACCATGAACAAATATACATGTACATCTATGTTCAAAATAAAAAATTATACATTTTAATCTATATTTTTACATGTACAAATCAGGATCTAGACCCTTAAGATATGTCATTTAATTAAACTTCTAAGATTAAGACATTAAAGTGAATTTGACATATTTACATTTAACATATATATATATATATTTATTTATTTATTTATTTATTTATTTAAATATTTTTTAAAATTTGACTTCTAAAATTTTGTAATGTTTTTCTAATTTTTTTAAAAATATTTTTTCTAATGTTTTTCTAAATTTATTTTCAAAATATTTGAAAACTATAAATTTTCTAATATTTTTCTAATATTTTTTTAAATTTGTTTTCTAAAATTTATATTATTATAAATTTTCTAACGTTTTTCTTATTTTTTTCTAAATTTGTTTTTAAAAATTTATATTAAATTATAAATTTTCTAATGTTTTTGTAATGTTTTTTCTAAGTTTATTTTTTAAATTTTCTAATGTTTTTGTAATTTTTTTTAAAAAATTGTTTTCTAAATTTTATATTAAATTATAAATTTTCTAATATTTTTTCTAATTTTTTTTAAATTTATTTTTTAATATTTTTTAAAAAATTTATATTAAATTATAAATTCTCTAATATTTTTGTAATTTTTTTTCTAAATTTTGTAATGTTTTTGAAATATTTTTTTCTAAATTTTCTAATTTTTTTTAATGTTTTTTCTAAATTTTCAATTTTTTCTAAATTTTCAATTTTTTAAAAATGTTTTTAAAATTTTTTCTAATTTTTAACTATTTGTTTTCTAAATTTTATATTAAATTATAAATTTTCTAATATTTTTGTAATATTTTTTTATAAATTTTTTGTAAATTTTATATTAAATTATAAATTCTCTAATGTTTTCGTAATTTTTTTTTAAATTTGTTTTCTAATGTTTTTCCTAAATTTTATATTACATATTTTTAACTATTTTTTCTAATGTTTTCTACATAATATTTTTCTGTTTTCTAAATTAATATAAATAAACAATAAAAATATTAAATTAACATTTAGATATGTTTTATAAACTATTAAAAACGTAAATAGCATTCAAATATATTTTCAAAACTATTAAAAACTATATAACATTCAAATATGTTTTAAAAACACAAAAAGAATGCATTGAAAACATTAAAATCTATTTTGATAATATTAAAAAAATACTTAAAAAATGTTGAAAACATTAAATTAATATTATTTTGACATACCTGATAATGAAAATGAGAACAAAAATGAGAAGATGATGTCGACGGAAGTTGCTCAAGTCACACGTTCGCCCGAACGCTCAATGAACAGTGCTCGCCGTAAAAATGAATTTGGAAAAGTGAAGAAGACGTTTTAAGCCATCGAAAATTTTGTCAATATATGTTCGCACGAACATGTGTTGCGTACTTGTTTGCACGAACATGGCACGATATGTTCGCATGAACACTCGGCGGAAACATGTTCGCGCGAACATGTCTAGGGTGTTCGCGCGAACGTACGAGAAATGGAGATGCGAAAATTTGTCATTTTTTTGAAGTTCCTTCCTCCCACAAAAGTGGTACCTAGTATTGTGGGTTCACCCAATAATATATGAAAGGTTTTTAATGGTTATGTGTTTGTCATTATTGAGCCTATTCATGAAAAGCAAAAATTAAAGTCAAAATAGGTTTTATTTTTAAAACACATTCACAAAAATTTAAAAATATTATATAAAACATTTGAAATAAAAAATAAAACATGACAATTACAATATAATAAAAAATAAAAAATAAAATTTAAAAATATTATAATTAAAATAGTAACATACATCTTTTCCAAATTATTTTAACTTTAAACTAAAATAAACAAAACTTTTCATATATTAATTTTGAAAAATAAAAATACATAAATAATTATGTTTATCTAGTTGAAGAATTATTGAAAATAAAAGCAAATAACAAAAAATCAACTATATATAATAAATAATTTTAATTTATAGATATAAAACTAAAAATTAAAAAAGTTTCCTATAAATTCTTGAAAATAAAAAGTTTATTTATTTTTCTAAAAACTAATTTATTTTTAATAAAATAATTTTTTTTAAATTATTATATAATCATCTATTGAAAAAATTATCATTCAAAAGAAACATTTATATTATAAATTGTTAAATCTTTTAGAAACATTTATATTATAAACAATCATTAAAAACTAGAAACTTCTCATATGTTATGTCATGTTTTTTTTAAGATTTGTTAATTATTATTAAAAAATTCTATTATATGTCTAACAACTTATCATAAAAAAACTATTTCATTAGAAATCTTTAAAATTAAAAATTTATTAATTTTTTCTTTATTGCTAGTGTGCATTTCTTAATTTGTATACACCCAATAATTAAATGAAACACACAAAAGAATTATATTGACATGACTTCCACAAGTAAATGATATACACACACACACACACACACATATGTATATATAGACATATGTATATATACACATATGTGTATATATACATATGTATATATAGACATATGTATATATACACATATGTGTATATATACATATGTATATATATACACATATGTCTATATATACATATGTATATGTGTGTATATGTATATGTATACATATGTCTATGTATATATATATAATATACATATGTATATAGATATATATATACATATGTATATGTATGTATATGTATATGTATATATGTATATACATATATATACATACATATATATATATATAGATATATATATATATATATATATATGTATGTATGTATATGTATATATATATATATATATACATATACATACATATATGTATATATATATATATACGTACGTGTGTGTGTGTGTGTGTGTGTGTGTGTGTGTGTGTGCATCATTGACAACAATAGAAATGGACAAAACCATTTTAATGTAAGAAAGATAGAGTGCAAGTGCTAATCCTAAACAAATTTATAATGCAAGGAAACTCCAGTTCTGCAACTGCCTGCAAATGCAAATAGAAATGGGCACGAAGATCACCTCACATGCAAATGGGTGTCACTTTCATCATGGCTGGAATCTCTAAAATGCTCATTCCCACCCTTTAATCCACCATAGCAAGTGATCAAAATCCTATGTGGCTCGATCCATGACCACAAAGTGATAGATTTGTGATTTCTTTGCCAAAACAACTAATGATTCCCTAAGGCAGTGCATGATATGGATTCCTACATGCTTTGAGCTCCTCTTCACATTGGGCCTTTATAAGTATCGCACAATCTCAAAACTGGGTAGTATGGAATCAAAAAATCTACCTCCAATGGTGTCATTACCTTGCAATAGTAGCATCAAGCTTGGGCATGGAAGATGAGCTCCAATATTTTGACATTTGTCTTCAATCAGCTCTTAAGCATCCATGGATTTTGGGACTAAAGCCCTTGTAATTCAACTACTCGCAAAAATTGGTCCAAGATTCATTGGAATCACAAAGTTGCCAATGTTTATGCTAACATCAAATTGGCATTTTATAGTTTTTAAAAATTAAATTAAAAATTATTTTAAAACTGTATCTTAAATTAAAACATATTTAATAATTGTCGTTTTGATGTTGGCATAGACATGGCCCACAAAGTTACAGGATCCCAATGTTGCATGGCAAATTTAAAAAGGAAAGTTTAATTAGAATTGTTGGCAACATTCACAACTTTAAAAAGGAATGTTTAATTAGAAACTTGCCTCCAACATTCACAATTTAAAAAGGAAAATTTAATTTTAAAAACAAATTTAAATGGAGATTTTTTATATCGTCAAAAAATCAACTAGAAAATAAAAACTAGTAAAAGTCTTACAACATTTATGTCAAAAAAATGATTTCTAGGAGCAAAGCTCCCATAATAAGTCTATCAGCTTAATTAATATTATATATTTTAATATTGTGTGGACAGCAACCTCCAACCATCCAAGCATAATATTATATTAATATTGTAATCTATAAATTGAATGTATTGGGAATAGAATAGCACAACCCATATTTGGGTTTCTCATATGATTTCTTCTATGTTGGTTTCTCAACTTGGTATCAGAGCAATGATCATATTCTCAACATGGTATTGGAGCCAATAGTAAAACAATCTTGAAGGTTTTTGACTAGATTGTGTGAAATGACAAGTGCCAACCATTAAGTATTTTGTTGCTAAGGTTGCGACAATGTAGCCCAATAGGAAATGGAATTTGAAGTTGCCCTTTGTGTCATTAGATCTGCAAAGGCAAAAGAGATTCATGCTAGTTGTTGCATGGAGGATATCAAGTATGTGAATATAGATCAATTTAGAAAAAAGAGAAGTCATAAAAAGTGGGAGGATAAAGTTTAAGATGGAAGTTTATTTTACTGATATTAAAAGTGGTGTTATGTGTGTGTTTGAAGTGTTTTATAAAGATTGAAGTTTCTATTTTATGTGTAATGGTTAGTATTGCTTATTGTTAATTGAGTTTTTCAAAGTAGTGCAATTGTAAGTAGAGAATGTAGTTGAGGCTGAAGTTTGTTTGGAAAATGTATAATGCTAGTTGTGTTGGTTTATTTGGTCAAAGAAGGTGTTTTGTACAGATGCAAGAAGATGTGTATGAGAAAGAGCACAGTTGAAGCTATAGATTGAAATTGTGAAAGTTTTCTATCCTCAAAGGCTATGTATTTTAGACAAATTTTTTGAGTGTGAGTCATGTTTGTTAAAAAAAAAATTAGACATTGTATTATACCTAAGTTGTTGTAAGGGGTGCAGTATCAGTTGTATCTAACACCCTAGAGTTTGGTTTAACGTATTGATGAACCAGGTGCATTTGAAATAATTCTTATGGAATGGACAATCACAATGGTTGGGTATCCATGTATCTCAGTAGATGGATTTCTTTTTATATGGACTCAATAATCAGTTTGATGTAGGTCAAGAAGAAGAAAAGCCAGAGTGATGATAGTTTTCCCATCATGTGAGTTTTTGGTAATCTAAAACCATTTGTGATGTTTTCACATCATGTGATTTTGTAATAATTTAAAATTATTTGTGATGTTTGGTGATCTACTATAACCACTATTATCTAAGGTTCGTGGTTAGTCGAAACCATTCAAATGCAAAGTTTTTTGTTAGCTACAAACTATTTGTATTACATTGGCTAGGGGTAAGCTATAAAAACCAAACTGATTATGAAGAGGGAAAACAATATAAATGCAGTAGCATTAGTGGCAGAAATTATAGGGGAATGTTGACTAAATTGATTTCTCCAACAACTTGTCATTCATGATGATGGAGGTGGATGGATTGGATCCACAATAATAATTAAACACAAACTACACAATACATGCACTTATAGAAATTATAAAAAGATATCATTGCCTGATCGATAAAAAACATTACATTATTGTCATGCCCAAACTACGAGGCATAAACACACACAAATTTTTTTTTTTAAATTAATAATTAGAATGCTCTAAGTTCGATATGGTTGTGATCACAGTTAAAGTAAAGGTCCTCGACATTTCATCTTAAGTTTGTAAACTCTTGCGGAGGAATACATTGTTAAGATCAGAACTTTCGTTATTAGATTTATATCAATCATTGGTTACGTTATTACATTTCTAATTGAATAATAAAACAAAACAAAAATTCCATCGAATATTAAAGCAAAACAATTTTAATCTTTCTTATGGGTCTCACGTAAATTTACCACTAATATTAATTTGTAACATTTAAACTAATAAATCAATCAATCCATTTTTTTTTTTTTTTTTTAAAATTACTTTAATAACATTAATAAATCTAACATTTAACCTAACTAAAATTAACTTCATAATACATTTAAACTAGTGAAAAAAAAAACATATTAGTATAGAACTAAAGTTACACTAATTTAAATAATGATAGAACCTATAAATTAATATTAATTTAACATGATACTTAATTTATAACAAAACTAAACTTATTAATATAATTCTAATACAATCATAAATCAAATACCAAATTCAATGATCACTAAATTAAAACTATATTTCCAACTAAATTATATTAAAAGAATATATATATAAATACTAACTAATTTAAAATCTAAACTATATTACATTTTAAAATAATTTAATACTAAACTAACTTACTAAAACTATTAACAAATAATAAAAAGTAACTAGCAAAACATAACATATACTAAACTAAACTTAAAATGATCTAACCATCATCAAACTAGAATCTAAATTTCTAACTAATCTAAAATCTAAAAAAAACTTTATTAATGAAACTACTAACATGACAAAACAAACCTATACCAACCCAAACCTAGCACTAACCTACCTATTCACCCCTTACATCCTACCTTACTCCCTCCAACATGTCACATCGACCACTCAAATCCCATGCGCTTTCCAAGCACTGACCACTACAGAGGATATGGGCGACCAACAGGAAAAAGGGCAATATGCACTTAAATGAAACAAACCCCATGCGCAACTACCCACGTCACACCAACAAATTTGCTAATTCCAATCCAAATGCAACTTCCATTGTCCTGTCAGGCATGCAAGTTCTCTCGAGCTGTGAATTGGGTGGAAGGTACAGGGCTAGTGTCAACATTAAAACATTATTGAATTTGGTTAAAAATTCATGTTTGCCCCTTGCTCGCGCCTAGGAAGAAAGTTAGAGGATGAGTTATAACATAAAGTTTGTTTGGTGGAGTTAAGATATTTAATTTAACTATGATTTCTTTTTCTTCTTGATGTTTATTTTATTATTGTTTTTAATTTTAAAGATAATTTTTCAATAAAGCAAAGAGGATTTTTTTAAGGAATCATTTTGATTCTCTGTTACCAAAGACCATTTAATTGTTCCTCCCATACAAAAGACAGAGTTTTTACTCTATTGAAACACATTTTGGTTTGGTCTTATAATTTTCTAAGTATAAAATTTTCAGTTGATTAATAACCAAGGGGGGATTTTTTTTTTTTAAAGCACATTGAATAGATCTACTTGCAAATAGATAAACCAAAAAATTTAGATAATCATTTAAACCACAATGCAAGAATTGATTTTATTCCAATAATCACAAACTAATCTTTCATTCATAATAGAATTTTTGTTTCCAACATATAAGAAAACTTGAAATTTGCCTAATTGAATCAAACATCATTTTCATCCTATTTTTGATGTGCATCCATCTAATTTAAAATTATGATTAAATCACATGATAAACAATTATACTCAATCACCAATTTTATTAGCAAACCTAATTTAAAGGCTCAGCAGGGAAAGAATCAGGAAGAAAAATCGGCATCTTTGCCATTACAACAAGGTTTTGAAAAACAGTTACATAGGATTTCAATCCCAAATTACAACAATTTAATTTAATTTTCTTCATGACCCTCATCAAGGGATTCATAACAATTTCTGCAACACATTTCAAGAACCATGGAGGGAACAAAATCTGATCAGGTGGCAACAAGCATGACCAAGAAACAATTCAAACATGCATATTCATACAAGGTTTTCACAATAGGATTCACAATGAATCAAAACTAAGGAAAGGTGGATTTTTCCAACAAGAGATGTCAGACACAACACCAAACCAGGTGCCCAATCGAGACTATAAATCAAGAACTTCTGTTCTTCCATTCTTACATGCCAAAACTCATACGTGGTTTGTGCTAACAGGTAGGGGCCCATAACACCCTACCCTCTCTCCCTCTTCTCGTCTTGAGAAGAGACTCTACACTATTGGAGTCCAACTAAAAAGACTTTTCCCGAAATTGGCCACTTCTACCCTCTCCAAGGGTGAGTAATGCCAAAACACCCATGCAAGAAAATCTCAAAATTCAAACATAAACAAGAAAGAAAACATTCAAAAAAAACATGGTTTTCAAATCTTCCCAACATACCCACAATCATACAAGCATTCAAACATCAACAAGGTAGCATAAGCATGAAACAAACATGAAAATTTGAACAAGGGAGATGAGAATTCCTACCTGCACAAAGAGGTAATGGCTAAATGAACAAGTTTGAGTAGAGCTTTTCCCTTCCTTGCTTCAATCTTCCAAGACTCCTCTCTAAATGTAGAGATTGGGTAACAACCTCAATTAGTCCAAGAAGGGCCTCTAAATAAGCCTCAAACTCAACCACCAAAGGGATCAATAACTTCTCCCACCCACCTACAAATCTAGAAGCTCCTAACTCAACCCATACTATGGTTAACCACTAAGTGGAGGTGAGGTGAGACAACTCATGGTAGCCATAGTCAATTTTCGCACAAAAGTAAAAAGAGACTTTTTGAGTGACCTCAAAAATCAATAAAAGGGGCTTAGGGGTTGGAAAAGACCCCCAACCCATACCCATACCCCTTGGGTATAAATATTTCATATTTTAAAACCTTAGGAATAGGTTTAGAGCCAAACAAAAGCTAGGAATTAAATAGGACCATCTAACAACTAAAAAATGCAGATTAAGCACTAATCCAGATTAAGCACTAATCCAGATTAAGGGTGACTAAACTCGATTAACAACCCAATTAGCAAACTGACACTAACTTAAACTAACTTAGGTCCAGAGGTTACACAGCTAACCCTAGCTAGCACGTAGAAGAACATAAACAATTCACAAGTGTCGAGTGACACTAAAGAAACATAGTTACGAACATTAACATTTACTGATCACATAAGGATACATACATACATCTCAATTTAATTACAAACAACAAGGTTTCCAAAATTAGCACATAGAGATCAATTCTATTCCTCCGTCCGTTTTCTTGGCTAGAATATCTGCACACTCATTGCACACATCAGTAGTCTCGAAAATCACATGTACATATGTGTGTGTGTGTGTGTGTGTGTCAGAAATTCACATAAATTAAAACATACATCAATCAGGGTTTCTTTCATCCTACTTATATCCTTAATCATAAAGATTCCAAAATCAATGTGTTAATCCTACATTTACTGATTTCATCAATATACATATACATAAAATATTAATTGACAAGCATCAAATATCTGAAACTAACATCACACAACATGAAATAATATGACATGTTCAAAGCATCAGATAATATCTCGACATCTCGAGTCATGAGTATCAAAATGATAATGTAACAACTAAGGCTATGAAGGGTCGGGGCGAGGCCTCACAATTATGCCTCTCTTTTATAGAGGTCTTTGATTGTTTTTGGAAATATCTAAATTAACCGACATAAGACGAATAAACTTTTCTACAATTATCTAAACATAAATTCTTTCTAAAACCTAATCCTATTCGGTAATCCAACAACTTCTAGAATCCTCTATTACGCCTTTGCATTTCATCTAGAGGAAAAATTACATTCTAAAACTCCCCCATAATTTCAACCTCAAATGGTGTTACATACATATCCAAATCCTTTCTTTTGCCTAATGCCAATATGCCACTTTCGAATAATCTTCATGTCTGAATAGTGTCTTCCAAGGCTACAGCCTTTGATTTTTACAAAAAAATTGTCAACAATAAGCTGGCAACGATTTTCTCTTTTCACAGAATCCACTGATAATCTTGCCTCATCCATCACAAATGTCGGTGATAGGATTCACTTATAATCTTGATCAAATTCATGTCTTCTTTTAGCTACCCCTTGATAGCTTTATCTATCACAAATGGTGACAGGGTTCTCCCAATAACCTTGCTCGAGAAAATAAAAATTTATTTCCCAATACTGTTGTATTCTTGCTTACACTTGAACATTTGTACTTGAATAAACCTCTAACCATTCCTGCAATTTTCTGCCAATTTGATCCATAGCACCATCCACAATCCATTTTTATACAACTTTCCATAAAATGTTTATTGAACTCCCTATTCCAACATGTCTTATCACACTGATTTTTCAAGCCACAAATATTACAAGGATGTATATCCCAACATCTATCCTTTGTGTTTCCATTCCTGTTATAGTGTAAACATTGCACAATCTTTATGCTTTCAATTGATTCTCTTAAACCTTTATTCATCTTTCCACTACCTACATCATATCCAAGACCTACATATTTTGGTCTAATTGTAGGCTCAATCGGATTCCTTATTCCTTGTTCATGCCTTCCTAGACCTTTACCTTTGAAGCCCATTCTTTCCATAATCTTCAAACCAACACTATTATTACCATAACAAACAAAATCTGCAAACTTCTTGTCATTTTCTTTCTTACACTTTTTATCAAAAACACTTTTAGCTTCAGCAAAATCACATTTCTTAATTGTATAATCACTCAAATCATTTGTGTCATGTTGGTGTTTGAAAACGTTGTAGGTTTCCAATTACCCCGATGAGAATATGTTATATCTAGGGGCAGCTAACTCCCATCTTTAACATGCTATTTCAGACACCGGGCCAACTATAAGGCATGACCCTTCTTCTACTTCAGGCTCTGCAAAGCCTATGCGGGTGCACCTAGATCCAATTAATATGGTACCAGTGCAAAACATACCCCTGGATCTAACAAAGCAGATTATGACCCTTATATCTCCTAATAACTCATGTAATAACACAGATCTACATTAGCTAAATGCAAGTACTATGATATTCGCAAGCTGAGTGAGGGCATCACATTTAGGTTTTTCAACATGAAAGGGAAAGAACATTTAATTAATGATGTTGATATCAGCAAGACCCCAAATATGCAGTAGTAAGATTAAATGATCCTGTAGCTGACCAGTGCCTAATCCATTGGGCAAATCCATGAATCAAATGCATACATATGAATATCTTATACTCATTTATATATTCAGATATACGATCTATCTATTTACCTTATAAATAAACATCTGTGCTTAATCTAAACCTCATTCTTACATGATATCCTTTTCAATAAACTTATAACCTGTTGATTTCTCTGAAGCATTTACATAATTCCTTGAATTACAAGCAACAATGAAACAACATACAGCCTTAAGGGACTGCAACTATGACCTAGGCTCTTTGTTCAAAGACCATAAAACATTGAAGATTACTAAGACAGGAGACAAGAATCAAAATGAAACTAATGAAGTTCTTGCTCATTTGTATTCATTTCCTTGAAACAATACAACCAAATGCATGAAATCAAAACATGAAAAAACGTAACATATTAGAACTTCTTGTATTTATCTTCTTACTGTTGTTCATACAAGAAGAATTTGTTGAAGAATGAAGGTGGAATCATAGATCTGGATCCAACAAAGTGGTCTCAATGAAGGACTCAAGACTTCCAACCAACAATGGTCTCACAGTGAAAAACTGGAACCCTTCTAGTTCACAGAGAAAACTACCAACCACAACAATGAAAGAAAGAAAGAAAGATATAGGAGAAGATGAATTCCCAGATCTGATCTGTGCCTGACATATGTCCATTTGGAATTCAATCCCTTGCAACTAAATAACCTCTCTCTTCCTGCTCCCATTTTGATCTAATTTGGTTTCATCATTTCTTTGTAATTAATTTAAAAATATCTTCTGTTCAATGATGAAAACCCTTTTTGAGTCACCAAAATCTGATATGCCTCATGAAATGCTTGGTGAAATCTCAGTTTTTACTGAATGAATGTGATCAAATTTGACCCAAACTGAGTTTTCACTGTCTTTTACCCACATTCAGGTTATTACCATGTCAAAAAATAGTTCTGAACTCCCTCACCTAAATATAGTTGCAAGTTGAAAATTTGGAAGAAAACTTCATGTAGCTTGAACGGACTGCTTCTTGTGCAAAAACTAACTCCATATTCAGAAAATTTAGTTTCTCCCGATTCAGGCGATATATAACATTGCATATTTTTCTTACCAAAAGCCTCCAGAATCATAGTTGGAAAATCACCCCTCTGTTATAACTATCAGGTCTGCAACTTCAAATTTAAATTTTTCAAAATTTAAAATTGTTCTAAAGTTAAAACTTTAGAAAAATGCCTTGGGAATTTAAAAAGAAAACTTGCACATATACCCATTTGAAAGGAATTTGAAATAATAATTTTTATGACTTTAAAATTTTTTCCTTTCCTTGAAACTCAGGGTCAAACCTCTGTTGACCGAGTGCCACGTGGCATTTCCTAATTTGTTTCTCGATTCTTGTATCATCCGCCACATCAACGCCACTTGGGACCTGCTGCCATGTGTCAAAATCTCGCATTCTCGCATTTTTTAATTGGTGTGCATCTTCAAAATGTGGGATTGCACCGTCTGTCGGATCATGACATGTGTCACAATTTGGAAAATCCATTTGAAATTGCTCTTGATTGCCACCTTGCTACCAGCCGAGACCCTCTTCCACGTGGCACAACCCCGCATTCCTACACTTTTTTTCTAGTGAGCACTTTGATTTTGCGAGCGTGTGCCAACCACAAGATGTGTACATGTGGCGCAATCTGGATGTATCTAAATCTAAATCTAAATTGGCCACATCATCCTCTTTTCTTTTTCGTTTAAAATTTATGCCTACAATCTGCTGGCTATCCTCCATGTGCTCATTGGGCCCACTCACATTAACTTTGCCTTATAAAAGGCCCTATCTTCTTAGACGCCACGCTTGTGTTTGGAAATGTATTTAAACACTTAAAAATCTTCACCCATGGAGCATGTGGGATAAATGAGTTAACATTGCTTTTTGCCCTTGTTCCTCTTAGTTGGCTTCCTTCCACTCTCTGCTCATAGGTTTGCTCTCTTTTTAACTATGAGTGCTTCCAAGCTTGACGTGAGGCTTTTTAACATGCGTATTTTTCCTGAAAAGGCATCTTTCTCTTTGTTTGCTGCAAGTTTTTATTGAGCCCATTTGCTTTTGAATGCGCTTGGTTTGCTTCCAACATCCCCTGCATTGACTTCTTCTGTTGTCTTTCAATGCTGACATTGTTTTCTATGCATAGAGCAAGCAAAAACAATTTTTCCTTTTGCAACGTCTCCTTTACATGCATCCTGAAACCATTCATTCAGAGAACTCAATCCACCCATATGAACAAAATGATTCAAACAATTACCTTCTTCTGTGGCAGCCACCACACTTGTAATCTTTTTAATGAGTTCTGGAGATTTATCTATATTTTGCCACATAAGCAACACCAGCTGTTCAACTTTGGATTGGCTACGGTTTCCTACTTTTCAACGCTGGCATCTCTTATTTATGCGTATGGTCTTTGTCTTTTTATGCCTGTTCTTCCAAACAGCTCCCTTTTTCATTTCCTTGTGATGTGGGCTGCCTTCTAAAACAATTAAAATTAAAATTCTCTCTTGCTGTTCACGTGGCAGCCCTCTAAAAAAAATTAAAATTAAAAATCTCTCTTGCTTTGATAACCTGTGGCTTCCATCCTCATTTGGCGTGAGCCTTTCTTTACATGTTGACTGCCCATTATTGTGTCTTTCAATCCATTTTGATGCAATAAAAGAAAATCAATTATGAACTCGGGATGACTAGCAAACAATAATTTTAATTCATAATTTGATATTAAGATTATGAAATGGATATAAAAGTTATGCTAGTGTTATATCCATACACCTCATGAATATCGTTCTCATCAAGTCTTTACTATCATCATAATTATCATTTTTCATTTTACACAATCCGTATTCACTATTATAATATCATCTTGCAGTCATAACTTCTTCATTTTTATGATGGCATTTTCACACGAGATGTTTTCTTTACTTTCCTTTTGGTGAAAAAGAGCAAACAATACTGGGCTAAATCAACACTTGCCTTCTTCTAAATCCTTTCAATATGTTTGGTTCCATTTTATCCGACTTCTTTTAATCAATTCTGTTAATTGTGGATTTATGTCTAAAGGCTTGCCAGCTGGCCTTAAAAACTAATCCAATCAGGGAACTAGGCCACAAAAATTGACATGAGTGTTCAATCCTACACACTCTACCATACTGCAAATTCTCAACCCATGAAAAATTATCAGTCAAAAGATTTTAATTGCCGAACATCCATACTTCAATTATTCTACAGGCAAACTGTGTTAAAAAACATAAACTAGGCTCAGGTTCGGGTTCGGCATTATAAACTGGGTTATTGATCACTTGGGGTTCTGAAAACCAGGATATAAGTTCTTTGCCATTCAAAGGATAAGAATTCATAAATAGGGCTTATGACCAATAATAGGACGAATTTTCAAAAATAGGCTAGCCAATCACGAGATCAAAGTTATAACGTGTCGAACAGGGGTACAGATCAATCTGGATACATTAGTCGTAACAAAACAATGTAAACTGGGTTTTTAATCATGTTAGAAAATTGACCAAATGGATTCATTATGATCTCAAAAGTGGAACATATGAAGTGTTTGACCCCTAGAACACAATGCAAAAAGAATTTCTTCATTTGGGTCAACTGGGTCAAAGATATTATTGGTCGAACAGGGCTTCCCAGAATTGTGAACAACTACACAAATGCATGAAACAGTAAATGACCAACTTTGAGGGGTTCAAAAACTAGTCAAATGAATTCAAAATGACTTAAAACTTGGAACATAGTTTCTTTGATATGCATATTATATATCTCCAAAGTGGCTAGTCATGAAACATTACTGAATGCGAGATATTCAAATGTAAACAAGGCCTCCTGTCACTATTTGACTCTTGGGCAGAATTGTGAATTTTGATGCTAGCTCAAAATGGGACTTCACTGAATGATTTGAAATGACAATTGAACTTCATGGAACAAGTGGACACGCTGAATGGAAGGTGTTAGAAACATTAAACACCTCTTGGGGCTCAAAAATACAGCTAAGTAAAAACTCATCAATAAGGCATTTATAGGGCTCAATTTCTCAATGGTACTCAAAATCAGGGCTCGATTTTGAGTCCCAGCATATCACATGATACATCACATACAAATGGTTTCACATTTAAACATTTTTTTCTCTTGTTTTAGAGTAGACAATTCCTTCTTTAACATATTTTTTTCCTCTTCCAATTTCTTCACATTATCTTCTAAAATTTTGTTCTTTTTCTTAGCATCATCAAACAAAATTAACTTTTCTTCTAATTCTTTATTTTGCTCTCTAAGTTTGCATGTTTCCTTTACCTGCCAATTATGTACTTCTTCCACAAATTTTAACCTGTTTTCCAGCTCTTCAATTTTCTCTATATAGACACTAATTTCATTTAACAATTTAGACTTTTCTTCTCCCATTCTATTTCTTATTTTTACTAATTCCTTTTGCAAAATATTTTTTTCACACAATAATCTTGCATTTTCTTTCTTCATCATCACTAATTCTTCACCTAACTTATTTGTCTTCTCTTTCTAAACTCTACCAGCTTTTCCCATTGAAATCAACAATTCAACACACCTTGATCTTTCTTTTAGATAATTCTAAATGTCTTTTTACTTCTAGATTTTTAATTAAATCTTCAAACAACTTGAAACAAACCCTACATAAATATCAAACTTGACTCCATGTCATATCCTTCTTTTTCTTTTAACGGTAATAGGAGAATTTCTCAAATGGCCATACCTTTTGTTCTTTCCTCTATCCTTCCTTCCGTCCTTTACAAAAACTTTGGTTCCTTCATAATCTTCATAAAAAGTCTTCTTCAAAACAATTATCTTTTCTATAATACAAATCAATCCTCCACAATTTAGCAGCATCAAAACATCACTTCCTCTTTAATCAGCAATTTTGTCCTTTCGATTCATTACATTGTGCCTCTCTTTTTTAGAGGTCTTTGATTGTTTCCGGAAACATCTAAATTAGCTGACATAAGACAAATAGACTTTTCTAGAATTATCTAAACATAATTTTTTTCTACAACCTAACCCTATTCAGTAATCCAGCAACTTCTAGAATCCTCTATAACACCTTTACATTTCATTTGAGGGGGAAATTACATTCCAACACATGAACCATTCACAACCCACATAGCATAGGAGACGATCCCACCCATCTTGACTAGCCGCACGCATGAGACAATTAATATTAATATTATATATTTTAATATTGTATGGACAGTCAACTCCAACCATCCAAACATAATACTATATTAATGTTGTAATCTATAAATTGAATGTATTGAGAATAGAATGGAAGAGTCCATATTTAGGTTTCTCATATGATTTCTTCAACTTGGTATCAGAACAATGTTTATATTTTCAACACTGAAGTTGTTATCAATTCTCTTAAACACAATGCCCCTATTGTTGTTGTTTGAAGCCTGTGTCAATCTGTTTAATGAATGCAATATATGTTGTATACTCAAGGATATGTGAGTTCTATTATGAACATTCTTTTAGACATTCATCTGAAAAGTCTCTTGCATCTCAGGTCATTCAATATCAAGTATGATGCTTATCTATTTCATATTCTGAAAATTTTACAACATAGTTTGAATAATATATCTTATTTAACTCTTGCCGCAGTATTATTGTACTATTCCTTTTAAACACTGCATTTTGTTTTTGATGTATAGCTTTGATTTATTTTCCTCTATGATGTTGTACTTGAACCACATTCATAATTATTGATTGTTGATCACATAATGAAAAATAACTTTCATGCACTCTGTTATCATGATTGAAGCTTCCTTGAACAACTGGGAGTTGCTACCTTTCCTTTTACCCCAAACTGTGGTGTAGTTTCTTAAATATTTTACTCTTTGCTATAGGATTTAGCCCATTTGATAAGTGTCCTCTTCATTTTCGCTGAAAGTTCAAAACTTATTCCATTATATGTCTTTAATAAAGAAGCTTTTCCAGGCGCACTGCAGTTTATAGGGGGGCCGTGTTGCACCGATTCCTGCAGTCTAAAAAAAAAAGAAGCTTTTCCTGAAAATTTAGTAATAGAATAAATAATTGTGCCAGTATATATGAATAGATGCTAATAATGGCATTGTTTTCATACTGTGACCTTTGAAGCTATTGAGGATTTGCCTTTATATCATAACAACTGTCCATATGGCTTAATTATCGGGCTCTTTTCCCTTTGCTGAAAATCTATGGCAGTTAATTGAACTAAACAAATAAATTACGGTTAGTAAGAGTGAATAATTATTTCTTATATAAATTATTAATATCTCAATTTATTGAAAACTTTCTACTGAAATATCTATTTTGTAATTTATATAAACCAAATTACTTCAAATCATTTTAATAGTAACAATTCTAGCAAACACAATTGTATTAAAAATACATTTCTGATCTAGAAGAGTTAAATTTTAACTACTCTATAAATCAAAACTAACATTTAGATAATATAACTATAATGTAATTCTACAATATAACTAATGCTAATTAGAAAATCAACATTTCAATTCAATTAATTTCCATCTACCCCAGCTGATTTAAAGTTTTATTAATCTAAAGTATATTCCTTATTCCCCCAGTAGGAACTAACCTATTAAAAAGTGTTCTCTTTAAATATTGGAAGTTGCTCATTTTAGACCAGAAATTATGTGAAATAAAATTTGAATGGACTTTGTTATGCTGGGTGAATTTGAATACCTTAACACACACAATTTTTACTATAATAAACGAACCAGCTTAATGGAATTAATTTGAGGATTTAAGGGATGCATCGATATTTGAAGAGCATCATCCAAGAAGACATCAACAAATTCAATCTGATAACCCAGCCATATAAGATGGTTTTATTTCTTTCCTATGATAATATGATAAAATGCACGGAAATTTTGAAGTAAGAATTTCGACTAGAAAGTATGTACGTATGTGAAATGGGAAGGATCCATAATTACTTGCATTTCCGCTAACATGATCAGGTACGAATAATTGTTAATGAGAATTGTGTCCCTTACCATTTGTGGGGAGAAAGGAATCAATAAGATTTGATAATTTTTGAATGCCATGGCTCCCACGCTTTTCTTTCCATTTACTTTAAATAGCTATTGTTTCTGCTATGAATTTCCTGATAGACCTCATCTCCAAATGTTACATCTTTTCTACAATCCATTTGCGTTATATTTTATTTGAGATTAATTATTTATTGAGTGGATGTTACATTAGCATTATTATATATTGATTTCTTAGTAGGATGTCTGGTAGTTTTTATTATTATGCTCCTTCGAACGATGTTTTTGTTAAACAGTAGTGGGAGGTTTTCTTTTGTATGGATAGTAGTCTGCTGGTTGTAGGCCAGTTTGTCTTTTGTAAGGGTCAGGCCCCTTGTTTTGGGTGTTATTATTTAAAAACATGTGATGGATCATTCTTACATTATTGATATTGAAAAATTATTAAAATATTGAAATAATATCAATTGAAAAATGTAGACTTGTATAATATAATTTATCTTTGGTTGTTGATTAGGTACCGTTGGAACATGGAGCTTATGACATCATGGTTTGTTAGATATGTAAAATAGCTTTGATCCTTGCCAACATAATCTGAATTGCTAGATATTATTTGTAATCAATCATAAAATATTTAAGAGGTTGGTTATTATTCTCGTCCGTGAAACACTACTACAGTGGTTATTCTTAATACACCTTGTTCACTTTATTCATTTACAAACATTATTTTCTATTCAGCCACCTTGCTAGTAATTTTAGTTATATAGGTGATAAATCAAATAAGTGCATTAAGATATCACATAGCTCTTGCATTTATAAGACATAAAAAGTATATGAAGTTACCAAATTGGACTAGTTAACTTGTGCAATGTAACCTTAATCAAGGAGTAACCATAAACCAATATCCATCTCTAGGTTGAATGTCACATATAAAAATGTGTGTAGCTATATATACTCTATTAATGTTAAATGAAGTGTGCACATGGAGAATGCATGTTTAACTAAAGAGATCCTAATTTGTACTATGCACCCAAAAAAATGGTCTACACCTTTAGTAGTCATAAGTACATCATAGGATGAACCAATGTTTTACCAAAAATAATGGGGAAACTACTTACCATAGTGTACCCTTAGAGTGTACAATTGGAGAGGCACTACAATACAGTTGTCCAATACCTGTTGTAATGAACTAATCTTTTCATTCACTTTTACCAACTGGATCATATCATGCTCTTTCATTGCATAAATCCATCATGTTGACTTAGTTCTGATAAGCTCTATATCTTATTTTCTCCTTTCTTACACATCATACTTTTCAACTTTATGTGAATGTTTTCAGTCCATATTGAACCTACATATGTTGTATCATCTTTTATTCCTATTGTACCTTGAAGGTTTCCGAGTACTTCATAGTATGTTTCTTTAGTTCTGAAATATATGCACCCAACTTTTCCTTTCATATGAAACTAGACAATGCTCTTTTTATTGTGACCCCTTTTGACTGGAATAAAGTTCCTTCACCTAAGAGTTTTTTTTAAAGATTAGGTGCTACAATATATACACTTTTTTTCCAGAAACTTTAAACATTTTAAGTGCTAGTTATATGTTGAATACTCATTTAAAATCATGAATCCTTTGAATGAACTATACCTAGTTTTTTTTTTTTGTTAATAAGTTGAACATCTTAGATTTGAATTAAATTTTCATATTTATGTCTTCTTAGATCTTCTCTCACATTATGTGGCCGATGTCTTTATTCAAGATAATATCAATGTTGATAATGAATATTGTGACATGAACATACATTTTTTAAACATGTTTTTATACCTTGCATTGAATGAGTGCCCATTTTACCAATGCTACCATGTTAAGTTATGAAAATCTTGAAATCATTCATTCATTGTTAATGTTGGTCTCATGTTGTTGGTTATATATTGTGAAATAAAATAATTATGTACATACATAAATGCTCAACCATAATTATACATATGAAAATGTTGTCCTTAGAAAACAATTATTATCTCTTCGTTGTTTCCTTCTATGTGTATTCTGCTTGTGATAGATCCTAAATCACCCTGCTCTAGACCAAACCTAGAAAGTTTTTTTTAATTATTTCTCATTTGCTCACAAAATGAAATGCAAAAAGACAGGTTTTTCTTGTTGATAGCAACTTCTTCATTTATCAGTAAACAACATTTTGTTGTATCATTCAAGTTGATCTCTTTCACTATTATTGAGTATTCCATTTTAAAACAAAAAGATAAAATGTTGTTGTTACGATGAATCCATTGATCATTGCATATAAACTATATGCATCACTGTTAACTGCCTATTTTCCTCCATTTTTTTGGCTGGCACATTTTTGTTACATACTTTCTTAAGATACTACCATAACCATTCCAAAGATGTACTACAATCAAAGTTGCAAACAATATTACCATAATCCTTTAATCAAAGAAAAATACCTTCATAGCTATCTGACAATTGAAGCTCTACTCTTCTGAAAATTTGACATGTGCACTAGCAGTCTCTTATCTTTTAAACTTCGTTGAACCTGCATGTTTGAAATTTGAAAATTCCTCATGGTTGAAAGGTTTCACAACTTTAATGGTTGTGTCCCTTTAATAACCTCATGTTCAACTTGTGTCGTCAACTGCTAGATGATTTAGCTGAAAGGTTTCAGAGCTTTGTATGTCCCTTCAAGGGTTACCTCATTGTCTTTAGTGTTTGCTCCTTCATGATTTGACTTGAAGGTTCCATTCTTGTAGTTTATGAATGCCCCTTCTATGAATCCCTCAGTGTCTTCAATCAATTACTTTGGTTTGATTGAAAAGTTTCATACATGTAATGAGGACATGTCCTTTTAATAATCTCCCTAAAAGCTTTAGTCTTCATACATGTATCTACACATGGAGCAAACCTTTAACCTAAAACTTGTTTTTCTTTATGTTTCTTTCCTTAAGGAGAATAGATAACATTGATTGGTATCTCTTTGTATATTGAGCTTAGTCATTTCATATGACTAACATCATTTTTCTTTTCTCTATGGGTGGTAGTAAGAATGCAAGAACCCAGGAACTCCATTGAATTCAACATGGTTGCCTTCATATCAAGTGATAATGGAACCAGTGATCTCTTTCAATGTTTTTTGTTCTTGCTAAATGACCAATGTTCATTGCTCATTTATAGATTTTGTACTTTCTAGAGAATGTATTTAAAAACATTTAAAGTTTTAAACAAAATATGTTTGTTTTCAAATAGTTACCACAACTTTTGTGGAACAAACACTATGTACTTTCCTTTAATGAAATAAAAATATCTCCTGTACATGTGTGTTTTTCTAATTTTTATGCACCTTTAAACCTTCTAAATATCTTGAACATGTGTGTTCAAGTCCATTTAATAATTCAAATCAGTATGTGACCATGTTATTTCTTGATTTTTTATGCTTAACCAACAATGAATATGTACTCAATTGAACTTATTTCCACATAGGCAATACTATTAGGCAAGCTTGAGAGAAAATTGTATATGTAGTGAAAATAGTTAACAATGATATAATATGATATGATATGATATCATATATCCTATATTGCGCACGTGCACGTGCACGCACGCACGCGCGCGCACACACACACACACACAACAATTTGTAATTAAAAGAGAATTAAAAGACTATATAGTAATGTTGATTTGTCTTATTTATAACATTTAAAGAGACATAATTTACCAAGAAAATTAAAATCACATGAATCATGGGTAGGAAAATCTAGACCTCTCACTAAATTTGAATCTACACCCTCTTCCATGTCTCTCCTTTTCACTAGTTTGGGTGGCAAGGTATCAGGTATCGAATATATTGGATACCCGACATATCTGATTAGGCTTGGTCGCCACCAAGCCTATACGGTTGACTTTAAAAACATGATTTTGCAGCATTTAGGTGACTTCTAAACTTTGAGGAGGTACCTAACAACTTTTAATCCTGTCAAATTTGCTGAAATGAAAAGGGTTTCTTAGGGATATTATCAACTTTCCAGTAATATA
This sequence comes from Cupressus sempervirens, assembly GCA_028749045.1. Taxonomy (NCBI): domain Eukaryota; kingdom Viridiplantae; phylum Streptophyta; class Pinopsida; order Cupressales; family Cupressaceae; genus Cupressus; species Cupressus sempervirens. Next base: position 279,050,301 of record CM053791.1, read on the forward strand.
TCTTCTATCAAAATGAGTTTGATAAGTAATTATCAGTTATTTTTAAATGAAGATATCTTTAAAGTGTTGTTTGGCATACTAATTAAAAAATAGTTATTTCTTTTAAACCATAAAACATTTTTGAAATCTAAAAGATGCATCACATTCTACGCTTCACTTACTACAATGATAAGTATAATTTAATTTAGTAATTTTTTTAATTAGTTAAGGTGTTAAAACACGAGCCTTTTTTTCCTGAAAATGTTGTAGATAAAACTCCATAATTAATTATTTTCATGGAATAAAAATACCCAAAAATATGTGTCACATATGGGCGTGAGTCTACTTCTTATATCTAGAATCTTATAAAAAAAAATTATTTGATTGTGATTAAGGTGGTTAGACATACACCTACCTCTTATTTTTGTCCTGAAGTTTTTGTACTACTGCATTAAAATATGGATCTTTGACTAATCATATTACATTATTTGAAGATAGTACCTACTAGCTTAGAAACTACATTCAATTTTCAATAGATTCTATTTATAAAACTTTTTAATATAAAGTTCATAACTAGTTTAAAATTGCACATCAAGTTGTCATGAACTTGATTTGTTGATTTTACACTGTCACTTAAAGGGTATAGTTTGGCCCACCATGATCCTATACATAGCCATTTACAATAGCTTCCAATGCTTGAATTTGTTAAAGTGAGGTTGTTGTTTCACCAAAAGACTAATTTTTCAATGCCCAATACAACCACTTAACTTATACAATAGAAGAGGTGGTTAAGTCCTTGTCACGAATCTTAAGGGGAGTGTAGAACATTTTGCCAACAATCTCCCCCTCATCTTTAGCCAAGGGTTCAAGGATTTGAAATTGTGCCCTACCTCAAATACCACTTATTAGAGTGGGGTTGTCATTACACCAAAAGAATGATTTTTCAATGCCCAATACAACCACTCAACTTATAGGACATAGGAGGCGATTAAGCCCTTCTCACAAATCTTGAGGGGAGCATCGAACATTTTTCCAATGAAATGGCCCCTAGTTGTACCTTCAACTAATCTATACTAAGTGTCTCGGTAGATGTAACATTTTTGTTCTCAACATGTGTCCAAAACTCTGGTTTGATTCCTTTGATATAGATCTTCATCTAGTTACACCATATGTAGTAGTTCTCCTTATACAACTTTGGACCTTCCTTCTTCATCATCCTGATCTTTGTCTCAAGTTGTTAAGCTTACCATCAAGAGGACCTAGGATATGTTTGCTAATTGTAAGTATTATAAGGTTCAATATTATTGAAGGTTGGGGGGGGTGGGGTGAATCAATAATCTATCAAAATTAGACTTTTATAAGATTATTATCAAATGATTAACTCAAGTCATATCTACTCAATAAAGCATTCAACCATATTCATCCAATGTAAACTTGTGATGTAATAAGCAAAACAACACATGAAAGCATCCACACAAGTAACACAATAACACCAATATTTTTCATGTGGAAACAATTGGTTGGATGAAAGGACATGGTAGGAATACACGCGGTTAAAAGCATGGCCCTATTAGGAGCTTACAATAATGATCGTTTAAGAGTAGTTGGGAGTCACTTGGTTAAGCTATTTTCCTTTAGCCATTTTAGGAGCTTAACCCTGTTAGGAGCAACCTTAATGGAGGATTTCTAATTCAAGTTAATGAGCCACCTAGTTAAGGGAATTAATCTTTAGGCCTATTAGGATCCTACTCACCCTAATAGGAGTGACCCAGTTAAGGGATTTAGCTCGGAGAACTTGTTAGGATTAAACGAGGAAGATGATATGGAATAACACTTCAATTTATTGTATAGATCTAATTAAACCCAAGTTATGCTTCTTCTTTCAAAAATTACACAAAAACCTCACCCACAAATCATAATCTACAAACTTGCAAATACATCATATTGCAATATAAATACATTCTTCAGTTCTTAGGGTGGTCACCGCCTTATCCAAGATGTATCACATTTAGATTCCACCTCTGGCCTACCAAAACATGTTACCAAACCCAAATCCATCATTTACCAAGTTCAAATGGCCATCAAATTCAACCGCTCATTGATCTAATCAAGAATAGTTGGGCTTTTTCACTTTTTCCAATATACATACATGACTCCAAGAAATTCAATCACAACAATTGATGCAAGGCCAAATCAGCATAATCTAATATTTCCACATCATTAATACACCACCACAACACCTTTTATTGTTAAAGATCCACCAGAGTCACTCATAACATCACTGGTTAAGGATCAAACATAAATTGCTCTAAGTTTTCTATCAACTTCCCACATAACGATCTTCAATCCATCCAAACCATATCTTTTGGTAAACCAAACACTTCACAATCAAAACATTAATCACATAACTAAGTATAAACCATATAGATCTAGACCTATGACACTTAAAACCAAACAAATTTGATAAACCAATCAAATCATTTGCCATCTATTACTAACTATTCTTCCTGGTTGCTTTAAATCTCACTTCAATCAATCGTAGCTTTTCAAGACTTGTTTCCAACTTATGTGATCATAAACATTGCATATAGAGACATCTCCAAGTCTCCCATTTGAATTACACACGCCAATTCAAAATACAATATTGTTGCAATTTCCAACCAACATTTCTTACATTGACATGAATGGCAACACAATCACTGACCAATTGAGCATTAAACCTGTGTCATGAAACCTCTACAACACAATGTGCATTAGTTATGCCAACACCCTTCTATGCGAAAATAAATAAATAAAAATTTGTAGAGACCATTCAAAAAACTACCTTTATTTAATGTTATTAATACAATCACCTTCAAGCAAATGTTTTTCATAATCTCCCTTCCCCTCCTCATACTACTTTTGATGCATAAGATGGGACTCGTTATTGTAGCTTCTTCCAAGTGCGATAAAACATTATTGGTGATCATAATTTAGCATTGGTGTTGCAAAATATATTGTACAAACTATAATTACACCCCACACATACTCCATACCAAAACATCCCACGTCCCACCGAAAGCAACCTCAAGACAACTTTGTAACTTGCTATATGAAATGTGAGTGAAGTTGAATTTTAAAAAGTGTGTATAATCTAAAGATAAAAGATCCAAATTGTGTTATAAATAAATAAAATAAAATAAATATTATTTATTTTTAATATTGAAATTAAAACATAAAAAATGATAACAATTTATAAATTTAACATATAAATCAAATTGATATTCTTTATTTTTAACATTGAAAATAAAACATAAAAAGATAACAAATTATAAATTTAAGACAAATTAAAAATTAAAAGCATGCATCTCAAAATAAATATATTATGGTTCAACAATAAAAGGTAAGACACATTCTCCATATGTTTATGGTTGACACCAAATGTATATAAAATGGTTGAATATTATATGCACCCAAAAAAGATCTTGACACTACAAATTATTTTTACGTAGAAATTAAATGCATATAGAATATAAAACTAATTTAAAATTAATTTGTAGTCATTTTATTAATGTGTGCTATCATTTATTTAATATCTTGATAGTATTTCTTGCCACCCTACTCTCAGAATATTATTTTCACATTATTGCAATGTTATGTTCTTTAAACATATTTGTTTAATTGTTAGGGAGGAGAGTGGTGTGGATTGTTGTTGTGTGCTTCTAGACTGTATTTTCTAATTGATTATGGCTTGGCACTAGATTTTTGGTCTCCATCTAGGAAAGTTCGCTTGGGCTTGACATTGGTGATGTAGCGTCGATGTATTTGTTCCTTTACCTTTATACTCTTCATATAGTTTGGCAAATGTCTAAATGTGAGGTTGGGGTTGACTAGTTCTTGTATCATCTTGGCACGAAAACAAGACAAAGGAGTTGTTTTAGAGGCAATATGAGTAAGTTTTGAAGAAACTATGAAGCCTATAATTTGCTTAAGTGAAGATGTGTAATTTTTAGTATTATGGATAGATGTAAGATTCTAATGATTGAGGTAGTTTTGTGATCTTTAAATCTAGGGAAGAAACTATTTGGGTTAGATTGAGCTAGTTTCATTAAAAACAATTGAATTTTAGTTACATAGTCTTGATGTAATTATGTGATGGAATGGTATATCATGAAGATGATTGACTAAATTTGATTTGTGTGCTCAACATAGGAGAATTATGAGTGATATTATATTGTGTTGACATCACATCAAGTTTGAAATTCCCTCTAGATCATGGGTTCATATTTGGATCCAATTGTTAGAGTGATCACTCTTCAAGAATAGACTTAATTGGTAGACTGAATCATTATCGAAATGATATTTATTACAAATGTATCACAATGTCCTCTTCTATATCTATAGATGTTAGACTTGGTAAAGAGGAAATATGGTATTCACCACCACCCAAGGTTATGTGCCATGATTTCTTTGGCATTTCCCTTAGTCATCACCCTAGTACAAATATATAAGTTGGGCTTCTAACGTGTATCGATCAATATATTGAAGAGCTTTTAGATAGAATACATGTGGAATAACTATAACGCTAAAAAGTCATAATCCTCTTTCAAGGTGTAACAAATATTTGTGGTTCAAGCTTTATTTTCATAATGGATCTTCATTTAGATTTTCCCTTTAGTTTCCTATTGGTGCATCCCATAAACCTCCTCTGGGTGCAAATGCTAGTTATATAAGAATTAGAAATATTCTCAAGGTGATACAATATGTCAACTTGCAAAAGAAGTATTTGGAATGCTGGATTATACAAATTGTTACCAATTCCAAAGAAGCTATAGGGTTATGGACTCAACAAGGTCATGATTCCATATATGTGGTAGTTAATAGACTTTCTAAATAACACATTCCATAACATGCAAGAAAATAAATGTAGTACATATGGTCAACTTATTTTTTAAAGAACTTGTGAGACTACACAGTTTGGATTTAGACAAGGATACCAATTTTGTTGGATGGTTTTAGAAAATATCATTGAAAATGGGATAAAAAATTAAATTAATTCATCATAACACTTAGAGATAAATGAACAAATAGAAGTGGTCAACATAATTTTAAGAATTCCTTTTAAGACGTTTTACATAAAAATATAGTGAATTGAGATATGGCATTAATGCAATCAAATTGTATGCAAAACAATTTGGTGAACACGAACAATTAAAAAATTGTTGACAATGTGCTAGTTGTTATTACTGTACATTATTTGTGTTGTTAATACTCTAGCTCATTATGTACTGCGGGCCAACACCCACTTGCTTCTTTTATATTCAAAAACAATTCAGTGAACACGATTTGTAGTAGCACTTCAAGGAATGGTTTAGAGTTGATAAGCAATAATATAAATATAAAACAACTATAGCATTTCATAAGGATCTATAGAGCATGTGAAAAGAATACAAGAGAATACTGATGACCATTTGGAGAAAATTAAGTGTAGATATTAGAAGTCTGATAAGAAAATAAGACAAAAGGAGTTTGTAATAGGAAATTAAGAATGATATATCTAGGAAAAGAAATGTTTTGATTGGAACATACAAACTAAAGATGAATATATTTGGGCCATCTAAAATCATTAAACAATTCGATTCCAATAATGTATCTGAGGTAGAGTTGCTTGAAGCTACAAGTATCACTAGTGTTCAATAATGTAGTTTTTTTTCATTATCATGGAAAAAGAATCGAGAAACAATAGTACATAGCTAATGTGGGAAAAGCAAATACTACAACAAAACACAAGGAGATTGAAGAGATTTCATTAATAGAATTGGCAGAAGTACAAGAAACAAGCAGTGTAAAGAACATCTAGCTAAATATATGGAAGACCAATTAAAGAACCATCTTGGATTGCTAAGGCTAAGGTAGACTATTTTAGTATCTGTTAGGCTACTGGAAATTGAGGGACTCAATTTTATAATTACCCTATTTGTGTGATAAAGGAGCATCCAACATGTATAAATACTTTTGAAGTTTACAATAATGTTCTAGTCATCACACAACCAATCAAACTTCTAGCTGTCACCACTCAAGAATATTAGAGTTCAAAACTCAATAACAAAGAAACACATATCATTTTGCCAAGTTTTTGACCATGCAATAACTCCACAAAATTCTTGGCAACACCAATCATATTTCTAAGTTCATTACTTCTAAGGAAGTCCCTGATTTTAACTACAATGAGAGAAAATGCTAGTCTTTACTGCAGTCATTCTAAAAGGTTCCTACCTAATTGCTACCAAGATACATCTTGCATCTAACATCAAGTTTTAGACCACCTCGTAGCCAACATAGATCATTCAAAAGGCTAAGGCTTACTATCTAATCATCACTCAATCATCATTTCAAATTAGTTGAGTTCTAGGTCCAACAAGCTCAACCATTATTACATAAAAGGTAGATAAAAAATTGAAGTCATTGTAAATCATTTATGTAGAACTCATATTTCACACATATTTGTGCCCATCTATCTTTGAAGGAAGAGGCCCCACATTGTAAGCCCATTGCAGCATGTTATAATGCATTTCATGGTTGTGAACAAATGAAAATGTTATGTTGTTTTTCTGTTGCAATTGAATTCCATTGCATGTATTTACGTATTCAGTTGCATACTTCGATGATCATCAATTGACACTTCGACCATGACTACAAGTTTTCACTCCAATGACTATTAATGAATTGGCAAGTACCTATTCACTTACCAATGGAATTTCTTTGTAACTCTGTTAGGATCAAACATTTCATTTCAATTGCCCTTCATATCAGTGAGCACCTACATACAACTCATAATACTGCACAGTCCTTGACACTTACACTTAAATTGCATTGCCATTTTCTACAAGAAGAGTACTAATAACATGCTAAAAGGTTCGCTTGTAAATATGCATGTCTACAATCGCTTGAGCATTCTTGTTCATTTACATCTACCATGTTCACATTTTTTTTTATCACTGCTTAATAGGGCCTTCCATCTGGTATGAAAACTCTCTATCCTTGAAGCTGGTAATAAAAAATGTGAACAATTTATTCCAATAAAGTAAGTCATTAGATACTTATAGTTTGGCACTCTTTATTGCTTTCCTTGGCTTACTATTTTGCATTTGTATACCATATAAATGTGCTTTTAAGAATTGCAGAAACTAATTTTATATTTAAGATTGACTAAATAGAAAATTCATTAAAACCCAACATCCAAGGTGAAATTCAGTAACGTTCCTCCTACCATCTGAGATCTTAGGGTTGATAGATCTTAGTTCTCTTTTCATATGAATTCTGACTTGATGTGGATATCAAGATAACCAAATCCTCACTTCTTTTTAAAAAGAAAATGGGAAACCATCCACTCTTCTCCATCATTGTATCCAAAAAGTTCTGCAACTGCAATGAAAAATGTTCGCCAGTAGACCATCCACTTTTTAGCTGAGTCCGCACCATATGTATCAATCAAAATTGGATAGATAAATTTTATATTCTTGTCCATATTTTTTAGCCATTCTTCACTGCAAATGCGTAAGAAAAATTGGAATGCCACGGACACAAAATACACTCAAATCAGAGTCAAATATCAAACTGTAATTGTAAAATATGATTCATGCAATAAAAGATGACTAGTAAAGGAAATCCTGAGTACCTCGTTCGAGCATAGTGTTTTCCATTTACAAGCCACTGTTCAATGACTGAAACATGTTCCTACAATTATAATGAAATCAGTAGATCCGAATTGTACATTAGTCACCATTGGTTTGTACCACTGGTTTTTAATCAGAATTATATTCAATATTCATTTTCATCATTTACCTTCAATGCACTTGTTAATTATCTTGATAATAAATACTTGCTTTAATAAATCTTTCTTTCCAAAGTTTGGTATGTGTGACCTGATGGAAAATTACCGTTGTTCATATCTTTTTAATTCAGTTGAAATAGGAAGCATTACTGGAAACACGGTAAAACAAAAACTAACTCATTTTTTTAACATAGATCTTAGCATTTTTTATAGTAATCTGTTTAGAAGACTACGATTGTATGATACAAATACAAGATATCTAGTTTCTTGAACCCATTAAAGAAAACATAAGCAAGACTTAAACCAATTGATCAAGACTCATACTAAAGGTATGTATATTCAGTGGATACATGGGACTTTATATATATGTACTTGAACAATTTGTTACCTGAATGGGGTAGTAGTTAACACCAAGTGAACAATATAAAATATCATCATGCAAATGTCCTCAGCCAATAAGGTCCTGGCAACTAATCCTTAATGGGATCAAAGTATTTCCACAAATAGTTGAGAAAACGGATCTGAGGAAGAACAATCCCTAACATCTGAGACTAGAGAATCATTAATTCAAAAGAACCCTGTTCCATATTTGTATGCTATAACCCCAGATTCAAACACCCTTACTCAGACTTGGATGCACAAGTACTCAACAACTCTTAAATGCTAATCTAATATCTGCCTACATAATACTAAGAAAACACTATATGATAGATAGTAATCTTTCAATATGAGACCACTCTAGAGTCCATACATCCAAGATGAGAATTTCATAATTTTCATTTTGAAACATAATGGACAACAGGTTTGATAAATGAATGAAAGAGTGTCCTAGAAATGAAGTTGAATGCACTGTTCTCAAGATCAGATAAAATTGTGCATCCCATAATGCTCCCCTACAAACAGGAGGGTGGGATGCAATATTCATACAGAACACAAGCCAATGTGTTGTACTACCATTTGAAAGTATGATATATTGAGATGTATCTTGATATATTGAGATGTATCTTGATATATTGAGATGTATCTTCTGAAACTTAAAGATAAGGACTTCTTCAAAGTGACTTTTTGATATGTTTAAAAGTTCATGATCCTAGTTAATGAAGATTCATTGAGAGATACCAAAGTCAAAAAATTGGTAAATAACCTTGAGTTGCCTCTCCACTAATCTATAGAAGAACCTCTCAAGATCACATCATTTGAAAACTTGCTCAATGAGTTCAAAATCTAGAAGCAGAAAACATCAACATGAAACAGATGATGTAGGGAGGTCGTACAAGGGTGTATATAGACAAGGCCACACAGTGAGGGAAAAATGGAGAAACACAAGGCAGTACAGATGTTCATATGGGTAAGTCTGTGATATAGAAGACATGTTTGGAGCGGGGAGTACAACTGGAGGGAACAATCATTCATGCAAAACTTATAGATCCAAATTTATGAAACAACACCAAACAATAATAGAGATCAAACACAAATAATCCTTCAATTAATATATGCCAAAAGATGGTGCTCCGATTTGCCAGATTCGAGTGAAAAATGCAGGCAACAGAATAGGGTTAGGGTTAAATCCCACCGAAACCGGAATAGCCAAGTAGGGAAGATCTTTCACTTCCGAAATGGTGAAAAACAGAGAATCCCAACTAGAATTTGTAGTACAAAGAAATAATCCAAATTGCATACCTATGACTACCTACAAGCCGTGCTTAAATACCCGTTGAGGAAAACTTTCCAAGAGTAAAAAGATAGCCGACAGCTACACAAAAAATTTCTCATTAAATATGCAATAGGCTTACCTTCCTAGCTCAATACAATTCCAATGGCACTACCACTAGCATCACAATCCACCTCGAACACTTTGTTAAAATCAGGAAGTGTCGACATAGGTTGCTCTGTCACCTTCTTCAGCAACTCAAAACTCTGTGCAGCTCCTGCAGTCCATTTGAACTCCTTTCTATCCCCTCTGTAATGCTCTTGTGTCCTACGTCTCCTTTGGAAAACAATCCTCCTCTATCAGTTGTCGAAGAACTTCACCCGATGATGCTATTACAAAAGTCGTACGGACTGTTGGTAGCAGTATGGATGTGAGAAGGGCTCTGTACGGTTACCCAAGGAGGATAGAAACCATACAATGTGCAGTGTACGATGAGCAAGGAAGATGACTTATGATATTATGAACTAGTCGTATAGTCTCCAAGGATGGCTGTACGGTATCTAAAGAGGTCGTATGGTGTGCATAAATGGTAGTAAAGTATGTAGGGCTGACCATAAGGTACGCAGAAAGGGTCGTACAGATGATGTAGGGAGGCCATACAGGGGTGTATATAGACAAGGCCATACGGTGAGGGAAAAATGGAGAAACACAAGGTAGTATAGATGTTCGGATAGATGTGTTTCAAGCGAGGGGTACGACGGGAGGGAATGATCATTCATGCAAAACTTATAGATCCGAATTTATGAAACAACACCAAACAATAATAGAGATCGAACACGAATAATCCTTCAATTAATATATGCCAAAAGATGGTGCTCCAATTTGCCAGATCCGAGCGAAAAATGCAGGCGACAGAATAGGGTGAGGGTTGAATCCCACCGAAACCGGAATAGCCAAGTAGGGAAGATCTTTTACTTCCGAAATGTCGAACAACAGAGAATCCCAAGTGGAATTTGCAATACAAAAAAACAACCAAAATTGCATATGTACGACTACCTACAAGCCGTGCTTAAATACCTGTGGGGGAAAACTTTTAAAGGGTGTACAAAGATAGCCAACAGCTACACAAAAACTACGAAAACAAAACAAAAATAAGTCTGAGATATATTAAATCAATCGGCCCATTAACAATAGCTTGATTAATAATTTATTTTATAACGAGAACATCACACCGTCTCAATGTTTCAATAAGGGGTGCACAATTACTACTGATGAACTTCCTATAATAACTAGCCTAACCATGGAATAACCTCACCTCAGTGGCAGACCTTGGAGTAGGCCATTCCAGGATGGCCCTCACCTTCTTTGTGTCCATTTTGAGATCTTCAACTGATACAAAAAAACCCAAATAGACTAACTCCTTTTTGACAAAGCTACACTTCTTCAAATTAACCAACAATTTCTCTTCCCTAAACCTCTCAAAGACACTACGAATGTGCAAAAAATGTTCATTCACAAACTTACTTAAAATCAAAATATCTTCCTAATAGACAGTAAAAAAAATGCCTAGAAATTTCTTTAGTACCTCATTCATAAGCCACATGAAGGTGCTCGCGCATTGGTCAGTCCAAAGGGCATGACTAACTAATATAGACCCTCCTTGGTCTTGAATGCAATCTTCCACTCATCTCTCTCTCTTATCCGTATCTGGTGATAGCCACTCTTGAGATCTATCTTTGTGAAGTACTGAGCTCCACTTAAGCAATCCATAAGATCATCCATCCTTGGCAAAGGAAACCGGTACTTGATAGGTTATCTTGTTTATAGCCCGAGAGTTTGTACACATCCTCCTCTCCATCCTTCTTTGGTGCCAGTACTAAAAGTACTGCACATGAACTCAAGCTCTCTTGAATCAGACCTTTCCTCAACAACTCCTAAACTTGTTTATTTCAACTCCTCAGTCTCAAGAGTCATCCTATGTGCACCCTTGTTAGAAAAACTAGCTCCAAGGACTAGATCTATTTGATGACTAATTTTCCTTATTGGCAGCAACCCTTTTGGGACATTAACAAGTATGATATGTTCATACTCACTTAATAGACCTAAGACTTCAATTGGAATTTCATTACTACCTTCCTTATCCTTTCTAGGAATTAAAGAATAACACATATGTTGATGTTTTATGCCATCCGAAAAAATTCTTCCATCAACAAGACATACCCTAGTACTATTGTATACTTTTTCATCTTCCTTTATCAAGGGCTTCAACTTGTGACGAACTCCTTCCTTCATTGGAGAATAGGTGTTTGCACGACCATCATGTATAGCACACCTATCATACTACCACGACCTTCCCAACAAAAAATAGCATACATCCATCAATATGGTGTCACAGAGAACCTTGTCATGGTAACTCCCAATCTTGAACTTCACCAAACATTGTTCACTAACCAGGACCTTATGATCATCTTGCACCTAGGCAATCCGATATGGATGGGGGTGTTTCTCCCTCTTGAGCTTTATCTTTGAGACCATCTCCTCTGACACCAACTTGTCAGTGCTCCCACCATCAATGATCACATCACAACATTTACCCTCACACTTGCACCTAGTATGAAACAAACTCCTCCTTTGCCTAGGTTCAGTCTCACCACTCAGCAAGACCCTTTTATTAACCAAAACCTCTCCTCTTTCTACATCTTCTGAATGCAATGACTTAGCATCATCATTCACATGAGCAACCCTTGCTTGACCAACTCTCCTATTTGTCCTTCCTTGGTGTTGAGGGCATTCATAGGCTCAATGGCCTTCTTTGTTGCAGTGAAAACATGTGCCACAGAAGCCTCCTCTTCTTGAACCTTGTCCACATACTCTACCTCTTCCTCTTTGGTCTCCAAAGTTTTAATCATGGGAGCGGTTGAAACCCTCATACCTTTGGTTTTGGCCAGTGCCCACATCTTCATTTTTCTTCTAGTCCTGATTTTGGCCTCCAAAAGACCTACCACCACCCCTTCCTCCTTGACCACGCCTTCTTTTCTTTCCATTAAACTTTTTGTTTAGCTTCTCCTCAACTCGCAAGGCAAATTGGTATGCCTCTTCAATGCTAGTCATTCTAACCAGACTTAGCTTCTCCTAAATGCTAGGTCTTAACCCATTAAGGTAACATGCGACCTTCTCCTTGTTTTCTTTTGCATGACCTGTCCTAATAAGGACTCAGAAAAACTCCTTTGTATATTCCTAGATAGGTTTTCCCACTTGCTTTAACCCTTACATCTTCTTGAACAAATCAAGTTTGTAGTCAACAAGAATGAACTGCTTCTTTAGTTTCTCCACCATGCGATCCCATCTTGTGATTTTCTCCTTCCCTTTTCTATTCCTCTCTAACCGAATCTCGTCACTAGATTTTGGCATGGCCCTTTAGTTTGGCCTTGACAAACTTAACCCTATAAGGGTCCTCAATGTCCTCATACTCAAAATACTCCTCTAGCTCATTGGTCCAGTCGATCAACTCACTCGGGTTTAGATTTTCCGAGAACATGTTGACATCGAGTTTAGATATTTTTGCCTAGCTTTGGCCCTAAAAAGATTCTCCTTCGCTTGGTTCAGGACTTCTCCTTCTTCTCCTTCCAGCACAACATTTCCTAATTCATCTTCCACCTCACTTTCATCCCTTACAACAAGATTCATCCCTCTACGGATCTTCTCTTGCAATGCCTGAACTTGTCTTTGGAGGGCTCTAACCTCAAAGGGAACACCTCCATCCCTTCCACCACGCTTTCTTCATGGAGGCATCTTCTCACTATCTCAAAACCCACAACCACACAGTCCTAGTGCAAATTGCTTCACAGTCGACGCTCTGTCTACACACTCAGGAACTCCCGCTTTGATACCACTTGATGAGGGCACAACCTAAGCAAAATGAACACAATAGGAAACAAGGCTTTTATTATCAAAAATGATATCCAAGTACATTCATTACAGCAAAAAAAGACTCAACTATATGCCCTATGGGCTTGCAACATAATTAGATTCTGGAGAAAAACCCTTCCCATAGTACCTTCTCTCAAACTCCACAAAAACTGCCCTTACAATGCAAGAAATGACCTTAAGTAACCTGAATCAGGTTTAGGATTAGGAATACATTTTAGAATATGTCATTTAGCATCCACCGCTAAAGCAGAAGGTTCTAGAAGACACGTCAGAAGTTGATGCAAAATTAGAAGAATCCAGAAATGGTGGTCCAACTTTTGGAAGGCATAACTTTTGATCTGTGGCTCCGATTGATGAACCATTTACATTTCCGAAAAGCTCTCTGAGTGCTCTATATGCCTATAGATGTTATTTTCTCATCCGGCATTTTTGGTCATGTGCAGGGCCATTTAGTGCCTCGAATCTGACTTTGAAGTGTTCTCAGGTCTCCAAACAACTTAAAACTGCAATAACTTTCACACCCTAAAGCCTTTTAACTTGATTATTTTTTGGAGTGCTTGAAATTACAAGTACAATCATCCCTCCAACTCACACCCTCTGAATCATCATAATTATGGCTTAATTACAAAATAACCCATTTTCTACACTGACACATATCTCGAGGTGCTCAAAAATACTAACCCAAAAATCTACTAGTGGAACTATGAGAGTTGGATCCTCTATTTGGCCCGAATGGGTATCTAAAAATACAAACACATTAAACAAAAACTGACACTAAGCATATTTTGGGGTGATACAGGATTGCCCTTACACCACTGGATGCTCCTATATCACTTAGTCAATGTTATTTATTCTAAGAAAATATTACCCCTGCTCTATTATTTGTATCCAGTCCAAAGTGGACTAGAAATATTAAACATTGGCAGTCCATCATCATCTCTAAATATCCCTCTTTTTCTACTAATCCAAGAATCTACAGTAAAAGTGATCTTAACATGGAGGTTTCTTCCATATATGCTGACTTTTTCAGTCGATACCTGCCAAACTCAAGATCTGGTACACATTGACTCCATTTTATTAAAGAGAATGTAAACAAACAATCTAGAAAAAAATGGTTGTTATTAAAAGAGCTCTTGAGACTTTTCTTCCCCACTTGATTTCAGCTACCATGCAACTACACCTTATGAGAACTATTTTATTTAAATAGAGACCATTTATGCTTATCCTTGAAATTTACATGAGCGATCATCTTGAAGCTTACAAGTGATAATCATGGTTGCCAATTGTCAGTTACCATTAATATTTGGTACATGCATTTTTATAAAAAAATCCATGCTGCACAATAGATGCTTCAATGGGAATATGTTTAGGGTTATGGTAAAACAAATCAAATCAGTGTGTGCATAAAACTGAAGAGGGTACCCGCTACTGATTTGTAGTTTAAGTCCAAAATATATCCTTTTCTTGTACATGTCAAATAGTAAATTATAAGGTATTATGATTAAATTCTTGACGGAAGGAAAATGCTTATGAATGATTAAAAAGTTTGAACATATTGAAGAAAAATACGTGGTGAATAAATACCTGGAAAAACAAAAGTAAGCTCGCTGATGGCATTGTTCCACCAATAAAAAAATATCTTGCCGTCAATCATCCTCGTTGATGTCCTGCCATTTATGCATGAAAAGGTGTTTCAACACTTTTTTATACACTAACCATCTTAACAAAACAAGTCATAGAAATCTTAATAAACCCATTCAATGGTGCCTACAAAACAAAGGAGCTATATTTTCATGTGTCTCTGTTCTTGTTATTTTCTTCTAGACTAGCACCATATGGAATGTCAGGTAGGGAATGCATTTGATAAGCTTTGCAAAGAGAGAAGACAAGAAAGTACTCTTTGCAGAGTCCCAATGTCAAATCCACCCCACAAAAAATATTTATTTGGTTTTTGCACTTTCTTTTCAATTTTAAATTGCAGATACCATAGCAACAGTTTGCTTGTTTCTGCGCTTGACAAAAATATTTGTCTGCAGAGTTGTGTGTATCTATGTATACTGATTTCTTACCACAATAATAGTTCAAATAAAATATAAATTTGATCTACCAAAACATCCTATGCTATTATATATTTTTTGAACAGAAATCTGTAGTTCGTTAACGAGATTACAGAGATATTGCATTATAAACCTGCTACAGAATACATGGAAACGTTTGAGCTCATTTCTAACCACACAAATAGATCCTTCGGGGAACCTTGAAACTTTTTTATATCCACACTGCATCCACAGCCTGTAGTAACTGAAATAAAAAAATAAATCCTCCATTTATGCCTTGAAATCACCCAACTAGCATTCAAATGACTCCAATGAAGCTTAAAATTAGACAGCAGGAGGCAACTGGTATGGACTGAAATCTATGCCTGGAAGTGTCTTTTTCTGCCGTCCAAATCACTAGGTTCAACTCCACATGTAGCTAATAGTCTCGGGACAGATATACATGACTTCTAATGCCCCAATACAAATAAAATGGTTCCAGCATCACATAAAGCAACGAATAAATCTCAACCAGGAAGGAATTTTTCACCATCAAAATTAATATTCTCTAGAGTGCTTTCATCCCCAATAAGGCTGAGATGAACCAAGTCCAATCCTATAGAACCACAAGGGTTTCAACAGAGAGGAAAAAAAAGATTTGCACAATACAAATGAGCTCCCTGAACCCCCTCATATACTTTTCCCACCAAGCTTTCTCTAAGACTCTTTTTTAAAATAACTTTTCCAACAAAATCTCCTTTTTGGTCCAAAAGACCCTATTATTAAAACAATGATAACTTTGATAGGCAAGTTCCCTATTTTGTGCATACACGATTCACAATTTTCATCCTCTATCCAATGAGTTATTACACTAAGGTAATGTTTAAATTATTTTGATCAAATTAACTCTGGTTAAACAATTAAGTTATAGCCAATAATTCCCCTAAGTTTTGCGAAGTGTAAAAAGACATTGGCATCAGAATTTGACTATTTTTTGGAGTGATACTGATGATGAATTCAGAATAATGAATAATTAAGTCTCACTAGATGACTTTCTATTAATAGGCACTCTCTTCAAAAATCTTGGAGATCCCACCAAAAGCTGAAGTTTACTTTGGAAAGTGGCATGGCAATCCTCTAGACCAATTGAACTCATTGCAAACAAGAAAATCGAAGCTAACTACAATGCCAAAGAGATCAATAATGGGGACATTATATTATTGTAGTCAGCTAAGGGCACAATAGAGCCTAGGTTGACATTGGTTAGTATCCAACCCAAATAAAGGTAAGGAATGAGGGTTTTAGGTGTCTTTATTATCAACTTAAATATAGAAAGTGTATTTGTCGTAAAAACCAACAGAACATACAATATCACTATTCTATCAGATATAAAGATACCAATTGCAATGAGGTTTATCCCTACATCTCCTTGTATTGATTTTGGAGGATGAAACAAAATAAGCATGCGAAAGGATAAAAATTGCATGGCTCACCTAAATGCTTAAGATAGAAAACTAAAACTACTAAACTCACTAGGTTGCTAAGGTGACTTTATTACAAAAGTAAAACCTATCTTTGAATAATCCTTTAATATTATAGTTGAGGTTTGTTGAACTCAAACAAAACAAACTAACATAAAACATATGTGATGTCTCCAAACTTTTAACAAGTGCATTCATTTTAAATAAAGTTGGTAAGGAATGGAAAACTTTGTCTTCTATAACCATCTATCATATTTGCATTTAATATACTTTGATGGGTCAGCAAAAACAATGGCTAGGACTTGGGTTCAAAAAATTGACAACTACTTCCAATTGAACCCAACGAAAGAAGAGAAAGCCATCAAATATACAGCCCTTCACCTTGTGGGGTGGCACATAAATGGTGGTATCACTGGATGTCACCTATGGGACATTTTAAGATAACCTCTTACATAGAATTTACATAAAGGTTAATATAATAAGTCAACAACAAAGATCCAGAGCTACACTTTAAAGAATTGACTCAAATTAGACATAAGAGGTTGATTGAGGAATACATCATAGAGTTTCAAAGGATCTCAGTTTTTGTTGTACATTTATTGGAGAGTCACTTGATTGTACTCTTTATGGATGGGTTACGAGACCCTCTAATTCATTACAAGATTCTATCAAAAAGGCAAGGCACATGGACTTAGGCCCGACCAAAAACAAACCCTTGCCTAAAGAAGTATCACTCCCAAGGCATTCAATGCAGCTAGCAGAGAAACTAGCCCAAAACTTAGGTTTGATGTTTAAACAAGGAGGTTAATGAGGAGACCAAAACTATACTTTACTTGCAAAGAGCCATGAGTACTTGGACATGGTTGCAAGGCAAGGGCCAAATTCACTATATTGAAGACCTAACAATGATGATGATGAAGACATTAATAGTACTATCAATGACTTTGATTCAGAAGGTAGGTCCTCAACAAACCCAAAGAGAGAAGGATTTTTCGCTTCCCTAGAAGGATAATCTGAATACACCTTCCAAGTCAGAGGTAACCTAGATGGTAAAGAGGTAAGATTCCTACTAGATAGTGGATCAACTCACAATTTCATCAATCAAGATTTGATCACCACTACTTATAAGTAACAATACAAAAAAAAATCAATTGATGAATGGGACATCCATAATCTACAATACTATAACCCCTTGAGCTCACCCTTACCATGGAAGATTATTCCTCTAAAAGTCACTTTCATATTTTAAAAGTAGGGGTTGTTGATGTACAAATAGGTAGCTTTAATCAAGATTTTGAGCAACAAACCTTCCAATTCAACATGCAAAATTAGAAATAAAGGTTCCATAGGCTAATGGAGGATAAAATTTCAAGCAACTCCAATCAGCTTATGACAAAACCAAGATCAGAAAGCAAAAAAAGTCCACAATTTGGACCACTTATATATTCAGACACTTCTACTCCGTCACAAGACTAAAAGATGTCTTAGCCAAGATCTTTAGGCCACCTAGTGAAGGGACATTCCACTCACCAACTATTGAAGTCTTCAAGAAAAGGGATGGAGCCACTAGATGTTGCATCAATTGAAAAAACATGTTGGCAAGATCAAAGCAGTCCAATGGTTGTGGACAAGTCTTTTTTAAGGTGGGGTTGTTGGAAATATTATGACAAGCTAAGTTACTGAGAGGGGAGGGGTGAATCAATAACTTATAAAACTTTTATCCTTGAATAGAAATTAATCCTTATGTATATTCTGATCTAACTACATGCATGAGAAACTGAAAACATGAAAGCATACACAACACTTTTAACACACGATTTGGTGACCTAGAAACCTTCCAAATAGAAAGTAAAACTGGGGTGGGGATAATACCCACAAGCTTTAGTACTGTAGTATAAAGTTGGCATGTTAAGGCTTACAATGATCCCTATTAGGAGCAATAAGGACTGCTAGGTCCACCTTGCAAAAGGATTTACAAAAATACAATAAAGTACACAATAGGTAAAGAGATTTACATAAGACTGTTAGGTCTACCTTGTTAAAGGATTTGATTGATCCACCTATTAGGATGAAACAATAGTTGATCTCTGATCTGCAACTTGGTTTGCTGAATGAGATTCCTCTAAGTGTACAAATCACCTTGCTATGATAGATGAATTTTTGCTGCTCCTTATACTGTTGTAGCCTTTGTAATTCACTCTTCTACTCTTATTTTATGATTACATTACTTCACTTCAATTCTTTTGATGTGATACAATAGATTCCATATATATCAATCCAATTACATAATTAAAAAGTCGGTCATAATACAAGTTTACACAAATATTACAAAGTCGGCCAAAGTGTAGAAACTCGGGTTCTGAAGATTGACTCGGTGAGGTTGTAATACTCGACATCCACTGTCAATGGTTGGCATCATCATGCACTCAATAGACATAGAAGCTCGGTCCATTCTAATCACTTCCAAGTAGTCTTGAACTCAATCTGCATTGGTCACTCAGCGAATACTATGAAACTTGGCATATAAACTGAATCACTTATTCACATTGCATAGTGTTGATGTGAGTTTTGTATCACTCCATAACATATTAGTAATTGAATATGCAATATGGAGTATCAAACATACAATTCCTCTCTTGAAAAGTCAATGCTCATGGGATAAGAGAATAACTCCAATGTTCCTTACACTTGTGGATACTCGCTCAGTTTATCAATGTGATTTGCTAGTAATCACATAGGCAGCCTTATGCAAATTGTTGAGGATGACTTGGACTTTGGTGGGATGATGGAGATGGTGGTTTAGTGTGAATGTTAGATGATGTTGGTGAGAAAGTGATGGTGGGGGGGGTGAATGGTTCTATGGCTGGTATCTTTCTAACTCTCTTCTCCTAAATTCTAAGTCCTAAACTTCTTGCTATCCTACTCCTACTCCTGTGGATGGAAGACTAGCAAATGGACTGGGATCAAATCTAATGAAAGTTAACCAATGGCTCCACCTTCACAGATGCAATGATTCAAAGGAAAAATAAACTAGTTTACCACACAAGGCTGCCCAACAAGCCGCTAGGATGCTAGTGGTCTACTATTGATCCCTATCAAACATCTGCTAATGCTACTATGCAACTATCCATCTACTTTAATCTTACTTAGCAACCTAAAATGAAATTTGCTTCAACAAGTTTGAAAGAAATTTACTCTAACTATTTGGAAGTAGAAACCATACAATAATACGAAAGGCTCTTAATCACCATGCAAGTCACAACAATGAGAAAGAAATAGCAAATTTTTGCATTATCTTTGCAACAATTTTCTCCGACCCTTACAAATGAGAGCAAATGGCCTTATATAGAGGCCAAAATGTACAATCGATGATAGAGATAAAGAGGCAAAACCGACGATCCAGATTGAATCTTAAAAACCCTAATTAGGGTTGCCACCCCATCAGCCAATGAGAAGACACCTCGCCAATGGACCAATGAAAAAAGTGTAAAAGTGGCAACCAATGAGAAGGCACCAAAATAGTGGCCAATCACAATTAGGCACTTGTCCTATCCTAGAAGAAAGAGAATTTCCACTTGGGCTTACATCAAATGATCTTCTAATATAACTCTCCCTTTTTGTTTCATTCTTTTAGCTAAGGCAATGAACCTAGCTAGCCTTTCATTGATTTCTTCCATGGGAGGACAAGGTGTGTACTTTATCTTGAGCTCCGCTGATTTCATCATGTTGTTTGCTGCTTGTAGTGTCTTCTCATGATCCTTTTCATACTCTTTTGCAAATCCAATGAAAGCATTTAGGGAGGAAAGGGTGTTCAAATGTTTTTTCTTGATAGCAACCTTTCCTAGCTCATCCAATCTCGATCCAAGTCTTGTCTCATTGATATCCTCTTCTCTAATGTCTTCAAAATCAAGCGCCATCACGACGTCGCTCATCATGGTTGAAATGGAAGTGTTGACGCTTGGGCTGTGTTGTGCAACTACCTTTTGTATCTCTTCAAGTGCTCTAAATTTGGTAGTCAATGCAACAAACCAAGATTCAACCGTACTCAATCCTCTCTCATCAACCAACTTGGCCTTCTCCAAATATGCCTCTGGTAGCCCAATGAATGCCTGTAGCCTGGGAATAGCTAAATCTTTGATGGGAAGGAAATCCTTCCACTCTCCTTCAAATAATCTGAACTTGTCTCTAACAGTCACTAATGACTGGAATGTCGAGATCATGGAAGGCAAGAAATTTCGTCCATCTTGGATTGTATCATGGATCCAATCCTTGACTTCATGTAGCTGATCTGTTATCTCTTCTAGGTTGCTCCCACTATCTTGAGGAAGGGTTTCCTGGTGCAACTGTTGGATGGGCTGGCAATCTCTCCAATATTTGTTCTTGGCCTCCAACTTTACGATCCTTTCATTTGCCTTCCTCAACCTTTCTCTGATTGAAGCTATACCTTCCTGAATCTCTTCACATTCCATATCATCTGTGTTTCTTCCCAAGTTGTGTTCTACTATCTCATATTCCTGGGCCGCAATCTCATCCACTACCTTATTGACTGTTGGTATAGCAACCTGAACCTTTCAGTGACCATCATTGTCGCTCCTGATTACCTTTTCCACTGTCTTTATCATTTTCTTTTGGTTCTCGCTATCACCCTTTTTTGTTTAATCCTTGGATGTCTTCCATTGTTTGGGCAGTTACCACCTCGCCTTTTGGCATGAGCATTTTCCTTAACCATAGTGGTGCCGTGCATCTCCCCAAATCTGGATTTGGTTTGGCTAACAAAGCATCACCAACGGCCTCGAGTGCCTAACTTATTGCCTCAATGTCAATTGGCCCATTTTCTTCTCCACTAGTTACTGCCATATCATCTTCTTGTTGGTTTTCTGAGAGGGGAGTATTCAGTGCTCTCACTGTAACCACCTAATTATGAATCAGAGCTTACCTCTACTGCGGCCCCTTTATCACTTGAATTGACCTCTTGACTTTTAGCCTCAATTATGCTCTCTCTTGGAGTTGTATGTTGTCTCTTGGCTAGAGGTTTCGGATGTTCTTTGCTCTTCTCAACCTCCAAAGCCCTTTTCTTGTCTCTGGCTGTTTCCTGTTGCCGACTACTTCCTCCACCCTTCTGCCCAACTAATTCTGTTGTACCATCTTTTGGCTTCAACTTCTCATAGGTAAGGGGAATCCTTTGTCTTTGTAGCCTCCTTAATCTTTCATTATACCACGACTCGGTATGCAAATCGACTGCCTTGGTGACTGTCTCCAAGGAAGGATCCTGATGGTCATCCCAGTCTACTAGATTCAACTTTGTTCCTTCTACCGTATCATAATCTTCTCTCAACACATTTCCATCATCTTCTAGTTGTTCGGGAATATCAAGGCCTCTCCATTTGATATCTCTCATCATGTTCACTAACAATCTTGAGAAAGCAAGCTTTCTCACATGAAAGTCATCCTTGGCATTGGCCCAAAAGTCCTCAATAGTGGGAACATGCTTGGATGCATTTCCATGAGATACCTTGATAAGACCATTAGGATCGAATCCTTGCCTTGCTCTGTACCACCCTAGATGATACCATTCCAATTCTTTCTCTGCAGCTGCAAAGGCGGCCTGATTGGGACAACTATCATTGCCAATTTCGATTGAGAAGGTAATCCCTATCTTACCTTCATTTCTCATTATTCTATCATAGTGCTCAAGTTGCCTAGCCAATTCCATCAAAACTAACTTGTCGGGTGGGTATCTTGGAAGCCTCTTGGGACAAACTATGCTCCCTACTACTCTAATGTAGGTGAATTGCGGAAATTGGATGAACCAACTCCCAAACTTCTTTATCTTTGCTTCTGCTTCTGATGAAATTCTCTTAGCAGGTGCCCCTTGTAATACCCTTACTGTCTTCATGGCAAAGGCATCACAAAACATTTTGTAATCTTTGTTGTTGTGCAAATGAAGCTTTGGATAGCATTCATGCATCAATTACTGCCTCGGCTCCTTGCCAACTTCTCTTAAAGCCTTAAGTCCAAGACTCTTATACAATCTATCAATTAGGTAAAATAGATAGGATCCCATATAAAATTGCTTTTGGTTTTGTACTGCTCTGAGTTGCAACTCTAGGTTCTCACTTATGATCCTAGCCCAATCAAATCTTCTTTTCCCCTTTTCAATTTCATCAATGAAGAATTACATCCAGTTTTCAAATTGCGTACCTTGAGCTAGGCCCATGATTCGACTGAGAAGCACAATGAGATCTTCATATTCTAATTTGAAGTCCGCCACTATAAGCTTTGATGACTTAGTTATGCCTTTCTTTCCCTCGTGTAGCCAATCCTGTTAGATGTGTGAAATAGGCCTCCTGGTTTTCCTGAAATGATTTAGCCACCTGATCCATCATAACTACTGTCATACTCTTGTACTGGGGAATGTTAAATGTTTCTTCAATTGCTTGTCCGTCAATATTGGCCAACACCCTCTTCCCTTCATTAAAAAT
Organism: Cupressus sempervirens; assembly: GCA_028749045.1. NCBI lineage: Eukaryota > Viridiplantae > Streptophyta > Pinopsida > Cupressales > Cupressaceae > Cupressus > Cupressus sempervirens. The sequence continues at coordinate 279,073,673 of CM053791.1, forward strand.
GATGGATTTATTGATCAGATCAAACCTGAATGCACACTCCATAACCAATTCCGGACAGGGCAATGTAGGAGGAAAAACCGTTGCGTGTACAATTCTGCTTCTGTATATCTTCTTTGCCAAGGGGGATTGACCTTCCTTTAGTCTATCCTTTACTTGTATCATGTTTACTATACCGACATTGGTATCGGTTTATTCGCTTCATTTTCGAGAAGAAAGTTGTTTTGGACATCATATCCTCTTTGTCTTTCTTAGTATTTGTTCCCTTAGGATTTTTGCTTGCACTACCATCCTCCATCTCGTCGCCCTATTATGGGATGGTAAAGTGGTGGAAAATGAATGCAAGAAGAACCAAGGGAAATAATATCTAGACAAGAATGAAAGAAGGAAGTCAGCTTAAGTACCCCTTTCAACTCTAAATGATTAAAAGTCACTTCTACCAATAGCCGGATATTTCTTTTGAAATTTAGGATTAGACTTCAAAAATTTCAAACCCCTTGCAAAACTTGAGGCTCTAGCTGAAAAAAATCAGAATTTAGTGCTCTCGGAATTGTCCACCATTTGCCCAAAAATCAGACCCTTGATCATAATAATCTCCTTCAAACAAAATTGTCCAAACTAGGGCAAAAATCATAGCTTCCAAGCAAAAGTCAGAATTTGCAAAAATCATCCAACAATGAGAAGTTTCCAATCTGCCCTAGGGAAGCCACCATGCATGAGAACTTTTCCCTAAGAAAATCGCCAAAATGAAGGGTGTCTAAGTATGACGGATCTTGCTGCCCTTTGATATTGAAAAGTCGCCAAAGAAAAGTGCAGATCTGCCCTCTAAAAATCGCCAATCATAGGGAGTAGCTCCAAATTGTCTTTAAAAACTTGCCAACATAATGTCCATCTGCCCTAGCTGAACGAAAAATCGCTCAAGGGATGCCAATCTGCCTTAGGAAAACACCAAAGTAGAGAGAAAAATCTGCTCTTAGCCAAATCACCTAAGCACCAAAGAGGAGGAATGAGGAAGGAGGAAATGAGAGGAAAGAGTTTCCTCTTATACCCAACTTGCTCACTCTCCTTAGCTGGCCAATTGGGACCCTAGGAGCAAAAATAAATAAATTAGAACACAAGACATGGTCCCTAATTAAATGCTTAGCCCAAAATTAACTTTGCCAAGATGAAATTTACTTTTAAAAATTGCCAATTAGACCAAACTTGCAAAAAAAAAGTAAATAATGCCTTGGAGATGTTAAATGTTTCCATTTAATAATGATTTAGTAATTAATATGTCATTAAAATCGGATTTTGGCTAGCCAAAAGCCATTTTTCAATATTAAATTACCAGCTTCATTAAAGGCTTAAAATTTTTTAAGGCAATTTTAATCCATTATAGCCAATTTTTTGCAATTCAATTCAAATTGATTTTGCCAAGCAATTTTCATTTTTGACAAAAATAAAATCATTTCTATAGTCTAAAATTGATTTTGTAATTTGATTTCATCTTCACAAAATTAATTTTCTCACTAAAAAAAATTTTAAGATTTTCCAGAAGACTGAAATCTAACAAAATTTTAATTTTTGAAAATTATCCAAATTTATACAATTGCATTAAAATTTTCAAACAAATCGTTCTAAGTACAAAATTTACAATTTTATCCTGTCAAGTGTTGCTTTTGAAAAATTTGTCCGGCCTAAGGATGAAATTGGTTGTTCTAGAAAATCAAGTTGAAACCGGGTGAAAATAAATCTACCCCTCTCCCTATTGGCCTGAAGGTGTCCAATACGTAAAATTTTCAAAAAAAAAAATCGAATCAAATTTTTTTGGACAAATCCAAAAATTTTCCAAGGCGATTAAAAAAGGGGGGGTCCCCAAAATTTTGGGGCGATGGTGTGAAAACCTCACAACACATAGCTCGGTCAATGCTATTGCCTCGAGCTTGATATAAACTGAATCACTTGGTTAACATTGAGTAGTTCGGTTAACACTAGACTCGCATCACATTAACTACGGACTTAGTAAGCACTGCACAACTCGATTTGCACTGGTAAACTCGACATACACTAAGATGCTCGATTTACATTGCTGATCATCACCTTAGTAGTAACTGCTCTATGCAAACTGAAATCTATCCATAGGACTCGGTAGCAACTATAGAGCTCGGTAACAACTGAAATGCTTGGTTAAATCTGTCCATAGGACTCAGTAGCAACTGTAGAGCTCAATAACAATTGAAATGCTTAGTTAACACTATTAACTGTACAATATGCTCGGTATAAGCTTACAATCTGAATAGTGTATGTCACTAATAAAAAACATGACTGGAATGTCAACAATCTCCCCCTTTGGCATTAGTGACAAAAACACTTATCAGTCAAAACTGAATTCAAGAATGTTTAACATCTTTATCCATCACCTAATGTCTCCAACTTGGTAGAGTATACTATTTTTGAGATCTTTCAAAATTGGTTTTGAAAGAGATATGTTTTTGTACATGGTAATGCTCCCCCATACATAATTTACAGTATACTATACATACAATATACATTTTCCCGACAATTTCCTTTCAGTTTTCTCCCCCTTTTTCTTTTTACATCTAATTCAATCATCTTATAATTTCTCCCCCTTTTTGACATTAATGTCAAAGAATTATGCAATCTTTGCATAGTAATGCCAAAATGAGACAAGAAATCTAAGTGTACCTTCAAGATAACCGCCAAAGTCTTGTCCCAATTCTCTTGCAAAACCCTGCATGTGTGCAATGCAACCTGCACTTCTGCTGATAATTCAATCATGTGTTCTGTAATAGAGAAATTATTGTCATGGATGAGCATTTTTGAATGTTCAATATGCTTCTGCAGTGCATCCATGTTAAGGAGAATCATATTTTGAATATTTATCAATGTAGATCTGATTCTTGCTTCTTCTCTGAGCAGTTCTACCTACATATCTATTAGAAATCTGATCTTGTTGAATGAGCAAAGCTAGAACTCGGGTCAAGCTGTAATTGATGTGCACTTGTCTTCAAATCCTCATCAATTTTTTACAATGTCTCTTATTTCTTTTGTGAAACTTGATGTGTCATATAATTTGCCAAAAAGTAAAGATATATTAATGCAAGAGGTTTCCAGAGAGCCTAAGATAGTAGATAGCTCTACTTGATGAATGGCAATTTGTTGAGCAATAAGTTATAAAACTTTATTCTCTAACTTTTCTCGGCTTTATGCAATAGTTCATCCTATCCATCCAAATCTTCATTGTATTTCTAGACTGCCTCTGCCAACTGATACAAAATTGGTTGAGAAGTATCAACCTTTATACCTAGAGCCTCTGCTAGAATGTTCTTTGCATCCTCAATGATCTTGAACTCTTTGTTTCTTTCTTCTCTTAGCCTTTGCTGCTTGGCTTTCTTTTGAAGAAGTTCACCAAATTGTTGCATCTAATCAGGATTTAGATTTGAGATGTCCCATTTAGGAATGACAATCTCCTCATCAAGATCTATATTCTCTTCCTTTTCTTTGCCTTTACCCAAAAAATTTGTGCTCGGTTGAGGCTTGGTCTCAACTATCCTTGCACTTATTGCTTGCATACTAGGAATGGAAACAATTGTTGAAATAGTAAGACTTGTTGCAAAAATAGATACTGCACTCATTGAAACGCTAGTGGTAGGAATACCTAGTGTAGACAAAACTAATGTAGAAGGTAGAACTTGCAGCTTAGTAGATGAAGTGTTAGGCACCATTATCAATGGAGTACGGAGCTAGACTGGTGCAAAGATTAATTGGATGTTTGTGCTTGTAGTGCTGGTCATAGTCAATCCTGTTGAGGCTGTCTCCGGGCTTGATGTTATCAGTGTTTTGCTAGGAGAGTGAGGAAGTGAGGCTATAGCCGCTGTAGCAATCTTAACTGGGTCGATTTCCTCAACATCTTGTATCTTCCTTGATAGCCTCCTACTCCTGTTCCTCTTCATTATCAACATTATCAAACTGAGTTACTTCTTCATCATCTTTCTCTTCATCCTTCTCCTCCTGATCATCATCATCTTTATCACTTCTACTTACAACAAAATCACTTGGTTTGTGAAGAAGATAAATATTCTTCCATGTATTTGTGGCGTTCTTCACAACATGCTCTATTTCATTCAATAGAATAAGACAAGTATTGAATCTTAAAGTTAACTTTTCTTCATTTTTCTTCAAAGATTCTTTTATCTCCTTATCATTCAAAAATGGCATAAGTTTCCTTAAGGTATGCTCATAAATATCTTTTGTAGTTTGCATTGCATGCTCCCATCTTGGCTTGATTTTGTTCATCAATGCATCTGGAATCTGCTGAGTAAGTTGATCAAGTGGGTACTTCCACTTACCCATCTTGGTTATCAATATGTCCTCAATCTATTTCTACTCATTAGCTATTCTAGTCTCATATTTCAATGCCTTGAAGTTTGTAATTCCAGAACTTGATTCCAATTCTTCCATTCTTTCCTCAAATGTGGGTAGAGACCTCTTAAAAATTATGTCTCCTCCTTTATCTGCTTTCTTCCTGGAGGATCTCTTGGTGAATACAGCAGTGGATGTCCTAGCAAGTTTGGTAATGATTACCTTACCCTTTTTCTTCAATGGCTCCTCTTCCTCTGATTCTTCATCCTCTGCTTCTTCATCCTCACCTTTTCCCTCAGTTAGCAAAAGAGTAAAACAGGTTTTCAGTTTGGCAATCCTCTTCTTGCCCTTGCTAATTGCCTAAGGAAGCTTGATCTCAAGTTCAATTCTAGCCTTTGCCTCATCACAAGTGCCAAAGAAAGCAGCCTTGGGATCAATTGGCTAATTCATCAATGCTTCAATTATGTCTTTTGTTTCATCAATATTCACCTCATATCCTAGAGGTTTTACCCATGCAATTCTAGGCCTGATTACCTAAATATATACCTTGTCACTATCTACCATAAAACAAACATCATCTTTATAATCCTCAATTAGTTTCTTGGGGATTCAGAATCTGTTATTCATTTTCTCCTTGAATGCATCAAAATAATTATCCATGATACTAGTATAATTTTCTCCCATTTCAGCAATGTATTCATTAATCTAATAAAGTATTGGCACATCTTTCCTCCAAACAACAGTACCTTTTGATGGAAAGAATTTGAACATAGAAAAATAAACATGTCAATAGTGAGCCAAACTTACATGGATTGTTCTTTGAAGTTCTAATGCTCTCCATGCTTTTGTTGAACTAATTCAACAGTAACTCAACAAGGTCAAGAGATAGGTTATTCTTGACCACCTTGTAAGCCAAGTCCATAACTTCACATGACACACTGTTCAACCTGCTAGAGCTGTATATCTTGCGTGCGATGATGTGAATGCCGAACTTTAGTTCCATGTCGCTCACACTACTTATTTTCATTCCTCTTCCATCCCACTTGGCTAGGGTTTTCTTCTCCAGTTCAACCCGACTTAGTGTTTTGGTCATTTTGGCTTTTGATAACATGGGGAGACCGGTGATCCCATGGATCATCTTCTTTGTGATCAAAATTGGTTGCTCCAACCAAAACTGACCATTATGCACACGATTAAGGATGTATCTTGTACACTTAATTTGAAATTCTCGTGGCATATGTGGAATATGTGTTAAACCTTTAGCTTCTAGATGTTGGTGTTCAGGTTTCAACACACCATTAACACATAGTTTCTCTAGGGTTTCATCCATTTCCAAGGTACCAATATCCTGAATTGCACATTTGAAATGAGAATAGATATCATTAATCAACAGTACCTTAGGAGGGATTTGAGACTACGCTCCACTTGGATCTAGGGTTTCCGCAACTATAGGAGTTAACTTGAAATCCACTGCTTTCCATTCTACACCATGAACCAACATGTCTGAACCTCTTTTCACCTTGCTGTTGGTAGCTGCCATTTTCGTTCGGTACGGTTTAAGAGAGTTCAAAAATTTTTGGTAAAAATTCACTCAAATCGCTTGAATGCTTCTTAAAGATCACTTTGTACAAATAGCTTGAAAATTCACAGTGAAAAAATGACTTTGATTTCATTCTTTTTATCAAATTTTGCCATAAATGCCTAGTACGAATGTTAGATCAAATTGACAGACTGTCATCCACACTTGCATTGAATGCTTGGTGGAGTCTTTCGTGACTCAGTAACCATATAAGATTTAGTAACTCCCAACCTCGCTCGGTGGAGTCTGTAACCCGACCATGCTCGGTAAGGAAGGTAACTCGGTAGTAACTGCTACCTTTTACTCGGTGATCTCTTTGCATCTCGAATGCTGATATGGATGTAATGTCCCCTTTTTAGCATTCATAGCATGATGTTGTCATTAGCCTATTTCCCCACGGTCCTGTAGACTAACCAAGACATTAATGGGACTTAGAGGCCATTTGGCCTAGATAGTTTCAGTTTCAGGTTTTTCTGAGGGGTTTTGAGGCAACTTTGGGCATACTTACTATTTATAGTAAGTCATCTTGGGCATGGGCGGACATCCAGTGGCAACAATATGTCGATGGTAATTGTTTAAAATCGACAAGAAGACTTGTTTATCACTGATAAGATTTGTTATGCATTGATAAAGCTATTTTATATATTTAAATTTAAATATTTAACTTTATTAATGCATAGACTATAGTTTGTGGAAAATATTTAAATTAAAAGAGTCCCTTTTATTTTATAACACATTGGAGACATAAGTTAGATAAAGGGAGTTATGTTTTATCCCGCATTGAGAAAACGAAGGATGGAGCCCTTGTGAGAACACTATAAAAGAAATGGAAGAGCTTCTTTTAAGTATGCTTGGAAATATCAAAAAAATTGGGAAATTTTCTAGAGATTATGTCTCAATAGTTTGAAGGACGAAATCCCTTTAAGCTGGAAATCATAACGCCATTGAAAGATATGGTCTTGAGATTCAATAGGGTAGCAGTCCGAAAAAGCAGATGTGAAAAAGCAATCTGAAAAAGCGGAACTGAAAAAGCAAATACGAAAAAGCAGTCCAAAAAGCGGAACCGAAAAAAGCAGGCCAAAAAAGCAGTCCGAAAAAGTAAATCCGAAAAAGCAGTTCGAAAAAGCAAATCAGAAAAAGGAAAGCAAAAGGGGCAGCATTGAAGAAAATTATTACAGCCATCTACAACCAAGTTCCTTTATTACTATTTTTTTTTAGGTTTTATAAGTTTCAGCTGTAAGTGTGCATTATATCAGCATTATCATTTTGTAATCCATGTAAGTGCCAAAAGTCTTGGCCATATTTCATGAGCATTGTATTAGAAATTTCATTGCAAATTAAGAAGATAATAGTTGCTGGTGTCATTTAAGCAATTCAATATCATTATTTATCAGCTAGTTAGTTTGCATACCAACTGTTTGTAAAAATGCCAGTTGGCTGTAGGTGTTCATTTCTCATGCTTAGATCATATATATGCACTGAATATTGTCAAAATTAGTAGCACACTCATGTTAGGCCATTGTGTAGTCCATTTGGAGTTTTCTAGCACAAGATTCTCATTGATGCAAATTGAGAAAAGAGTCATTTAAAGCCAACTGAAATACTAAATCAGTCATACGTCCCTTGCATGTGAATTGTTTGATGAAATTCCTTGAGCTTTCATCAACATTTTTGAGAGCAGATTTGAGGAGGGCCATTAAAGTGGTATCAGAGCTATAAGTCCTGCCATCCTGTGGAGGTCTTATTTGGAATAGCCAGATAGAGAGAAAAAAATGTTTGACAACATGTATATCAGTCTGGATCAGGGAAAGGAAAGATTCTTACAGATATTAGACACCTTGGCACAGGGATAGCGATTAGCAGAGCAGAAAGCACAGGAACAGAGTCAGAGATTGGAGCTTATGATGCAGATGATAGCTCGTCAAATGGGGTTGAATGCTAATGTGGGTGGAGGAAATAATCAGAATGGTAATAATTAGGATGGGACACATAATGGAGGTGAACAAGTTGGGAACAATTTTGGTCATGCACCCCAGCAAACTAGGACAGTGAGTTCAAGGCCCATGATTCCCACATTTCCTCCTAGAGCCCCAGATCAACCCGTACCAGAGCCCCGGATCACTGATATACAGGACCAGTTAAGGAGAGATTGGGAAGCGGGAGGTCCAGATTTTACTGCTGCAATTACCTTTAAGGAGTATATAGATGTGCGGATGAAGCATATGCCACGTGGACATGACAAAAACTAGAGCTATGAGCTACGGAAGAAAGTAGGGAAACTTCAATTACCATATTATGATGGCTCGGGGAAGTCTACAGCAAGAGCTTGGGTTCAAAATCTTGACACATACTTTCAAATGAACCCTATGCCTGAGGAAGAAACTATTAAGTATGCAGCAATTCACCTGGATGGGGTAGCACACAAGTGGTGGCATCATGGTATGGTCACTATGGGTTATGCACACATTACCTCATATGTAGAGTTTACGGAGAGACTGATTGAACGTTTTGATAGGCCTAAGGATCATACCTTCCCTATGACAGGCAGAAACTTGTATGAGGAGTTTAACAGACATGTTGATTCGATACAGGGAGACATTAGCACATCTTCAGGTAATGGTTTATCGGCATCATCTTCACAGGCAGAAGGGGTTACAAATGTTGTGCAAGTTGAGCCAGTAGCATCAGAAGGTGATATCACAGGCACACCGGATTGTGTGATTGACACAAATAGTGATTCCAGTACAGTTGGGCTGGATGAAGTTACAATAGTTGAGGATACTGTCATGTTTGAGGATAGTACATTTGATCAGCAAGTGAGCATTCAAGACTTTGCAGAAAATGAGTATCAAGCACAATTGGATGCGTCTTCACATGAGATAGAGGCTAGTAGCTCTTTTCTTGGTTTGGCAAGCCAGTTGAAGACAAGGGACAAGAATATTGTCACGACTTTATCTCATCATGACAGGATACATGGATTGATTGAGAATCACATTTGGATGATTCAACTGCAGGAGAGACAGAAAGGAGTCACAACAAGTTCTTCTTGTGACAACTTACAACAGATCAAGGAAGGCATGGAGGCAATGAAGATAAGTTACATACACCTACTTTCAGATCGCGATCATCTCCTTAATCTTGCAGGGATCTATTTAGATGCATTGAAGAAGAAGGAGGAGGAGGTTGACCGGCTTTCTCATGAGCTGGAGGATACTCAGAATTCCTTGGTGTGTATTCAGTTGGCTCTCTAGGATTCTGAGAGATATGTGGACGAACTTTGTCTTGAGGTGAGCTCAGTTCGGGAGTTAGCGCGTATAGCAGGGACTCAGTTTTCTTTTACAGTCAGGTCACATGTTGATGATTTCTGAGAGATGACAGAGTTTATAGGAGAGTCCCAAGATCTGAGTATTATAGATGATAGCTATTCTGAGGTTACTTCTTTGGACAGTGTACCAGGGATAGAGTATAGGAGTTCGACCAGTCAGCACAATCATGTGTCTAGTCAGCTGAGAGTTGGTGAGCGAGACATTTCTATCACTTGCGAGCATTTTGATGTTGTTCGTCAGTTGTTAGCAGTTTATGGATGGGGTTCTCCTACTAGTGATGAGCAGGGAGGCAGTTATCTTTCCTTGACAGAGATCCACTCTTTATGGGAGGCTATCCAGATTTTGAGACAGAATTATATGCAGTTGGTAGCCGACAAAGATTATCTTATGGAGTGGGGCAGTACAGCATGTGACGAATTATTGGTCAAGGAAGATGAGGTGAGTAAGCTTACTCAGCAACTCGAGGTGACTTCTGAGTTTCTTGAGAGTACACAATTGGCTTTCGAGTCATAGTTTCATTTAGCTAAAGTAACCATGGAGTTAGAATGACTTCAGTCTTTACCAGATTTTGTACAATCACGGACCATGGTGTCTAGTGATCCGCGGATGTCCATGGTCGAGGTTGATATAGGTAGTGGATATGAGGATATATCTGTCCACGACACTAGTATTGGCATATTTGGTCCGTTTCCACTGGAGGCAGGTTCAACTGAGTTGGGTGCTGCAGCTGAGCATTGTGATATGTTTGACTTGGAGGGCATAGAGACTAGTGATGTCGTTGTTGATTTTGCACTCTTGGCTATATCATCCTCTGACTTAGCTGATGATCAGTCACAGTTGGTTGTATCACGTCTGCAGGATGAGTCTTTGACTGGGATTGGTTCTTTTTACCGGTATTATACTGTAGGATATGTTCATCGGTTTGCTTTTGATCCATGTGTTGAGGAGTTGATGGCAAACAAGTTTGGTCTAGGCTCTCATTTTTGCTATCTACTGTGTAATGACTATTCACCATTAGCAGTGCATGGGTGTTATGGTTATGAAACAGTGACCGGTGATCTGTAGAGTTGTGTTAATTGCAGTAGGTGTGCAGTGTGTGGATTCTCTGTATTTGGTGCAGTTTCATGCGGGAGTATTCATTGTTGTTGTAGAATTGTATTGTACATTCCACATAGGCTAGTGGGATGTGTTGATGGTATTTACTATGTTGGCAGTTTGGGTTATCTACTCTACTTGGCTTCTGATATTTCGAGAGCTTGTTTCTCATGGGTTCCTGACTTTGGAGTTTGGGTGAGTTGTATTTGCCAATTTAATTATGGATTCCTCTTGGTTAATTTTCAGAGGTTGTTGCAGGAGCCTATGTTGACTGACAGTAGTATAGTTCATGACTACATTTGGGATTCAGGTGGATTGATTGGGTGGTTGTTCGACCATTACTTGGGGACAAGCAATTTTGGGAAGGGCGGACTTTAATGTCCCCTTTTTAGCATTCATAGCATGATGTTGTCGTTAGCCTATTTCCCCACGGTCCCGTAGACTAACCAAGACATTAATGGGACTTAGAGGCCATTTGGCCTAGATAGTTTCAGTTGCAAATTTTTCTGAGGGGTTTTGAGGCAACTTTGGGCATACTTACTATTTATAGTAAGTCATCTTGGGCATGGGCGGACATCCAGTGGCAACAATATGTTGATGGTAATTGTTTAAAATTGACAAGAAGACTTGTTTATCACTGATAAGATTTGTTATGCATTGATAAAGCTATTTTATAAAGTTAAATTTAAATATTTAACTTTATTAATGCATAAACTATAGTTTGTGGGAAATATTTAAATTAAAAGAGTCCCTTTTATTTTATAACACATTGGAGACATAAGTTACATAAAGGGAGTTATTTTTTATCTCACATTGAGAAAACGAAGGATGGAACCCTTGTGAGAACACTATAAAAGAAATGGAAGAGCTTCTTTTAAGTATGCTTGAAAATATCAAAAAATTGATAAATTTTCTGGAGATTATGTCTCAATAGTTTGAAGGACGAAATCCCTTCAAGCTGAAAATCTTGACGCCATTGAAAGATATGGTCTTGAGATTCAACAGGGTAGCAGTCCGAAAAAGCAGATATGAAAAAACAGTCCGAAAAAGCGGAACTGAAAAAGCAGATACGAAAAAGCAGTCCAAAAAAGTGGAACCGAAAAAAGCAGGCCGAAAAAGCAGTCCGAAAAAGTAGATCCGAAAAAGCAGTTTGAAAAAGCAAATCGGAAAAAGCAAAGCAGAAGGGGCAGCATTGAAGAAAATTATTACAGCCATCTACAACCAGGTTCCTTTATTAGTATTGTTTTTTTAGGTGTAATAAGTTTCAGCTGTAAGTGTGCATTATACCAACATTATCATTTTAGAATCCGTGTAAATGCCAAAAGTCTTGGCCATATTTCATGAGCATTGTATTAAAAATTTCATTGCAAATTAAGAAGATAATAGTTGCTGGTGTCATTTAAGCAATTCAATATCATTATTTATCAGCTAGTTAGTTTGCATACCAACTGTTTGTAAAAATGTCAGTTGGCTGTAGGTGTTCATTTCTCATGCTTAGATCATATATATGCACTGAATATTGTCAAAATTAGTAGCACACTCATGTTAGGCCATTGTGTAGTCCATTTGGAGTCTTCTAGCACAAGATTCTCATTGATGCAAATTGAAAAAAGAGTCATTTAAAGCCAGCTGAAATACTATATCAGTCATACCTCCCTTGCATGTGAATTGTTTGATGAAATTCTTTGAGCTTTCATTAGCATTTTTGAGAGCAGATTTGAGGAAGGCCATTACAATGGATCTTTTGTCCTGTCAATTGGAGCTGATTTAGATGTCTTCTTTAGTAGCTTAGTTCCAGTTCTCCTCTAAGAAATCAAGCGAAAATGGAGTCACCCAATTCTTGAGTGACTCGATCATCATCACGGACTTGCATTCTCAATGGACTTTGGAACCCATTGTTGTCTCATTTTTTTTCTGATGTTATCAGCTTTTGCCTTCTTTTCATCTTCAATTCTTCTAGTATTTATATAGTTCTTGGCAAGATGACCAAGATTTGTACAAATGAAACATCTTTTGGCAGTATCTCTTTTCCTCATGTGATGTTTTACACAATTCATTCCAATGCGTCCAAATTCTCCACAGTAATGACATCTGCACCAAGTGTTATAGTCCTAACCAAATATAGCTTTCACAATTTGTTCTGCTGCATTCAATACCTTAGTTTTGCATTTTGATGACTTGTGCTTATGCTTCTTACATTTGTAACATTTTCCTTCAAATCTTGGTTTTTCTTTGCATTCATTTGCTTTATGACCATGTTGATTATAATTATAGCATTTTCCATTGAATTTTGCTTTCCTATTGCTCCAACATTTGTTTGAAGTATGACCTATCTTTCCACACTGACTGGAAGTAGGTTTTTTATTCCTTTGAGCTCCTTGCTTGGATGATTCACCTTCTTCTGTGTATCCAATTCTTGCTTTTCCTTTTTGTCTGTAATGACTTTGCTCATTCAGTTGATTCATGTCTACTTGGGATTTCATCATTTTTTCATTGGTTTGTCTCTCAATGTTTAGATCATTCTGTGATCTTAGGTTCATGATTTCTTCATTTGCATTGGTGAGCTGATCAATGAAGTCTACTTGCTGAAGGAATAGGTGCTGAATTTCATTGTTCTTTCCTTCTATCTCTTCTCTTATCTTGTTTTTCTCTTTCATGACTTCACACAATCTTACTGACTGAATTTCTTGCTCTTTTCTTAGTTTTCTTACTTCTTCTTGAAGATTATTATTCTTTTCTAATAGAAGTTTGATTGTTTCATTAGCTTCATCTGAATTGATTGAATGAATGTCTTCAATTCTTTCTTCAATGTAGAGTGAATCATTCATTTGAATTGCAAGGTCTTTTCTTCTTTTCAGGGACTGAGAGAGTTGCTTTTTTGCTTTCTTGAGTTGTCCAATGGCCAATTCTAAATCTAGCTTCTCATTGTCAATAGCCTTGTCAAGTCTGAATACTTCCAATTCCTTTGATCTTTGCTCAAGTTGTTTAAACTTTTCACTGAGAACCATAAAGCTCTGATACCAATTGTTGGAAATATTATGACAAGCTAAGTTATTGAAAGGGGAGGAATGAATAGTAACTTATAAAACTTTTATCCTTGAATAGCAATTAATCCTTATGTATATTCTGAATCTAACTGCATGCATGAGAGACTGAAAACATGAAAGCATACACAACACTTTTAACACACTATTTGGTGACCCAAAAACCTTCCAAATAGAAAGTAAGACTAGGTTGGGGATGATACCCACAAGCTTTAGTACTGTAGTATAAAGTTGGCCTGTTAAAACTTACAATGATCACTTCTGATGATCTGCCCCATTAGGAGCAATAAGAATTGCTAGGTTCACCTTGCAAAAGGATTCACAAACATATAATGAAGTATGCACTCAGTAGAGAGATTTACATAAGACTATTAGGTCTACCTTGTTAAAGGATTTGATTGACCCACCTGTTAGGATGAAATAGTAGCTGATCTCTGATCTACAACTTGGTTTGCTGAATGAGATTCCTTTGAGTGTACAAAACACCTTGCTGTGATAGAATCTTTGCTGCTCCTTATACTATTGTAGCCTTTGTAATTTGCTCTTCTGCTCTTATTTTATGATTACATTACTTCACTTCAATTATTTTGATGTCATGCAACACATTACATATACATAAATCCAATTACATAATTACAAAGTTGGCCACAATACAAGTTTACACAAATATTACAAAGTCGGCCAAAGTGTAAAAATCCAGGTTTTGAAGACTGACTCGGTGAGGTTCTGATACTCGGCATCCACTGTCAATGCTTGGCATCATCATGCACTCAGTAGACGCAGAAGCTCAGTCCAAACTAATCACTTTCAAGTAGTCTTGAACTCGGTTTGCACTAGTGACTCAGCAAATACTGTGAAACTCGGCATAAAAACTAAATCACTTGATTCACACTACATAAATCGGTCAATGCTATCGCCTTGAGCTTAGTATAAACTGAATCACTTAGTTAACACTAAGTAGCTCGGTTAACACTAGACTCACATCACATTAACTATGAACTCGGTAAGCACTACACAACTTGGTTTGCACTAGTAAACTCGGCATACACTGAGATGCTCAGTTTACACTGCTGATCATCACCTTAGTAGTAACTGCTTGATGCAGACTGAAATCTGTCCATAGGACTCGGTAGCAACTGTCGAACTCGGTAACAACTGAAATGCTTAGTTAACACTGTTAATTGTACAATATGCTCAATATAAGCTTACAATCTGAATAAATGTATGTCACTAATAACAAACATGATTGGAATGTCAACAGGGGTGACTATGATGTCCTCAAACTTTTAATAAGTGCATTATTTTTAAATAAAGTTGGCAACGAATTGCAAACCTTGTCTTGTATACACAATTTGTATTTCTAAGTTATATAAGACCAAACTATATTATGGTTTAGAGTTACTTGTGGGATTGATCTGCTTAGATAGTCACCATGTCATCAATCCTCCATGTATCCAACACAATTTTAATGCAATTTGAGTGATCAATACAACCACTTATGAATGGCAGCATATCTTATTGCATATATGTAGGATTGATGAATTGATGATTGGACGAGTCCACTCATCATCATGTTACCATCTGTCATAATTGCATACCAATATACTACATCCATCCATGGCATTGGCATACATCACATTCCATTCGACCTCATCCGATTTGCAATTCATAAAGAAAACACTCAAGTCCTCCATTATTTCATGATTCCACACACTGCATTCTTACATTATGCAATACATTATCCTAGCAGCCACACTCATACGGGCATGCCAAGTATTTCATACTTAATTGCATTACACAAACAGATGATTTGATCTTTCATTGATGCAATTATAAAATATAATGAATCAATTATTATATTAATCGGCTCTTAGTAAATCAATTACTATAATGATCGATTTGTTAATAATAACCAATCAGGATCATCAAACATTGTGTTTGTAAAATAATAATCAAACTGATTATGAATCAGTTGGGGAAGGTATCTGTTCAAATGCACCTCCTCATACTTAATCACAAGTATATAAAAATGATCGTCCCATTCTCTCGAGCATCGAATTGGAGAATTATATAACTATTTCCTATCCTTTGACAATTGCTCTGTTAAGAGCATTTTTCCTTTCGACAGTCTTGGTGCAAGAATATAAAGTCATAATCAAAAATGGCATCTACCAATGCATACATTTATTGTTAAATCAGACACAACTAGTATATAAACGCAAGTACCACATTCAATTTGCATATAACTATTGATATATCAAACAAAGCTAGTAATCATTATATATATGTATGTATGTATATGTATATGTATATATGTATGTGTGGATATATATATCAAAAAAATAAACCAAATTACATTGACAGATACATCAGACATTGCATATATTTATTGCTTTATCAAGAGCAACAACTTTTGTATGAACCTATATCAATTGCTTGCACAATAAGAAAGATAATTTTTGTAAACATTGTAAATATACATATACCATGATTGTAAATATTATATAAGTATTTTCCTCATAAATTGCATCATAACTAAACAATGTTATAGTCAAAGCATATAAGAAACAGTTGATGAACTTGAGTCTCATCCTTAAATTACCTTCCATTACTTGATTAAATAAACACAAATTATCATGGTCAACTAAGGATTTTGGAAGGAGAATTTGGTATCCTGGATTGAAGAAAAACAGGGCATTACAATTAATATTCAAGTAGGCTCGCCAAGTTGATGAACAAAAAAGGAATAATAACATCTATATAGCAGAAGAAGGGTAGGATAAAGGGAAGAAAAACAAATGGGCGAGGAAGAAAACATTAACAACAAGGTGGATTAGGTTTTGAATGAGAAAAGAAAACTTAAAAACAAGCCTACTCAATTACTTGATGCACTAACAAATACAACCTTAAATCGAAACATTAAAACCAACATAGGAAGGTCAAGGTAGGAAGAACAATCTCAAAATGGAAGCCCAATAAGGAAAAGTTTATGATCAGGAATTCTAAGTATTAAGGTTCGGAAGGTTTTCCCTTTGGAACATCATATTGGGTATCTTTATTTTGAATTTGGAGTAATTTCGACCAAAACTTTGAATCTTATGCAATTATAGGATTTTCCTAGCGTTAAGGATGCCATAATTCAAATTTGGGGAAAATTTAGCCAAAATTGTGAAATTTATATAATTGTAGGGTTTTCCTAATATCAAGGATGTCATCTTTCAAATTTTTAGAAATCTGACCAAAAATGTGAAAGTTATACACATTTTCCTAGAGTCAAGGATGCCATGTTTCAAATTGGGGAAAATCCAACCAAACTATGAAAGTTATGCAATTGCAACATTTCCCTAGTGTGAGGGATGTTATATTTCAAACTGGGGGGAAATCCAATCGAAATTGTGAAAACTATTCAATCGCAAAATTTTCCTAGTGTCAAGGATAACATGTTTCAAGTTCGAAGTTTTGAGAAAAATTTTAATTCATTTTACATTGAGATATTCTCCATTGCTTAATTTCCACCCCATTAGGGATATACCTAGTGTTGGTTCCTAAAACCGCAGATTGGAATCCTACGAGCCTTGCCTGCTCGATGCTGGGATGTCCAACCGGTTAAGGCCAACTTGAAAGGATTGATTGATATGATCCAATCCCCTGCACTTCCGGCTCTGCAAAACTGAGGCGAGTGTACCTGATCTTGGACAACCACCTCAAATCCAAGATGCTTAAAGCAGATCGATTAGAACACGAATACAATAAAAGTTTTCCAAATGGCAAGAAATATAGGAAAACTTTAAACTTGCGATTTATGAACTCAGAACAAAAGTAAATGATTGAAATAATGTTTTAAATAAAGAATAAGTAAAGATTAATGCAACAGATGAATATATTAATTCCTCAAAGACAAGAAATGAGACATTTGTCAGCATATGAATTATGAATTAAGAGTAAAAGACCAATGCTTAATTAAATGGGCAATAAAGTCAATATTATTAGTTGAAACATACAACTTTATAAAATTCAATATATTAAACTATAAATAATTTTAATGATTCAGACGCGACGGATCAATTATATAAATGCAATTTAAACTAGTCTAAAATGCACTTTAACTCTTGCGGAGACAAATTAGACATAAATACGAAAATAATTAAATATTTCACAATATTTATGTTTAGCAAATTTAAAAAGCAATAATGACCCAGTCCACTTATCAGAATATTAAAATATTTAAAGAAAATAATAATAAACATTTATAAAGGATACAACTTAATAAAAAATTAAAACTCTAATGCAAATAAATTAAATAAATACTTCATACTGATCCGGAAATAAAATCATACTAGAGACACTCCTTACGGATGATCCATCCAATATAATTTGACTCCAGAATCGCACAAGAATTTATTCCATAATCCACCATCCACAGGCTTAGTTCAAAAAATCATTTCTTTGCCAATTGAAAAATATAATACATCATGGGTGCATTATAAAATTTAGAAAAAGTCTATGTAAATATATCCATGAATTTGATTTTACATGTCATATTTATATCCGATAAAAGGGTATGTAACCCTTCCAAAACAACGCACCCTTTCATAAATAAAAACTAATGAAAGTTAAAAACTTGATATGTTTTAATTTTATCAAAATATAATTAAACTCCCGCACTTTATATTTTCCATAGGTGTTAATGCACAACCTTTGCATCCACGACCTGGGCACTTGAAGACACTAATCCACCAACGTCTGCTAAATTCACCTCTTATCAAATTTGTGTGGAAAGCCACTTCCTGATATCTGAGATGAACTCACAAACCATACTCATATTTTTCTGATCGTGATCTCCTTTCATGTGAACTTGTTCGGGTGTATGCCTGGCAGTCTGTGCAACCCACGTTTTCATCCTTTGTGTCTACACGCTTCTCCTTCCCATTGCAGATTTATTCATCACTGAATATCAATTACGTTCTGGTACCTGCTTTCTCTAGACTTTCCTCATCGTGAATATTCACAAATAGCTTCCCTTTTGTGCCCAAACTTTATTTGTTTCAGCACCTACAAACAAAGACAAAAGAAAAAGTTAAATGTCGATGAAAAAAACCGTATAACTTGAATTCCTTGTGTAAGACCTTTATTCGAGCATAAGAATGTTCCATGTGCGTATGTTCTTCTGTAGAAAGCAACCAAGGGAATGCGCTAATCCAAACTGTGCAAGAAAATGATACCCATGGGCATTTTGTAAATCATCTTTGAGCCTTACCCCTCCAGCTTCTGATCTATATGATAGTTCAACACACTCAAGTATTGAGTCAACTATTCCCATTGTATAAGAGGCATCTCCAATATTGATGTCAAAATCCTTCACTGCCTATACAATTTTAAGCAGTCTATGACAGTGATCATGGATGAATAATCATCTACAGTGTCTTGTGAGGTCGATCCTTTTTATTGTGCAATGAAGCTACACTAAACACCCTGCTGGCAATGCTGATACTATTCATGGTAACTGGTTTTAATTACATTCTTGATTGCTCTCATAACCTTTCAACGTTGGTACATTGGCATCCTTGTCATTGCTTGAAATTAGTCTTTCTTCCTTAGCCTTCCATACTTAGAATATGCAAAAAATCTGCAAGACTGTGATTAACCATAATTTGTGAGGAACTTTCACAAGCTCTAACTGACCATCCAACTTCTTCAGTTATTTCTTGCCCCGGCATGAACCTTCATTTGCTGTGTGAATTCTTCAGCCTGTGTATGTGCTTGCCATCTTCCACTTTAAGAAAATGTATGATGCTTGTGGGAATCTCTAATGCTTTGCTGAGAATGACATCTTCCCTGATAATACATTTGCTGATTTGCAAACAAATTCTGCTCGCAAAATATGATCTGGAGAAGGTGCAACATTAAAGCCATTTCCTTGGTATCCAACTTGTAGTCTGGAAGGTAGAATTATTATTAGCTCTTATGCTAGATGCTGGACCAACTCCAACTGGTAACGAGGGTGCAAAAGCCAATATAACAACTTTAGCGACTTCAGAGGTATGTCCTAAATTAGATTGACATAAGTAGATGTTCCAACAAAAATTACTTCTCTTGGTATGCAAGATGATGATATAAGATCTAATTTGGGAAGATTATGAACAGCTTCCTCTGCTGCTTGATAATCCTTATTATTCCCGTAGGCTGTGTGAAAAAGAGAAACTATCACACTTGTTATTTTTCTCAGGCAGTAATTTGTATACAGATAAGATATCCGGTTATTCTGCAACATAGATCAGGGTTGTCTGTATTGGTATTTGCATTCTCTTCGTATAAATTATTTGATGAATTGCACAAGACATTTTGGAGAGTGCTGCAATGCATGCCTAGATCGAACAACTCCCTGTTCCATATTCCTCTAACTATAACCTTTTTGTATTTTGAAGCATATTGTTTGAATATGTGTAATGGGTAAGATCTGAAAACTAGCCCTCTAAATTTGCCAAAATTTAGTGTTCCATTAGTGGCTCTTTTTGGGGACGTATGCTCCTTGTGAGCATAGCGAGATTCCAATTATCTCTAGAGGAGTAGACCGTGCACCCATGCTTAGCATGATGCACATGAAATTGGGTGGCCCCCCGGCCCGCCAAAAATAATCACTTCTTTCCTCGATCAAATACCTGATTCTGATCCTGTAATTCTTTGAACTTTCTGAATATGGTATTATAAAAATCCGATCCATTAACATGTGTTAGAACAATCATTACATAACCTATGCATTTCATTCAACATTTGTCTTGACTTAAATCTTACCATTGCTTTATCAACAAGATCGCTTGAAAAGAAATAAATTTTAGTGTCATTTAATCCTAACATCTGATCTCTTGCTCCTTTGATTCGTTCAATATATGTGGTAGAAAAATCTTCAAAAGAAGGATGATGAAAACTTAAAAACACCTCCCTAAGCATATTTTTAACAAATGTTATCATAGAGTCTTGAAGAATACTTACCTCGGTATATTGCGTATACTTCATACCTGTACCAAATGAATCATCCATATGAATCTGATTTTCTGATTCAGCTTTATTAGCACAATCATTGGCCTTTGGTAAGTCATCAATTACATTATGGTCCTTGCTGGATAGAAGATCCTTGTCTTCATGCATTTGATCAATCATACAAATATTTAGATTAGTTTTCTCCACTTGGACATCTTCTAGCACGTAGTTTCCTTGATCTCCACACATTAAATGCTGATCTTCCTCGTATAAAGGTTTTGAAAGTAGTTCACTTTCAGGTAATACAGATTTCCTGTGATCAAGATTCTCATCAGATATGGTACTTGAAAAAGTTTCAGAAATATGCTTCAAGCTCAACACACTCTCTTCATTGCACTTGTTTGACTTCATATCATCCTCATGTATCTGATATGATTTTGGCTCATAGGATGAACTAAAAAGATTCCCACCTTGTGAATACATACTACGCATCTTATGGACTTCACAATTATCATTAAGCATGATATCTTTATTATTTTCATTATAGTGCTGAGATATTTGTTCTTCCAACAATGGACTCAAAAATATAGAATGCTCAAGTATATTTCCATGATATCCTTCATTCGACATTTTCTCATGTTGTTCATCTTCATCTTCACAAGATACTATGTCTAGATTCTCCATTGTTTCAATGAATAAAAGATCTGAAGTGATGTTGAAGTCTTTGGATGCCTTTTCTTCTTCTTCATGCATGTTCACACTATCCTCAAAATCTAGAAATGTATAAGGGCTGTATTCTTTATTCCCCTCTGCTAGTTCATCATGTATAGGATCATAACATTCTTTAAAATTGTATCTAAACATATCTCTCTCTATACTTGGACTACAATACTCATCTTCAGCAAACATGTCATCCTTTTGAGAGTTGTATGATCCTTCGAGTTCATTGGTTTCCATCTTGTGAAAATAATATGGATTCATAAAGAGGGCTGGACTTTCTTGTTCATTGAATATTTCATAGAACACATCTATTATCTCATCAATATGCTTTTCTTTGCATATAGGAAGAAAATTTTTACCACCCTTTTCAACATACATTTGATATTCTATGTCTAACAAGATTGAAATCTCATCCATATTGAGAGAATCCTCCTCATCATTTCCATTCTCTTTACAATCTAATTCCTCACCGGTCTTATCATGATCGGATTCTTCTTTGATTTCCTCTACATTTGAATCTGAAACATCATTATGTTCTTGCTTTACTTTAGTATCTTTTGCTTCATCTTTAATAGCTTGGTCCCATACCTAAAGAAGAAGCTTCACGTCAGGGTCCTTTGGCGAAATTTTCAACTTGACAATTTTGTTTAGAAATTTCTTGTAAGGAGGTTTTATGTTTGATGGAATCTCATGGTAAGTGTTCATCACCCTCAAAAACAAATGTGCTGAAGTTTCACCTTCATATCTTTCTAAATTGAATTAGGCATCAAGTGAAGATATCTCAGGATCCTCTTCCATGTTACAACTTTGATCATCATATTGTTCATAACACATCTCTTCTTCATGGCTTATATCATGAAATTCAATAAAGAACCATTGTTCGAATTGTTTCCAAGATGAGATGCATTGTGTGGGTAATAATTCATATACCTGTCTTGCACTATCCTTTAAAGTCCTGGCAAACAATTTCATTACTTGATCTTTTGAACAGATCTCATAATCTTCTACAAATGTATAGAATGCATCCAAATGTCGAATTGCCAATTCATCCCATTCTCCATGGAACTTTGGTACCAATTGTGAAATCTTTGGAGATAACTTGCTAGGTTCACAGTCAAACTTACTGAAATCCAATGGCTTGATGCCATTTGGAACAAAAAGTTTTCTTTCAAATGATCAATACATTTGAAAGACCATCTACCATTTCTTTCTGAGTCTAATCCTTCAGCATAGTCACTGATGATCTAGACATTCCTTTTGTTAAAGTACCAATTGAAATACAATAGAGTCGCCACCTCCAAATGGAGAAAATGAATAATTTTCAATAACCTAAGTACTTCCTTCCAACAGAGTACAACTCACCAAAAATTAAAATCTTACTGATCTTGGAAACAAAAATTCTTAGGGTTTATTTTGCAACTCTTCCCCAGTAGAGTCGCCACTCTATTGGTTCCCAAAACTGTAGATTGGAATCCTACGAGCCTTGCCTACTCGATGTTGGGATGTCCAACCAGTTAAGGCCAACTTTACGAGATTGATCGATGTGATCCAATCCCCTGCGCTTTCGGCTCTGCAAAACTAAGGTTGATGTACCTGATCCTGGACAACCTCAAATCCAAGATGCTTCAAGTAGATCGATTAAAACACGAATACAATAAAAGTTTTCCAAATGGCAAGAAATATAGGAAAACTTTAAACTTGCAATTTATGAACTAAGAACAAAAGTAAATGATTGAAATAATGTTTTAAATAAAGAATAAGTATAGATTAATGTAATAGATGAATATATTAATTCCTCAAAGGCAAGAAATGAGACATTTGCTAGCATATGGATTATGAATTAAGAGTAAAAGACCAATGCTTAATTAAATGGGCAATAGAGTCAATATTATTAGTTGAAACATACAACTTTATAAAGTTCAATACATTAAACTATAAATAATTTTAATAATTCAGACGCAACGGATCAATTATATAAACACAATTTAAACTAGTCTAAAATGCACTTCAACTCCTACGGAGACAAATTAGACATAAATACGAAAATAATTAAATATTTCACAATATTTATGTTTATCAAATTTAAAATGCAATAATGACCCAGTCCACTTATAAGAATATTAAAATATTTAAAGAAAATAATAAAAAACATTTATAAAGGACACAACTTAATAAAAAATTAAAACTTTAATGCAAATAAATTAAATAAATACTTCTTACTAATTCAGAAATAAAATTGTACTGGAGACACTCCTTACAGATGATCCATCCAATATAATTCGACTCCAGAATCGCACAAGAATTTATTCCATAATCCACCATTCAGAGGCTTAGTTCAAAAAATTATTTCTTTGCCAATTGGAAAATATAATACATCATGGGTGCATTATAAAATTTAGAAAAAGTCTATGTAAATATATCTTTGAATTTGATTTTACATGTCATATTTATATCCGGTAAAAGGGTATGTAACCCTTCCAAAACAATGCACCCTTTCATAAATAAGAACTAATTAAAGTTAAAAACTTGATATGTTTTAATTTGATCAAAATATAATTAAACTCCTGCTCTTTATATTTTCCATAGGCATTAATGCACAACCTTTGCATCCATCAACTTGGGTGCTTGAAGACACTAATCCGCCAACACCTGCTAAATTCACCTCTTATCAAATTTGCGTCGAAAGCCACTTCCCAATATTTGAGATGCACTCATGAACCATACTCGTATTTTTCTGATCGTGATCTCCTTTCATGTGAACTTGTTCGGGTGTATGCCTGGTGGTCTATGCAACCCGCGTTTTCATCCTTTCCGTCTACACACTTCTTCCCATCGCGGATGTATTCATCATTGAATATCAATTACACTCTGGTGCCTACTTTCTCCAGACTTTCCTCATCGTGAATATCCACAAATAGCTTCGCTTTTGTCCCCAAGCTTTACTTTATCTGTTTCAGTGCTTGCAAGCAAAGACAAAAGAAAAAATTAAATGTCGATGAACAAAACCGTATAACTTGAATTCCTTGTGTAAGACCTTTAATCGGGCATAAGAATGTTCCATGTGCGTGTGTATGTTCTGCTGTAGCAAGCAACCAAGGGAAAGTGCCAATCCAAATTGTGCGAGAAAATGATACCCATGGGCGTTTTGTAAATCATCTCTGAGCCTTACCCCTCCAGCTTCTGATCTATATGATAGTTCAGCACACTCAAGTATTGAGTCAACTATTGCCATTGTATAAGAAGCATCTCTAGTATTGATGTCAAAATCCTTCACTGCCTATACAATTTTAAGCAGTCTATGACAGTGATCATGGATGAATAATCATCTACAGTGTCTTGTGAGGTCGATCATTTTTATTGTGCAATGAAGCTACACTAAACACCCTGCTGGAAATGCTAATACTATTCATGGTAACTGGTCTTAATTACGTCCTTGACTGCTCTCATAACCTTCATTTGCTGTGTGAGTTCTTCAGCCTTTGTATGTGCTTGCCATCTTCCACTTTAAGAAAATGTATGATGCTTGTAGCAATCTCTAATGCACTGCTGAGAATGACATCTTCCCTTTTATGCATTTGTTGATTTGCAAACAAATTCTGCTCGCAAAATATGATCTGGAGAAGGTGCAACATTAAAGCCATTTCCTTGGAATCCCACCTTTAGTCTGGAAGGTAGAATTATTATTAGCTCTTCTACTGGATGCTGGACCAACTCCAACTGGTAACGAGGGTGCGAGAGCCAATATAACAATTTCAGCAACTTCAGAGGTATGTCCTGAATTAGATTGACATAAGTAGATGTTCCAACAGCAGTTACTTCTCTTGGTATGCAAGATGATGATATAAGATTTAATTTGGGAAGATTACGAATAGCTTCCTCTGCTGCTTGATAATCCTTGTTATTCCTGTACGCTGTGTGAAAAAGAGAAACTATCACACTTGTTATTTTTCTCAGGCAGTAATCTGTATACAGATAAGATATCCGGTTATAATGCAACATAGATCAGGGTTGTCTGTATTGGTATTTGCATTCTCTTCATATAAATTATTTGATGAATTGCACAAGACAGTTTGGATAGTGCTGCAATGCATGCCTAGATCGAACAACTCCCTGTTCCATATTCCTCTAACTATAAACTTTTTGAATTTTGAAGCATATTGTTTGAATATGTGTAATGGGTAAGATCTGAAAATTAGCCCTCTAAATTTGCCAAAATTTAGTGTTCCATCACCTAGTATACCCCTTACTCTTTGTAATTATCCAAATGACGCTTCAACTTCCTCTATTTTCTGCCAAGAGCTCCATTTCATAATTTTGATTCTAACAAGGATTTATCCACAACTGCCCTAGATTCTCACAATATTTAAACATTCCTCCAAATTTTGGCAAGCCAAAGAGCCCCCAAATTTTTTCAATTTTGCAAAACGGAACAAGTTTCTGCAATTTCTTAAAGAGCACAAATTTTGCCATCAAGAAGCATTTATAACAATACAAAATTGCAATTTAAGGCATGCAATGCATGATTTCATGCGATAACTTGGAATTGGCTCCTGCATTAGTAAATTAATAGACAATTATCTAAGTTTCACCATAGAGTTGAATTGTAGCTTGTTGTACGATAGAGAATGCTCAATTTGCATACCTAGTGTTGTTTGTTCAATATGAAAACAACTTCTCTTCAAGTTCAAAGTGACATGTGCTTTCATTTTGTTGTCTTTAGAAAGGAGATTCAATGTTATTCTTGAGGTTCTAAAAAGTTTTGAGGAATCTAAAGAAGACTTTGGTTAGCAAGTTGTTTGTGTTTCTATGTTTTTTTGGGTACATAGTCAATGATTGCAATTGTTCGTAATAACTATACATATTCTGATCTGAGTATATATGAATACATGCTCGCAATGTGAGTCGTCTTTGATGCACAAATTGAACTCCTCTCTGACTGCAACTCAATCACTCAAACATAAGATGAAACACAAACATTTGTAGAAACTCTACATTAAAACTATTACTTAATCTGCAATAATGAAATCAAATTACATTCTCTGTAAGTCTGCAAATACAAATTTCACAATCATGGCCTTCTATTGGACTCTCAACCCAAAATTATTCTCACACACTTTCATCTCTGATCTCAACAGTGCTCTTCAACCATGAACCAAACAATGGTGTTTCAATGCAAAAGCAATAAGTTCTCTTCCCCGTGTGCAACTGAATTCCCCTCATATTTTAGCCACCTGCTACAAAGACACCTCACTCTTCCTTTAAAGCAACCTAGACCTCCCTTCTTGGCCGATGCCCCCTCTCCTATTTCTAAGGTATTTGTTTGGACTGGATGTTTGTTTGCCTCCCCTTGAGGTGTTTCCTTATCATTGCATTTCAATAATACCAAATGTTTTGAGCATGAGTTTTTAATTAATATGGAAAACTTCTTTTTTCTCAACTTTGGTGCATCCATCATGTTGGTTACACTCAAGACTTCTTGATTACATTCATTGCTTAACATTTGATAGATTTGAAGGGTTTCCCAAAAACTCCACAAGATGGAGTCTTTTACAGGGGCTCTGGGAGGCAATGGACCTATTCATAATACTTTTGAACCTCCACTGTTGACCGCAACTTCTTTCAAGGTGGATTAATATAAAAACCATTAACAAATTTCAATGCACCTTCACTTCTAAGGACAAGTAATTTTCTTCCACTATGTAAGAGGTTGAGACATGTTGTCTTACCAATTACCCAAAGCCTTCTATTATCCAGTTCAATTTCACCTAGATCAACCCATGATGAATTTGGACACTAGGGGTGAGCATCTCCACATGCCTATGGATACTCTAGAATGCACTATTGAATTGCTCCATATTGTTCCTTAGTTGGAATGAGCTCCATTTGTGACATCTCAAGATTTGCATTGCTTCAAAACTGCTATTACAAACTGCAAGATGTTGGTAAAAATTATGAAATTCGGCCTCATGCCTGCTGATTTCAGTGCTTGGAGTGATAATTCTATTTTGTTTATATTAGAAGACTACAATTTGATGAGGAGTTTTGTCAAAAAATTCATCAGCCTTGATTATGCTTCCACATTTTTGCATGCAT
This sequence comes from Cupressus sempervirens, assembly GCA_028749045.1. NCBI lineage: Eukaryota > Viridiplantae > Streptophyta > Pinopsida > Cupressales > Cupressaceae > Cupressus > Cupressus sempervirens. The sequence goes on from CM053791.1 coordinate 279,100,870, forward strand.
TTCTATTTCTGCAACTACAACATTTGATAATAAAAATTGTGACTTGACAAATGCCAATGCCATGTTCCAAAGCTCCCATTTTCGCATAGGTGGGAAGGGTGCTAGAAAAAAGTCTGAGGATTTTGGCTTTAAGCTTGCTAATTGCATGGCAATCCATGAGATAACATATCTTTCAAGCACTTTGTCAATAGTTCGTGTCTGCTATCTATGCCTCCACATTTTATTTCAAATCATGAAACAATTTGTGTGATGAGATCTATGTGCCTCTTTAAATGAAGTTTCTACAAACAAATAGAGAGATACCAATGAGAGTACAAGAACACACCAAAACTAAAACTAAAGAAAATAAATTGGGAATTTATTTTGGGTGGTGCTGATTGCTAACTTTTTCCAGGTACTCTTGCATTAATCTCTAATATGTGATTCAATTTTCTTTTAGGCAAAATAGTCGAGTATTGTGATGTTCATCAATGCACATTTTTTTGCACATGTTTTATCTTCACCATTATTTTTCCTCAAGCAATATTATAATTTCTTTTATTTTAAATAATAAAGGATATTGTTTCTATAGAATGGATCTTGAACTAGGACCAAACTATTACAACTTTGCAAGTTGAAATATTACAAGATAATAACTCTAGATTGACTTCTCGAGATTATATTGATTATTATGAATGAATGTGTATGATGTACTTGAACAATAGGAAAGGGAAAGCAAATGTTGAGGGGTTTATTACTTCTTTTCTAAATTGCACATTCAGAAGGAAGACGTCTCGATAGGATCAAGTAAGTCCTAAGCACTAAATGGGGCAATGATCCTTCACAATAAATGTGTAAATTGAAAATGGAAAGAAGAAAGATGCAATGTAGAAGGATTTACAAATAGAGACAAAGTTGGAAATAACATACTGAAAACTAACTACCAGAAACTGGAAATGAATTGAATCAAGGTCCAAATTGTTGTAATGACTTGGGATTTCAATTTGGACTCAAATTGTAGGGTATAGAACATTTCAAACATTTTGTACCTAGGAACATAACATTTCAGATGTTTTGTTCCGAGCACTTTTTGCGAAAACTTTCAGGGACTCTCCAAGTATTCCCAATCTGTCCAAAAAAGATTCGACAGCTCTATAACCTATTCCTTCACACACAAAAACAGGAAAAAAGGGGTTTTCCTTGGTCAAACCCCTGTTTAGGAATCAAACTTTAAAATGAAAGGAGATTGCATAAAGGAAAATACACAAAAGGGTAAATATTTGATTCACCTTGCAAAAACCCTCATGGATGGATGTAGAAATAGCTCATACTGATGAAGATGTTTGAATGTGCTTGAATTCAAGGAGTGGACCTTGGAATGTAGAATAGAATTAAGGATTCCCTGAAAAATGCATGGATCTTTGAACACCACTCCTAGATCTTCAATATAGATATGCTTGATAATCACTTGCAATGAAGGAGAGATGAATTCAAAAGGAAGGATCTTCTTGCTTGATTAAGAGCTCTGCATGGCCTTCATGGGAGGGAAGCTTTCTTTAATGGAGAAGATTTCCTTGGAATCGACTTGAATGATTGAGAAGAAACTAGATCTGGTATGCTTGCCTTCAAATCTTGAATCCAATTGCTTAAATGCTTGATTTCTCTTGATCTTTTCAAATGCTTGATTGCTCGCAATTGATCATCATATCTACTTATTAATTCTTCACAAATCTGCTCCAATGCTTCAACAAATCTTCTCGCATCTCCCTCAAATTCTGTTCAAATCTTCTCATTAGTTTGACTGACTTATCATATCTTTTGCTTTCATATCTGGTCTAATGCTGCTTGGAGATATGCCAGTAAATCATTCATATATCTTCTGTCATACTTCATTTATCTTATATTCCAAAGTCAAACACATTCTTGAATAAGAAATCTTCCTTTTTATTCTCCACACATCTCTCTATTATTTAATATATTCTCTCCATGAATTCCTTATTGCATTTCACATCCTTTTATATGAAGAGAGACATTCTTTCAAACGGAGGTATCTTTTTTAGTGGGCGTGCCCTTTAGTTAATACAATCCACTATGCTTAATCTCCATCACTGCCTCTAGAAATATATTAATCTCTGCCTTAAACACTTAAAAGTCTTTTCTCAATCTCTGCTCATAAATGAATATTCATTGTTGCTGTTAATATATTGATATCCCTCATTATGAGTCACTGAATTTAACAACATTAATCTCTGTTCTATTATCAAGACATAAACACTTCTCTCCTTATAGTAATTGCTCCACTTTGTCCTCTCCTAATTGCTATACTTCATTCCATGATTGCTGCCCTTAATCTCTATTTATACAAGTCTTGGAACACATGGTTGAGTGGTCGTCCAACTCAGAGTATAAGCATGTTAGTGGAGTCAGCCACTTTGTTCTATGCAAATTTATTAAAATAAATATTTTTTGTTTCATGATCTTTGGCTTCAATGTCTAAACCACTTCACATAAGTCGATCTTATTTTTGGACCAGCAAAATCCTTCATGACATAAATGACAAAAATCAAGATTATCGTCTAGACTCCATATGTCTTTGACATCAATGACAAATAATCCAACACATACATCCATAACTCCCAATATCTGTGGGTTTCATGTCATTGGCTGTAATTTTTCTTTTGGTAAAAATAATTTTAATTGTTCTTTCAGTTGTGTGATCCTTTGTGCATTCATGATCCTTGCTCAATCATGCTAAAGTATATTTGTCCTATCTCCCATTTAGTCCCTATTTTAATTTTTGTTGTCCCTGCATGAGAGGTACATCCCTAACTAAAGTCAATGTCGGTATCCTATTTTCAAGTGTCTTATGTTTGTTTTATTTTACTTCCATGTTGTGTAGTTGACTCTATCCACCTTTTAGTAACTGATCTAAGAAATATCTAGTTGGGTCTCTAATGTTGATTAATTGTCAAGGGTATTCATTCAAATTGTTTTTATCGAATGTCCTTAGTTAAGTCAGTTAAAAGATACTTTTGGGGTCATTACCTTGTGATTTGTCCTTTCTTCAAGTGGTTTTAGAAAATTGTGGATATTCTCATCTCGACATCCTTCTCGGACTTATCAGCATAGGCATGCCTTTTCCTGCAAGTCCTTTTTTCCCCTCTTAACACCTTTTTCTTGAATTTCAAGATTATGGGTTCAGACATCCATGGATCCTTCCCTCATTTGCCAACAAATTTTTCCCAAATATCCATTTCACAAGTTTTGACTCGTTCATCTCAAAGTCCTTGTCAAATCTATCATCCCTAACATGTGTTTCCCTTCAAGTGTGTATTTCCCCTGTAAGCCCCCTTTCCATATATTTCAAGATTTTGGGTTTGCTCATATATGGATCTCTCTTCTACTAACTTTGTTCTCCAAAAACTCAATTTTCAAATTCCAAAGTTTCTCTTCTTGGCATTTCTATTGGACCTATCATACTTGGCATGTCTTTAACTCCAAGTTTGGTTTTCTTCTTTAGCTCCCCCATTTCTTTCGAATTTCGTGTTTCTGATTTTGGTCAGCATGCATCCTTCTACCAGCTTGTTTCCACAAAAACCCACTTTGGCATTACATGTTAAACTTGTCATCCCTAGAATGCCATTCCCTTTAAGTATATGTTTCCTTGAATTTTTGGATTCAGGGGTTGGCTATCCATGCATCATTTCCTCTACTCGAAACTTTGTTCCCAGAAAATCCATTTTGCGAATTTTGAAGTTTTAGAGTTTCTCATTCAGCATCCATATTGTACCTTTGGGGTATTGTTCCTCTCTTCCCACTTTAACATGCAAAGTCTTGAATCTTTGTGTACAAAAAACCCTAACTACCTCCCTATACAACTCAAGATGCCCTTGATGGTCTAAAAAAGGATGAGACTCAACAAATGAGGACTTTCAAATGCTTGTTTCAACCTAAGGCCCCCTCTAAGACATGAATGGTGTACACAAGCACATGGTTTTTTTCTTTAAACGGCATGGTTTCAAGTGTGTAGCAATGTGAAGGTGATGTACAGAAATGGGGGTCTATACTATTATTAATTACTATGGTTCTTTCTCCAATATCTTTGAATGATGCTGAAAGACATAATTTTCTAAATTTTTCAAACAAGAAAAAAGAGGAGCAATGGAAGAATCAACATAAAAATGACATTTACATGAAGAGAAACACATGGGTAGATATTTCCATTTTTGTAATGATCTTAGTTGATCCCAAGTTTGTAATAAATATATGTAACCTATGTAGATTGAATGATTGAAGGAAGAACAGAACTTACTTGAGAATCTCCTTGTGTGCTGTATTCATTTTTTGATGTGTGGTATTAGTTGGCCAAGCACATGACAGTAAAACCCTTGTAGAGGCTTCGTAAGGTATCTTTTTAGCATAATAAAGAGTACGGATATGCTCATGGATTACTAAGTAGACTCATTTCATATTCTACAACCATTTATTTTTATTTTTTTATGTGTGTAGAGCCCATCATGTTTGTACAATTGAAAAAAAAATTGTGTTTTCTTAATTAAGCTATCACCTTTGGTTTAATTTATTACATCTTTTCTATGAATTTTGAGACTTTATTGTCCAGCTAGATAAAGGCACTGGTCTGCGATTGGCTCCATCTCTCCATCATCCCAACACTCATAACAACAAAAAATACAAACATGTTTTCACTTTTATCTATTCTATTGTGTTTTCATGGTCAATCATTAATGATATAACATAAAATAACACATTCTCAAACATTCATATGGTAGATCATCTATTTTAATAATTTCTCTAGCATTGATTTCCCCAAATCATCATAGAGACACGAAGTAACAAAAAATATGGGTGCACTACGCAACGGGTATGGTTTTTGTCAAGGTAATGTTATGCTTTTATGATAATATCTACTGCAGCACCTTATGGAAACCCCCCTTGGTTTAGAGGCACTAAAACTAAAAGAGGTCCTATCCAACTTTGTAATTCTTTCTCAGTTCCCCAACATGAATGCAGGCTTCATGGTATTCTTCCTAGGCTTTACACCCTTGGAATCATAGGAGACTATCCAGCCTCTAGGATTTGGTACCTACAACTGAAATCACCAACAAAGGCTTCACACCCTTGGAATCTTAGGAGACTATCCAGCCTCTAGGATTTGGTACCTACAACTGAAATCACCAACACACCTAGGATGCCTCCCCAATATTGGAGGCATTTTCTAGGACATCCCTCATATGGTACATTTTTTAAGGATAAACTTCAACAAAAGAAATATCATTTGGAGAAAAACTGAAAAATCAAAAGTAGAAGATATTTTGAAAAAATGGGGAAAATCTGATTTAGAAAATAAAAAATAAAAAAGTTGCAGGAAAAAAAAAACTATTTTCTTAAGGACTTTTCAATAGGATAGACATATAGAGAACAAATAAAATAGAGTTTTTAACCCATGAATTGTAGAATATAGGATTTTCTTTTATTTATGTTCATATCACTAATTACATTGCATTGTACAAAATATACTTCACAACACATAAATAAACTAGATGGTCACAACTGAAAAAATTATAATTACAATATATTTTGTACAAATTCAACCTATAAAGTAAGTACAAAGTTCCAAAAAATCAAATGTAGCCACTGATTCTTACTGATACAAATAGACCTATGCTAGAGGTTTTTGGGTCCTGATGATGAAGCTCCTAGTTCAAAGCCTCTCCTAAGTCATTCAACCTCATGACAAGCCTAAATGTTATGTAGTTCCCTACAATCATAAGGCATGCATTTAAGCGATGAGATTCACCAATTTACAAAGCATTAAGCCTATAGAATAAATAGGAAATTCATATATGACCAACAATATCCTTCATGTAATGCCCCTCTAACCTTGACAAGTATTTCAGAGAACTAGGAGATGTAACTTGAACTTTGGGCTTATTTTGCTAACAAATGTGCAGTTTTGTCTTTAAGTTGCATGGTACTATTCATTATGTTCTATCTGTGATTCAGCATGACAATGATAAATATTGTTTTATGTTTTCCTTGACTAAGATGATGAGATACTATAGGAATGTGCTTGATGATATATTTTCTGATTATGATCCTGAATAGCCTCTAGTTTAAGTATCATTTTAAGTGATTTGTAATGATGTATATGTCTGCATGTATGCATGATCAATAATAATGATTTATCTTCTTTACTACATTTACAAGATTATGATTAATTATGGGCTAACAATACTAACCAATTATGTATCATTCAACATAGATCCTATCTAATGTGCCTGTAAGATGAGGAAAAGTAGTTGTATTGAATCGTTTGGGAGGTCTACACAATGTCACACTCCTCCTTCCTTGTATGTTACGATTTGCTTATGTATATGCATATATATATGTTTTGGTGTCTTAATGATGTAGGAAATTTTAGGTACCAGGCATCAACTCTACCTGGCTACACAGGTTTGAGCATGTCTTTAAATCCTCAAAATTTGTTGATTCGGAGGTAATACCAAGGTTCCCCACAAGCTTTCTCATTTTGGAAATAGACTTTTATTAAATGGATTCACCCTTCACCTAGGATGGGCTTGATTATGGTCTTACGTTGATACTCGTTATTAATTTGTCAATTTGTCTATGGTTTGAGTTGTTGTCTCTTTTAGATTTTTAAGTTGCTTGGTGTATTGCTTTTTGTCCATTCTTAGATGATCAGTTTGGTTCTTGCACCAAGGTTTCTCTTATGATTGTCATATTATCTTTATAATAAATTATAGTAAGTAATAGTTTCATTACATGATGAAGAGTGTATGTTAAAGATTCTAATATCAATATAGAGATAAAATATTTGTGTCTATGATTAATAAATATATGTAGATATGTACATTTGAAATAATAACTAATATTTATACATATATAAGTGTGCATATATGGGTGCACACATACATGTATACCTATATATGTATATGTAAATATGTGTGTGTAATATCTAGGCAAGATATGTTAGAATAAAATGTTAATGAATATGACCTAAGAGAGAATAAATAAATAAAAAATAAAAGGGTAAAATAAAAAGAATAAGTATTTAAAAGAGGAGTTAAACCTAATACCTAATTAAGCTCTTGTTGGGATTTCAAGTTTTTGCACAATATAAAATCCTCCTAATATACAAAGGATACGTATAAGATGCATTCAAGAGAAAAAGGTATAAGTACTATGTGGAAGAATACGAAACCAAACATATTTACAATGATGGGCATAAAGAATGGAGTGTGAAGTACTCGAGAGTGTATTTACATCATTTTCAGACCATTTATCCATTATATACCCCTAAAATAGCCTTAACATACCTCTAATATGCCTAAACAACTTGTAAAATGGTAGTTAATTATATAAGCTAAGGCAATTTCGGGTGAAATTATGTTTATTTAAAAGGGTGGTGTCTTTTCACCGAAAGGGGTATGAAAACTATTCAACCACATATATATGTGGTGTAAAATGTAAATATAAAAGGGGATTTTGTGTTGAAACCTAGATATGGATTGGCTGCACTTTTTGTGGATATTATTTTGGATAAAAACTTATGATATGTGAGGGAGAGTTTGTGAGCATAATTCTTTAAATATTTGTAAGTTTCTTTTCTTTTAGGTAGAGAGTCATATATGAGATTTTCAAGGGTTGAGAGAGGGATTTGTTGTTGTGGAATTAGCTCTTCTTCTTCCATGGTGATTTTTGTAAGTGGAGAGGGTTTGAATGTTGCATCTCAAGTTGGATTTTTTTTCCTCTCTTTGTCTCCTTCCTCCTTCAATTGAATCTTCATAGGACTCAAGGTATTTATTGAATTTATTGAATTCATTATTTATCTAAGAAAATGGATGTATTTATATATTCTCATGATGCATCATATCTGCACATTTAGTTCCTAGAGTTATTTAAAAAAATTGAGTTCCTTTTTGTAAAAATAATTTCCTCCAATATTTAGCAACCAGTTTTTGGATATTGTTATTTGAATAATTTATTAGAGGGCTGTAGGTATTTTTGATTTATTGGGACCTTAAATATACTAAATATGGTTTTTATATCATGTATGACGCATTTTGATTCCTTCTCATGAGCTTTGAAGGCCAAATTAGGGCTATAGTTGTCTGGTTAACTAAGAACAACTAGAGGTTCCCAAAACCCAAGCAGCTGATGTTATTATGGAGCCTTTAGTCATTATTGTGTCTTCCTATGCTTAAATTATGTTTTCTTAAGGTTAGGGTAAGCTAGGTACCCTAGGTGAGTGGCTATGCTTAAATTATGTTTTCTCAAGGTTAGGGTAAGCTAGGTACCCTAGGTGAGTGGCTCACCATAGGTACTAGGACCCAAAAGTGGTCACTAGAGGATCCTATGAAGGAGGAAACAAGGTCCCTAAGTAGGCTGGCTTCTACATGTGATTTGGTAATCAAGTGAAAATTTTCATAAAATAAACTAGATATTGGGGGGATTAGGTCAACACATCAATGATAAGAGATATTTGAGTCACACTTGTCCTATTGAAGTACTAGTACTATATGTCATTTTGTAGAAGGCCTAAGAGTGACAAGATGTCATTAGTTCAGGAGGTTGATCCCAACATTAAGGAAAGTGTGATGAGGCCGCATATGCCCTGTTGGAGTATTGGAACCATTTGTCATTCTAATAGAAGGCCTGATGCAACAGGGTGACAATGGTTCAAGAGGTTGATTCGAACACTTGAGGGGTACGCGATGACACTCACCTAGTTAGTACCCTAGAATCCCTCACTCTTGATGTTGTTTATGCTAGTGGTCCTTTTTGCATTGTTTTTTTAATCTTATTGTTCTTTATTTTGGGAAGGGAACTACCCCCTTAGGAATATCCCAGTTGTCACCTCTTGCATGGACCTTGGTTTCTATCTCCTAGCTTGGGGGAGTGGATCTTTGTTATTCCACATGTTTGGGTGGTTAATTTTATTGAGGTATTGTTCATGATCTCATGGATGGTCCTTGATCATGTTCCCTTCTGGACTATCCTTTGAATTGAAGGCTTTATATTCAAGTATATTATTTTATATTGAGATGTACTTAATGTATATGTATTCATGTAAATGTAATCTCCTCAAAAGGAGTCATAAGTATATGGTATAATGATGTATATTGATGTAATTTAATTTTAAAGCAATGTAAAAGGAAAAAGGGTAGCTCTAAGAGAAAGAAAAGGGAAAAGTGAACATATTCTATAGAATTTAAAAGATGTTTTGATAATGGTATTTCTTTTAAGTATCTCTTTATGTTGATGGCTAAAAAGAAAATAAATCTAGGAATAGTTATTGTCTGATGTATTTAAATGAATGATAGAAAGGAATGAAAATCTCATCCTTTAACTTAATGTTCAAAGGAAGTATTATAATAACTTGCTTATAGTAGTCTTATAATCAATGGGTAGTTAGGATATGATGGACAGAGAAACTAACGTGATTGTGTTCATCAATAAATGGTTTATGCTTATCTAATGCATTTAAAATGAGTGTAGAGTAATAAGACGATAGGCCCCCTAATGAATTTTTATCTCTACCTTAATTTCTAAATAAAACTAATATGAAGCATAGACTAGTAGAGGTTATGAATTTGATGATTAGTTTTGAAGTAATGGCTTAAGTTGATAATTCAAATAATGTTAGTTGAGTAACTTACATTTAACTAAGATATGAAAATTAAAATGATCATAGACATATAAAGATCATATTTTAATGTATATCTTTATGGATGTAAATATGTTTGATGATGTTTCTTTAGTAGCGACATTAGGGAACTTATGAGAACTTAGGTTGCTTAGTAATCTCATAATTGATTTTTGTAAACAAGTGTTTGTTTATGTGTTAATGATACATATCCCATTGGTTTAAAAAAAACTACTTGCACTTTTAGTAGTTAGAAGACTTGTTCTCTCGAGTTCCCTAGCAGGGCATTACACATCACTTGGATATAAAATATTGTTACAGTTCATTGTTTTCGCTACTGCAAGGTGATTTTTATCTTTTTGATAGGAACCATTCAGCTTGTGTTACCACAATTACTATATATGGCTATGTATATACTTTTGCTTCCACTTGATTATACAATTGTCACTACCCTACCCGCTTGTCATTGAAACTTGATGGTTGGTGCCAAATTGAAGCTCCAAAATGTCATACTTTGTTGGCATCTAAAAAGAGAATATGTCCCAAGCAAACCTTGATAATCTAAAATTTTAAATTAACCACCTAGGTATCATTGTTGAAAATTGAAATGTTAAAATTCTTTTGAATAGTGAGGATCACAAGAAATCCAAGAATACAAAGCTCATCAGATTGATATCTAGCCAACATAATTTCATTTGAGTTCAGTTTTTTACTATATTTATATTTGCCAGATATTTTTATAAGGTTCAGATATGTCGAACAAATCAGATAGAATCCTTAGTATTTATCATCTTGTCTGCTATTTCCCACTAAATCGTATCTTTGGATTTACATACATGGAAAGAATTACTACAAGCCTACGGAAAATGATGGTAATGTAGAATATTGAGGATTTCTTAACCATTCCATGTTAATTTCCTTACATCAAATGTAGAAGCATACCAAAGAATATGTCACTATTTTAATGTCTTCAACATATATGAGAAATATAAATCCATTCAAGGTCACTTACCTACGATTTTCCTCAATAACTTGATGAAACACAATAAGAATTTGATGGTGAAACACATCTCAATGGCTAGCACTTAGTTGTTAACTAAATATCAATGAAAGAGCCCAATCAAATGGTTATTTCACATGATTAGTGTATCACAATAGGTAGGTTGATAGTAAAACAAAATTCTCGCATAATTTTTTTGCAATTCAAACCTTTGGAAATAGTTGAATATCGTTGAAAATCATGGCTGATTAAAATGAGATTTGTTGGGGAAATAATGTTTCAATAGGGGGTTTATTTTAAATTGCAATTGAGATTTTTTGAGGATTTATGCTTTCCATCGGATAAACTATTTTCCCTAACATTCTCTATCTACTACTTCACAAAAAACTAATTTATTTTTTTAAGGGAGATTAAATACTCCAACCTTTTATGAGGGCTAGACATTCACCAAAAACCATGTTGCAGGAAAGCTCTAGTAGAAAACACTATAAGTGGAGCTACCTCTGACCTAATGGGACTTTAACCTTCGAACCCTATTAAAACTAAAACTTGTTTCACACCATGTCTAAGTTTTTCCAAAATTTCCTTATTTAATTTTGACTAATTGAATTCATTTTAGGTTGTTGAGTTAATCCTCATTCTAAAAAATGCCTCTACAATCCCAAACATTTGATTTGTTTTTAACATTAATGATCTAATGATTGACACAAAATCATCAATTATCAACTATGACCTTAATTCTCTTTATAATTTTATACATTTTGTTCATAGAGAGATAAAATATATGTAGAAGCAATCTCTCTTGTTGGTAAAAATTGAGGAATGAGATTGAAAGAAAATGGCACACTTTTCAACTTAAGAGCATTGCACTATGTTTTTAATCATCTTCTAAAAATATCAAGTGATTACATACTACAATATAGTTGACATATTATGAACATATAAAACAATATCAGAATTTTACCATTTACCTGCTTGTAATACACACAATGATCAACACCACGTCTAGCAAAAGACAAACTTATGGTTCCACATATGTGGCACTGTCTTAATTCATACAAAGAACTTTTCATCTTACAAACCGAATTCTCTTTTCCTTTCACCTTGAATCTTTCAAGTTGTTCCATGTATACTGCCTCCCTTAAGTCTCCATGCATGAGTGTTGTTTTGACATCCATATGCTATATCTCAAGAACATACGCTGGAGCTACAAATAACAACATCCCAATAGAACTCAAATTTTCTACACGAGAAAGGATCTCACCAAAGGCAATAATTGTCATTGCAATTCAACCCCTTGAAGATATATGGCAGGATTAAATATAAGGCAACAACAAATATATGGATTCATTAATATGTTCGACTCGAAACATTTTTGGGAACTGATTTAATCTTCCATTTTATTGGGAAATTGAGAAACTAGTCAATGGCATGACTTATGTGCATCATTGATATATCAACCACTCTCAAAACTTAGACAAAAAGAAACTTATTTTTCAGCATACATCTATAACCTCACCAAATAAAAAACAAGTGAAGCCATATTTTGAAATTCATTTCGCTAGTTATTACCAAGTTCTATATGAAAGAAAACTTGATGCCAACCGTGCCCCAGTTTTTTGTCCTATTCCCATGCACAACTACCATAGTCTCATGCCATTTCAAAGAGACTCTATAATGTCCCCAATTTAGCAGGTTCGAGTAGTTTGGTGATGTCAGTTAATCATCGCGACCCTCATGAGTTGAAACTATGTTTTGAGGCTCTCAGTGGAGTGACTTGCTATTTGTAGTAAATCAAATATGCAAAGTTTTTATTTATAGAAATGTAGTAATAGTGGCATGAGGTCCAAGCTTCATCAGTGTTTGATTGATGTTTTGTTTATGGATTACACATTTTTTGGTTGTTTATTAAGTTTCACTTGATAAATAATTTATGCATCTCTATTCTAATTTAATGGTGTGCAGTTGAAGACACTTCAGTGAAAAGTGTATTGGTGAAGCTCTTGGGAGTTTAGTGTGAGAATGAAGCCATCTTCCATTTAAAGTTATAAAAAGGATTTCTTTATGCAAAAATTAATCATCTCTTATGTTACCATTTTTATTGAGTTTAAAGATGTTTCAAGAGTTTCGTTGTTGGAGTTGAGAAAAGTCTGATTTCTCCATTGTGATTGCACTTTGAGTTTGTTCATTGCAAGTGAATTGTGATGACTACTCAATTTTATCAACAATTAAACTGGTGTTGATGTATACTAATTTAATTATCATCTGATCTGCAATTTGGAATCTAAAAGATAAGGGTTTTGTAGAGGAGCTACATTTGATTCTGTGCGAATTTTATGAAAGAAGAACATTGAGTTTGGACACCTCATTCTCCTGCAAAATTCCATCATTAATATTGTCTTTGGGAGGCGTTACATGTACTGCAAGTTATGCATTTGGACCAGTGTTTGAAATTGTTCTGGTGCGATCTGAACTAGGAGGATAGCATGAAAGGTTTAGAAGCAGCCTTCTTCTACTAAGGGCTGCGTTCATTCTGCTGTAGCAGTGTTAGATCCATTGGAGGCTGTGATTAGAATTTTTGAGCATTAGTATAGGAATTGGTACCTTCTGCAAGTTATTTCCAAAGCCAATTTACATCCAGGTTTTCTTTAGAAATTATTTCCTTATATATTGCTTGTAGTAATTGCAATTGATATCTTTATACTGGCCATTCACAGTAGTTTCAGTAATTGTATTTTTCTTTCCAAGCATTTCATATATCTGAAAAATCACAAAAAAGCCTTTATATTTCAAAACTAAAAAATTGTAAAAACTCCAAAACAAGAAAACAAAAAAAAATTCTTCAGCATAGTTCTTGAGTGAGCCAGCAGGGCTCTTACAGTCACACATTGTTTGTCGAATTTATATAGAATTCCTCTACTATCATCCTCTTAGCTGTTGGATACAAAAATACTTGCAACAGGCTTGTGAAATACCACGTGCTCCTTCCAAAAAATAAACCAGATTTCTTATAGGTAGGAATAGATCAATACAACACCAAATGAGAAGCCTTGTGACTGTACCTTGGGAATTGAATCTTTTTGAGATATTTGGAGTGAAATTAAGAATGAATTCTTCAAGAAAAAAGTTAATTATTAGAATTTTAAAAATGTAATCACAAGGTCTTTCTAATGGTAGGTATATGATATGGACATATTCTTCAGACTCTGACAGAATAACATTCATTACAAATAGATATATGCAATGGTTAAGTAATTGCTGGCTATCAAAAGGCCAACTTGTCCTACAAACAATAGTTCAAGTAATACACTGGATAGCCAACAATCTCTCCCATTTTCACCATCAATTCCTTGAAGTTCCTTCCCTATATAGCTGTTCAAGTCCGAAATCGGTTGCTGACAAGAAAAGATGATGTACAGAAGTATTTGGAGCATCAAGAATTCTGCGGGCCATTCTTGTCACTTAGAAGCTACAGATTAGTGGTACAGAATCTTTTCACATGTCATCAGTTATATATGAATCCTCTTTTTTATAGAAAACATAGATTTAGAGTTTCCCGGTGTCCTATAATTTATTTCATTGAAGTTTACATTATGCCTGATGCTACAGTTAGCTGTAATAATAGGAAAACATACTCGCAGTGATGACTCCTAAAAATGATTTTTAGTCTTTATTAGCTGCTGGTACTGAAATTCCTTTAGCTAAAATGTTGGACTGATATCTTAGTTGGCAATGTGTCTCCCAGGACATGAAAGCCTAAGCTGAAAGTCCTTGACATATGAGGTCTGTTATAGATTACTACTGTGATCTTTAGATGTAAGCCCTCACCATTGTTCAAGTCCTTTTAGTTGGAAATATGTCACCTAGAATATATGAAATAAGGAAAACTTCCAACTAGAGGAGGTCAATAATTTATAAAACATCAACAACAGAATATTAACGATAACTAGAGAGATAGGGGAAAGCAATATATCAAAATGTACATGAAATACAGAATAATAACAAGAAAAAAGGACTTCATTTGAACAAAGAAGAAATTGGCTATAGAGCTATTTGTAGAAATAATAATTATCATAATTCTTTTCTATCTCAACAGGCTTACATTCTTAAAAGTTCAAGAATACTCCATTTGAAGTTTTATTTGTAAATTAAAAGAATCATACCTCAAAGTGGTATGTAAATACTTTGTGGCAAAAGTGATGAATGAAAAGAAGACTTTCTTGACTCATCCAAAGTGATATCTTTTCAAGGAGTTTCCCATAGTTTTTCATATGCTGCCATACAATAGCATAAATAAACAAATATCTAGAAAGACATTTACTTCAAAATAAAACAACATATATTTCCTGAGAAAATCAATTCATGTACCTCAAACATTTCAATAGATATTATGCGATCAAAAGTGCTATCCATCTCAAAATTGGTAATGTCTCCAGCGTATATAGCAATATTGGACATCCCTAATTCACTGGACATGCAACCAAACTAACCAATTAAATCATGTCTTTAGAAAAGCGAAAGAGATTAATTGCGCAAGAATGGAAGAAATCAAGAAGTAATTTGGAGCTTCAAAAACAGATGTTTTAATATTTCACTAGGTAGAAAATATGTTCTGAAACCTCGATGAAAGATTAATATGAAAGGTCAGCAAGGTAGCTTTAGGGATATTCAAACATATACAGTAAAGGGATTCAAAAGTGGTTTAAGCTGACAATTATTTTACTGTACATGATATGTCCATGTTGTTATTTGATAAAAGCTCCTAAAATTTTTGACAGTCTACATTTGACAAAATAGATATGAATATTTGAAGTATATTACAATCGGAATACAGTAAAGAAATATTTGCATAATTTAGATGGAATTGTCTTGGGATACAATCAACTACAAATGTTAAACAAATGGTTAATATTCCTAAGATTAATCCTTTCTTGTGAGAACCCCTCTAAATATATGGAATGAGATGGTAACCTAATTGGTGTTTGATGCTTACATTGTAGTGAATCCCTAGAGAAATCCCCAAAGACGTAACAGATTTGACTTGAGATTTATGATTTTATGACATGGAGATCACATAGTAACAACTTCAACAACAAAAGGAACTGGTCAACACCTATTAATTTGACCATTATAACACATGTGAATCACATTTAAGTAGAATTCATAATGGATTTGTACATGACACTAGAATATACTTAATACAAAAATACAAAATTGGACTTCATTTCTTATATATCATCCTAACTTATACAAAAACACAAATTGAACTTTATTTCATATGTTACATTTCCTATATTTCAAAAAAAAAAGTTAACTTTCAAATCATGCTAGTCTAGAAGCCAGAAGTGAAATCTTACTATGAGACAAGATAATAAATTGGTGTAAAAAGGTTTGATGATAAATGATAAGCAAAGTGATATTTGTAAGGAAACTCAGGTGCGGAAACAGCTTCCTACACTAATCTCTTAAGGAAAGTATGGTGCAAATCCTTTTAAAATTTTTACACTTGCAAATTTGATATCATATAAACAACAATATTGCAGCCAACCATGCATACAGAAAATAGATAGAGAAAGAAACACATAACACAAAGATTTGCCGATGGGGAAAAACCTTTAGGTAAAACAACCCCACCCCTTCAAAACCTGCACAATGTATTATCTTCAACACAAGGTTACAATACACTTGCAATGCAAGTTTAATAGCAACAATAGAAGACTTCAGCAGCACCTCAGTACCTGCACACTCTCCTCTTTTATTTTCAACATGCAATACTACTTTTATGAACATCTTAGGACCCAACAAAATGCCCAAAAAGGAGTTGGGCGTTTTTCATGGCTCAACCACCAAGAACCATGCACAATGCCACATGTACATGCAATACCAAGAAAAGGGCGTCCATCCCTTCAATAGGCAATGACAGCTTGTCATAGAATCTACCAAAAATAGCAGTCACAAGAGAAGTGTAAGGGAATCCGTCATACCAACCTATTTTTGGCATATTCTCTTACACACACCAACCACTCATTCTTGGGTGCCCAAAAATTTGCCCCATGTCATAAGATGCTCTTACACCTGTCATAGCTCATTCCTTAAATAGCTCTTACGCGTCATAGGAATCCGTCATAACCTTTTAAGCCATGATCTCCTTCACACACTTCAAGATGCTGACACATGTAAGTGATCAACATGCCAACTAGACATGTACACTCACATTTACATATTATTTGCAAAAAAATACATTTACAAAACAAATAATAATAAGAATAGGAATTATACAAGGTTGAGACACCTTATTCCTAACATTCTCCCACTTGTCGAACACCTTGTAAGAGTAATAGGAACATAACAGGGATTAACCGCTATGGGCCAGAAGACCCATAGACTCTGAACACCATCTGAACTTCTCTGTGCCCACTGGTTTTGTCAATGCATCTGCAACATTCTTTGTAGTATCCACCTTCTCCAAATTTACCTTTTCATCTTCCACCATATCTCTCACAAAGTGAAACTGCACATCAATGTGCTTTGTTCTGGCATGAAAAGTTGGATTCTTTGCAAGGCAAATAGCACTCTAACTGTCACATGAAATAGTAATCTTTCCTGCATCAACACCAATATCAGAACACAGTCTCCTAAGCCAAATGGCTTCTTTACAAGCATGAGTAGCAGCCATGTACTCAGCTTCTGTAGTGGACAAAGCAACCACAGGTTGTCGCTTACTCATCCTACTGATGGCACCACCAAACATAGTGAACACATAACCACTGGTGGATCTCCTGCTGTCAATATCACCTGACCAATCTGAATCCACAAATCCACGAATACAAACTGAATGTGGAGCTCCAGAAGAGTTACCATGATAACATATGGAGTAATCTGATGTACCCCTCAAATATCTAAATACTCACTTAACTGCATCCCAATGTACCCATCCAAGATTAGCCATAAACCGGCTCAAAACTCCCACTGCTTGGGCAATGTCTGGTCTAGTACAGACCATAGCATACATAAGACTACCAACTGCACTAGCATAAGGTACTCTACTCATGTCCTCCTTCTCACTAGGAGATTTTGGACAATCTTCTACAGATAACTTTGTTCCCACAGAAACAGGAACACACAAAGGTCTACAATCTGCCATGCTGAACCTGTCCAACACAGACTTCACATACTTACTCTGACTCAACCAAAGTTTTCTGTTAGACCTATCTCTACTGATTTCCATACCCAAGATGTACCTTGCTGCCCCAAGATCTTTCATCTCAAATTGTGCTGACAACTGAGATTTAAAAACATAAATCATACCCTTACCCTTCCCAAATAGCAACATATCATCAACATATAATGCAACAATAAGAAGGTGATCATCTTGAACTCTAAAATAAATACAATGATCTGATTTCGATCTTACAAATCCAATTGACAACACAAAGGCATCAAACTTAAGGTACCACATCCTAGGAGATTGCTTCAAACCATATAAAGACTTTTTTAACCTGCAAACCCAAGATTCTTTACCTTTAACAATGTAGTGCTCAAGCTGTGACATATAAATTTCTTCCTCCAAATCACCATGAAGGAAAGTTGTCTTCACATCCATCTGTTCTATCTCTAAATCATATGATGCTGCAAGAGATAACAGAAATCTAATGGATGTCATCTTTGCAACAAGAGAGAATATTTCACCATAATCTATTCCCTCTACCTGTGAATACCCCTTCGCAACCAATTTGGCTTTGTACCTTTCAACACTGCCATCTGTACAGAATTTCTTCTTGAACACCCATTTACAGCCAACAGATTTTCTCCCTTTAGGCAAAGGTACAAGGTCCCAAGTTTTGTTTTTCTCTAATGAAGCCATCTCATCATCCATAGCCTCAATCCAGGAACCTGCATCTTCTATGCCCAAAGCCTCTTTCACAGATCTAGGCTCATCAGTGTTAGTAATTAAAGCAAAAGCACAACTGGAATCTAACATAGAATAACCAAACCTTTCTGGTTGCTTTCTTTTTCTCGTGGATCTCCTCAAAGGCTAAGGTTGAGGTTGTTCTTCCTCTTCTTCTTCTGAACTATCAGAGCTACTAGAGCTCTCCTCATCATTAGACCCAACATGGTCTTTCTGTTCAGTCTTCTCAGGGGTAGGAGGAAACTGAACAATATCTTCCTTTTTTTCTTTTTCATCTGGTTGTAGCACAATAGGAGAAGATGTTAGCTCTCTAAAAATAACATTTCTACTATACAACACCTTACTAGTCACAAGATCCCAAAGCTTGTATCCTTTCACACCAGCACTGTACCCAATGAAAATACATTTAACAGCTTTGTTTTCCAACTTAGATCTTTTCTCCTTTGGAACATGTGCATAAGCTTCACAACCAAAAACACGAAGATGTCTAATTGAAGGCTTCTTACTAGACCACACCTCCATGGGTGTCTTACCAACAAGGGCTAATGTAGGAGATCTATTAACTAGATAGCAAGCAGTGGCCACAGCTTCGGCCCAAAACTTTTGTTCTAAGCCAGCTCCACTAAGCATATTCCTAGCCTTCTCCATCAGTGTCCTGTTCATTCTTTCTGCAACTCCATTTTGCTGTGGGGTATAAGGAGTTGTCTTCTGCCTCTCGATGCCTCATTCTTTACAGAACTGTTCAAACTCTGCTGAGCAAAACTCACCACCATTGTCAGTTCTCACACACTTAATCTTCTTACTAGTCTGATTCTCTACAAGGGCTTTAAATTCCTTGAATCGACTAAAGACTTGTGTCTTACTTTTAAGAAAATAAATCCATGTCCTTCTACTGTAATCATCTATGAAAGATACAAAAAATACAGACTTGGAGATTGAAGGAACTTTTACAGGACCAAATACATCAGAATGAATAAGATCCAAAACATCAAAAGATTTGTGAGAACTAGAGTAAAATTGAACACGATTTTGTTTACCATAGACACAATGTTCACAGCAGTCGAACTCGAGATTGCAATCGTTTAACCCCTCAACGAGATTTTTATTTTTCAGGGTTCTGAGACCCTTTTCACCAATGTGACCAAATCTCATATGCCACAGCATTGTCTTTTCTACAGGAAGCTTACCTTACAAAGTGTTTGCATTGCCATCAGAACCAATAACCACAGAATTCTTCACTACTCGTTCAGATGGTGAGGATGAAGAACTATTACATAGAGGAATATATGCATCTAGCTGAAATAAGGTACCTCTCCTAGTACCCCTTGCAAGCACTATTGATCCTCTCATCATCTTGCATCCTTCTTTTGAAAAAACAACTTGCACACCTACATCATTCAACATACTTACAAATAATAGGTTTCGTGCCAAACCTGGAATGTGCATAACTCCATTGATTCCCTTTACTCGTCCATCAGGAAATTTGATAGTGACCCTTCTGCATCCAACTATCTTTAAGTGAGAATCATCACCCAAGTACACCTTTCCACCATCGAACTCTTCATATTTTGAGAACCAGTTTCGATGAGATGTCATGTGAAAAGATGCACCCGAGTCAACCAACCACACATCATCAGATGCATGGGCTGCCAAAGCTACGATGAATGCATCGCCATCTTCTTGAGATCTTTCTAATGCTGAATCTGAACCTTTCTTCTTCTTCTTCGACTCTTTGCAATCTTTACGGAAGTGCCCAGGTTTATCACAGTTCCAACATTTTGCCTTGGACTTATTGGAAGTCTTTAACTTCCCACGAGATTTGGATCTACCCTTATTTTCAGACTTATTGTCATTTTTCTTCCCTCTTTCCGTGGATCTCCCACGAATAGCAAGGGCATCTTTTTCCGAAATGGAAGCCTTTCTCCGCATCTCCTCTGATAGCAGCGAAGACACCACATCATCCATTTTGAAAGTGACTATCGTGCTTCCGAGAGCCATCACAAGATGGTCCCATGAATCCAGTAAAGAACACAAAAGTGTGTAGCAATGATCGTCCTCCTCTAACTTGACACCAACTGATGTCAACTGTGCAGCCAACAGATTAAATGCATTTAAATGATCCGTTAAGGATCCACCTTCCTCCATTCGTAGAGAGTACAACTTCTTCCTCAGGAACAACTTGTTCACCAAAGATTTGGCCTGATACACAAACCCAAGTCGTGTCCACAAACTATATGCGGTTTTCTCATCTAGAACATTCAAAAGAACTGCATCGGTTAAACAGAGTCTTATGAGACCCTTAGCTTTATGGTCTTTGATATCCCAATCTGCTTGAGCTATAGTTGCTGGTCTTGTAGCGCTTGAAGTCGCTTCCCATAGGTCACGATCTTCCAACATGTCTTCCATCTTGAGTTTCTACAACTCGAAATTAGTGCCATTAAATTTCTCCACCTCCATTCTTCCATATGATGAACTCGCCATCTCAATCTGCAAATAAGATTTAGGATGCTCTACACAAGACTCCCACTCAACTTGAGATTAGCTCAAAAAACCCTACCCAACAACTAGGATCAAAAGTTGATCAAGCTCTGATACCACTTGTAAGGAAACTCAGGTGCAGAAACAGCTTCCTACGCTAATCTCTTAAGGAAAGTATGGTGCAAATCCTTTTAAAATTTTTACACTTGCAAATTTGATATCATATAAACAACAATATTGCAGCCAACCATGCATACAGAAAATAGATAGAGAAAGAAACACATAACACAAAGATTTGCCGATGGGGAAAAACCTTTCGGTAAAACAACCCCACCCCTTCAAAACCTGCACAATGTATTATCTTCAACACAAGGTTACAATACACTTGCAATGCAAGTTTAACAGCAACAATAGAAGACTTCAGCAGCACCTCAGTACCTGCACACTCTCCTCTTTTATTTTCAACATGCAATACTACTTTTATGAACATCTTAAGACCCAACAAAATGCCCACAAAGGAGTTGGGCATTTTTCATGGCTCAACCACCAAGAACCATGCACAATGCCACATGTAAATGCAATACCAAGAAAAGGGCATCCATCCCTTGAATAGGCAATGACAGCTTGTCATAGAATCCGCCAAAAATAGCGGTCACAAGAGAAGTGTAAGGGAATCCGTCATACCAACCTATTTTTGGCATATTCTCTTACACACACCAACCACTCATTCTTGGGTGCCCAAAAAGGCCCCATGTCATAAGATGCTCTTACACCTGTCATAGCTCGTTCCTTAAATAGCTCTTACGCATTATAGGAATCCGTCATAACCTTTTCAGCCATGATCTCCTTCACACACTTCAAGATGCCGACAAATGTAAGTGATCAACATGCCAACTAGACATGTACACTCACATTTACATATTATTTGCAAAAAATACATTTACAAAACAAATAATAATAAGAATAGGAATTATACAAGGTTGAGACACCTTATTCCTAACAATATTTAGGTGACATTGTGATGTGCAACATTTCACTTAATTTGAGGATTTGTGACATTTTCTTTCCAAAATTTCTTAAGAATACCATATGTTCTTGGTTGGCATATTCCACAATTCAAAAATATTATTTTCAAATCCTATCCCATTGTCAATAATTTCAAGCCTAACATTGTGTTCTGAAAAAGTCAATTTCTTATCCCATTCAAAGTCATTAATATGATATTAGTACAAATATTTAAAAAATCGTTTTTGCATTGAAAGCACATGCATGATGCTTGAAGGAGCATCTATAGATCCTTTGTAAATAGAGAACATTATTGAATCTATAAATAGTCACATTACATATGATGGATGTTAATATGTTACATACCTAGATTTCTCTATTATATACTCCTTTTGTGTGGTAGAATTGCAAATGCCAGTGACATGGCTATTTGGATACTTTTTGGCTATATAGAGAGTAAGAGAGCCCCAGCCACATCCAATGTCCAAAATAGTTTGCCCCTCTTTTATTTGTGCCCTCTCACAATATAGTGACAGCATTGATTCCTCAGCCTCATCCAGTGTGTTTATATTACTTGCAAAATACGCTGAACTATAGACAAAGCAACAAAGTAATTAGAAAAATATCATATACTGTAACACAACTATTATAAAGAGGCAAAGCAACAAATTGCAATGTCATAATAAATTGTCACATATTTCATTGCAAGCACCTCAGAAACAACTTACACCTATAACACAAGGAAAATATTTACAGTGAACAAATATCATTGCAACTTGAGTTGTGGCCAAATTTTCATAAACTGCAACTGTCAAAAAAGACACATTTGATCTTCATACAGAAGAATGCAATAAAATCTCTCAAATTTATTACGGCACATCTAGGTTACAGTTTTATCTAAATTATACAGAAATGAAAAATGTAACTCACACAATCATGTAAATTTATGATTTTAATTTTTGTGCAATAAATTAAAATTATTCAAGGAAGTTAGTACAGAATGAGTTTGTGAAATAGAATCAGTTCTGACTTTCATATTATAACCTATACATCTAAATAATCAGAATTATAATTTCGCATCGTCCAAGTAACAACAAATTGGGATAGAACAAAATATAGTTGAGCTTTCTTGATGCTGAATTATTTTAGGCTTTTAAGTGAGCATTGAGGTCACATTCTCAAACTTGATACGAAAAAAAGCATCAACTCTGTAGAGGCAATTGCTATACAAATATCCTGGTAGTTTTTCTTTAACATTTTTCTTTTATGTCTTAACTTCTATTCATTATTGTGGAGTTAGGAAATGTCATTTAAAATTTTACCCCCACAATAGCAATGATGTTATCAGTTTTTTATTTTTTAAATTCATCATATTACTATTAGTTTTCTTTAAGATAAGGTTGCATTCACAATACTATGCTACATGGGAAAATATGCTAAGAACTTTGATGCTATTTAGTCCATAATTGACTTTGAGATCTACCACTGGAGCTACTCATCGGTAAGTTGACAAGAATATTGTTGCACTTGGGATCCTTTTTTCTTCTTTGTGTTAAGCTGACATCAAATTGTCACATTTCATGATTTCCATCCAAGAAACAATACCTGAAACAAGACCCTCTCTTTCTTAACAAATTTACACATGCCATCTATTTTCATAAACTCGAATAGGCACCCAGAATAGATAAGTTCACCGATGAGCTGTCTACTTCTCAAAGACAGATTTGAGATTTGGTTATCATCAGATAAAAGTTTTTGAGAAGGAGATTAAGAAGACTTCATTCGAATTCCATTTTGGGCATTGAGAGATTTTTCTTATGTCTTTTGGTCTAACAAATGCTTTTGCAACATTTCAATCTTGTAGGAATCTCAGAAATTAGTCTTAATATTTTTTGATGATATCCAAATTGACAGTAAACTCGGAAAGAGAACATGAGGCATTTGGATGAGATTTTGAGTATTCCTTGAGGCTAAATCTTTGTCGGCTGAGGAATCCAAGTGCAAGAAGGAATGACCAAACTCTTATGCCCAGGTCATTTGATCAGCTCAAAGGGTGTATGTGTTGACCAAGAAGAGTTCAAAGCAATTTTACACTGGCCTCTACCTACAAATATCCCTCAAATGAAGATTTATTTGTTTCCTGTGATTTCTATAGGAGATTTGTCCAGAAATTTTCATACTTGGCTGCCCCACTTACTAATCTTACCAAAACAAGTGTGCAGCAGAAATGTTTTGATCAGTTCAAAACAAGCATTAAGATGTCCTATTTTGGCCATTCTTGACTTCTCCAAGCCCTTCACACTTGAGTGTGATGCATTCGGAGAGGGAATGGGTGCTTTCCTAAAGCAAAATGAGAAGTCTACTGCCTTCAAACGCAGAAAATAAAGAGAAATGAAAAAAGTTATTCAATTTATGATAAGTGGATGCTTGCCATAATGCATGTTTTGGAAAAGTTCAGGCAATACTTGATTAGTGGTAAGTTCATTTTAAAAATTTATCATAATAACCTCAAATATCTTCTTAATAAAAAATATCTCTATCATGGGTAGCAGAAATGGGTAATGCTAGTTGATGCTTTATCAAGAAGGCCACATTTGAATTCCATGATGGGAAATTCTACTAATTTGAAAGAGAAAACACTTGTGGAGTATGGAAAAAGGTAAAATTGTCACTAAGTATCTTGGATGGTTCTTTGTAAGATGAAATGAACAAAGTTTTGAATGAAATGAATCTCTAGAAGGATAGAATCTTCCTAGTGCCTAAATTGGGCCTCAAAGTGAATATTTTTAGGGCTTTCCATAAAGCTCTCTGGGCTAGTCTTCAGGAAATTTTCAAGACTTACAAGCAGATTCGGGAAATATTTCCATACAAAGGGCTTAAGGATGAAGTCCTTGAGTATGACAGAATTTCAAGTGTGTCAACAGAACAAAAATAAGCACACTTTTCCTACTGGTTTGTTGCAACTATGGCCCATTCCCCGTAACTAAATAGGAAAGCATCTCAATGGACTTCATTAATGATCTACCCAAAATGCAAGAGAAGGATTATATCTTTGTTATTATGAACAGATTGACTAAATTTGCACACTTCATTTCTATTTTTGTAGTGCTTACAAGTTACAACAGCTTAGGTGGCTAATTGGTTCTTTCGATAAGAGTTCATCTTGCATGGTTTGCCAAAGAACATTGAAGTGATAGGGATAGTGAATTCCTAAGTTCATTTTAGAAAGAATTTTTCAGATTAGGTGAGACCAAACTTACTCCTAACAACAGCTATCACAGAAACTATTGGGAAATAGAGATAGTAAACAAGTGGGTAGGACACCTCAAAAATGATATTTCAGGGCAGAATAAAGCTTGGTAAAAAGGCTTCATTTAGTTAAAAACTGTTAAACTTCTATATATCACATGCCAATTAAGATGTCTCCATTTATGGCACTGTATGGATATGAAAGTTGAAACTCCTACTTTCATTGACTTATTGTTTGGCAATGGTAGAGTGCCCCATGTTAAGGATTTATTGCAGAAGATTCAAGATATAATGAAATCCTCAAGGACAACCTCTAGTGAGCTCAAAATCAACAAAAGTTTTATGTAGATCAGCACCGTCTATAATGTACATTTGAAGTTAAAGACACAGTTTACTTGAGGTTATAGCCCTATAGGAAATTTAATCTCAAGAAGAGTAGCGTCGAGAAGTTGAAGCAATGTTTTCTGCCCACTTATAATATAAAAGAGGATTGGAGAAGTGGTTAATGAACTAGAGATTCTTGAGATTAGCAATGTGCATAAATTCTTCCATGTGTCATGCCTCAAGAAGGCGCTTCAACATAATATTATTCTCTCTTCTTGGTTATTTCCTTTGGATGAAGGGGAACTTGTAGTAGTTTCAGAAATAGTGATTCCCTTCAAAGAACATTCTTTGAGAAATAGGACCATTAGAGATAATATTGGTGAAATGGAATAACTCACCTATGGAGGATGCCTCTTGGGAAAATGAAAAGATATTGCAATATCCAGTTTTACAATTTCTTTGGGGACAAGCAATGTTGTGAGGGAAGAATGTAATGTCCCCTTCAGTCTAATCAATTTGGTGAAACTTAGGCTATTTCCTGAGTAGCTATAAGCTCACTATCAAGGGAAAGGGACTCCAAAGTTCTTGGAGTGCACAGGTTCAGTATTTCTTGGTTGCAATTTACCGCAATGAGCTCAGTTGATACTCTAGATCCTCATAACACTTTCAAGAGTGTTTTTAAACATGAGTTTCCTAAACATATTATAGAGAGCTTCTATTTTTACTAAGTCACCTAGTTGACTCGTCTACTTTAGTTTTATTATGGTGTGGTTAGAGTTGGATTCTGATATCGCTGTTTCTTTTGGCAACTTGGGTGAAAAAATTTGTTTGTGTGCTTAAGTTTCTAATGTTGAATTCATAAAGTAATTGCTTAAGTGTTAAAAAAATTTAAAATATTTTTATTTACCTCAAATGTGGATACCTAGGGGAGATAAATGAGCCTTTTGTGCATAAAAAGTTATTCTATATTCCAAAATCATTTATTTTAAGGGATCAATTAATTATTTTTTATTTTTGATTCGTGACTTTCTCTCCAAAAAGCTGAAAAAGGAAGTGTTGGGGCTTATTTTTGCCTTACAAATAATGAATATTAATGTTATGCTACTAGAATGAACGTGGAGTTTTTCAAAATCTTGAACCTGTCAAGATTGTTGGTTTTGAGGATGAAAAACCCATAGCTAGCTGAGTGGTTTTATAGAAAGGTCACCTTTGTGCTACAGATTAAAGCTATTGTTTTGGGTATTGTAATCATGGAGCATTTCATGTGTTTTGATGACCTAATTTTTTGGAATTCTTATGAAGTCATTTGGGTAAATGATTGATAGAGAGAATTAGAAGACCTCCTCATTGACCATATGATTTCTACTTGTGCAGGTTGTACTATATGTTAGCAATGATGTCCACGGTGCAGTAATACCTACAACTTGGAGTAAAAAAGTTTGGTTGATAAAACAACTATCACTTGTTCACATTATCTACCACCAATAAAGGGAAAAGTTGTGAGTTTGAAGTTAGTTGTACACTTCATGGTATTAGTAGTACCTTATCTACTAGGAGTGAGAGTTTGAGGAGAAATTACTATTGTTTTGGGAATCTTTTTTTATTGCCGGGTAGGCCTTGGGTTTTTTATCCATAACAACTCTTTATGGAGTGTTAAGATTGGAACAATGCTCTTCTACTGCCACAAGTGCTCCATTTACAAACTTACTCTTTTTTTTCAGATCTGCAAATGAGCTTTCAGTTATCAGTTTGATATTTTTTGTTTAATGATGCTTTAGTATGGTAAAGGGTGGTTTTGTTATTACCATAGAAGTTGCTGATTTGATAAGTGTTGGGTGTGTTATAATGACTTTGCTAGGTGATTTATCCTTGTCGATCCACCTATAACAACATGTTAAAGCGTATTACTAGTTCTCCACCAACCTACAAGTGCATACATTCAAGATATAATTTTCTTAATTCACAGCTATTTATCTAACATTGTATAGCTTTGGATGGTCATCCTGCTGAAATCTTTCCTTTCTATGAACTTCATTTTTTAACATTGGATGGAAGTACCACTAGTGATTTGATCAAGCTACTTGTTGACATTTACCCGGCTGAAGAAGTGGTTTTTGTAATCACATGCCACAAGATAAGAGAAAGAACTTGCTTTTCATTTCAAATTTGCATAAGCTTTCCTGCTGAAAAGTAGAAAAGACATTGTAATTCCAACGGAATAGAAGATATTCCAAATTTGTAGCCCTGTACTTGCTTCCAATGGAGGTAAAAGCAGGTTTTGAAGGGACCCCAAAACCCTTTGTGTCAATTTACATAAGATTTTCAATAAAGTTCATCAACAAAAACTAACTACAGAACTCTAAAACAATAGCTGACTAAAACAGAAAAAAAGGACACGACCAGCCAACCACCAACCAAAAGCCAGCATACAACCAGCACAAAACACAAAGAAGCAAAGAGATAGGGGAAGAGTTAAGCTAGGTTCTTCAAGGTCTCTGCAACTTCCTCCTTGAGCACATCCATCCTCTGCTCAACCTATTTTAACTTAACAATAGCCTTGGGCAAAATGGAACTCTTCTTTCTAGTGTTGGCTCTGGTCTTTTTGCTGGGAGCATAAATCTACTCTACGCCCAAGTCCTTATCCACATCCACATCCACAACCACAACATTCCTTTCCTGATGAAACCACTCCGACTTGGTAACCAAACTATCCATATTCTTTACAGAGGATATGATAATCGTGTAGCTCTGATCCATTGTCTTGCACAGAGTAGTATCACATTTACCAACCTTGTTGTTTAGCTCATTAATTCTCCTGGCATAATGCTTCATGGCCAACTCAATAGCTTCAGCATTCTTCATAAGCCAATCAGAAAACATATTTTCTCAAACTCATTCCAAAGAGCATAGGTGGTAGATTCGTCATTCTTCTCCTTTGGATCAGTAGGGGGGTTGATAATAGTAACCCTCTAAGAAGCCGACTCGCCAGCCTTCGTCTACATCTCTTCAAATTTAGAAGAAAAGGGACCCTATACTTCAAGTGAAGATTTTTTATTTCATGAAATACCCACCTTACCACCCTAAACAAATAGAGGGAACTCTTCAACCTTCACCGCAAAACCTTCCATGCTCAAATCCACTGAGCAAGAGTTCTCTAGATCAGCAGCATTGACATTATGGTGGGGTTGCCTAGATCCCACGAGAGAAGAGGGAGCCTCCTAATCAGCTAAGGAGTCATAATCCACCATAACAAGATTCTTACCAACATCTTTTCAAGCACCCTTAAGGAAAACATTTATTTGAGGGGAATCTATGAGGTCTTTCTAAGAGGAACCCTCCCTCCTTTTAGAAGGGGTAGAATTAGCTTTGGCAACAGGGTTTTTGAGCTGCCTTGAGCGTAGGCCTTTTCTTAGGGGAGTACTTGGGCTTTTTACTGAGGAGGTAGGAGGGGCTTCCTCCTCACCGGCCTCAATAGCCCACCCATCCTCTTCCTCACTATCATTGCTATCCTCCTCATTTCTTGGACCAGGAAAAAGCCTAGGGGGGAAGGGGGAACTCTATCACTAAAATGTTTGAAAATGAGCAAAGGAAGACCTTGATGAAGCATAGGACATTTACTAGGATTCTCCTTGTAGTTAGCAATACTAGTATTCAATGAAGACAAGAGATAAAACAAGAAGGAAACAAGAATTTTATGTGTAAAATGGCTAAGCATTGGGTGTAAACCTTCCATCTAGAGTGAAGTACTCCATTATTGGTTTCAAATGTTCCTTTCAAATTTTCTTTATCTGCTCAGGTACAAAATAGGTATTGTTAACCTTCACCAGTTCTTCTTCTCCTAGGGGGATCTGGGAAACTTCTTCATGTTAGGAATTAAGGATATTGTTGGCACTTGGGAGTATTGTAGAGATGTTCTATTAATGGAAGGTTTTGCAACTGATGTCAACATATATTCTTTGGTTCATGAAAGACTCAAATTCTATATCGCAGGCTACTTAGCAGCTCACCATAGACAGTGGTTGATAGATTTGGATATGCAAGCTTATATTTGTGTAGAAGAATGAGGGTAGACATCATGTCTATGTTTGTTATACATTATATGACATTATGGATGGGTTATATGATATTATGGATGAGTTATGGTTTGTTTTGTGAAGATTAATAGCAGACTAATGTGTAGGAAAATATGATAGAGGCAGTTGCAGAGTTTTTTCTATATCTTAATGGAGAGCATGGAAGATGGTAGAAGACTTGTTCATGCATGCATGTTCGGATTTGTGAGTCATTTCGCTTATTTTGGAAAGGTTTGTTGGTGTATAACGTGTGATATATTTTACTGGTTGTTGACCGTGTTCTTTTAGTGTGCAAATTGTCATTGGCAAATGTTATATTCACATTGTAACATATGGGAAACTTAATATAATGATTATATAGATGCTTATGAAGGCGTGTATGCCTCAGGATGGTCTTATGTAATTAATTGTACATTGGGGAAGCTCTAATAGGCCAACCTAATTAATTATTTGTATGGGGTATAAAGGAAAGATGTTTTCCTTGTTTGGGATTTATGAGCTTGATGTATGGTATTTCTGGATACAAATGATGCAAGCCTTGATGTTGGATTATTAGAGCATAGCAAAGAAGTTGTTTGGATGATTAAGTGGACTTCAAAAGAAATGTTTTAGCAAGTTGCAAATCAGTCAATTTATGTTTATTGGATATATTACCTTGAAAGATCTACCTTTCACTTTTATCAAAGCATTTGTATAGTAGGTCTACTTGTTCTTATCAACATTTAACAGGGTTAGATTGTTCTAGCAAGGGTTCAAAGTCTTCTAATAGGGATTTGTCCTCTAACAAGGACTATTGTACTAAATGAATTGTATTTGACTCCTAATAGGGTCACATCCTTTCACAAGGGACTTATCTATTAGTACACTATCGTGTAGGTACCACCCCACCGAGTTTTCCCTCTAATCAAGGGTTTTCCTAGTTAACAAAATCATTGTGTTATGGTGTATGGTTTCTTATTGTTGTGCATCGTTGTTCTGATTGTTGGTGATGAGTTTTATAAATTTGGATTTAATTATATTTGCTCACGATTGATTCACCCTAACCCCGCTACTCCCCACCCCCCTCTTAGGTGTGTGTGGACTTTACTTCTTAACAAATGGTATTAGAGCATTAGGCCCTCTTTGAGAAGGAAGCTTAGCAGCTCGAGGAGATCTACAATGGCTTATAAGAAGAAGAGTACTAAATTTGTTGGTGATAACTATGACAGTTGGAAGAACAAGATGAGAACACATTTAATTTGTATGGGAATTGATTAATGGCTGATCACAAAGAACAAAACTGATGGCAAACATGAGATTCTTCTATCTTCAAGCACAGATTGTTAATTATTGTTAGTTGGATAGCTGCTATTTCTGACCCGGAAATAGCAGTAGTATTTATGGGTAGCTTGGACAGCTGTTCGTCCTTATCTATGTATAGCAGCATTAGTTATAGGTAGTTTGGACAGCTGTTTGTCCACTTGCCGAGAATTAGTAAATGGTTATTGCAAGAATAATTATTTACTAATTTTAGTGATTCCCTTTTGGACACCTTGCAACCAATTCTATTATTGGATGTCGAGTTGTCTTAATCTCAGCCGTTGGTTTGATTTAATCTCGGTCGTTGGTTTTTCCAATAAGGTAGTATAAAAAGGGGTCATTGGGTCATTTGGAGAAACAAGTTTTGGAAAAACGTTTGCAGTGTTAGCAAACAATCTTGCAGTGTTAGCAAGGGCGTAGTGTTAGCATGGAAATAGTAGTGGGGAATATCAGCGGGACAAATTAGGAGGTTGTCGAAATTCTGCCAGTGAGAGGCAAGAAATTTTTGTATCTCTTGATTTGCTGAAGTTTAATATAATTTCTCATCTGTAGAACTGATTTTCCCTTAGGGGTTTTTCCAGGGACAATTTGTCCGAAAATTTTGTGTTCATTGTGTTGTTCATTTCTTTCTGTATTTTATAAGTGAAGTTGCAGTTGTGTTATTTTTCAATATTAGTTGGAAATTTATTTTCAGCAGTTTAATAATCGTTTATGATAGGAGATTAATAATCAGTGACTGCAATAGTTGATTTTTCACATGGTATCAGAGCATTGTTAAGGGTAGAAGAGTTTTACCCTAGGAAAGAAATTTTGATCTCTTTAGATTTATTATTGCTTTAAACCCTTGAGATGGCTTCAACTAGTTTGAGAGATCAGGATAGATTGGATGGTGCCTCAAATTTTGGTGTCTGGAAGGCCAGAATTTCTTTATTGTTGGAAGAGAATGGTATCAAGGATTATGCTACCAGTGTTGTACTTGTACCAACGGATGCAACACAGCTTGCAGCATATAGGAAGGACGATGCCAAAGCGAGGAGGATTATCCTTGATGGTGTCAAGGATCATATTGTTCCACATATCTCGGAGCTAGATACAGCAAAGAAGATGTGAGACGCCATTCTGAATCTATACCAAAATGCTACCACCAACAGGAAGTTGATTCTCAGAGAAAAGCTAAAGAATACCCGGATGGATCAGGGAGAAGACGTCACAAGTTACCTCACCAGGCTCAAACTTGTCAAGGATGAGTTAGCAGCTGTTGGAGATAGCCCTAGTGATGACGAGCTAGTGAGAATAGCCCTAAATGGGTTTACTAAACAATGGAGTGTCTTTGTTCAAATTATCAGTGGACGAGATACTTTACCGAGTTGGGATCGACTATGGACTGATTTCACTCAGGAGGAGTTTAGACTAAGTCTTGTCAATGGGGCCAACAAGAGTCAGAAAAATGAGGTGGAACAAGAGAACGTTGCCCTAGCGGGTAAAGGGAAAGCAAAGAAGGGATCTAGCAAAGGATCAAATTCACAAAGTGAAAAGAAGAAGAAGGACCTTTCTAAGGTCAAGTGCTTTGGATGTCACAAGTTTGGCCACTATGTCAGTGATTGCCCAGAGAGGAAGAAGGGTAAGAAGCAGGTGGCAGCTTCAGCAAGTGCGGAAGAACTCTCCAGTAGAATGGAAGATGAGTTTGCACTCATAGCTTGTATGGTTAGCTCAACCTCACAATGTGTTTGGTATATAGATAGTGGGGCGTCATTTCACATGAAAGGAGTTAGAGAGTACTTCTCCAGTTACAAGGAGGAGGACACCAACATCCAGATTTCTATGGGAAACTTGTCCAAACTCAACCCTGTTGGGAAAGGGACTGTTCAGTTTCAGAGGGAGAATGGAAAGATAATTCCACTTCATGATGTGTTATATGTGCCAGGCTTAGGTATGAATTTGATTTCTGTATCTGTTCTTCAGGATAGGGGGTATAATGTACTCTTTAGAGGGAGACATGTGTTGATTAAGCACAAGGATTGGAAATCACCCATAACTATTGGAGTTAGGAGTGGTCGCCTTTATAGATTGCAGTTTGATACTCCTAAGGCACTTATGAGCAACAGTAATCCTAGAGATCTTGGAGAGCTATGGCATAGGAGGATGGGCCATATTCATCATGGAGCACTTAGATTGCTTCGTGAGACAGTGACAGGTGTTCCAAAGGTGAGCACAGAGCATGACGATGTATGTAAGGGATGTGTGTTGGGGAAGTTTGCGAAAGCATCTTGTCCAAGGAGTGACACCAGATCTAAGGGTGTTCTTGATCTAGTACATTCAGATGTTTGTGGACCGATGTTGACGAAATCTCTTAGAGGATATGAGTACTATGTTACTTTTATTGATGATTTCTCTAGAAAGACCTGGATATACTTCTTGAAGACTAAGGATGAGGTTTTCAGTCGATTCCAAGAGTTCAAGGCTCTTGTGGAGAATTCGACAGGAAAGAAGATAAAGGTTCTTCGGTCAGACAATGGAGGCGAGTACAAAGGAAATGTCTTCCAGGAGTTCTACACCAGAGAAGGAATCAAGAGAGAATGGACTGTTCCTTACAATCCACAGTAGAATGGAGTTGCTGAGAGGAAGAACTGTTCTATATCGGAGGCAGCAAGAGCTATGCTACATGACCAGGACATGCCTCGTTACTTATGGGCAGAGGCGTCTAATATAGCAGTCTACATTTAGAATAGAGTTCCACACAAGGTGCTAGGGAAGATGACACCAGAGGAGGCTTTCACAGGGAAGAAACCAGATGTTAGTCACTTCAGGATATTCGGGAGTTTGGCATATTGCCATATTCCTGGAGATACACGTACAAAGTTAGATCAGACTGCAGAGAGGGGGTACTTTGTTGGGTATAGTGAGACCTCAAAGGCATACAGGATTTTCATTCTAGGGACTAAAAGAATTATTGTTAGACGGGATGTCAAGTTCATGGAGGACAAGGCATTCAGGAGATCCAGAGATTTGCCAGCAGATGATCAGAGTGAGCAGCCAACAGAAGCTCCAAGACCAAGTCAAGAGCAACAAAGCTCAAGTACAGTTACCAGTATGAGTGTAGACTCAGTTAGTGAAGATTCACAGAGTATGGAGCAACGGGTGCAACAAGAAATGCATCTAGAAGACTTAGAGGTTGACATTTCATCCTTTACAGTTGGCAGCGGGAACCATGTGGTTCTAGATACACAAAGGGATACTCAGGAGTTTGTGGGAGCTCCTAGGAAGAGTACTAGACAGCAAAGACAACCAGCCAAGTTCGATGACTATGTGGCATTAGTTAGTCAGTTGGTAGATAGTGAGCCTTCTAGCTATCAGGAAGCTGCAGAATATCAGGTATGGCGAGATGCTATGGTTGAGGAATATTCTTCAATAATGCAGAATGATGTGTGGGAGGTAGTACCTAGACCAACAAATAGGGTTGTAGTTGGATCACGCTGGATCTATAAGATAAAGCACGGTGCAGATGGTAGCATTGAGAAATACAAGGCGAGGTTCGTGGCAAAGGGGTTCTCTCAGAAGGAGGGAATAGACTATGAGGAGACATTTGCTCCTGTTGCCAGGTATACTTCTATACGAGCTGTAATCTCACTTGCAGCACAAATGGGGTGGCAAATCCATCAAATGGATGTCAAGATAGCATTCCTTAATGGTGAGTTGAAGGAGGAGGTATACATAGAACAACCAGAAGGCTTTGTAGCACACAGCAAAGAGACCCACGTGTGTAGAATGAAGAAAGCATTGTACGGACTCAAGCAGGCTCCTAGAGCGTGGTATGAGCGCATTGATACATACTTGCAGAAAATGGGCTTTGTGAAGAGTGAAGCAGATGCTAACCTCTACTACTTGATGGTTGGGGGTGAGATTCTCATTCTTGTTCTTTATGTGGATGACCTATTTCTTACAGGTTCACTAGGTCTCATAGTAGATTGCAAGAGGAACCTTGCAGAAGAGTTCGAGATGAAGGATTTAGGACTTATGCACTACTTTCTAGGCATGGAAGTGTGGCAGATAGATGGGGAGATTTTCCTTGGTCAAGGGAAATATTGCATTGAAATCTTGAAGAAATTTGGGATGGAGGATTACAAAGCCATGTCTACACCCATGATCACGAATTGGAGGAAGGTAGATACAACTAAGGAGAAAGATGTAGATCCCACCTTATATAGACAGTTGATTGGTTCGCTTATGTATTTGGTCAACACTAGACCAGATATAGCATTTGCAGTAAACTCTCTTAGTCAGTTCATGGTTGAACCAAAGAGAATACATTGGATAGCGGCTAAGCATGTGCTACATTACTTGTGTGGTACAGTTGAGTATGGGATCAGATATGTTCGAAGTGAAGGTATCAGGTTGATAGGCTATACTGATGCAGATTGGGCAGGAAGTACAATAGACAAAACGAGCACTTCAGGGTGTTGTTTCAGCTTGGGATTAGGAGTTGTATCTTGGTTCAGCAGGAAGCAGAAGTCTGTGGCTCTAAGTTCAGCAAAAGTAGAATACATAGCAGCTAGCATGGCGACATGTGAAGCTATATGGCTTCGGAAGTTGTTAGTAGCCTTGTTTGGTCAGAAGGTTGAGACTATTGTGATACATTGTGACAATCAGAGTTGCATCAAGTTGTCTGAGAATCCAGTGTTTCATGATAGGTCTAAACATATAGATATCAGATATCACTTCATCAGAGATTGTGTACAAAGGGGAGTTGTTCGACTACAATACATACCTACAGATGAGCAGGTAGCAGACATTCTGACGAAGGCTTTGGGAAAGGCCAAATTTATCTTTTTCAGAGATAAGATGGGTGTCATGCAGAACAGCTTCCTCGCTAAGAGGGAGTGTTAATTATTGTTAGTTGGACAGCTGCTATTTCTGACCCGGAAATAGCAGTAGTATTTATGGGTAGCTTGGACAGTTGTTCGTCCTTATCTATGTATAACAGCATTAGTTATAGGTAGTTTGGATAGTTGTTTGTCCACTTGCCGAGAATTAGTAAATGGTTATTGCAAGGATAATTATTTACTAATTTTAGTGATTCCCTTTTGGACACCTTGCAACCAATTCTATTATTGGCTATCAAGTTGTCTTAATCTCAGCCGTTGGTTTGATTTAATCTCGGTCGTTGGTTTTTCCAATAGGGTAGTATAAAAAGGGGACATTGGGTCATTTGGAGAAACAAGTTTTGGAGAAACGTTTGCAATGTTAGCAAACAGTCTTGCAATGTTAGCAAGGGCGCAGTGTTAGCGTGGGAATAGCAGTGGGGAATATCAGCGGGACAAATTAGGAGGTTGTCGGAATTCTGCCAGTGAGAGGCAAGGAATTTTTGTATCTCTTGATTTGCTGAAGTTTAATATAATTTCTCATCTGTAGAACTGGTTTTCCCTTAGGGGTTTTTCCAGGGACAATTTGTCCGAAAATATTGTGTTCATTTTGTTGTTCATTTCTTTCTGTATTTTATAAGTGAAGTTGCAGTTGTGTTATTTTTCAATATTAATTAGGAATTTATTTTCAACAGTTTAATAATCATTTATGATAGGAGATTAATAATCAGTGACTGCAATAGTTGATTTTTCACACAGATGAGGAGAGGAAGTTATTCCAATTCAACATGATTGCAAGAGAGGCATTGATTAGCACCTTATTTGAATCAGAAGTCTTTAAGGTAAAAGAACTTGATTTAGCACATGATATTTGGACTAAATTGGAAAAGTTATGGGAAGGTGATGAATATACAAAGAAGGATAAGTCAAAAAATTGGAAAGCTAGATTAGAGAGTGCTAGAATGTAGGAAGATGAATCCATCAAAGCATATGTGCAAAGAATTACAAAGATTGTAATAGGAATAAAGAGCTCAGGAGGAAATATACTAGAAGATCAGGTAGTACAGAAAATTCTTAGATCTTTAACACCAACCTACAAGAACAAAGTCAATACTATCAAGGAAGTCATTCCTCTCATTGACGGATTCAATAGGGAAATGTTAATTGGTAGGTTACAAGCTTTTGAAACTACAGAGTTAAGGATACTAACAAATAGTGTGAGCACCAAAGCAGAACCTTGGAGATTATGTCAAGGATTGGGTAGAAATTGAAGAAGAAGAAAGAAGGATGAATTTGAAGCTTTGGTCATAAAGAGAGAGCCAAAAGGTAAGGGAGTAATTAAAGGCAAGCTACCTTTTTTCTGTTATTCATGTAAGAAGATTGGTCATTTTGCATCAAGATGTCCTACAAGAGAATCTAAGGTTAAGCCTAGATCCTGCAAGTCAAAATTTCCTAAGGAATGTCTTTATATGATGAAATTAAAATCAAGGATATTAACTTTCAAGATAGTGATAATGAGGGTGATATAGGATTTGTTGCAATTAAAGACGAATGTCCTATTAAAGAATAAAAAAGCACTTGTTTCACATGTTGAGAAAAAGAAATCAGACTGTACTACAGTGAATGTTCACATCATATGACAAGGGACAAAGACAGGTTTGTTGAGTTGAAAAGGTATGATGGAGGTGTTGTTGAATTTGGCAACAATATACCTTGCTTGATTAAGGGAAAAGGTTCAATAACACCTGATGATAAGACTAACACAAATGATGTTTTATTTGTGGATGGCTTGAAACATGATTTGTTGTGTGTTGGACAACTTGTAGACAAGGGGTATCATTTTCAATTCATTGATGGCAAATGTTAAATCAAGGATAAAGAAAAGAATGAAATTGTAACTGGTACTAAGACCAGAGGCAATGTATTTCAATTAAATCCTTCAAAGATAAGTTGTTTTGTTGCAAAAGTTGATGACAATTGGTTATGGCATAGAAGATTTTGTCATATAAACTTTGATAACATAGTGAAGGTCAGTAATTCAAAGATTTACCTAAGATTGTAAAACCTTTTAACATGATGTGTAAGAAGTGTGTTATAGTAATGAAGAAAAGGAGTACATTTTAGAACAAAGTATTTACTACTATAGAAAAGTTGGAGATTGTACACATTGATTTGTGTGGACCTACAAAGACAAGAACGTTCTATGGTGAGAAATATTTTATTCTTTTCATTGATGATTACACTAGAATAATGTGGGTTGCTTTCATAAGAGAGAAATCTGAAGTGTTTGGTAAGTTGAAAATATTTAAAGCAAAACTTGAGAACGAATCCGGATTCAAGATAAAATGTTTGAGGTCTGTCAAAGGTGTAGAGTTTGCATCTAATCAATTCAATGCATATTGTGAGGATAATGGAGTTTGTAGATAAACTTAAGCCCCGAAAACACCACAACAAAATGGTGTAGGGGAAAGAAGAAACAAAACAAGAGTGTTTGTGAGGCAGCAAGAGTGTTGTTACTTGAAGGTAAAGTGGCAGATTTACATTGGAGGGACATAGTAAATACTGCAATATACACCTTGAACAGTGTGCATATAAGACAATGAACAAGTACACCTTCTAAACTTTGGTTTGGTCATACACCTACAGTAAAGTACTTTAGAATCTTTGGAAGAGAATTACATACCAAGAGAGATGATGAAATAGGAAAGTTTGATCCTAGAAGTGATGAAGGTATATTTTTTGGATATTCTACTAAAAGTATGGCTTACAAATGCTCTAAATCAAGGCTAAGGAAGATTGTTGAAAATGAAAATGTAAGAATTGATGAAAGATTTCAGGTGCAAGAAAGAACTTTTCAGTATGATTTTGATGAGGATACAAACCAAGAGAGCACAAGTAAAAGACCAGTACAAAATCAGAATGCAAAAGAACAATTCTTTGAAATTGACAAAAAGATTCATGATCAGATTGAAGAACCTATAGAAGAACAAAGAACACCAAGGTATGTTGTTTTAAATCATCTCGATGATCAGATTATTTGAAATGCAAGTTGTGGAGTAATGACAAGAGGAAGAATGAGAAATGAAATATGTTTGATTACAAAATTTCAACCTAAAATTATTGATGAATCATGCAAAGCTGAATCATGGATTAATGCTATGAAGGAAGACCTTAGACAGATTGAGAAAAACAACACATAGGAATTGGTTCCTAGGCCAAAAGACAACAATTATAGGAACTAAATGAGTATTTAGAAACAAGACGAATGAGTAAGGAGAAGTTGTAAGGAACAAGGAAAGACTTGCATGTAAAGGCTATTAACAACAAGGTATTGATTTTGAAGCAAGTGTAGCTAAATTAGAAGCAATCAGAAGAAATCTTTTCCTTTGTAGCTAAATTAGAAGCAATAAGAATATTTTTGGCATAAAGAACTAACAAAAAATTCAAAGTGCATCAAATGGATGTTAAATCAACTTTCTTGTATGGAGAATTAGAGGAAGAGGTTTACATTGAGCAGCTAGATGGATTTCCATTAACTAAGAAAAAAGACATGGTATGTAAACTGAAGGAAGCTCTTTATGGATTAAAGAAAGCTCCAAGAGCATGGTATGTGGGGTCGGATAAACACTTGTTACATGTGGGATCCAAAAAGGCAAATGTAGACAGTAATCGGTACTGGAGATCTAATTCAGATGGATTGTTGATCATTGAAGTTTTTGTGGATGACATTATTTTTGGAGAAAATGATGAGGTGAGTGTTAATGTTTAGCCCAGAAATAAAGATAAACAACAATAAAAAAAAGAACAATGAGGTATATAAGCACACAACAATATATCCTAGGAAAACCCTCCAAATTGAGGGGAAAAACCCAATCACACTAGAAAAAACTCTTTTATTTAAATAATAAATGTCCAAGCACAATGCTTTCAATTAAATACCACACAAATATATATATACAAAGAAATCACACACACACACATATTTATCTATATATATACATATATATGCATATAGAATTGAGAAACTCTTCATATCACAAAATGTCAAATATTTAGAGTGTGACACCTAGCACACATTGAATGTCGTATGTGCTCATTTAATATGATGGCAATATTATCATAAATATCTTCTCTAGCTATTGGTGCAATATGAAGGTATTGTCCCAATAGTAAATTCAGAGATAAAAACTACAATATTCAACACTCTCATTTAGCAAGAGAGATCTAACCAAAGGTTTCTTCAAGTTCCAAAACAAGTCTCTTCATATTTCCAAACACATGACTCTTTACATCTCACATGATGCTTCATATCACAAAATGTCAAATATTTAGAGTGTGACACCTAGCACACATTGAATGTCGTATGTGCTCATTTAATATGATGAAAATATTATCATAAATATCTTCTCTAGCTATTGGCGCAATGCAAAAGTATTGTCCTAATAGTAAAATCAGAGATAAAGATCTCTATCACAACTACAATATTCAACACTCTCATTTAGCAAGAGAGATCTTTAGTATGGAAGACACACATAGATGCAACCAAAGATGTCAAATTCTCATAATATAGATTCTCATTAAAACATTGTTATCTCAGCATAACATTATTCACCGTAGTTATTTCATAAGAGCGTAAAATTAAAGTCATGGAGTTACACACATAACTTCCATCATGCTGGCTAGTGTTACATCCCAATTTTTGACCTAATTTAAAATATAGCCGTTGAGGTTCACATGAAGTCAGTAGACAGTTAAATTGGTTGAAATCATGTGAAATGATAAGATGGTTAGTCATTATAAGTTCACGTGAAGATAACATGCTAGTTGATTATTTATCACAAATTCATGGAATTGAAAAGGCAACTAGCCGTTATGATAATATAATTTAATTATGAAGAATTCCCTTGCAGGAAACACATGGAAGGGGTGGAAGCATTGTCAGAAAAGAATTAGGCACAGGAGCATCACCATCACTGGACAGATGGATTCAGGACCTAGCGACTTGAAACAGGATACATTTGTGGGACCTGCATGAGCTATTAAGATAATAATCTAGTAAAAAAAAAAATAATCTAATTAAAATATAAAATGTACCTCAACGGATTTATTATGATCTTTAACCTTATTATTATAATAGATATATCTATATACGTACATATAGATATAAAAATGAAATGGCACCATTATAATATAATAATTTAATAAAGTGATGTCACCCCATTAATATATTTACATGTACATATATAATATATAATTATAATAATAATATTCAAATATAATAACATTTGAATTATAATAATATTTGAATTATAATCCTTCCAACTTTATTTTTCCATTTTAATATTCTTTGCTTTTAATCGATTAACACTTGGCATGATAAATTGACAATAATCAAATTATAATTTTCCAACTCTTCTTCCATCCTTTTTATTCTTCTCTTTTTGAAATTGATTTATTACTTGGAAAATTGAATCAACTAGAATCAATTTAATATTTGGCAATTTGAATTGCCTTATAATCTTTAACCGGCAGAAGCCAAGAAGTTACGACATGTTCCTTTATATGGAATCCATGAGAGGAGTCGGGGACCATAATCAATATTCCCGATTTCATTCTGCTGCTATGTTTTCAATATATCTTCGCCTTTATACACCCGACTACCTTCTGCTACATTCCAGTCTCCTCTTCGCCCATCATACACCCATTTTCCAGTTATTGTAAAAGCAGGATTTACTGTTAATTCAATCAGTATTTCCATTTTTAAGCAGCGTTAACTGTTATTTTAATATGTAGTTTCTATTCACAATCAACGCCTTAGAACCTTGTTGTGTGTGAATTGATCATCACAGCAGATGGGATATCTTAGTATTCTTTGGATACATTCTTAGCAACTGAAGGAGAGTCAGATTACCAAGTCGATTTTGCAAATACATCAGCAAAAACCCAAAATTATATCAGGTTATGTGTTAATCATTTCCAATTAATGTTACTTCAATATTTTTATTACAATTGATTTCTATATCTATAGCTGTAGATTATTTTCAATTATAACTATATAACTCTAGGGAGTTGCTTACCAATAAGCATAGTGAAGTTTCCATAAAATGGAATGATAAGTTATCTTTGCCAATAGACTTTGGAATAGGATGATATTTAATTCTGCAAGTTCTAAAGAATATAATCTCTCAAATCACAGATTGTGATTAGTTGGAAAAATATAATCAATCATGATCCAAGCATAGCTGTATACTTCTTATCATTTCTTACTGGTTTCCAAATTCAATAACAACTAAATTGTAGTTATAATCATCGAATAGAACCTCTTGAGAAAGAGTTATTGAAGATGCAATAAAATCATGATTTAAATATACAATTTGGAAATAAGAACCAATTATATTTCCGTAGT
Source organism: Cupressus sempervirens (assembly GCA_028749045.1). Lineage (NCBI taxonomy): Eukaryota > Viridiplantae > Streptophyta > Pinopsida > Cupressales > Cupressaceae > Cupressus > Cupressus sempervirens. The sequence goes on from CM053791.1 coordinate 279,143,139, forward strand.
TTTTAAAGAACATATTCTTTCAAAACATAGTTTGTGATAAGCTGGAAACTTATAATATTCTTTTACCAGTTATGGATCAACAGAAAGAGTGGGTTGCTCTGAAAATTCCAACACCTGGGACTCACCTAGCTATATAGCCAAGGAAAAGGGTGAAGAGGTGAGAAAATGGAATCTGCAATAACATGAAACAGTATCAGTTATGACATAACAATGTTTATCATTTTTAAAAGGAAACATTTAATAGCTCATGCATGATCTTGTTATTGTAATTCTTGTTGTCAAGTCGAGTGGTGTGGTTAGATACCAGGATGCTCTACAGATGACAAGATGATCCTTGTCTATTCCACGTAGGGAGGGCCTTTCTCGATAGAGATTGTGTGAGGATAAGCTATGGTCCAAGGTTGGGTGGTTAAGACCCTGACAATGTTTCACCTCTTCTCAAGTTGTCGAATGTACAATAGACAAAGATAAGCTATATATTCAATTGTTTGTTGGAAACAAGTAGTTTTACTTTTATGATGTAAATGCAAGACGAAAGTAAGATTAATTGAGTTTTATCATCGTTACAGTTATTTTACATTTAGTTGCAAGAGATAGATTTTATATAATAGATTGCTATATCAATCTTTCATTTATATGAATAATAAATTTGAGCATATCTTCTAAATTTGAGTTATTGGCACAATTAAGCAATCGAAAAGAAAGGAATGATAAAGTAGTATATGCAGCCCTAAATGATATAGTGTTATCTAGAGCCCTAAATGATATAGTGGTATCTGAAGTCCTAATTGATTCTATGGTATCTGAAGCCCTAACTGATACAATGGTATCTGATGCCCTAAATGATCCGATGGTAATTGAAGCCCTAAGTGATGCAGTGATATCTGATGCCCTAAATGTTCCAATGGTAATCGATGTCCTAGTTGATACAGTGGTATGTGATGCCCTAACTAACATAGTGGTGTCTAATGGTAATCGTCATTTGATTCTGATATAGCGGTATTGGATGGTAGTTGTTATTTGATATTATTATAATGGTATTTGTGAACTAAACTGGGTGGTTGCACAAACATCCCTACAATGATTTCTTGGTTCAAATTCCATGGTATGTGGATTTTAATTTCTATAGTAATTCATTGATGGTGTTTTAAGTTCTTATTTAAGAAGTTTTGTTTAACTAATTTTAACTGTCAATCTCTTTCATATGAACAAAACTGATTTAACTATCTTCCTATGAAAATGAAGTAATAACTAAATTTCTTTGAGTATGTTTGTTGTTAATTAAGACCCGAGAAAACTGGTTGTTATAGCTAGTAAAGGGTGGATTCACCATACCTACTCGCAAAGGGTGGAATGAGGGCTAGCACCTCAAGATTCTCTTAGAGAACTATGCATTTTTACCATGCCTACTCACAGAGGGTGAATAGATGGATTTCACCTCAAACTTGTCCCAGAGAAGAATGCATTCCCACCATGCATATTCCCAAAGGGTGGATCCACCATACCTACTCATAGAGGGTGGAGCCAGGGATTACTTCGAACTTCTCTGGCAAAAAGGACTTATTAACAAAGGATTTCACCTTAGACTTCTCTTGTAGAGAAGAATTCGTTAACAAGGGATTGCAGCTCAAACTTCTTCCTCCTAGAGAAGAATTGATTCACAAGGGATTCCACCTCAAACTTCTACCTCTCAGAGAAGAACTCATTAATATGGGATTTCACCTTAAACTTCTCCTTCACAGAGAAAAAATCATTAAAAACATGTATAAGAGTGACTAAGATTTTGTCTCGAAGGGGACAACTTTGACCACCTCAATAAGATAGTTGATTCCAATTTGACTAGACATGGAGGTTTAGTAGTTACACTACCACACAAGCTTGTAAAATATTAGACATCTCTCTTTGTCATGTAACTCCCTTTGAAGTTGAATAGTCTCCTTCTGAATATCACGTCCAATACATTATCTTCCTTTTCTAATGAAGATATGTATCATCACTCCTATGCCTGCATGCACCATTTCCATGTTCATTTTCACAATCAGCATGGCTTTGAATGTAATCATCGCATTGCTTCTCAATAGAATCAACCTATCATAAAGAGAAATCTAGAGATCAATGTTAGAATCATACATTATTCCTAGTAATATAAAAAAAATTGTGAACGATACTCAAAGGTATAATCATAGAAAACTTATCTCTTTGTAGTCTAGTTTCCCTTCACAATAATTGATATTTATATAATGATCATAGCATTGCCTCAGATCTGCAAAGTAAGATTCACTGCTGAAATCAGAATGCATAAACACATCATTTTTTAATGATAATACCTCCAACCTACGCTTCCTTCTCCTACCTTGTTTCAGCTTAATCACTCACTGTTGAATACATATAAAAATATAATTTAAATATGCAAGAACGAGAAATTATAATTAATATTTGATGTCCCCTCAAATATATAAACACACGTTGCTAACAAAGATAATAAATGCTTGAAATCAGAAAACAAAAAATAACACAAAGATCCTAAATGGTGCTAAAAGAATCCAAAAATGGCACATGAACAAAAAACTCTCGTTTTTTAATGCCTTCAACACATACTGATCATTCAATGATCGTAAATAATATAAGCAACAAAGAGTTACATAGAAACACAGTACACAGATGCATAAAATGTATGACTATGAAGAAAATATTCAGAGATCTAATAGACTACAGAGTGCAGATGAAATGATCCTTGAGATGATAACATAGAAAGTATCTACATCAAAACATAGTTCTCTTGACTTCAATCATAAATAAGGAATGAGTGTCATCCTGAAATTCTTGCTACAAAATTTCCCCATTTTCCCAAATATCTTCAAAAATCTGTCTTCAGAAAGGAATACGAATAAAGTAATGAATCACCATACACGAAAAAAAGAAAAAAAAAACAAATAACACTAGACGTCCATTACAAAGGTGAACAAACTCACCCAAAACTGAAGTTACAAAATAAAAATAAAATACGAAGAAGCAATATGAACCATTGTGAAAGGAGCTCGACAACTCTAAAATTGCCAACATTAACTCCATTTAGAGTGAAGCCAAAAAGAAATGTTAAGACTCAAGGATAACAATCAGCAACAATGATGTCAAAGAAACATTGTGATAGGTGAACTTAATGCCAAGTAATCATCCATTTTGGAGCATGAAGCCAAACCACGAACAACTAGTAATGAATGCGAATCAAAAAAAGATCCATAAGCAACTAATGATTACGACCAAGAGCAATCTTCAGAGAATACCTAAACGCACAAACACAAGAATTTGAAGCCATCTTAATGTGAGAGCTCGAACAACATTGAGGAGAACATGACAAGAAAAGAGAAATGCCATAGACAAGAGGAGATTAAACAAGGTAAACAGACCTCGACCACATCTAAAATCTTTAACCTCACTCTGATACTATGTTAATGTTTAGCCCAGGAAAAAAGATAAATAACAATAAACAAAAGAACAATAAGGCACATAAAGACACAACAATATATCTTTGGAAAACCCCCCAACTTGAGGGGAAAAACCCAACCACACTAGAAAGATATCTCTTTTATTAAAATAATAAATGTCCAAGTACAATACTTTCAATTGAATATCACATATATACATACAAAGAAATCACATATATATATAGAAGTGAGAGACTCTTCATATCAAAACCAAAGGTCTATTCAATTTCCAAAACAAGTCTCCTCATATTTCCAAACACATGACTCTTCACATGTTGCATGACTCTTCGTACAATAAAATGTCAAATATTTAGAGTGTGACACCTAGCACACATTGAATGCCACAATGAGCTCACTTAATATCACAGAGATATCATCATAAATATCTTCTCTAGTTGTTGAAGCTATACAGAGGTATTGTCCCAATTTCAACATATAGCAAAATCAGAGCTAAAGATTCGCATCACAGCTACAATCTTCAACACTAAGTAACAAATTTTTTGATGAAATGAAAGGTGAATTTGAAATGTCTATGATAGGTGTTACATCCCAAATTTTGCCCTATAATTTTTTTAAGGTAAATAGAGCCGTTGAACCAAAATAATTTTTCATATTCAAGTGAAGTTAGCCGTTGTTTCATCATGGTAGTTATAGCCGTTGCTTTATTTATTCATGTTCATGTGAAATTGAAGCAGTTATCTTAAGATGTTGCAACGATCTAAATTACTACATGAATTTAAGTCAGTTAAATTGAGTCGTTGTGTTCATGTGAAATGAAGATGGTTTTTAGCCGTTGTTCAATCAGTTAATATTTATGATGAAATTCCTAACGATATTATCTAACAAATTATGAATCATGAATTGACGTTTTGGAGAGAATGATTGTTTTGAAGGTTGCAGGATAAAGATCGGAGAAAGAGGGGAAGCATTATGAAACGAGGTCATCGGAATGGAATGGTCATAAGATCTAGTCATCAGAAATGACAAGTTTGACCTAAAAATCGCTATGGCAAGTTATTTGAATTTGACAACCAGTTCCTTAGTGGAATCCGCATGAGCTAAAAATTAGAGTTAAAATAAAATAATAAATATAAACAAAAAAAATTCTTACCTTAATTTAATTTATCAAATAATAATAATACCACCTTACATTATTTTATTTGCTTAATTAAAATCGTAAATATATAGACACAAGATGGCACTTTTACATTAAAAATTATAGTTCAATAACACCACCTTGTGTGTACATACTTATAACCTTAATAAAGATAACAAAATAATATAAAATGATATTATTAAAAAACTGACCAATTCATCTTTCCACCTCTTTTCGATTCTTTCTTTCTTTTCCAATCTTGAAGTCAAAATGAGTCTTGTAACGGCAGGAAGCCGTAAGGTCTATGCAAATTATTAAATAAGCTAGCCTTGTCGTCTTTTAGGCATCCTAAGATATCTGTCTCAAACTCCTTTTTGGCAAATACATTTATCACCCTGCTAAAATCCGTCGACAATTCTACAACACGTTTATCACCTACAACATTATCCTGTCTAGCCACAATATCATACGCTCTGAGCTTCCACGAAATCATTGTTGCACATCTCTAATCATCGGATTCAGCAGATATTTGAAGAGGCCACCAAGCTGGATACAGTAACCCGTAGCCAAGTAAGGATGTGTTAAATTGTTTTTAACTTCCAACTTTCACTCACGTTTTCTTTGTCTTTTCTAAGTCGGGTTGATACAAAATATAAGAGTTGCGTGCACAGTATAGAGTCTTGCTATTTACCATATGCTCAGATTATTAGAAAATGCCAACAGAACTTGTTTACATGGTTGCTAATGAAGTAGTTGGTGAATATAATAAAAGCCGACTATGGAAGTATTGAAGCTTTATATTCTCATCATATTCATTCTCTATTACTACTGACTGCCATCCCTTAATTCAAAAAAATAATTTTGAATATAGATTTTACCATTATCAAACCACGTATGTCTTAATTTGTAGATTTTATCTTGAAATGTTTTGTTCTCAAACAAACAGTAGTAATGATCAATTCTGAATACCAAGGAATATCTTAGAATGTAAAGTCATAATCTTATAAATTGGTATAAGATGTAATGGTTCAGGCACCGAGGAGACACCAATCTGAAGATCTGTTGATGGTGTGAGGTGTAGATGAGTTTGATAAAAGAAAAACAAGAATGATATCAATATTTGATAAAACATAAATTAATCTAATGCAAATAGCTCATGTGATTCCACTTTGATAATTAGTTGTCAAGCTGAGTGGTGGAGATCGGATTATAATAACCCACCTCTGAAATCCCTAGCCAGGGCGATAAAAGACAGACTTGCCACAACAAAATGATCGCATTGTTGTCCTGATGCTTCAGTTATTCAACCGAATAGCTGTTGGGACTTCAACCCACCTGAGTACTCCGATGACTAGATCAATGAACGTCCCAAGCCTGACCTTAGGGTAGGGAGGGCCATTCTATTAATTTAGAACTTGTGGGGATAAGTAAAAAGGTCCGCAATTGGGAGTTTAAGCCTACGATAATGCTTCTCCTCTCACCAAAGTCAGAGCTTGGTCAATTAATTTGAAAAGTCTCTCAAGTAAATCAGTACGTATCTTTGTTTTTAAGTTAGTTTACCTTATTTTCCAACTGAAAGATTTCTTCCTGGAAATAGATGTAACATAGAAATATAATTTAGTTCTCTTTAGCATGTTAGATGCAACTTCTCAATTCAACAATTCATATTAGGGTTAAATTTTAGCATTTAGATTCAATTTCAATATTAGATTAAATTTATTCTCTTTAATTTTAGATTAAATTTAAATTCAATAATTAGAATAGATTTAGTTTCAGTTTAACTTCAGTATTTAGTCTAGATTGATCTCAATGGTTAGTTTAGAATTTTAGATTCAGCTGATTATGTAATTAGATAAATGAAGAAAGTAGTTGTAGAAAAACCAGCTGTTACAATAGGTAAGATGAAATTTAATAACCCCAACTAGTTATAACTTTGACAAACACCGAATTCTTTTATAACTCAATTGTTTGACATTTCGTCAAACACTTTGCAATCAAACTTTGATACCACCATAATAACCCTGTCTAGTTATAGCTAAATCAAGCATCAATTTCTTTCACATTTCAATGTTTTGACATTTTGTCAAACACTTGTCAAAATTGTCTATAAACCATTCATTAAACCCACACCAAAAATCAAAAGTACAATCAACCTAGAATACTAAAAGGAATCTCCACAAATCTGCACAAATTTGACTCTTGTACAAAGCCAATTCTAAAACAATATCGACTAGTATTTCATAGCCTCTGAATGCTAATACATAAAAGTCTCTCATTCTCCTGTGTCGATACTCACAGTCTTCCTGAAGGCTGAAACCCTCAAATAATCCACAAGCCTAAGACAAATATTCTCCACAAAATAGCATTCACATAACATGCTTGAGAATGAGCCCATAAGTCTCTTTTATCCTTTTCTTATAATAGCTCAAATACTTTCCTAGCCAATGTGGGATAAGAGATATATTCCCACATTTTAATTTTTCACTTAAAACTCTATAGTTAGTCCATAAATAATTCTTTTATAATTAAGTATTCACTTGGCCCCATCTATGATAACTTCACCCTTCATTTAAGTGACTTAAGTTATAATATAAAATTATATTATAACTTAATAATATAAGCTCAAAACTTGATATTTATTTTGGCCAAATAAATATTAATATCTCCATTATTACTCATCATCTTCGCACGTCGTTTGAACTGGGGGCTAACATGACCAAGCCACATACGACCATAGCTCATTTCTAAAAATAGCAGGGGTCCATCTCAATGATTCACCACTTACTAAAAATAGTAAGTAGAGCAAATGATGTCTGAATGAAGACAAACGAAGACCAAACTGAAGCTCACTAAATTGTGGAGAAGATAAGACCCTCTCAAGCCAAGCCACTAACTCAGAAGACCCTCTATCCACAATAATTAGTGTACCATGAAATGATTTCTTGGATTGCAAATAACTCAAACTAAAGATGATATCTTTATATCTCAAACTAAGTATCTTAAAGAGTTTACTAGTAAGATTTGGTATGGAAAATTGCAAACAAGTTGGAATACCTATAGTTATAAGTTGTAAGTCAATTACTATAAATGATTTCCCTAGTAATTTCAGACAAGATATAGATCTATGATTGGTGGTTTACAATATTTAACTCATACTAGACCTGACATAACAAGTGCAATTAGTATTGTGGCAAGATATCAAGTAGAACCTAAAGAATCATACTTGGCAGTAGTAAAAAGAATTTTCAAATATTTTAAAGTCTCTTGGAATTTGGTTTATGGTATCACAGATCAAATGATTTCACATTATATCAATGTTACACTGGCGCGGGGGTGTGGTGGTGCGGGGGCACATCAGGACAAGTTTCGAGTGCAGGAAAAAAAAAGGCCTCAGTTTGGGGATGATGGGGGGACGGTTGGGGTGTGGCGGCAAGGATGGGGGTGTTGCATAGTATATATATATGACTAAAAATGGTAATTATGAAATGATACTTCAATATAACATACCAAATATAGTTGAATATAGAAAATTGAAATGCGATTCACGAACCATAAGTTCAAACTTAAAAACTTGAAATTTCATAACCATTACCAATGGCCATTGAACTTAGTAAAATACTAAAACTTTTAAACATAATAATGATAATGATAAATGAAAAATATAAACCACATATAGTACCATGTAAGTCAACCATTGACTATTAGTTTATCAAATGACAAAGATGAAAAATACAAAATTCATTGTTCAAATATGAATATTATATATCATAAAGATGCTCATGATGACAACGAGTCGAGTAGCATGAAACAGTGAAATGAAATAATGTATCATAACCATATCAAAGTGAGTACAATCATCAAAATGACAAAATGTCCATAATGAGAATGGAATCATCCGAAGTGTTCTCTAATCATCCCCTATATCGAAGTCCTCATCACTAGAACTACTACACTCCTCATGGGTAAGATCCTGATCCTCCAAAGGAATACCAACTAGCTCTACATTGGCTATTGCTACATTGTCATCCTCATCAATCTGAGTTGGATCCTCTGGCTCCACATCCTATCGTGCTATTGGGCTCTCCTTGTACTTGCATGTCTTGCAATCTTTGAGCTCAAGAAACCATCTACAATAACAAACTTCTCTACTCTCTTAGAGGTAAGTTTGTTCCTCTTACCATAGTGGATGAAGCTACAGGTGGATCAGTTCCTCTCTGCAACTGAGGAGCTAGAAACTTGAGATAACAAAGTTGAAAGTTATAATTTACAAACAAACGTTCATACAATTTGTAACAAATGATAAACAATAAATCATTGAATTAGCGAATCGCAAATCAGTAAAGTAAAATTGTTAGAGTAAAGCGCTAATTTAATTTCATTTATTAAATTACCTTTACTCCCTTCTTAAGATTTCCCTTTATGTGCTTGTATTTCGATTTAATAATTAAATAGTAATTATTAAATGTCATTTACCTCTTAGGGTTTCCCTTTTAGGTTTTAGGATCTCCTATAAGGATTGATCAATTGTAAATTTCATTCATTCTTTTGGTCTAATAATATAATTTTCCATATTCTCAGAGCAAAACCTTTGCCTCTTCTTTGTCTTTTCTTCTCTATGATAAGTTCTTGTATGCATGTGTTCTTCAAGTTTTGTGGATTTGTATTGCTCAAATCCTTCATGGTATCAAAGCCTAACCTGCTATAGTTTGTTCTTATTTGGAGAAAAAAAAGAACGAGAGTTTGACATAACATATCTAGCTATTCTCGGGTATTTTCTATGAAAATAGGGGGGTCTCTAATTTTTGGAGCACTTTGAGGCCAAATAGACCTCACGGTTGGCTTTAGAAGACGTCAAAACCCATATTTTTATATAAAATTTGTCGATTTTGGACACTGAGCAAATCTAAGGCAAAAAAATTGCGTTTTTCTGCCTACCAAGGTCATACAGCCCTCGGCACACAATTCAAGGTGGAAAATTTAAAGAAAATGGCAAAAAAATCAAAAGAGGCTATTTAAAAAACCATAGCCGATATTAAAAATACCACTGCAGTTTGGCTTTAACCATCGAGGGTCACCACTCCACCAGTGGACATCGGTGTCACCACCCACGCCCGATGTCCACCCACTTTGCCACCTCCACTCGGCCATCGCTACCTCTGTCGGGATTCATCACCACATCTGCTGGCTGAGCCACCAGTTTGCCACCTCTCGGCCACCACCGCCCAACCTACGGTCACATGGGGGGCCAGAGACCAATTTTTTAGCCTTTTTTCAATTTTTGTTGGGGTTTGAAGTTTTTTTTGCTATACGGAGGCCTTGGCAGTTTTTTGGCTCTAACTTGAGTATACGGAGGCATTTTTCAGATCCGAAAAAAGCGTCGGAAAGCAATCAGATGGCTAGTGAGTGATCTTTGACTTCTGTGACCCATGACATTTCCACCACAAAATGGGATTCTTTTGTGCCATAGTCTTGAGATCCACCTTTGCAATATCTGAGTATCCTACAAGTTACAAGTTTACAACATAATATTAAAATAACTTATAAAATATAAAGTTATAAGTAATAATTAAAAGAACTTATAATAATATAAAGAGTTTAAAGCACTGAATCAAGATTTAAGGATTACCTGAAAGACTAGCGAATTCAGACCACTCGATGCAAATCTCATCAGAAGTTGTAATGGCCCTTACCAATAGGCCACTAAAACCACTAATACTGAACTGTGAAATTTCGTCAAACACTTGGCATGCAAACTAAATACACTGCTGAAAGTAAAATGCTAGATAAAGGAAATTGTTGTGCAACAAATCTACTCAAATAATTGATGCAAAATAGTGCCAATATATTCATTCAATGATAACCAAATGCTTTTACATATGATATGCGATTTTCATCTCAAGGCATTACAACTTGGCACATTATAAATAAACCCTTACTGGCTTAATACAATTGAGAATTTCTTGCAATTACAACTGAGATGAAAGAACCTAGATTGTGCAAATGCTAGAGACTAAATGCTGAAGGTGAATTAATGAAAATGCAACTCCAAACTGCCCTCCAATTTGCTGACTGTACGGCTTGCAGGTACAATCGTACATGTACGGACTAGTACGACAACCAACAAAAAATAAATGTTGGGATGAAGGATGCTGAAATTGGTATTGAAATAATCACCAGGCTCCAAGGAAAATTCTCCCAAAAAATAAAAATCAAACTCCGAGCCAACAGTGAGATACGAGAAAAAATGTATGTCCAGGCTAAAAATCGAACCTTGCTGGAAATGTCCACATAAACCCAACTTGAAGTAGTTGAATACCACTTCCAAAGTGCAACCCTTCAAAGGATCTTTCACCTCCTCAGTTATGCAAATCCTTAGGAGACTCTGTTCCTAGCAATCAAATGACAATCTGTAGACCAAGATGGCGCCACAAATGCTCAAGGAGAAAAGTAGTGTAAACTCATAACTTCGGATGTCCAAATGAGAGGCCAAGCACTCTATTTATTCACTTTCCTAAGAAGCCTCTAAAAACTTCTAGAAGTACCCATAAAATATTCTTATGAAATCCCTTTATAATGTACTTTTATAAAAAGTAACTTTATAAAATAAAAAAGTGCAACTCAACTCAAAATTATAACATTTTGACCCCACATAACACAAAATAAAAATATAATAAACCCCATCTCTCCAAGAGCAAATAAGACCATCCAATTCCCAAATAATCATCAAAATGACTCACCAAAATCATCTGCCTACGAGAGTCCATGATAGGCAAATTGACTAAAAAATAACATGTCACTAAAAAGGGGACATGACAGTCAGCCCCTCCTGAAATTGCTTTCCCTCAAGCAATCTCAAAACTGGATGTTGCAAAATACCTTCTCCTCCCATGTGGCGTCCTCCTCAGGTAAATATCTCCACTTCACCAAGTACTATCTGATAGTTCTCCTACGGAGCTGCCTCTCTCTGCTGTCAATGATGTACTCAGGGACAAGAACCAATTTCCCTTCACCATCCAATGGAGGAAGAACTGCTGAAGGCACAACATGTTGACCCACCGCCTTCTTGAGCTGTGACACATGGAAAACATTGTGCACCCTGCTGCCTCTTGGAAGCTCAAGCTCATAAGCCATCTCACCAATCCGCCTGATAATCCTGAAAGGACCATAATATCTAGGCTTAAGATTCTCTGACACATAAAAAAGAAGAGGTTTGACAGTTGGAGCTGCTGGTTTGCTGTTATTTTCTTCATTACTTGCAAATGCAACACTTGATATATTCTCACTAGCACTACCCCTTTTTGATAATTTAGATTACAATATATCAACTTGACCAGGGATTGCCAAAGAATCCCACATACTGATAGATACATTCATTTTCTTCATATTTCCAACAATATTAAAAGGAATTGATGTATGTACCTTTGGCTGTGATCTTGTAACAGCAAGTTGTGCTTCTTGTTGTTGTTCCGTGTTGGTATGTGGAAGAGTTGTTGATGGAATTTGCTGATTAGTTGTCTTAGATGATCCGGCAATGGTTGCATCACTTGTATTGCTGTTATTACTGATTTTTTAGTCATCTAAAGCTCTCTTTTTGTTTCTGGAATAAATAGCAATCTTGAGATCACCACCATTTATACCACAGAATTCATCCACTTGCCAATTTAGGAATGAAGCATCCATGGGGGGTATATCCTGTTGTTGCTCTATTTCAGCCTCAGGTGTATGTTGCATATTTGTAGCGTTTTGTACCATCAAAGCTTGATTGATCACGCCATCTGAACATGTAGCTTGACTATGATGTTGATTGCATGGAAAACACCACTCATATTTAGCAGTCATATTGTTTTGCATTGTTATGGGTACTATATCTTTTACCGGATTTGCAACATTTAGGGGTGCTAGAGTGTAAGGCCTATATGGTCTCTGATTTATATTATGTTTATTTCCAGCATTAAACCCTTGAAAATTTTGCCTATTCTGAGATTGCCCTTGATTATGCTGTTGGTAACCTTGATTCTGCTGCTGATATCCTTGATTCTGCTGCTGATATCCTTGATTTGCAGCAAAATTTTGTGCTGGTACAGGTTGCCTTGGCTAAAACTGTTGTTTCTTGAGATTAACCAATTCATTTCCGAATGTTTGCATTAAATTTTCGATCTTTTGCTAACTTTGTTTAATCTCTTGCAGCTCCTAAGAAGGTCCTGCAGCCACTATTTCTTGGCTAGAAACAACTGGCAATGAATTGAATGATGGCATTTGTAAAGACATATCAGGCTGTATATTCGGAAAAATGGGCATAGGAGGCCTAAGAGCGATTTTACCTACTTGTATGAGGCTATTTTCTACCCTTACTGATATGGCAAATGATTGTGGCAGCGTAGTACCTCCCATAGATTGAATCATGATAGAGATATCGTTGTTCAAGCTCTTACGATAATACAAAAATGCGTGATCAGCACTTGATCTAACAGCAACAGGTATCCTATTCCACGTTTTCTGAAAACGTGTATTGAAATCAGTCATCTGTTCTTGTGGAGCCCTTTTTATAGTTGTGTCATGAGCCCAAATTGAAAGGATATATGAATATTCAAATAAAATATTATATAATGATAATAATTAAGAATAATAATATTAAAGTAAAATATATTGTAAGGTATTATATAATAGTGATATATTTATAAGATTATAGCATAATTGTAATGTAAAATATTATATTACAATTATAATATTAATGAGTTAAATAAATTAAATAACAAATAAATATTTTGATTATAATTGATAAACAAATATAATAATTGTTAAATATACTATATATAGTTATAATATATCAAATTGATATAATATATTATTATTATACCAATCGATATAATAATTGTATGAAAATAATACTATATATAATAATTGTATGGAAATAATACAATATAATATGATTGATTGATAATATTAAAAATACATTACTATTGACTATTGATATAATGATAAATAAATATAATAAATTCATTAAGTATGATATAAGGTTATATATGTAACCATAATATAACATAATTTTTATATATATCAACATATTGATATAATAATGATGTTATATTAATATAATAATAAATATAATATAAAATAGTAATACATCCAATACTATGATGTATACTTATTTGAAAAAGAATAAATAATATTTATGGTAATTAATAATCAAACAAAGAATAACAATTAATATAATATTAAAAAACCTTATGAAAACCTTAATAAATTAATCATATAAATAATAAATTATAATAACGGCATTAGAATAGACACATCCCTTCAAAAATGGCAAATATATGAGGATATCATCTTTGGGGGGAATGAAAGAAATACATTGAAGAAGATCATCGAATGTGATTCATCTCTGATGAGAAGAATAATTCGTCTCCAACTCCAAGAAGAAACAATAGACTCCAGCGAACATGCAAACATAGGAGAAGTTGACAGATATAGAATCCAGATTCAATGATGTCAAGAGGGAATCCTTTGGAATAGACTAATAGAGTACCCACACCCGTTACTCATTGAACATTGCAGTAAAACTGGAATAGAGCACGTCAACCAATACATATATAAGGAAGATATAGAATATAATTGATAGCAGGAGATAGCAGCACCTACAAAGTATAGATTGCATGATCATAATATCAGAATTCTAAAATAGTTATTGCATTTATCATTATCTCATTTCAGTTTACCATAAATCGATCTTAGTTTCATCATCTAATCTCTTCACTGCCACATAGAGATAATCCACTAAGTATTGAGGACAGAATGCCAATATTAGACTTACCATTGGAAGGGAAAAATCTAGTAGCACATAAGCATCAATATATACTCCTAATGTTTTCACAATAACCAGACCATTGCCATTACCAATGCCAAATCAGATGAATGATCGGAGGGGATTGATAAGAAAGAAAGATATCAGTGACAACATATATTCTTTGCAATAATCAAGAAAATTACGGAAGAAGGGTGAAAAATAAAAGAAAAATCGCACATAAACAATGGACCCCCAAAAAGGGTTCATTACAAGTTGTCAGTTGTTCCACCAGTGACAAGTGATCAGACTTATCTTCAAAAAACTTGGTGAATGCATCACCCAATTCATCCCATGTGCTTATTGAAGCCACCGGTAAACTTCTGAACCATTCCAATGCTTTTCCTTTGAATGAAGCTGCCAATAATCTGATTGTTACGTTTTCTTATGTCACATGATGAACATTGCATAGGGTTGCTACATCTCTAACATGCTCGAAAGCTGTGGTTTGGCCTTCTCCAGTGAAGTACAACACTCCTTTCAAGGCTGCCAAAGGAATGTAGTTATGTTAAAGATTTAGAGGACTCCCTTGATTAAAGGGAAAAAAAAGCAAAAGCTCTTGGTTGTGTCATTAATGGTGACTGGTAACTAATCTGTTGTTGATGTATTGAAACTATAGCTGGTCCTGAAAACAAATTTGTTGTTAAACTTGAGCTTGTTGTTGTATCTATAAAAGATGCAGAAATTTTTTATTCAAAAGGTTTAGTTCTCCAATTGGGACTTGTTCAAAGCGTGGTACGACTTTTCCTTTGATAAACTCAAGTAACCTGTGCTGATTTCTGATTTCTCTTCGCTGGTTTTTTCCTAGCAAGAGTCCTTCCATGTCTTTTAGGTGTTTCAAGCTGCAGATATTCAAATGTATTTGAGCTTCTAGTTTGTACCTTTCTCATTAACAGCACTGATCTACACTTTTCTTTTCCATAGAGTCGCCAGATATGCAGATTTTCTTGAGAAAATAATAATTAAACTCTATTGTTCGCATATCAAAAATAGTAGCAACTTCTTTAAAAAATAAGGCAAGTGTCCCAGTGGGCGTGCCAAAAACTGTTATCTCCAAAATCTACATCCTAATTTGCTTTAAGTCCTAAAACCCTCAGCAATTTTGGAGAAACATTGGATCAACCTAAAGTTGTGGGTAACTTATGACCTAGTTGAACCTCCGAATTCTAGGCCGGTTCCTATCTAATATATCTGATACCTTACTTATGCTAATGGAGATGTGAAAAACTTATATGGAAAAGGGTAAAAGACAACCTTGAACATGAAAAGCTAAAAGATTAAAATAAGGTGATAAACCAAGATGGATAATGCAAAAACATTGTTATACCTAAAACACAATGAATGTTTTCTGACAAATAATCACAAAACCCTTGCTTGAAGATCTGTTAATTCATATCAATATTCCAAGAGAAGGTTATGAATTTGAAAATATATGAAACGAAACTAATCACAATTGAATATATCAATAATAGAAACACAACTCAAAACCTATGAAACAGATATCAGATAAGGAAGATGCAAGACGACATAATTCAGAAGGTCTATCAACAAAAACACAACTGAATAATGTCAATCACCTTAAAGCATACAACCAAGTCCTTTACTCCAAAGTTGATTCCAATGAAAACTATATTCCAACCAAAGGCCCAAATAACAATATATCTGCATAATAGCTCAGAATAATGAAGAAAATGATACTAAAGACAAAATCACATAAGCATCCTTCTTCCCTCAAAATCTGAACGCCTTCTTCAAAAACAAGAGGGGTATATAACAATCTCCAAAAACAATACCACTTTCCATCAAATTAGGAAATCTGGGTCAAAATAATCAGTTAACAATTTACAAAAATCCCTTAACAGCTCTAAAAATATGCCTCATATGCCTTAAACTGAGCCTTGACCACCCATGCTATAAAAGTCTAACAAGGAACTCAAAAATGCCATAAATAACTCCATAATTGACTCCAAACTCCTGAGTCTGAACTAGACCTCCAAAAATAGCAACTGAGACTCCCCTTGAAATTTGGCATTAAAAAGTATTAACTCCCTTTCAACTGTTTGATTCTTCTAGTTGAACTTTGAAATCACAATGTAAACCCCCTTTTTTAACTCACTTTTAATTCTTAACTTATTATTTTTAATTGCATGAATTTTATTATTAAATAATTGACTTGTAGAATATCAATTATAAAATAATAATATTACATTTTTAAAGCCTATGCAATTAAAATAATAGTTAAGGATAAAGTGAGTTAAAAACACCATTAAAATTTAATGTTTTAACAAAACATTTTCTCCGCTTAAAGTTTGCATTATAGGGTGGATCCGAAAACTTCATAAAAAACACTTAAGAAATTGAAACAAAAGGGAAGTCGATAGTTTATTTTCTCACTTGAAGTTTATGAGAATGAGCAGCAGCAAAACATGGTAGGGTCATTATAAAACCCTAGCCGCCATGAAGCTCAGATACTACAATTTTGTTGCTGAAAACACCACTATCTTAGGTTTTTTGCTGTTATATCCAACCGCCTGGTACATCCACAAATCCTGGCATGAAAAATGGAGGGTTTTTTGAGAAGCCGACTAGTTATTTGGTGCTGTTTGAAGCCGTATCTGCCCTCTTTTATGGGTTTTCTCTTGCATTGCTGGGCTTTGCTATCTGTGAGCAACATTTCTCTCCTCTCTTTGGCTGCGGACTTCTGATAGCAGACTGGGGTTTTGAACGCCTGGAGACTCATTTTTTGTTGTTTGGGATCAAAGAAAATCGTGGCTATTTTCTGATCTTTGCTGTAAGTGATTTTCTCTTCTTTCCTTTGGCCGCATGAACTTCCTTTACTTCATGGGTATGAGAATAAGTGACGTGCCAACTGGTTATTTGTTTGTTTCCCTTAGAAGATGTATCGGCTCTCTTGGTAGTTTCTTGTTGCTGTTATAAAATCTAAGCGCCCTTTTTTTTTCTTTTTCCTCTTCTTGTTAGACGTCTGAAAATTCATCTCTATCATATTCTATCATGAGGGTTTCTGTTGTATATGAATTTTTTCCAAGATGTTTGCAAAATACTCTTGTCGATATATACTAGCCTGTCAACAACATTGTTTGTCCATTGAAAAAATAGGTCAATTAGCCAGTGAATCAGCACTCCAACTGGTACAGCTATGACTTGCATCCTGACCTGTAAGTCTCTCACATAAATTAATCACCTTTGAAGTGGTCCAAGCACGAGGTCTATCAAATGTCAAAAACTTTTGTTTGTCTTCTCATTACCAAGAGTTGTGAATGTCACTCTAGCTATATCCTAAGTATCAATATAAGCTATGCGGGTAAGTGCATCGGTTCCCCAGACTGCCTTATCTTCTAAAATGGGCACTGCATATTGTCCGATCAAACCCTGTATAAAACCACATAAACGGATGACAGAGTAATTTAAGCCTGATTCTTGAAGGTATTTTTTGGTGCACCATTTTATCTCTATCAATGGTATCTCTGGATGTTTATCACAATTATGTATTAAGAAGAAAACAAACTTTTGCATTCCCATTGCCTTGGCATATTGAATTAAGACAACTTTTCCTTCCTAGTCTACAATCTTTAGGTCGGCCAATGGCACAATCAATTAATGTATGAACAACAACTAGTGTTGCTCGAATTGTCTCTGGTTTGTTCAAGTCTGCTTTTTGCATATGCGAAAGCAATCCAAACTTGGCTTTCTTGGTTTGATCAAATGCAAGAATAAGCTTTCCATTCATCATATTCCTTAGTGATAACGTGGTATGTAACATATGGAGCAGTGAATTAGTAGCCAAATGTAAACATCTCTCCATATAATGCTGTATTTTTATTTTTACTGATACTGATGAGTATTATCTTGCTTCTGTCATTGTTATGGTTTGCATCTGCTACCTTTATGGCGCATTTTTATCACTAGCTGAAAATGGTTTTTTTTGTGATAATTAACTTCTTGTTGTAGCTTTCATTCTTCTTGCATCTATGAAACAAAAGGTTTCAAAACTTAAAAGTTCATCCCTTTAATGTTTCACTTGCTGTTATTTCCATGCTGTAATGAAATCAAGATTTGATATTTCAGTCTTCCAGCATTGTCCAGTATTGTTGATCTTTGAGAAAATTTAACATATAGATCTGATTATTTTCTTCATTTTGCATATAGCATACTCATTCAGTTTTGATGCTTTGTTATGGAACCAATCTATTGCTCTGACAGTTTTATTTGACTTTTTTTCCTGATAAGTATGGCTGAATCTGTCTTCTCACACTGCATTATTCTGCCATATTTCTACTGTAGCATTCATTCTTTTTGCATGTGCGAAACAAAAGGTTTCAAAACTTTAAAAGTTCGTCCCTTTAATGTTTCATTTTTCTGTTCCTGGTATGCATACCAGTCCCACTTGCTACGCTTATCCTGTTTTCACCAATTATTATAAGTAAAAGGTTTCAAATGAAAATGAATTGTCCCTTTAATACTTTTATTTTTCGTGATTGGCTTCTCTATCTGCTGATGTATGTCTTTATTTTACTTAGATGAATAGCATGTAGGATGATGAATGTGAGATGAAGTGATTTATCAGCATTGTTTAGATCCATTGGATCTAACCTATTCTCTTTTGTGGATGCAGGAATTGGAAGCATGGAAAGGGCAAGATCCAAAACAGAAAAACGATGGATGCGGATGGGTGCCACTCCACCAATTATTATAGGCAATGACTTGTGCCCATGACCTTTTTCTCCTTTTACTCCTCTTTCATGTTACTGATTTCAGTAGAGTACAGATGTATATCAGCACATAGGGACTACTCTCATAGTCAAATGTGTGGGAGAAATTTACTTTCAGCATCTTATTTCTATCATGATTTGTTCCATCATACAAACATTGGATATTATTTCAATATGAATAAAATTCTTTCCTTTAATGCATTTCTAAGTATTACTTTAAAGTGATAAGCATGTATGTTTTCTTCCATTTGAACATGTGTGAAAATTGAGCAACAATAAGCTGGAGAATTTCGTCTCCAAAACCAAAGGCTTCTAGGGTCTTCAAAAGAAATTCCTAGTCAACTCGGTCATAAGATTTGGAAAGATCTAACTTCATCAAGAAGCCCTCCTTGTCAGACATCTCCAAAGAATATTTTTTTACATGGACAATAATAATGGAGTCAAGAATTTGGCATCCAAGAACAAAGTTGCTCTGTAGTGGTGATATGATAGAGAAGCACCAACATCCTGGTAGTGAAAACTTTGGAAATAATCATATAGGAGTTACATAAACTGATAAGACAAAATCCATCCATAGAATTTGCATCCAGAGTTTTCAAGACAAGGACCAAAAAGGTAGAATTTAGCTCCTTCGAGATGTTCTTAGCCCCAAAGAACTTCTTAACAATATTAACCACATCCTCTTCAACAATGTGCCAAAAATCTTGGAAGAAAAACATCGGAAACCTGTTTGGCTCGTAGGAAAAAAACAACATTCTTAACCTCCTCTCTTAAAGGAACACCAGACAAAAATCTATTTTAATCATCATTTGGCACCGAGGGAATAGCATCCACAAACACATTTTGATCTTCCTTATTGAAATTAGGATCTACAAAAAGAAGACTAGACAAAAACCGAACAGCTTCACCCCAGATGTCCTCTTCCTTGCTAAGAGAGGTGTCATTAATGGATAATTTGGATTTTTTTTCCTGGCCTAATTTTTAAGCGTACTCATATGGAAAAACCTAGTATTCCTATCCCCTTCTGTAAGACAAAGCGTCTAAGAACTTTGCTTCCAGAACTCTTTTGCAATGATATCATGACATTTCACAAGGATCTCATTCTCTAAAGCCATAGTATTATCATCATACCCCTCCCTCTAGATTTTTTCTTGAATAACTTCAAGACCAAACTGGATGGCTATCATAGAAGGAAACAGATCACCATAAACTTCCTTGTTCCATCTCTTGACATTGATTTTGACATATCTCAGTTTTTTGGCCATCCTAAACATAGCAGTGCCATGAACAGTTATGTTCCACCACATCTTGATGCTCTCCTCCATAAAAGGATGGAATAGCCACATCTTTTCAAATCTGTAAGAAAAGTTCTTACCATGGATAGCATCAACAACAAAAGTGATAGAAGAATGATCAAAGCCTATTCTAGAGTTAGCAGTAAGTTAACAAAAGAACCTGGCCAACCAATCATGTGAGATAAGAGTCCTATCAAGCCTGACTTGGATCAGATTGTTGTCATTTCTCCTATTAGAACAAGTGTAAGAGGCTCCCTTGAGATCAACATCAATCAGAGCCTGAGAATTGATAAAATCCATTAGATGAAGACGACTCTCTAATTGAACCTAAGAGCCTCCAAATTTCTCAGAATCCAGTAAAGTAGTTTATAAATCTCCCATTATCAGCCAGGCTTCCTCATGGAAATTCTCTCTACACGTGGTCAATCTCTTCCAAAATTTAGATCTAGCCAAGTTAGAGTTAGGGGCATAAATATTACATAACACCCATGTGAAATCATCCCTCATGTTCATAACTGTAATAGAAATAATGTTCTTATCAGCATATAGAAAAGTTACTCTAATATGATTTTGGTTCCAAAAGATAGCAGTACCACCAGAGGCTCCATCCAAGTTGGCTTTGACAACACCACAATCTAAAAAGACTTTAGACATTTGGTTTCATTAATCAGCACTATATCTGGTCTATGATCTGTAATGATATTCCTAAGGATATCCTACTTCTGTGGGGCATTGAGCTCACAAATAATCTAGGAAATGATCTTCATTTTTTTTGTTGGGGAACATAACTCCGTGATGATTTTCTGACAACCATCAGCTATGTTTTGCTTACTTTCCTACTCTTTGTACCATCTAGCTGACTTATGTCCTAAGGTAGTTTTAGCATTTCCCAAATCAACCTTAATTGGGACAGATTTACCACTTCTCACATCAGCCTTATATGGGGCGAATTTACCACTTCCCACATCAACCTTAAGCCTATTTCTAGTTGAAACTCCACTCCGTGTAGCATCTAAGGAAGAAGCACCAAAAAAATTATTCTTCTTGTTATCAGTAGTGTGACCAACTCTTTTCTTTAAATGTTTCTCTCTACACCCTGATGATCCTTACCCTCCATCAACCCTTGGTCATCTATCCAAAATAAATCCTGCATACCCTCAATATGATCATTCCCCGTGTAGGAAGATTTCGCAATATCCACTATCTGGGAGGTCGAAAACTGCGACAACCTCCACCCATAATGTTACATGGCTGCGAGTCTTCAACTCTAGAGAGAATGTTGCCCTCTTGATTGGCAGAGGGAATCAAAAGCCCATTGCCTTCATCCAGAATATGGGTTATCAACATTCTTCTTCTCATTAACAACTCCTCCCTTTGTGGAATACCAAGGTTCCTCCTTCCACACTTTCTTGACATTAGATTTCTTCTTCTCTTTTGCTTTGTTTTGTTGCATATAGCATTTCTTTGCCTAGTGGCCTGTCTTTTTGCAAACAAAGTAAGTAAAGGGAACATGTTCATTGTCCACCTGTTGAACGCACTTACCTAATTTTGACATGATCACCGTAGAAGGACCCACACAAAAAAAGATCCTAGAATACACCAACCTCCTTTTTTGTAGCTATTGGGTCAATGGACAACCATTCACCAAAAGAACCAGCCAACTCCTTGAAAACATCCTCATACCAATACTCCAAAGGTAGTCCAAGGAGTCTAAATCAAATTGGGGCCAAGGCAAATATAACATCATTGAAATCCAAATTTGGAGGCCACTTCATCAAAGCTAGAGGAGATCTGGCAATCACCCGTGGATCCCCATAAAAAAGCATTTGTTAGATCTTTCTCACACAAAAAGAAGAATGAGAAATAACCCTTATGTACAGAAGCAATGTCAAGTTGACCCTTCAGAGCCCATCTCTTCTTGGAAAAAGTCCCAATTATATCAATATTTAGCCTTAGGCCCATAAATTTTCCAATAAGTAATAAATACATCACAGAGATGTTATGATCTATCACAGGATCAAGGACAAATATCACATACCTCCCAGCCTCATTATCCGATAAGTCTTTCACAGGTGGGAATGCAAACTTGCCTATCGGTTTGACCCCAAAAAGTGAAGACCAAGTGGTTGCATTTGCATTTCCATTTGCTAAAGGGTCATGGGTCCCCTTAGCATCATTTCCCTTGCCTGATACACAAAGCTTCCCCCCAATTCTTGAGTGTCCCATAAGCTTGTAGGCCCCCGTCACCAGAACCATTACCTCCATTCTTGACCAACTCTAACAGATGACCATTCTGACCCTTCAGTGATCAGGAATCCTACAAAATGCTAGATCAATGTTACTAGTTTTAACCACTGTGATTTTCACTATTTTCTTACAAGATAAACATCCAACTGAAGAGTAAGTTGTTTGTTTGTGAAATCCACAATTCCCAAACCAACAAACAATGTTGGGGCTGTTTTCTTTTGGGCTTAATACAAACTTAAAAATATGTCTCCTAATTATATGTACTGAATTTATAAATCTGCTTGTTCCTCTGTGATAGGAAAGCAATCAAGCCAGGAATGGATACGATCCATCTGGTGAGGAGCACTTATACATGAATAACCCAGAAGTACAATCTGTATTTCATGCAAGCCACGAATGAACTTTGATAATATTCTGGCTTCCTACTTCTACTTAGGAAAATAAAATATTATAAGCATTATTCATTTAAAATTATTTAAGAGATTGCATTTTTGCACCAGAATAAAAGGTTATTTAAAAATTGCAATTGCAAAGACAGTTGCCCCCGCCACTTAGAAAGATTTGATCACAAACAACCTTATACTTGCCATTAATTTTATTAGTTAAAACTGTCAATTAATATTTTCCCTGCAAATAGTTTTTGGTCAAACCTTTACTACACATCTTACAGCCAGCTTTGCAACTGCAATGTCTTTCACTAGTCTATTAAGTACTAGAAACACTAATGAATAACAATGTATAACAGCTATAATAACAAATTAATCCGGCTTTTCAATTAATTGATGTACAAATCACAGGAATAACAATAAATCATGCCTCTTGCATTTTACAAATTGATTTGGCTTTTCGATAAAACATTCTACATTCTAATTTATTTACTATTTCTTTTTTATTTTCTGGCAAGTCACTTAAAATTATTTATTTTATTGGAATCCTATTGCTTTATTAGGCATTTCTTATATCATATTTATCAGGATTTTAATCTTGTTTTTCTTTTCAACCATGCATTTTAAAACTCGTTTGTGTGCCTCCATCTTAGGCTGGCTAAAATTAATGACATCTTTGTAATAAAATCATACAATTAAAGTCTCAACAGTACCCAACATTAACTATTTGGAAGTGGCAGGGGCTCCAACTGCAAGCAGCTCTTGTTCTTATGTGGTTTGAAAATTTGATCCACGACATAAACTTTGTGTGGAAGTTCACAGATATTTTTCTGCCACGTGTATCTACGTCCACCTAGCCAATATTTGTGAATCCTTGTGATGTGTGGATTATGTGTGTTTAACTTTAATATGACCCAACTTGTGGAAACTGAGTTTGATACAAATACATATAGTTAGTTGTCACCAACATTGTGCAAGTGACAAGCAACAAGTGTTATCCATTCTATTTGAAGGATTAGCCAATTTTCAACAATAGAATAGATGTGAAGATAACAAGAGCTATCCATGTTATGAAACTGTATTGTAGGATATAGTTTGCCATCGCCAGTAGCATGAGGTTATGGAAGTCAATAGCTACCCATGTGGCAAAGGGGTTCGTCGACATTCTACCATGATGATATATGTCAAATGCTACCCTTTTAAAATTGGAAAAACTTGTCGTCAATGTCCTAGAAACAACAAACATCTAAATCCACTAACCCAATGGTTCAACAAAGTGTGGGAATTTTATTAATGACCTTATATGATGTGTTCTGTTATATTCACATCATCTTATCCAGTGATAATTGGAAGTACAATAGGATGCTTGCCATCATCACATTTGTATGCAAAATTTAAAAAATTGATGGAAACCATGGTGTAGTATGGGATGTATGAACAACCCTCTTTCTAGCTGGGATGCATTAAAAAGGTATGTGCTAGTGAACCAAATAGTGGGAAGATGCATGAAGTGCTGTAGTGTTCACTTACTATTGCTAGTTGGTCATTTTGTATGTGTTAATCAGCCATTGTACTCATGTAAATAGCCTAAAATAACTGGACATACACCTTGATGGCATGTACTAATGTTTAGGAATCGTTTACCAAGAAAAATTAAGCTTGGAAAACTAGGTTAATTTTGACTATTTAGCACTTTTAGCCTAGGAATGAAGTCTTAATGTATGATTATTAAGCCATCCATGCATCGAGACGCCCCACCCCCCAACCAACCACCACCCCAAAAAAGAAGTCTAACATGCAAAAATTAAGAGTCTGACCTATCTGAGACAATCTGAAAATCCAATCTCAAGGTAACAACCTGACATATCCAAAGTTAATATTAGTTTTTAGAACTAACCTGTATTTGAGATTTCTCCCAAGCACCAACTTGAAGAAGGAAGTGGGTAACTCGTAGTGTTGGGCTTTGGGCTCCTCTGTGCTCAATGCTATTGGCATCTCTTTCAAAGCTGAGTTCACCAAAAGATATGAGTGAATTACAACAAGGAGAAACGGAAAAGGAAAAAGGAATCAAATATTACATTTGACAAAAGCCATGAGATCTTGAAGCTGTAATTGGGCATTGGGTTTGTAACCCAAATGCAATCTGCTTGCCAAAAGTTTTCGGGTGATTCTTCTGAGAAGGAAGTCGGGAAGAAGATTGGCCTCCAATATCCGCATTACTCTCTTCACTAACACATCATAACAAAGCTGCATTATGCTTCTTTGCACCTCCATTAATGCACCTACTCTTTCTTTCCCTACCTCCAACAAACCTTTCTTCACCTGTGGTTATCAGTCTATTGCATTCTCTTGTTATAGGATAACCATGTTATCAACTTACACCCAAAATCATATGATCATTTTGAAATTCACTTTCCCGGAGTTGAACCCGTTAATTCACTTTGCAAGACCACGTTCCAGAGAAATTTGTGAAGATAAAGGGAGAAATCTATGAAGATGATATTTGAGTTGAATGTTCAAAAATATTACTAATAATTTAGATACATAATTATATGTGTTAATATTATTTTGCTAGTTTCTGCCTAGTTTTTGTTCTGTTTATACTATTACTATTTTTATTTTTTAAAATCTGAAAACATTATCAAATGTTAAATGTGTATCACTATTATTATTAAAATACATATTTTTCACACTTAAATACTATTTTTTTATTGGTTATTACTATTTTTGCTAATGGTTTAAACATTTTTAAAAACCCATTGAAATTCTTTTATTACTATATGAAAGGAAAGTGGCTTAAATTAAGGATGGACATTTAAATTGGCCTTAGTGGTTGCATTATATTCATTAAAAACTTATTCCATATATGCATTTTATTAAGTAGTCATATTTCATGTCTAACTTGTGATTAAAACTTATTATTTTTATATGTTTAAATTTATCATTTTTCAAATTTAATTATAAAATGCATAGTTAGATGCAAGTTTTTTAACTACATAGTTTCCATTAAATATTTTTTCATGATTTGATTGGGTGAATCGTTTTGAGTCTTATATGCGCATGATTGAAATTAAATATTTTTATTTGTGAATAAGTTAGTTTAGATGTTTATACTTTCAATATTATATTTTTAAGAATTAATTTTTTTCATTCAACTAAAATATTTTGAAAAAATATTATCTATATTTATATTATATAATATTTTATTAAAATATTTTTATTTTTATATTATAATTTATTTATAATAGTATATATGATATATATGAATAGAATTTAACTATATAAGATTTGTGTTGGTTAAAATATTTTATATACTATAATAAATTTATTATTTTAACATTAGATTTATACTAAAAACTATTAAAACTAAGGCAAGTACTAAGCCATTATATGACACTTATTTTGTATTTCATACTTGTTTTAGTGGTTTAAACATTTTTAAAAATTCATTTAAATTATTTTATTGCTATGTGGAAGGAAAGTGGCTTAAATAAAGGACCGGCATTTATTTTGGCCTTAGTGGTTGCATTATATTCATTAAACTTCAACCATATATGCATTTTATTGTGCATTGCATTTCATGCCTATTAAAACTTATTGTTTTTATAAGTTTAAATTTATCATTTTCAAATTTAATTATAAAATGCATAGTTAAATGCAAGTTTTTTAACTACATAATTTCTATTAAATATTTTTTGATGATTTGATTGGGTGAATTGTTTTGAGTCTTATATATGCATGATTGAAATTAAATATTTTTATCTGTGAATAAGTTAGTTTAGATGTTTATACTTTTAACATTCTAATTTTAAATATTAATTTATTTCATTCAACTAAAATATTTTTTAAAAATTATCTATACTTATATTATATAATATTTTAAGAAACACTATTATATATTATTATTAAAATATTTTTATTTTCATATTATAATTTATTTATAATAGTATATATGATATATATGAATAGAATTTAACTATATTAGATTTGTGTTGATTAAAATATTTTATATACTATGATAAATTTATTATTTTAACATTAGATTTATAATAAAAACTATTAAAACTAAGGCAAGTACTAAACCATTATATGACACTTGTTTTATATTTCATACTTGCTTTCTAGGATACTCACAAAGCTTTGGGTTCTTTTTGGGTTGGGTTGGAGATAAGTAAAACCAGTACTATAGTTGTCTTTCTCCATTTTCTCCATTATATTCTATGGCTCATTCTGCCTTATGGCTTTCTTGCCTTTTATAATATTTGAGTATTTTTTTGTTCATATCACATCAATATTGGATTTGTGTTGTATTGCAACAATCTTATATATTTCTATAAAGGGTTTGTATTTGTTGTAGGGATTCCATTCTCAAGAACACATCAAAATAGAGTTATACATAGTTCATATTCTTCAAGTAATGAAAACCTCAAGTCAGAGTGTTATGTTATGTACTCCTTGGATAAAAATGGTGTTCACCATTATACTTTAGCAGAGGATGTCTACTCTCATTATGAAATTAATATTACATAGTTTTTATCATTGTATAGAAGACTCCAAACATCTTCATTTTTCTTCTTTCTGTAATTTTCTATGTTCGAATCATTTTTTATATTTGTAGTTACTAACTTTTAGTTTGTGCTACCATTCAATGTGAAGCTCCTCCTTGGCCACATATCCATTCTCCTCCTTAGCCAAGTACATATTCTTTGACATCTCTTTTTAAAGGAAATATTTTTTAAAGATAGGGCTTTGTTTTCATAGTGAATATCCTAGTGTTTGGCCCATCTTGTACCAAATTTCATAATTTCTTTCTACTAGATGATTAATCTTTTTTTTGCATTCAAATTTTTACGCCAATTGTTACATGTGATATTTTGAGGGACAAATTAGTGTATTCAAGTATCTTTTCTCTAAAAGATCAAAACATGGTTTAGTAAGAAAAAAGGTCTGATGGATTAAGCAAGAGTTAAGTAAGAGTCATGGTCATGAATAGGAAGCTTTTCCACATACTACATCAACTTTTGTTGCATGCCCTAGGACAAAAATGCCTCAAGAATTTGGACACAAAGATGAATATGAGAATGGAAGTGATGAAAAGTTGATTAAAAATGAAAGCCCTTGTTCTTAGGTCTAGTTTGAACAATTCATCTTTCCACCTAGTCATATGGAAGATGTGAAAGTAGATGATCTTGCTAGCCAAATTGGCAGTCTAGGGAAGCATTTAAATAATGGAGAAGATATTTTCAAAGGCGTGAAGATTTTTTTAGTTCTCATATAATAGTATGATACAGAGCTCATTTGAAACCCTCCATCAGGGTATAGAAATGTTAGAGGCATTGATTTTTTTCAACAAAGTTAGATACATGTCTCTGAACAAATAAGTTTTTTGTAGCCGTATAATCTAAGTGTTCTAACATAATGTAGAAAAATCTTTGTAGACTCCATGAAAAATATTGAGTAAACCTTTTTTAGTAACCCCAATAGAACCAAATACCTCCATAGTGCCAATCATTTTCTTGTGGATTTCAAAAATAACTTAAACACTAAAGGAGGTAAGTATTAAACGTCTATAAAAATCCATATTTTTAAGGCTCAGATTGTTGTTCATGAAATGCATGTTCTTATGATGTGGCATTTTTGCATGAGAAGAGGAATTTATGAGACCATGAATGATGATACTTACATATTTATTTGGAAGTTTTGAATAACTATAATATTGTGGATTCTAGCCATGCCAATAGTGTCGCCAAATCTGATCACTCTGACACCTCTGTTATCAATGGTGGGGGCTTTTGGATTGTTAGGATTGTCTCTTGCTCTTGTAACCATATTTGATATTCCTTCTTGTCCATCTATTATGCTTTCTCTAAATCTTGCCTCATAGTTTGGAAACAACTGGCCCTTACAATAGCTAGAATATTGGTATTTCATGTAATGTACTATGCAATGATTTTCTGGAATACATAGAATACTCGGATAAATAAATCTTGAGCTCTATTATTTATATTAGATTATTATTCAAAGAACTTGGTTTGTGACACACAATATTACATGTTATTTCATTATTATCATCAATCTTCCTCAACATATACGACACCGCCCATAATTATTTTTCAAAGGATTTTTTTCAGCATTATTGAATTCGCAGCAATCATATTGCCCATCCAACTCAAATATTTATTTTTTATGTTTATTTCAAAAAAAAATTCATTTATGTTTAAATAATTGTTCATGGTGTTTCTCCTTTTCTATTCTTTCCGTAATGATTTTCAGGTAGATATTAATTATTTAAAGGTTTGTAGTCTCATGTTTAGATGTTAACAATGTCTTCAAAAACATTCTATAAAAGTCCCTCATTTTATATTATTTCATCTGAGCACAAGCAATATTAATGGACTTAAATATTTTTTGTCTAATTATTTTGGGATTTACCAATAAACAACTAAAATATTTTTTTTCTCTTCATTTTAGGAAACATATGGAGGTGTTTCGATGCATTTCTTTACTATTTTCTTTCTTAACAAATGGAGAATATTGTTGCTACTATCCTTAAAATATTATGGCCTATATTGCATATTCCTTTCAATATTGTTGATTTTATTTCAAATAAAAAATTTAGATTTCTTCCAAGTTCAAACATTATTATAGATGCAAAAGAGAAGAAGGAAATGAGGAGGTAGAAAAAAGTATTAACTCGGCGAACAATTCTATTGACAATGCCCAGTTGTATGTTGATAATACTCAGGTGACTGTTAGCAATGCTGCCACCATGGAGACTACCCATGTTTTGGCCAGCTTCACCCTATAGCCCATTACGTTCTGTGAAGATAGCAACAAAGTGGACACCTTCCCCATCAATATTTCCTCCCCGGTCAAGGAAAAAGCTAAGTTTTTTACTAACCCAAGGGTTTTGCAGGTTGATAACCAGGTGGAAAAAGCTAAAGAGGAAGCTAAAAAGGTGGAAGTGGGAAATAAAGAGGAGATTGAGGAGTAATTGGA
This sequence comes from Cupressus sempervirens, assembly GCA_028749045.1. Lineage (NCBI taxonomy): Eukaryota > Viridiplantae > Streptophyta > Pinopsida > Cupressales > Cupressaceae > Cupressus > Cupressus sempervirens. The sequence goes on from CM053791.1 coordinate 279,173,218, forward strand.
GGTGTATGCCAAATTGGATAAGAGGGTTAAAATTTTAGAAGAAGGGTTTTTCACCTTCTCTAAATTTTCCCTAAAGGTCACCCACGTCGCTGCCACTACCCTCCAACTATTGGCATAGGAGAAGGAAGATGTTGTATTGGATATGAAGGATCATAAGCTCCTCTTTAAATTCCTTGCTGATGATTGGGCTCAAATTCTACTGGTTGCGAAGGGAAAGGAGAAAATTGAGAATTAAGTTTTTTTGTTTTAAGGGATCCTCGGATCCAATTTTTTTATGTTAATTTGTTGTTACTGAATTTGCTAGTTTCCAGCTGTTGCTTAGACTTGGGGTGGCCTAGTTATGCCAACAGTTTTTATGATGAACTTTCGTAGTATGATAGGCATTATAAACTTCTATTATAGTTTAGATGGTTTTATTCATAGTAGTATGTTGGTTATTTACTTGCATAGTATTTTTGTGGTTAAGTGGAACTTTAGTATGTTTTTATTATGATAATGTTCTCTGTTGGTCTCTACTAGTAATGTGTTTTTTACCAGCTTGTTGGTTGTAAGGGCTGACCCCCTTGTTTTTGGTCACTTTTTATTTCAAAAATATTATTATAAATGTTGTTTATTTATTGGATTCTATTTTGCAATGAAAGATGAATTTTTCTTAATAAACAAATATTATTATTGGTTTTTTGCACAAAACATAACTTGCCTTTTCTATTCAACATTAATTTCCCTAACAATTTCAACTGCAAATATATATTGAAATAAGTATATGCAATTATTTCATTATTGTTTATCTTAAAATAAATTTATTTACAATAACTATTATTAATTTTGTTGCCATAAAATTGTTTGCAAGAAATGCATTAGATCTTATCCACAAGTGTTATATATTTCTAAATTATGTTCTAATTACATACTTACGGATTATAGATTAATACAAGATTTGACAAATCAATCACTAAAACAATCATCTATTTTTTCACCAAAAGGTAGGGACTCTAGCTCTTGCAGAGCCCTTGTTTGAATGTGCAATTATATCAATTTTTATTGCAGTGATTCAGTCGAATCTGAATCGCTAGGCCCTTGAGAATGGTAGGGTGGAAAATGGCTTTTAAGTTAATATAATTCTCAGAATCGTAGCAACACTTTTTCGTCCAGGGGCAAGTTTCTATGGAGTAGTATTATTACAAGGAAATAGATATGCATTCAGTTATTTAGATAACTTAGCAAAGGGAGTGGTTTATTAAAAACATAAGTATAGCAATTTCTCTTGGTAAAGTTACATAAATAATTGGCTACATAGGACAATGGCATGCTGAAACATTCTTTAAATATTTCTAGCATGTGATGTTTAAAGTTGGTAGTATTAAAATGGGAGCAATATTATTATTAGTCTCAATTAATGTTCCAACATTTTCATGTTGAAACATTCTTTAAATATTTCTAGCATGTGATGTTTAAAGTTGGTAGTATTAGAATGGGAGCAATATTATTATTAGTCTCAATTAATGTTCCAACATTGTCATGTTGAAACATTCTTTAAATATTTCTAGCGTGTGATATTTAAAGTTGGTAGTATTAGAATGGGAGCAATATTATTATTAGTCTCAATTAATGTTCCAACCCACCTATTGGATCGCTATTAATTTTTGTTCATAAAAATTCTACTGCTATATTCCAAACTTTGTAAGGTTAGATTTTTAAAACCAATTATACCTTATCACTTTTGATTTTATGATTGGTTCATTAGTTACAAACTTTGTAAGGTTAGATTTTTTAAATCAATTATACCTTATCACTTTTGATTTCATGATTGGTTCATTAATTACAGGAAACTCAATATAATAATAATAATAATAATAATAACAAAGAAATATCAATAGCTTGGTGTAAAAAAACTTAAAAAGCTTTCTCCTTATCAAATGCATGTACTAATTTAATTTAGATGACAAACTTTATAGGGAACGACAAATTTTTTTAGAAATATGTAATGTGTTAAGGCAACATAGATTTTTAATATATTTGAAGACACTGAGAAATAAAAATTATAAAATCTATTTTTTACTAATACAATTTATGTTTTATTAAAAAATTAAATTTTTTTTTTAATGAATAGTCCTTTTCTATTAATAAATAATATACTAAGAATACAATTCACAAAAAAAGGGTTGAGGGATATAAGTTCATCTCATGAGAGTTCACACAACTGAGGCCGAAAACATCAACTATTCATCAAAAAAACATATAAAGCAAGCCTCAGGTAGCTAAATCAGTGCCTATTGAGGGAGGTGGTTCATCACAATCATGAAATCTCCAATCATCTTTAGGATTGGGAGGCAGACTAGGAACAGTCCAACCATCAATAGCAACATCAGCAGCATTAGTGGCTTAGTCAACATCCTTCATATCTAGTCATGGAGGCAAAATAGCCAACTCTAGGTGAAAAGCCCATTTCCCAAAAACCACTTGCCGAGCACTAGGAGGAGTCAGGGACCAGCTAGAGCCACCATGGGGCACAAAAACCAAGTGGCACCTCCATCCATCATCGCCACCACTGGGAGAGTGGTGGTGGGAAGCCTGGGAACGTGGAGTGTGCGAGCGATAGCCTAAGGAGTTGCACCTCTAGCGGCAGCCTCTAGGCATCGAGGTATCAACTGAGGCATCTGGAGGTACCCTAGCAATAGTACAAGGGGCATTGCCCTAGTGATTAAGAATCTCTTGAAGGTGGGCCACCTCCAAGGCCAACTTGTTTTCTTGCACTTGAATCTGCATTATTACATTATTACAAATGCACATCTTAGTCTACATCGCAATATTAATATCAAGAAAATTGTGAGTGAAAAGATCAACATTTCTATCTTTCCACAAAGTGAACAAAATCTCTATCCTAAAGGTATGCCAAATTTGGGTAAATTTTTGAGGGATCTTGGGGGAATCACCCAAAATAACCATGTTCCAAGAAAAGGGTTTAGGCCAAAACAACTTAAAAAATTTCATGAATCTAGTGCCAATAATTTTGAGCATGTCTAGAAAACCAAAAAATATGCAGGAAGGACTTTGGTTGGCCAAAGAATGGACATCTAGGATCTGAAACCCCAATATGCTTGAGCCGAGGCCCAAGGGGAAGACCTTGAAAAGTTAGGCACCAAGCAAAATGGGCAATCTTGAGTTCTGTAATAGCACTCCAAATAGTGTCAAAGCACTTTCTCCATTGAGAAAGAGAAGATTGCAAGTGTCGTCTCTAATTGAGCATATCCACCATTGGCAGATGGGGAGAAAGCCATCTATAACCCAAACTTGTTTTGAAACTAGTGAAAGGAGTGGCAGGATATCACTTCCAATCAATCCACCAAGGTCTAACAGATTGAATACCTACTTTATGAATTAAGTGCCTTGGAATTGCAGAAAGCAATAACTAAAAAGTCTATCGATCTAAATTGGTAAGATGACACTGGACTTGCATATCTTCCCAAGATCTGAAACTCATGGAAACCCTAGAGAAAAGATCTTTAGGAGTCTTCATGCCTCATTTGAAAAAATGCAAAGCACTAACACCTTGAGTCTTGGAAAGGGGAATACCCTAGATGGCAAATAAGGGAGACCACTAAATGTTCTACTGATTCAAAGAGAGCCCATCACGGTACTCATCACCAAACCAATGAAGCCAAGGCTTAATAACTTTCCAAGCTTTCCATATGCTCTTGATAACAAAAGATCCCTATATGAGCATGGGTTCTCACATGATGAGAAGGGTGTGAAAGCCAATCCCCTTCCATGTAGGCCTATTGAGGGAAATCCAGAAGAAATGCAATGTCGAACCAAAATCTTCTAGACTTCATCCCCAGTGATGGTGTGAATAATCCATTTGGAACATAGAGCAAGGGCTTGCTTCTATGTGGAGAGAAGGCCAAGGCCTTCAGACTCTTTTGGGAGATAACAAAAATCCCAAGCAACTCTGTGAAAGCCATGATGATCAAAACTAGAGGCCCAGAGAAAATCATAGAGCAATTGCTCTAATTTTTGGTAGGAGGCTTTGAAAGAAGCCGAACAAGAAGAATAATAGACATGTGTTGCTGCAAGAACTTTCAAGAAAATATGGAATTTTCTCGCAAGAGAAAGCCATTTCGTAAGCCAATAATCCAGCTTCTTAGTAATCTTGGCAAGCATTGCATTCCACAGATCCACTGGCAATGTTTGAAAAGAAAAAGGAATGCCTAGAAAGTAGAAGATCTCCCTGTGAGTGACCCATTTCCATTCAAACTGGTTAAGCTAAGGTGGCATTGGGAAAAAAGATTGGCAATAATAGAGCATTTTATGTCATTGAATAGTAGAGTCGGAGGCTTGACAAAAAGTATCAAGGGAATTTAAAGCACTATTGATGTTTTCTTCATCCTCCAAAAGAGTGAGAAAGGAATCATCAAAAAAATGTGACATAGTGTAGGGCAGGAGAATCCCCAAAGGAGATGTCCTAGACCCCACCAATATAACCACACAATGGAAGATAAAATGACAAGAAGCAAAAATGCAAGATCTAGTACCAAATTACAATAATTTGTTCATAAAATATAATTGATTACATGCAATATTTCCAACTGTAAGGTCTTTTGGGTTAGGGCCAAATACATACAACAATTACAAAACTAGTTCTACAAGATCCAACTTACAAAACCAACCCCAGCTAGCCCAGATCTATAACATAATAGCAATCTAGAAGAAACCACCAAGGAATATAAACTTGTGCTCACAAGCCCACCAAGCAATATCCTTATTTTCTAGTCACAACCCTATCTCTGCTCCAACTTATCAAAGATTCAAGTGTAAACTGCCTCACACTTGGCGCTCTATCCCCACACTCACAACTCCATCATAATCCTGTTGTAAATTGCATCAGACATTTGGTGCTCTGTCCACCGATTTAGGAAAACCAGATTCACTCCTCTAAATTAATGATTCCATCCATTATGAATGACTAAAAGACTTCACCACAACTCCTACTTATACCAATCTAAACCACAAGTCAGCCCAGAATGCCAAAAACTAACATTAAATACTTGAAGAGCCACAAGTCAGCCTCCAACAGAAATTAACTATTTAGAAATTGATACTCGAGAAAAATTGCAATATATAGAACTCACACTTCAAACTAAAGGTAGAACTTTAGGTCCTCTACAACCCCTGAAATGCATAAAGGCTAATTCACCAAGGAAATGTGCGCATCCATCCTGAAAGTCAAGCACAGAAAACTATTGCACAAAACTGCTAGAAATTGATACTTTGGGAGAATGGTCATATCTCCCAACTTATAAGGAATTAGAACCTACACCTTTGACACAAGGAATTAATTTAGGCCCTCTTCAATACCTAAATTGTGAATCCTCTCATTCATTGCACAAAATTAGTTACATGGTCTACAATAGGCACCCAAAAACTAGAAAACGTAGTTCCATCAACAAGGTAAAAATAGTTCAAACTTCAACTCAATCCATCCAATCTCCATGCAATCATGAGGAAAGGTTCCCCAATGTGTCTCCAACACATCTTTAACCATGAAAAGTATAACTCCACCAAAATCCAAGCTCGATGCTCCTGCATTAGACTCCCCAAGTAAATAGAAAAGTATGTCTCATACTTTGATGCCTAAAGAGAGATTTGCAACCAACTTCATCTTTACCGAAGGCTTCCACTTCATCAAAGTCAAAAGAACAAATCTGAAAATCAACCATCTATGCTTCATCTACTAAAACATTAGAATCAAATGTATATCAGCAACCCAATTAGCATGCTCACACCCAAGAACAAACTGAACATAATGCTTCATTAGCAAATCCTTATCCACATCAACAACTAATGAATCCATACTAGCAACAACAAGCTCCACATCAGAAACAATATGTAAATATCCATCAACACATGCCAAACTCACAACACCAACAATCTCATTGCTCACAACAAGATGCTCTACAACACACAACTCATCACCAACAATAACTGGATCATCCATGACCAAGTGCTCTGCAATTTCTGTATTAGATTCAGCCAACTAATCGTGAAGATCGACAAGGTTAGGAATATCTTCAGCAAAAACCTCAAGTTGTTTTGCAAGTTTTGTATCAAACTTCACAAACTAATCGACAAAACCAACCTCTTCCACCTCAACATTGTCATGCCATCTTCTCTCACGAACAAGTCTCTTAATTGACCAAACAACTCTCTTTCAGATTGATAAACTCTAGCTCCACAAACATCTATGTAATGTATTCCTCATCATGTCCTTAACTCGATCATCCAAACTAGTTTCAAACTGAGGAACCACCTTCTTAGTTTGATCAGCCATACTAGCTTCAGCTTGAGCAGACATCTCAAGAAACCCCCTTTCTAGCACATCATAGAGATTTGCAATCATCTCAGGGTCTAATCCTCTCAGAGCCATCTCCCAAGATCTTTGTAAACCCTATACAAAAAATCTTTCTTATGCTCCTTGTGACAAAACTAAATTGTTTGCAAGTCAGATTGTAATCTGCCACCTTACATGAACAATTAGGAACCCAATTACAAGTCTAGGACCACAGATCTATAATCTACAAACTCTCTATGGTCATGTATCAACAAGATTAGTCTTCCATCTTCACATCCATCAATCCATATACAAGCCCTCTACAATTGTAAGTTAGAACCATGATTTTCCACCTTGCAACCAAGAGATCTAGGACTCTAGAAAGAAAAACCACCACCTAATCAAGATCAACTTAGATCTACTTCTTCAACCCAAGTCCTGGTGCAAACTACCACAACTTCAATGATTTGTCTACACACTCAGGAACAACCTTCACTCTGATACCATCTGATGTAGCACAAGGTAGGAGAATCCCCAAACGAGATGTTTGAGGCCCCAACAATATAACCACATAGCAGAAGATAAAATGACAAGAAGCAAAATGCAAGATCTGATACCAAATTATAATAATTTGTTCATAAAATATAACTAGTTACATGCAATATGCCCGATTTTAAGGCCTTCTTGGTTAGGTCCAAATACATAGAACAATTACAAAATCAGTTCTACAAGTTCCCTCAAGATCCAACTTACAAAACCAATCCTAGTTAGCCTAGATCTATAACATAATAGCTATCTAGAAGAAACTAACAAGGAATTCTAAACTTATACTCACAAGCCCACCAAGAAATCTCCTTATTTTTCAATCACAACCCTATCTCTGCTCCAACTTATCCAAGATCCAATTGTAAAATGCCTCGCATTTGACACTTTTCCCACACACTCACAACTCCATCATAATCATGTTGTAAACTGCCTTACATTCAACGCTCTATCCACAAACTCAGGAAAACCAAACTCGCTCATCTGAATGAATGATTTCATCCATCATGAATGACCAAAATACTTTACCACAACCTCTACTTATACCAATCTAAGCCAAAAATCAGCCCAAAATGCCAAAAATTAACATTAAATACTTGAAGAGCCACAAGTCGGCCTCCAATAGAAATTAACTATCTAGAAATTGATACTCGAGAAAAATTGTGATATCTCCTAGCTCCAATTGAATTAGAAATTTCACTTCAAACTAAAGATATAACTTTAGGTCCTCTACAACCATTGAAATTTACAAAGGTTGATTCACCAAGGAAAGTTGTGCATCCATCCTAAAAGTCAAGCACAAAAAACTATCATGCAAAATTGCCAAAAATTGATACTCTGGGAGAACTGCCATATCTCCCACCTTATGAGGAATTAGAAATTGTACCTTTGATACAAGGAAGTAATCTAGGCTCTCTTCAATCCCTAAAGTGGGCATCCTCTCATTCATTGTGAAAAATTAGTTACATAGTCTGGAATAGGCACCCAAAAATTAGAATATGCAGTTCCAGTAGCAAAATAAAAATAGTTCAAACTTCAACTCAATCCATCCAATCTCTATGTAATCATGAGGAAAGGTTCCCCAATGTATCTCCAACACATCCCTAACCATGAAAAGCATAATTCCACCAAAATTCAAGCTCAATGCTTCTGCATCAAATTGACCATTTACCAATTAGGAAGAGGAATTTGGCAAAGAAATCCCATGACCCAAACCTGAAGACACGAAGTGGACTAGAAAATAGCTAAACCCTTCAGCAATAAGAACATAAAGCACCAGAGCCAGAGGGAAACCTTGCTTCATGGAATAAAAAAGTGAAAAGGCATCAAATTGAGAGTTATTGATGGTAATGCAAGCATTAGCATCTCCAAAGAGCATCTCCATGGACTGCAGAAAGTTGGGACCAAAACCAAGAGCTTGGAGCATAGCCAAAATGAAAGGCCATTCAATTTAGTCATAGACTTTTACAAAATTTATTTTCAAAAAAATAGCTAGCTGTTTGGATATGCTAGCCCACTCCATTCCTTCCTAGACAACAACAATGTTGTCAAGAATATATCTAGACTTGATAAAGCTAGTTTTCTTAGGGTGCACAATTAAAGGTAGGAGATGGAAAATTTTGAGAGAAATTTCCTTAGCAATAATATATATGGCACATTTAAAAGGGTAATGGGCCACCAATTGAAAATTTACTCAAGATCTCCAACTTGAGGTATGAATTTAATGTTTCCTTTATTGATAATAGCTCCTAGACTTTTAGAATGATAGGCTTCAAGATAAACTTTGTGCAAATCAGGACCAACATGCTTCCAGAGGTGCTTGTAAAATTCACAAGGAAACCCATCACACCCGGGGGACTTATCATTTTCCATGGAGAAAACCACCTCTTTAAGGTCTCAGAGGGTAAGAAGTTGCTCATAGAAAGCATGTTGCTCAACTGCTAAGCAGTTTGGAGTAGCAGAAATACACTTTTTGAGAGTTTCTTCCTGAGCACTTGAATTCCCCTATGAAGCAAAAATGTTCTCATAGTGATGAAAAAATGCTTGCAAGATGTCAGGGATACTGGAGAGAATAAAAGTGCCTTGTTTGATTTTTTTAATCCCAAAATTGGTATGACGAGCTAAAAGAACTTAGAAGAACTCCTTCGAAGCTTTATTGCCAACCTCCGACCAATGGAGGCAAGCTTTAATTTTGGCTCCTTGAGCAGCATAATTATCCACAACCTATTTGTCATGACAAATTTTGGCAAGTTGAGTTTACAAATCAACATCAAAAGGATTAAGGGTGAGACCCTCAAAAGCTTTTTTTAGGACAGAAATAGTAGATTCATAAGACTGCCTTCTTAAAACCACCAAGTGCCTTCCACAGATGTGCAAAAATTGAGCAGTTTTGGTAATGGCATCATTCCACCACTGAATCTACCCAATTTGGGAATGTGCATGTGGCTCCAAATTCTAGACATATAGGATATGAGCAATAATGGAAGCATGCATCAACACAAATGTGCTGAGGAAGAATTGTGACTTGAAAACTTTTTTGATAGTTGTTTGCCATGAAATGGAAAAATAAATGGGATAGTGGTCAGATAACATCAAATCTAGCAAGGGAATGGCAGGTAAATCTCAATCTTCAGAAAAGGAGAAAAAAGATTGTGCAGTAATCATGGCATGATTGAGATGCTTTAAAATGCAGTCAAAACCAGCTCAAAAGTTCTACCAAGTGTGCCAAACCCCATTATGTTAGTGACAGCTAGTATTGGGATAAAAAAAGCCCAATTTATTGTGCATATAGTACCAGGCTTCCCTTTCCCTAGTTGTCCAGTGAAAAGGAAAAATGTCATCTTTGTCAAAGGTGAACTCAACCATATTGAAGTCACCACACATAACCCAAGTAGCTAGAGGCAAGTTGTCAGCCAGCCAACCCCACAATTGAGATCTTTCCACAACATCATTAGGAGCATAAACATTAATGACTCCAATAGAATGATTGTTAATGGAAAGAAAAAGCCAAATTATTTTGTGCATGGGGTCAGAACCATGCAAAATAATAGCAGAATGAAGACGAGGTGACAAGAGAGTAACTACACCACCTCTGCCAGCATCGTGTGAGAGGAAAACATAATGCCATTCAGCCAAATGACATGACATGTAGAAGAAAGCATGAAACCAGAGATCTTAACTTCTTGCATATAGAGAAAATTTAAGTTTCCAATTCTATGATGGGTGTTCCTGACATAGTACTTTCTGGAAAGGTCTATAAGACCTTGCACATTACATGATAAAAAATTCATGAAAATTATTCCATATCTTCCTCATCCTCAAGAGAGGAGTAACTATTCTACAAGAAAGAAGAACCTAGGTTAAAGCCAAAAGGAAAATCTTTTGGACTAATGGCTTGTGATTTCTTCTCTGATTTCTCAATATGTCCGAGAGGATTGCGAGAATGTCGTGCATTCTAAGTCACTATAGAAGAAGCAACAAGAGAGGTATGAATCACAACCAAGGTGTTAGCCCTGCTAGCCACCTTAATCCCCTATGAAACACCAGGGTTTGAAAACGTTTAAACACCAGGGTTTGTTTCTAAAAAAATTGCATGTGCCCCTGAACTAGCTAGGTTTTGTGCTCTTGTTGAAATAGGAGGAACCAAAATGACCACTGAATATGACTATTTAAGAGCCAAGGAAGCCTTACCCTTGCGCCCAATAGTATTCCATTCTTCCTTTTTCCCTTCTGTTGCCTTGGCAGGAACCTCTTTGGGTGCGGGTTTAACCCTAGGCATGGCCAAAGGGCAATCCCTAATCTTGTGTTCTACAGATTGGCATCTATAGTAGGTGTTAGGTAGGTTCAAATAAAGCACCTTTTAAGAGAAGGTTTAAGCCTCAATTTGTATTTCCACAGAATCCTTAAGATCCTTGGAAAGATCAACCTCAACACAGATGCATTCCTGAGTGTGAGCATTGAAAAATTTCTCATGTTCCTTTGTGATAACTTTGCCAAGAGTATTGGCAATGAGCTCAATAAAAGGCCAACATGGCAAGGGTAAACTTGGGAGCTTGACCGACACAAGAACCCTAAGCTTTTTTTTGTCAAAGATAGTGAAGTGTCTTGACCACCTTTGAAAAACAAGTAGGGAGGAACGCATAGACCAAGGACAATTGCTAAAAACTACGTCTACCTGCAATGGGTTGGTGAAGCACAATAAGAGAAAAGCCTTGGTGAGGTTTTGCATGATGTCAAGGCAGACTCCATGAGGAGTCTAGCTCTTGTTAACTCATTCTCAGAGCATAGCTTTAGGAGGAATCCTACCCACAAAATACCCTATTAAGGTACACTTTTCTAACCAATCACAAGCAACATCAAAATCTTGCAAAGGAAGGATAGTATCAGGATTACCTTGTGAAAAACCTTCGAGACAAATTTGCAAGGACATTTGTTCAATAGAGGTGCCATGGCTTTCCGAAGCAACAACATGAACACCAGTATCAACAATTGGGTCACTACTAGCTGGGACCATTATAAACTAGCCTAAAAACTCCCACAATAAATACAATTTGACAAGTGGAAACAACTAAAGAAAAGCTTAGACACAGAGTTGTATGCAAGAAAGCTCAAAGATCGCATGAAACCCTAGCAAAGCCAACTTGGGAAGCTTAAAAACCTTTCAAAATTAATATATTTATTTTATTCAATTGTTCATCTTTACTAAAAATAACATTTTTTCAATTATAATTTTATATGAAATTTATTCATATTTAAAAATAAAAATAAAATCATTTTATATTGATGTTGTACTACATATTTGACATGTCTTTCAATAAACATACTTCAAATAAGTTATAATATATAGTATTTATATTTATTTTTAAATCTATATATAACTAAGATATTCAAATTTACTAATTGAATTAAAATATTCAAAAAATAAATTAAAGTAATAAATATAAAGATCATATTTATAATAAAATTTTAAAGATAAAAATTGAACTATTTCAAGTTCATCAATAGTGTATAAAGTGATAATGATTTTTTACCATTAATTATTGGTATTTGCATTTAATGGAAAAAGGGAAAAATGTTCAAAAAAATATTATTTAACTTCTTCAAATAACTTTAGATTTTTTTTTTTGTTTTTTTTGTTTGTAAAAGGAAGAGGTCAATATTTTGTTAATTATTAATAAAAATTTATATGGTTCTTTCAATGGGAGAACAACAGAGTCAAGAATATATGCATTCTTGCCCAAGGACATATGTCACATTAATGATACAAACAATAGTATAGGGGCATACCCCTATTTACAAAATGAATTTACAATAATTTCCTTTGAATTATAGAATATTCAACATCTTGATCTTCCTTCAATATTAGTCTCTATTTTCCTTTTTGGTGTTTGTGCTAATTGTTTATTTGCCTTCTCAGTTCATTTGACCTGCATACAATTATCTTTTAACCATGATCATTGTTAGAATTAGTTAATTTTAAAAAAAAATCGCTATATCTTTGTATAACACATTGTCAATGTATTGATAAGTGGGCTGAAAGTTTGATTGCAACAATTAACTTGTTTCAACCCAATAAATTAGTAATATTACAAGTGTATAAAATAATACAAGGCAGAATATTATATTCTGACAAGATATTTTTAGTTGTTAATATCCTCCATACACATTATCATCTCACCAAAATAGTTAGCTTTGAAATCGTGAAATTCATATAAATCTATTCGTAGGAGGCATTTAACACCTTGTTATTATATACCTATTTCTATGCTATGCTTAACTTTTGTGAATCTTATATTTCTATTTAAATTTAATCTAAACTAGCTTAGATAATAAAACTATAAGTCAACATCTTTGAGAAATTCACATTGAGGTTATTTGAAATTTCTTATTTATAATTTGATTACATTGAATACAATCATCATCATGCAAAACTTCCTTTTCTACACGACCTATAAAGATAAAGAATATTATTCTTCTAACATAATTAATGGTGATCGTGGTTATGTTTCCTCAACTTCTTCATCAACCTCCAAGTTTGGCTTCCACCAAACGAGGGTTATTTTTCCATGTATCTATCTTGTCTCCTGCCATATAAATTGTCATCCAATTTATAACTTGTGGTTGTTTGATATGAAAGTATACCATTAGAAAATTGAGGTTCATTTTTACTATAGAGAACATTTTATAAGTTTTTTTGGATTGAAGGAAGAGGGGATATAGAGGAACACAATTCCTATTGTGCAAAGGAATGTTGTAGTGACAAGGGCAACATATATATAAGTCATTACGAATGTTACCCTACACTTTTTCCTTATTCCTTAAAGATTCAATTTTGAATAGTCTCTTACACAATCTAAGGATTCATGTCTTATTTGATTCCACCAAGAAACACATTGCTATGAACATTTAAGTAATATCACTTTTCACTCTATACTTGTTAGAGTTCATGATAAATTCCTTTCCAAGAATAATGTGGGCTACTTGAACTATTAGATGGTGTGTATTAAGGAGGGCTTCTTGCAATAGATGTTTAGAAATGGGTTCATCAAATGTTGTTTGCTAAGTAGCACCTTCAATTTGATAATTGTATTCATTGTGACACTTAACTCTTTACCTTTATTGTAACTACTTAGATAAAGTGTTGTTGGGTATACATAGACATCGGTTGAATGGCTTTGGAAAGAAATCCAACTATCTAAAGAACTATCCATTTCAAGAATTAATGAAAGGTCAAAAACTTAATTCCAATTTATCTAAATATGAAGAGCCTTCTCAAGGTCTCTCAATATTTTAGTTGATTGGAGAGTGTGAATCAATTCAATTAAAGCAAGTCATCTAGGAATTAAAATGGAATATAGCAAAACTAGCTATTAAAATAAAAGAGATCGACAAAATGTTTTTGAAATATTAAGCAGCCAAAATAAGGGGATGGCCCTTGCAAATAGTCTAACTGGCCAAATACCAGCAAAATACCAACCCTTCCTTCATTTTTTCTTACTATGTGTTTCTTTTCATATTCTAATCTTATTTTGGTGATGTTAGGTGTTAGGAAACCTTTTAGATGATTTGAGTTTTTGTTTTTAGTAGATCTTCCATCATATTACTCTATTTTCTTATGATTGAAACTTATTTATATTTATTTTGAAAGATTCATGTATTTATGGCAGGTTACTAGTGCTTAGTGTTAGGATTAACCACGGGCAAGAAAAAAGAACTAGATACAAATATAACCAATATTAGAAAATATAAAATTGTATAGAAGAGAACACAAGACACAAGGATTTAACATGGTTCACCCAATCCCTCGGCTAAGTCCACCAATAGCAAGTCCAATATTATTATTATCTAGTGATTACAATCTACAATCCCTTGCATCTCAAAATCATCCCAAGAAGCTACAATATCACCATACATTATGAAATCCCTAACACTAAGCCATTTTATACATACTTTTCTCTCTTACAAAATTAGGGCTAGAATAAGTCATCAAATAGAAAAATAATAGGTGATGCCTTTTACAATAGTGATTCATTTTTGGCTTCAGGGGCACTACCCTCAAAAACCCCTGTGGGGTGTTGCCGATCAACCCCACCTTGTACTCTAATAGGGAGCGCACATAGGGCACTACCCCATGACCCTATAAGGGGTGTGCCTTTTGATCTCATTTTGGGGGCACTACCTCCAAACCCCCTAAGAAAATTCTAGGGGGAAGTGTGCTGAATAAACCTTCGAGTCTGATTAGGCTCCACATCATAAAAATCTCCCACTTGGAGACTGATCAGACTCCACAACAATAACCTCCCACTTGGAGGCTGATAATAGCATTGTAAAACTTGTAGCTCCCACTAAAATATCAAACCACCCTAGACTCTATTGTTCTTTTATTTTGTTCAGTCTAGAAGACCAACTGAAGCTGAAGAGGAGTTTAGCTTCTCCCTTGTTACTACCTTAGTAAACATATATGTTGGATTATCATTTGTACGTATCTTCTCTAGCTTTATCTATCCATCATCTAAAATTGACCAAATGAAATGGTACCACAATTGTATGTGTATTGTCTTTAAATGTAGAGAAGAATTCTTCACAAGATGAATGTCACTATGGCTATTTATAGACAAATAATTATCCCTCTATAGGTGTCCTAACTCTTCCATGAAGAGTTGAAGCTAGATCATCTCCTTGGTTGCCTCTGTAGTAGCAACATACTCTACCTCTGTAGTGGATAAAGCACTCACCTTCTATATCAGAGAAACCCATCTCACTATTGCCCCACCAACTGTAAATACATATAACCTATATTACTCCTCCTAGTATCAATATCTCTTTCCAAATTTGAGTTGACGTAGCACTATAAATCAGTAGTAGAGCCCCCAAAATGTAAACACTTACTGAATGTTCCTCTTAAATATTTGGCAATCCATTTAACTGCATTCTAAGGCTTGATCTCTAGATGACTCATATACCTGCTAAAAACTCCCACTGCATTGCAATATCTAGTATTGTACATTCCATAGCATAAATCAAGCTTCCTACAGCTGAAGGATAAGGTACCTTGGACATCTTATCCTCCTCTTCTAGTGTCTTTGACCACATATCCTTAGTCAACTTCAAATGACTAGGTAAAGATATGTTGATAGCTTTGGCATTCTCCACAGAGAAATGTTGCAACACCTTCTCAATATAATCAATCTGAGCTAATGTTAATTTTCTATGCTCTCTATCTCTGAAAATTTTGATACCAAAGATTTTTTTTTCTGCCCCCAAATCCTTCATAGAAAATGAATGTGTTAATTGTTCCTTTAACCCCTTAATGTGATCCATGTTAGACCCAACTACAAGCATACCATCAACATATAAAAATAAAATAATGTAGTTTCCATCATCTCACCTCTCAAAATAAACACAATAATTAGAATGGCATTGAATTTAACCATTCTCATGCATAAAACTATCAAATTTAAGATACCATTGTCGAGGTGCTTGCTTCAAGCCATATAAACTTTTCTTCAATCTGAATACTAAGTTCTCCTTACCTTTGACCTCAAATCCCTATGGCTATTTCATATCTATCTCTTCATCCAAAAAATCATGAAGAAAGGTTTTTTTAACATCAAGCTTCTCCAAAAGTAAATTTTTAGTAGCCATAATACTCAAAATAGTACGAATAGAAGTCATTTTAACAATAGGAGAAAATATCTCATCAAAATCAATTATGTAAAAATTCTTTTACAACTAACCTGGCTTTAAATCTTTTTTTACCTTCATCCTCTTCTTTAAACTTGTAAACTCATTTATTCTTTAAAGCCCTTTTACCTACAGGCAACTTGCGTAAATGTCATGTCTGATTTTTTTAGCAAGGAGTCAATTTCTTCTTTCATTGTAGACTCCCACTAAATCTTATTATCCACCTACATAGCTTCATCATAATATGTAGGTTCACTAGCATCAATAAGTAAAATAGTGTACAGAGAGTGAGAAAATATTTCTAGAGTTCTACTTAGCCTTGTTGACCATCTAACATTCACTAGAGTGTGTGGTATTTTTTGTTGTGATTGTTACCGAGCATAAGGAACTGCTAGAACATCATCTTTTGGAGTATCATCCAATACTACATAATCATTTTCTCTCTTCTCATGTTGTTGCAACACATCTTTATACAACACTTTCTCATTGGATATGACATTCATGCTTCTCACAATTTTATGATTTTCAAAATCACAAAGCCTATAACCAAATTCATCAATGCCATATCCAACAAATACACATTTCTTTGACTTAGCTTCCATCTTGGTTCTATTTTCATAATCTATATGTGCAAATGCTTCACAACCAAAGGTTTTAAGAAATGAATAACTCACCTTCTTGTCAATCCATGATTCCTCTAGAATACCACAATCCAAAGGAGTAGATGGACCTCTATTAATCAAATATACAATAGTATTGATAGCCTCCACCCACATGTCTAAGGGAAGCCTAGTATGCAACCTCATGCTCCTTGCATGCTCAATTATTGTCATGTTCATGCATTTAGCTACTTCATTTTCCTATGGAGTCTTTGGAGTAGTTTTCTATCTATGAATACCATTAGCAAAGAAATAATATTTAAATTCATGACTGCAATACTCACTACCATTATTAGATCTAAGATAGTTTAATCTCTTAATAGTCTCATTTTCAACCAAGCATTTCCATTTCTTAAAAGTTTGAAATATATCATATTTTTGTCTAATGAAATAAACCCATACTTTTCTAGTTGCATCATCAATAAATGTAAAATAACAATGAGAGCCACCAAGGGAAGATATTGGAGTTAGTCCCCATACATCTGTATGCACAAGCTCTAATTTCTCTTTTATCTTTTCCTTCCCACTCTTCACAAGACTTACTTTGTTTTGTTTTCCATACACACAAATTTCACTGAAATCCATATTGACACATTTTAGACCTGTTAAAAATTTATTTGAATGAAGTAATTTCATACCTTTCTCACTCATGTGGCAATGTTTGTTGTGCCATAGCATTGTATCATAATCTACAACAACTATTTGTTCTCCCTACTCAACTGCAGCAACTATTTGTTAACATTTATTTTTCTCTAAAATAATTAATATAGAAGGACCAATATGACCTATACAAAGATATAAGGTGCCTACTTTCACACCTTTTTTTATTGCAAGAGAACCTTTTGAAGCCTTCCAATTTTTATCATTAAAAATAACTATGTAACCCTCATCACCAAGTTGTCTTGCTGAAATTAAATTCCTCCTAAGCCTCGGAACATGTCTTACCTCATGTAGTAGCCAATGATTCCCATCTTGTAACTTAATCTTAACTTTTTCCTTTCCAACAATTTGACAGGGTTGATCATCCCCCAAATAAATAAGCCCAAAATCCCCTTGGACATAATCAATAAAATAACCTCTATGGGGTGTAGCATGAAATGAAGCCCCAAAATTTAAAACCTAAGAATCATGAACACTTTCTAAGGAAAGAAGCAAAGCATCCTCTTTGGATTTTTTACTTACCAAATTTTCCTCCTTGTTCCCATCTTCTTTGCCTCCTTCATTGTTCTTTCCAACCCAAAAATATTTATTTTTATGCCCCAGTTTTTCACAGTACCAGCAATCTCTTAGTCCTTTGGATTGAGACTTTTTTCCCTTTTATTTTTCTCTTGATTTCTTACAATTTCCATAATTATTTCATGTCTCATTTGTTCTACCTCTTCTTTGTATGTTCAAATAAATTTTTGATGTAGATCCACTTGAGATTTTCTTACAAGTTTCCTCACTCAGAATAACACCAATAACATCATGAAATTTTAGGGTATTAGATCTAGAAACAAAATTACTCACAGCCTACCACTTCATCTACCAAGCAGCAAGTTCTACCCTCTACATCAATTTTGGCTACAATAGGCATTTCTACTAGTATTTCAATGAGTTCAGTATCCATTTTTGCAGCAAGTCCTACCATTTCAACAATTGTTTCCATTCCTAGTACGCAAGCAATAAGCGTAAGGATAGTTGAGATCAAGCCTCAACCGAGCACAAATTTTTTGAGTAAATGAAAAGAAAAGGAAGAGGATAATTCCTAAATGGGACATCTCAAATCTAAATTCAGATCAGATGCAAACTTTTGGTGAACTTCTTCAAAAGAAAGCCAACCAGCAAAGGCTAAGAGAAGAAAGAAACAAAGAATTTAAAATCATTGAGGATGCTAAGAACATTCTATCAAAGGCTCTAGGCATAGAGGTTGACACTTCTCAACCAATTTTGTATGAGTTAGCAGAGGCAGACTAGAATTATAATGAAGATTTGGATGGATAAGACAAATTATTACAAAAAGCTGAGAAAAAATTTGAGAATAAAGTTCTAGAACTTCTTGGTCAACAGATTATAATTCATCAAGTAGAGCTATCTTCTATTTTAGGCTCTCTAGAGACCTCTTACATTAATGTATCTTTACTTTTTGGTAAGTTATGTGATACATCAATTTTCACAAAAGAAATAAGAGATAAATTATCAAAAATTGATGAAGGTCTGAAGGAAAGTGCACAATAATTGCAGCTTGACCCAAATTCTAGCTCTGCTCACTTCAATAAGATCATATTTCTAATAGATATGCAGGAAAAATTGCTTAGAGAAGAAGCAAGAAAATAATCTACATTGATAGATATTCAGGATATGATTCTCCCTAACATGGATGCACTATCGAAGAACATTTCACATTAAAAAATGCTCATCCATGACAATAGCTTCTTCACTGCAGACCACATGATTGAATTGTCAACTGAAGTGCAAGTTGCATTGCACACATGCAAGGTCTTGCAAGAGAATTGGGACAAGACTTTGGCACTTATCTTGAAGGTACACTCAAAATTATTGTCACATTTCAGCATTACTGTGTAAATACATATACCATAAATCTTTGGCATTAACGTCAAAAGGGAGAAAAGTTGTAAGAAGATATGAGAAGATGTGAGAAGATATAAGGAGAAATGGGGACAAAATTGAAAGAAAATTGTAGAGAAATTTTGTATTGCATGTATAGTATATTGTATATTATGTATGGGGGAGCATTACCATGTACATAAATATATCTCTTACAAAACCAATTTTGAAAAATCTCAAAAATAGTATACTCTACAAGTTGGAGACATAAGGAGATAAATAAAGATGTTTTTGAACATTCTTCAATTTAGTTTTGACTGATAAGTGTTTTTCTTACTAATGCCAAAGGGGGAGATTGTTGACATTCCAGTCATGTTTGTTATTAGTGACATACACTTATTTAGATTGTAAGTTCATACCAAGCTTATTAACAGTGTTAACCAAGCATTTCAATTGTTACTGAGTTCTATAGTTGTTACCGAGTCCTTTGGACAGATTTTGGTTTGCACTGAATAGTTACTACTATGGTGATGATCAACAATGTAAACTGAGCATCTTAGTGCATGTCAAGTTTACCAGTGCAAGCCAAGTTGTGCAATGCTTACAGAGTTTGCAGTTGATGTGATGTGAATCTAGTGTTAATCGAGCTACTCAATGTTAACCAAGTGACTCAATTTATACCAAGCTCGAGGTGATGGCATTAACTGAGCTATGTAGTGTCAATCAAGTGATTCAATTTATATGCTGAGTTTTACAGTATTTGGCAAATCACCAATGCAGAGTGAGTTTTAGATTACTTGGAAGTGATTAGTATGGACCAAGCTTCTATTCTACTAAGTGCATAACAATGTTGAGCATTGACATTAGATGTTGAGTATCAGAACCTCACCAAGCCACTCTTTACAACCTGAGTTTCTACACTTTGGCTGACTTTGTAATATTTGTGTAAACTTGTATTGTGGCCAAATTTGTAATTATGTAATTGGATTGCTATATATGTAACATATTATATCACATCCAAAGTATCAAAAATGTAATCATTAGAGAAAAGAAAAAGAACAAATTACAAAGGCTACAACAATATAAGGAGCAACAAAGATTTATCTATCACAACAAGGTGATTTGTACACTTAGAGGAATCTCATTCAAAAAAACAAGTTACAGATCAAAGATCAACTACTACTTCATCTTAATAGGTGGATCAGTCCAATCCTTTAACAAGGTAGACTTAACAGTCTTATATAAATCTCTTTACCAAGTGCATACTTCATTGTATGTTTGTAAATCCTTTTGCAAGGTGGACCTAGTAGTCCTTATTGCTCCTAGTAGGGCAGATCATCAAAAGTGATCATTCTAAGTCTTAACAGGCCAAATTTATACTGCAGTACTAAAGCTTGTGGGTATCATCCCCACCGTAGTTTTACTTTCTATTTGGAAGGTTTCTAGGTCACCAAATCTTGTGTGTCAAATTTTTGTGCATGCTTTAATGTTTTTAATTTCTCATGCCTACAATTAGATCATAATATACATGAAGGATTAATTACAAAATAAGGATAAAAAGTTTTATAAGTTACTAATTCACCCCTCCCCTCTCAGTAACTTAGCCTATCATAATATTTCCAACAAATATCACCATACATTATGAAATCCCTAATCCTATTCCATTTTATGCAATCTTTTGTCACTTACAAAATTAGGGCTAGAATAAGTCATCCAATAGAAAAATAGTAGTCAACATCTTTACAATAGTGGGTCATTTTTGGCTTAAGGGCGCTACCCCCAAAGACCCCCGTGGGGGTGTTGCCTCTTGACCCCACCTTGTATTGTGATAGGAAGCACACTTAGGACACTCCCCCAAGACCCCACAAGGGGCATTTCCCCTTGACCCCATCTTGGGGGTGCTTCCCCCAAACCCCCATAGAAAAGATATGGGGGAAATGGTGTTGAATAAACCTTTGAGTTTGGTTAGGCTCCACATCACAACACTTAGTTATGATTATGTTAGTTTATTTTACTTAGAGAATACTGAATTATTATATGACTTGAATTTCAACCTATTAGCTTCAATTGATTTCTTATTCCATTCTTATTTGAGAATTTTATTTGCTTAATTAAGTTCGTTTATGTAATGAGTAATTTTATCCAAAAATTTGTACTTGAAGAGAGTCTCTATGAGATTCACAGATGTTTAAACATGCTTGATTTACCTAATTTCCCTATTTGCATTATCAGTGACTAAGAAAAAAGATGATATACCTCCCTATTACCTACTATCTTTCTTCATTGAAACATAGGGATTCCATTATAAGCCATAAACTATAATTTTATTCATAGTATTTTGTCACATACATGCTTATATTTGAAATCAAAATTGTTTGAAAGTAAAGTCCACCAAGCTAACTGAGGGGGTGGGGGTGAATCAGTTATGCAATCTAAACAACTTTTGTTATCCTTATTAAATTTGAAACATGTAATCAACAAGTGCAATAACCACAAGAAGGTAACCATACACAACACTAGATTTTTTAACTAGGGAAAATCTTGATCAGAGGGAAAACCTGATGAGGATGGTATACACAAAATAATAATATATAAATTCCTTGTAAGAGGATGGACTCTATTAGGATCTAGTGAAATACATTTAGTATCAATCCTTGTTAAGAGACTTTAAATCCTTATGAGGTGATTGCAACCCTGTTAAGAGTTTTGTCAACTCTGTTAGGATTTTTGGAAGGCACAATGACCCACTATCCAAAAAAATTCAAGGGAAAGGCCATTGAACTCACTGTCCAGTTGGCCTTTGTATTATGCATTTTAGAACAATACCAAATGATCAACTATCCACTAGCAGTATTTTTCAAATATAATCACTTCTCTCATTTACCATGCCTCTGTTGCATCAAATACTTCTCAAATCTCAATACCATATCTACAAACTCACATCGCACAAATCCCTTAGATCACTTACTCACATATAATTCAAACTTATAATTTTCTTACTTACTTCACTTTATTTCATTACATAATCACAAGGAAAACAACATTCCTTTATACCAAGTTCTTAAACCACTTTATTGAGTCGCCCTTAAGGATTTTCCAATTTATAATTACAATAGGACCTCATTAAGATAAAATAATACATGTTACATTACATATTTTCATTATTACATAACACTATTGGCTCATAGTCTTCACAAGTGCAACCTCAGACTTTGCAAACTCACTAACATCATCATCATGATGTCTTCTACGTCTGTCTAATTGTGCCCAACCAGATTTTATCCCTATTAGGAGATATAATTTGATTACCAAAAACCACTTCTTAGGAACTCTTTCTATACACTATCTTTTATAAATCTCAAATAACTATTACTGGTCTTCAAATTTTTGTACGCACTCTTAACCATGGAATCAAGACACTTCACATAACTTGTCCTCAAATTCACTTGAACTTATCTTTAATCCTCAAACCATATGATCTCAAACTTTTTCTTCTACTCTTCCAGTCTTCATAGACTAACCATTATGTTTATATCAATGATAAACACCATCATGAATGCAACATATATTCATGCTATCAATATTCCACATACTCAACTAATGCTAGGATATTCCCCCATAGGAATATTATCAACATTCATGCTAAAAATCTCCCCCTTTAGCATTGATGGAAACATAGATGAAAAGAATCTAAGTTCCAAAAATACTAAACATACCACTCTATTGTAACTGCTTCACTATTGTAGTCATCTTCTTTTTAAATCCTCTTCATTAATCAAATTTGAATCTTTGGAACAAATCTCCATTTGTGTTGCTCCCCCGTAGATATACTTCCCTCAATACTCTTTACATCTTGTCCCATGATCTTCATCTTCTCCCTTCTATCATGTACATCTTTTCCCTTATTTCAATGTACCACATGAGATGTTTTTCAAGTACATCCCCACCAAGACATCAATGAAAAAGGCATCATTATGTCAATCTACTACAAAAACACCTTCAACAAGTCAAGTGTCCAAAGACACTGTTAAATACAAGCTACCAAGAGTCATTCATGACTCAACTCAATCATAGATACTCCCCAATAGATGAAGCATCAACATCTAATCTAGATAAAAAAAATATTTCTATGTACCACTAGACTGATGCAATCTCTACACCATCTACTCAATAATACATGTTGGAAACTAAAATTGGAACAATTGTATTGATGAGATAGTTTGCTATCTAATTTGAGTGGCATATCTAGATAATTGATGAAGATGATTTGAGAAGTTGGTCATAACAAAAGCACCTAGAGGAATGATCGAGTTATGAGAGAAACTACAATGGACACCTAACTACTTAGACTTTGACAAGATAAGGTGATTGTTTAATCATGCTACAAGAGAACAAGACAATTGTAATAAAGCCTTGAAGAAGTGATCAAATACTAACCAAATGCATATGCTTGACTAAGCAATAGAGTAGAAGAGTAAGGAACTTAAAGTTTGTACCAAGTGATGCTAGTGTCAACCAAGCCATAGTATGTCTTGAGTAGAAATATTGTTGACCAAGTGTTAGTATTGATTGAGTGATAATATATTTTTTGAACTAAAAAGTTAGTAGTGACCGAGTAATCTAGTGCTGACTGAGTGTTAGTACATAATGTTGGTCGAGGAAGAACATTTTGATAGATTATGAGAAATCATGATTTCTAGCGGATAGAGTTGATTCCTTGGAATATGCAAAGTGTGTTGAAGATAAGGATGGATGACCTAAAACATTTAAATGAAGGGAAACTGTGTTTGCATGTTTCTAGGTAAGGATTTAAGAAGAATTTTGGAGAATTTTTTAAAATAGAAAAGAAGAGATGAAATGATGGAAGGATTCAATGAATTTGACCTAACCCTAAGATCTATGGTTATGTTTAAGCAAAAAAAGATTAGAATTACCTATGTAATGAGATATAAAGGCTAAACTAATTAAGTTGGATTAGTTGTTGATGTTATTGATTCAAAAAATTAAGTAGAAGGCTAAGAAGAGTTGAGAAGAGGTGAAGTGTCATTACATGAAGGGTTGCCACGAGAATCAGAGACTGAGATGACAATGAAGGCCAGCCAGTGGATCAATCTTTGAGTTGAATTGATATCTATACTTGCAAAGTGAGTTGTATTTACTAGATCAAAACCTATTATTAATTTCTAACCATTGTATCAATTTTAAATCCTTTAATCAAGGTTAACCTAATAGTCATATGTAAATCCTTCAATAAAGGTGGCATTCTAATGTAATATTCTAAAAGTCTATTATATGCGGCACAATAGATAGCTATTTTATGTTGTTGAAAGTTTACTATAGAGCTCGAGCTAAAAAATGTTAACATATGAGGTTGTTTAAGTGCTTGTTTGTTTAATTGGTATATTTGGACCTTGGATAACCGATTTAGTCCCCACACCGGCCCCCCACCACCCTGCCCCAATCATTCTAAACATTATAAAATCTAGTATTAGAGAATTGGTGCTTGTAAAGAAAAGTTTGAAGGTACTTGAAGCTAAAGACCATGATCTACAAAAAGGAAGTACCAAGGTTGAACAAAGAGAAGTTCCCTACATGGAAAAGTTTGATGAGACTACATCTAGCAAGAATTGGTGATGGTGCAATACATTTTGTGGACAATGCATATGTGGAGATAACAATAGTTCTTCTGACAACTCAGCAACTAAAAGAGAAGAAAGAATAGAACCAAGCTATGTTGATTTTGATGACATAAAAGATTGCAATACTACCAAAGAAATGTGGCATACAGTGAAGAAAATCTATAAAGGAGACAAGAATTTCTTAAGAGAAAAAGAAGAGAGCTTGAGAGGTAAGTTTGATGAAATAAGAGTGGTAGAAGGTAAGAATATAGTCGAGTATTGTGAAAGAATCAAAGAGGTTGCAAATGATATAAGAGGAACATATAGAAATATTGATGATGAGACTATAATTAATAAGGTATTGAGAACTCTACTTACTATTTATGATATTAGGGTTTCTACAATACAAGAATTGAGATGTACTTCAAGTAATGACCTAACTCTAGAAGGTGTAATTGGTAGGCTTACTTCTTTTGAGATGTCAAATTTTGAAAATCTCACTCCTACCTTGGTTGAATCTCCATTGAAATCACAATTGGTTCTTCGTAAGAAAGGAAAAGGAAATATGTGAAAAGTGAAGGTGATACTTTCAATGATGAACATGATGAGCTTGAAGTACTAATGGCTAGAAGACTTCTAAGAGGCAAAGGAAAATGCAAAGGTAAACTTCCTATAATAATATGTTTTTCATCCAACAAAGTTGGTCATATTGTTGCAAGATGTCCTGATAGAGAAGAAAAAGATAAAATAAAGAAGAACAAGTACAAAGAAAGAAGAGATGATCGAGAAAATAAGAGAAATAAGGAAAATAAAGAGAAAGGTAAGAAATCTTGATACATTGTTGAAGAATAAATTGATAATGAATCTAAAAGTAATGATGAAGAAGTTGTATATTTTTCTATGAAAGAAGATTCTAATAAAGATGAGAAAATTTCTTTAATCTCTTATGTGAATAAAAGTGATAGGTGGATAATTAATAGTGATTGTTCAAATCACATGATTAGTGATAAAAGTAAAATTGAGAACATTGGACCATACAAGGGTAGTTGTGTTAAGTTTGGTAATGATGTTCTTGTGAAAGGTAAAGGATCAATACAACTAACTAATAAGATCAAGTGTGATAATATTTATTGGGTTGAAGAACTTAACAATAATTTTTGAGTGTTTCACAGTTGAACAAATCAAGTTACAAAGTTGAATTCTATCATAGAAAGTCCAAGATGTTTGATGTTGATGGTGAACTAATTGGAACTGGTGATCAAACACTTGTTCTATCTAGATTTATCTGATGAGACATGTTTCTTTGCACAATATGAAGATATATGTTTATGGCACAAGAGGTTATGTCATGTAAATTTTGACAAATTGGTTAGCATTAGTAAGATGAAAAGAGTAAGAGGATTTCCAAAATTTAAGAGACTTGATAATGATTTGTGTAAACAATGTCAATTGAAAAAATGAACAATTTCTAGTGTCAAGAGCAATACATATTCATCTAATGATTTTAATATTTGTTCATAATGATCTTTGTGGACTTATTGGTGTTCAAAGCTATTATCGAGACAAATATTTCATTCTATTTGTTGATGACTCTTCTAGTATGATAATTGTGATATTTCTTTGAAAAAAATTGATGCTTTTTAGTTATTTAAGTGGTATTTGGCAGGAGTTGAAAAAGAGATAGGAAAGAGTCTGAAATGCTTGAGATTTGATAGGTGGAGAATTCATTTCCAATGAATTTAATATATTCTATAATGATAGAGGAATCAAAAGACAAATGACAACACTTAGTGCCCTTACTAAAAATGGAATAGCTAAAAGGAGAAATAGATCAATCATGAGCTATGCTAGAACACTAATGATGAAGAAGAATGTGTCACAAAAATATTGGAGAGAAGTTGTAAGTACATCTATTTATACTTTGAATGGAGTGCAAGTTAAGAAAGGTACAAATGTTACACCTTTTGAATTGTGGTATGGATATGCACCTAATGTGAAGTATTTTAAAGCTTTTGGAAGAAAATATTATCTACTTAAGAAAAATAGAAATGGAAACTTGATGCCAAAAGTGATAAAGGAACATTCCTTGGTTATTCCATTAAGAGAAAAGCTTATAAGTGTTTGAACTCTAACACTAACAAAGTTGTGGAAAGTGCAAATGTGAAAGTTGATGAATATGCAAAAGATAATGAAGCTGAATGCAAGATAGAACCTGAAGACTAGAGTACATTTATATATGTGAATGAAGGTGCTCCCAACACCCCACCTGAACAAGAGAACAAAGATACAAATCGATCAAAAAATGGGAATGTCAAGTTGCAACATCCAGTTTCCAAGCAATAAATAATTGGTCTCAAGCAACAGAAAAATGATGTCAATTCACAGATAGAGGAAGTTGAACATTAGGAAGATATTGTCAAGCAAGAAGGACATGTACTAGAACCTGAATAAAAAAGAGATAATGATCTTGAAATATTTTTTCAAGATGAACCTATAGAAGAGGATATAAGGAAAGAACCTATACAACCAAAATATGTAAGAAGAAACCATGCACCTAAAAATATCAATAGAGATAAAGAATCTAGTGTTATGAGAAGGAAAAGACTCAAAAGTGAGACATGTTTACTTTGTGAGTTTGAGCCTAAATTAGTAAAAGATGCTTTAGAGAATGAAGATTGGATTCAAGCAATGAATATAGAAATTAATAATTTTGAAAAGAACAAATTATGGACATTGATATTTAGACCTAAGGACAAAAATGTTATTGGAGCTAAAAGGGTATTCAAGACAAGCTAAATGAAAAAGGTGAACTCACAATGAACAAGGATAGACTGATATACAAACAATATGCACAAGAAGAAGGAATCAACTATGGGGAAACATTTTCCCCACTGCAAGACTAGAAGGATTTACAACACTACTTGCATATTCTTCTTATAAAGGATTTAAGGTATACCAAATGGATGTTAGATGTACATTTTTGAATGGAATACTTGAATAAGAAGTGTACATAGAGCAACCATAAGGATTTGTTGACCCCAGTAAGAAAAATATGGTATGCAAGTTGTGAAAGGCTCTATATGGTTTGAAAAAAGCCCTTAGAGCATGGTATGGAAAACTACACAATTATTTGGTGAAGATTGATTTGCAAGAACAAATGATAACAAAAATCTACACTTGAAGATTGATAAAAATAATGAGGCATTGCTATCTAAAATATTTGTTGATGATATCATATTTGGAGGCAAGGAAGCATCATGCATATTATTTGCAGATGAGATGAAGAAGGAATTAATGTCTATATTTGGTGAGATAAAATTATTTGTTGGTTTACAAGTATATCAAATGAAGCAAGGTATCTTCATTACTCAATCCAAATACATCAAAGAGATATTGAAAACTTTTTTAATGGGAGATTCAAAACTAGTTAGTACACCTATGGCCACTAAACATAAGTTATCTAAGAATGATGATTCTACTGAAGTGAACCAAACATTGTATAGATCAATGATTGGAAAACTACAATATCTTGTTCATAGTAGACTTGATATTGCATCAATATTTGGGATAGTTGCAATATTTTTTGCAAGTCCCAAGGAGAATCATATGATGGAAGTGAAAATGATACTGAGATATCTAAAAAGAACATAAGACTATGGATTGTATTACAAGAAGAATGACAAGTTTGAACTAAAGTTGTTCACTTTCAGATTGGGCAAGAAATGTTGATGATGACAAAAGTACAAGTAGAGGAGAATTCCTTCTAAGAAAGAGACTTGTTTCATGGACATGCAAGAAGCAAAACTACATTTCTCAATCAATAGCTAAATTTGAATATGTGGAAGTAGTAAATTGCTCAAATATCAAATGGATCAAGAAATTATTGAAAGATATGAAGGAAGAGATTATTGATCTAGTTTCTATCTATTGTGATAACACTAGTTCTATTAACATATCAAAGAATTATGTAATTTACACAAAGACTAAGCATATTGATATCAAGTATCACTACTTGAGAGAGCTAGTTCAAGACAAAGAAGTGAGATTGGAGTATGTAAACACTAAGGAGGAAATAGATGATATATTCACTAAAGATTTACCCAAGGATGCTAATGAATATCTAAGAGGTAAATTAAGGGTGATTCCCCTAAAAAAGGATACTTAGGCTAAAATGGTGCTTTGAATCAAATATGTTGATCAAAATACTTTACAAGTTGATGCAAATAATCCTATTTTAGGCATTTCCTAAAGTAGTAATGAAGGAAGAAGGACAAAAGCATGTTGTATTAGCCATACATAGATGATAGATGGTGAATTTAGTACTAAAATTGAGATATC
This sequence comes from Cupressus sempervirens, assembly GCA_028749045.1. NCBI lineage: Eukaryota > Viridiplantae > Streptophyta > Pinopsida > Cupressales > Cupressaceae > Cupressus > Cupressus sempervirens. The sequence continues at coordinate 279,202,434 of CM053791.1, forward strand.
TACATGAAGAGATGCATGAGATAAACAAAGAGTTTGTGGCATTATTTTCAAATAAGGAGAAATTTCCATGAAGAGGGAGAATATTAAATCAATAACCCATGTTGTGATCAACAAGAGAGAGAGAGAGATTGGCTAAGAAAGAAAGAGGGAGTTCATAGAACTTACAAGAGGTGTTGAGGTGTTGCCAACAATATAGAAGAATATAATTGATATCATGATCTAATATGATAGAGAGAGCTTGTGAGTTTCATATCATAGCTGCATGGATGAGAATAAAAATGAAATCAAGGATATTAATGAAGATTTGATGCTATGTACAAAGGGGGTTTTCTCAATTCGATACATGTTTTGGATTGCATGGTAACTAGAGGTGTTGCTATCAATGCCAAAGAGGGAGATTGTTGGAAACTACAAATAGAACAATTTTTATGTTGCCGTTGTTATCAAAGCCTTATTGGTGAGACAATTTTCTATCTGATTTGAGTGTCATAGCTAAATAATTGATGAAGGGGATTTGATAAGTTGGTCATAAAAAAAGCACACAGAGGAAAGGTTAAGTTATGAAAAGAAACTACAATGGAAACTTGACTAGTTAGACTTGACAAGATAAAGTGATTGTTTAATCATGCTACAAGAGAAGAAGATTTTTGTACTGAAGCTTGAAGAAGTGGTCAAAGATTGACCAAATCCATAGGCTTGACTAAGAAATAGAGCATAACATTAAGGAACTTGAAGTTTGTGTCAAGTGATGCTAGTGTTGAATGAGCCATAGTATGTGTTGAGCAACAATAGTGTTGATCGAGCATTAGTATTGATTGTGTGACAATAATGTATCGGATAGAAAAGTTAGTAGCAACCGAGTAATCAAATAATGACCAAGTGTACAAAAATAGTGTTGGTCGAGGGACAACATTTTGACATATTATGAGAATTTATGATTTTCAGTTGGTAGAGTTAATTTTTTCTAATATGAAAAGCTTTTTGAAGATAAGGATGGATGGCTTCGAATATTTAAATGAAGGGAAACCATGTTTGTGTGTTTCTATGCAAGGATTCAAGAATAAGTTCTTAGAAAAGAAAAGAAGATACAAAAGGCCACTCCTAATAGGGTGATTAAATCCTTTAACAAGTTCACAATTAATATTATATTTTGTAACCTTTAACAGGTTTGGCTCTTAATAGAGATCACTTCAAAAGAGTGACAAAATTGGTGACATATTACTGATCATTTTTACCAAATTGGGTTTCCATGTTAAATTTTAGTGTCAAACTTGTGTGGATGTTATATGTGATGATTTACTATTAATGTTTACATTCTGTCAGTCTGTTATATTTAGGATAGTGGATAGCTAGTTTATATTGTTGAAAGATTACTATAGAGGTTGAGCTAAAAAATGTTAAGATGTGAGGTTTTTAAAGTATTTTTTTTGTTCAATTGGTACATCTAGACCTTGGATAACTGATTCCCCCCTCTAAAAGTAGGTAGGGGCATAACCCCAAACATACATCTCAAATAATCAAATGTATTTTTTAGCAAAGGCTTTGTAAATATATCTGCTATTTGCTCCTTTGTATTGATATACTCTAGTCTAATTTCTTTTTCTACAACCTTCTCTCTCAAAACATGATACTTTATAGATATGTTCTTCATCTTAGAATGTAACACAAGATTCTTAGATGTACTTATTGTACTTGTGTTATCACACTGTATGACAACAAGATCTATAAACTCAACTCCAATATCCTTCAACATCTACTTCATCCACATAATCTAATTGCAATTATTGGTTTTTGGTACATACTCTGGTTCTGTCATGCTTTGTGAAATGTAATATTGTTCCTTTCTTATCCAAGAAACCAATCTTCCTCTTAAGAAAAATGCTTCACCACTTGTACTCTTTATGTCATCTATACTACTTGCCCAATCTCCATTAGTATATGCACATAAGGTAAATTCATTTGATCTATCATACTACAACCCAAAATAAGGTGTACCCTTCAAATATCTAAAAATCCTTTTTTTCTATTACATAATGTGCTCCTTTAGGATCAGGTTGAACTCTTGCAACAATGCCAACTACATTAGCTATGCCTAGTCATGTATGTGTTAAATACTACAAACCTTCAATAATGGATACATACTTATTTTTCTTAATAGTAGGTGTCTCATCTTTGCTAGATAACTTATGACTAGTTACAATAGGTGTACTAATAGGTTTACTATTTGTATCTCTAACAATTTTTTTTTATTAGTGTCAACAACTTAGTAATTTACAAGGCAAAGTTAGACGGTCATCATTGCAACCAAGCACTCTATATAGGTCGAGTCATCTACATAAGTAAATATATACCTAGCTCTATAGGAGTTGCATAAGTTTTTAGGTCACAACATATTTTTGTATACAAGTCCAGCTCATCAATGCCCAAGCAAGTCATCAACAACTAAGAAATTTTTGAATATACAAGTGTCGAGTTAATTATTGTGTACAGAGCACAATGAAGGTCGAGAAAAAACAATGTCGAGAATCATGAAATAATGAAGGTTGAGCTATGTAGTGTTTATGTGAAAGTTAGGAATGGAATAGAGATTTAGGGAAAATAATTATTACGCTGACTTAGAAGGGATATTTAATTGTTAAAGAAGTTGTTATAGAACATGTACACATTGTGGATCACATATCCCTATGTTATGTGTTTAATGATCATGATGAAGAGGAAAAACATGGAATCATCTAGAAAACTCTTTACAAAAATATTTATATAGTGGCAATCTTAAACTAGATCATATGATAGGAGAGAAGAAGATGAAAATAGTTTATGTGCAAACATGAGGCTATTGATAGAAGCAGGTTGAGATCATATTAGAGGTCATTGGAGGGTTATGTTATCATCTAACAGGCCAGGTGACCTAGTCATTGCAGTGAAGTGAAATGGAAAGACAAGCATATTAGATTAGAGGAGAGGGCTAGTTAACAAGGATAAGACTCAAAATCAGCTTATAAAGAAAACAAAGAGTTAGATAATGTTGGAAATATGATTGAAAAGCTCATTGTTGAAGATCAAGGAGGGAGATTGTTGCAATGAAGGAAGATTGTTGTTAAAAGAATGTTTTAAATCATTGGTTTGCCATTGATGTCAAACCTACTATTTGTGGGAATGACATTTTCTTATGAGATCCAATTACTATCACTTGGTTGATTGATGAACAGGATTTGATCAAGAAGATGTAACAAGAGCACCTAAGGGAAAGGTTGAGTAATGACATTGTAATGAAGTGCAACGATCAGTTAAGTCAATGGTTAAATGATGTACTGATAACATACTTAAAGATATAGAGGTTGGTCACACTTAGAAACATTGGAGGAAGAAGTTGTAACAAGGTTGATTGCAAAGCTTAAACTAAGATCATTAGTGGATGCCGAGCAAATTCTCAGTTGAAGTCGAGTAATAGGAAATTCTAGTGTGTGTCGAGTGATCTTTAGGTGCTGAACATCAAGAAAATCTTAGTTGGTGTTGAGTGATCTTCAAGTGCCAAGGATTAGGAAAAACACAATTGATGCTGAGTAATACAGTATGTGCCAAGCACCAGTATTTCAATAATGTCGAGCTGCTACATTATTTCAAATGACAAAGATTTTCCAAATTTGAGTGGACAAAGTGATTACCTTGAATTTTGTGAATGAGTTGGAAGATAAGGATGATGAGCTGGTGGCACAAAAATCTATGTAAACCATTTTTGGGCAATTAAAAGAGGATTATTCAAGAAGTTTCTAGAGGAAACAAAATATGGGTTAGATGCAATGAATCGTACCTAATCCATATGAATTGAAATTAAAGGATGGAAGAATTGAGTGGGAAAAGAACTCCAAGACTTCTATTTAAGGAGTCATAGACCAAGAAGTAAATGTTGCTGATACTATTGTTGCTGAAGAGCCAAATGTGTGAAGTGATTAGAAGGGTATCAAGGAGAAGACATCTAGGAGAAGGAAGAGCACAAAGGCTATGCTTCTACAAGTGGTCATGAAGAGATGATTTCACTGATGCATTGAGCATGGAGACTCAAGGAGAATAAGCTTGAAAGGAGGGTAAGCTATCAGAGTTTCTGAGATTGAAGGCTAGGCAATGGTATGAGCTGAGAAGTGTCTAAGATCTACAAGTTAGGTTGTATGTTGTGGTCAAGTCAAATATTTTCTAATACTCTCTAGCAATTGTATTAGATATGGAAAAATCACATGGACTTAGGTTGGCCTAATAGACATTTGTAAATCCTGTAATAGGGTGACATTCCAAGTGAATGTTCTAAAGTCCTCTAACCAAGCCCACTTCTAACAAGGTGGTTAAATCCTCTAACAAGGTCACATTTAGCAATGTGTTGTAAGCCTTTATTAGGGTAGGCCTTTCACAGGGCATCACTTTAGAAGAGTGAGAATTGAGTAGCATGTTACTGGTGGTTTTTTCCAAATTAAATTTCCAAGTAAATCACTATGTTATTTGTTGATTTCTTATGTGCTATGCTTGCATGTTGATTTACAATAACTTGTTGATTAGAAAAGTTAAAGCTTGGATGAATAAATGATTGAATGGGCTCACTATACTTAGTGAAAAGTTTGAATAGGAAATTTGGACCTTGAATAACTGATTCACCCCCCTCTTAGTTATTCTAAAGCATTTATAACAATTGGTATCAACGCCATTTGTTGATTTAGTTTCAAGGTACTTGAAGCAGGAAGATCAAGATGTCTAAGAGAGAAGTTCCCAAGCTCAACAAAGATAACTTTGTTGCATGGTAGAGTCTAATGAAATTGCATCTTGGATCAATAGGTGACTATGCACAAACCTCAATTGGAATAGAACATGTAAAACCAGCAAGACCTCTTACTGTAGATGATTTAAACAAAAAGAAGGAGCACAATCAAGCAATGCTAGAAATTTCCTCTACACTTAATCATGCAGAATATGATGACATCAAATATTGTGACACTACATTCAAGATGTGGAAAACCTTATCAGATATCTATGGAGGAGATCAAAATGTTCAGAGAGCAAAGAGAGAAAGCCTAAGAGGAAATTTTGATGATATGAAAACAGAGGAAGGTGAAAATGTTTCTCAATATGCTGCAAGACTGAAAGAAATGGTAAATGCAATAAGAAATTTAGGTGGTCAATTTGAAGAAGAAACTATCATTAGAAAATACTTAAGAACTCTACTCCCTATCTATGCTATTAGAGTTTCAGCCATCCAAGAGCTAAGGTTTGTACAAGGAAACACACTAACCTTTGAAGGAATAGTGGGAAGACTTACTACATTTGAATTGTCCAACTTTGATAACTATAGACCAAAGAACCTTGAATCTACTTTCAAAGCCAAGATGAAAATAAAAGACACTAAGGAGGAGGCATCAAGCAAGAAGAGAAGAAAAGGAAAATATGCATCCAGTGATAGTAGCGCAGATGAGGAAGATGTGGAACAGTTAGAAGCACTACTAGCTAGGAGATTCCATAGAGGCAAAGGTAAATTCAAAGGTAATGTCCCTATCATATGTTTCAACTACAATGAAGTATGTCATGTTTTTACAAGATGTACAAAGAAGAAGAACTACAAAGAAGGAAACAAGTACATGAACAAGAGGGAAGATGATAGCAAAGACTACAAGGAAAAAGGCAAGAGATGCTACATTGTTGAAGAATATTCTGATGAGAATGATGATGAAGTAGTCTATGTGGCCATGAAGGATGAATCAGATGAAGATGAAGATGAAGCAACAACATTGGTTACCTGTGTGAACAAAAATGACAAGTGGATCATAGACAATGGATGCTTATATCACATGACAGGAGATAAAAGTAAGCTCATTACCTTTACTCAATATGATGGAAATAGTGCTAGATTTGATAATGATGCTCCATGTCAAATCAAAGGAAAAGGCTCTATTAAACTCACAAAGAAAATTTCATGTGATAATGCATACTATGTTGAAGGATTGAACTAAAACTTGTTGAGTGTATCACAATTAGGCAATGTAGGTTGCAAAGTTGAATTTGGAAATAGAACTGCTAAGATCTATGACATTGATGAAAATTTGATAGGAAAAGGTGAACAAACTAAGAGTAATCTATTTTACCTAGATATGGAAGATGCAACATATCTTGTTGTTAGATTTGATGATGTGTGGTTGTGGCATAAAAGGTTGTGCCATGTTAACTTTGATAATCTAATCAACATCAACAAGAAAAAGAAGGTCAGAGGGTTGCCCAAATTAAAGAAAGCTAAAAACACAATGTGCAAACAATGTCAACTAGGGAAGATGACTAAGTTTAGCTTCAAAATCAAAACATACACTTCTAAAGAAGTACTAGAGTTAGTCCATATAGACTTATGTGGTCCAATAGAAGTGCAAATCTACCTAGGAGACAAATTTATAATGCTATTTGTAGATGACTACTCCAGGATGATGACTGCTATGTTTTTAAAACAAAAATTTGATGCATTTCAAATGTTCGAGTGGTATTTGGCCAGAGTTGAGAAAGAAATGGGAAAGAACCTAAAATGCCTAAGGTCAGACAAAGGAGGTGAGTTTACATCAAAAGAGTTTGAGGTATTTTGCAATGACAAAGGCATCAAAAGGAAAACATCAGCACCAAGAACTCCACCACATAATGGTATAGTTGAAAGAAGGAATAGGTCAATGATTGACTATGCTAGAACCTTGATAATGGAAAAAAATGTTGCACTAAAATACTGGAGAGAAGCTCTTAGTACTGTAGTCTACACACTGAATAGAGTCAAAGTCAAGAAAGGTACAAATGCAACACCTTTTGAATTATGGTATGGTCACTCACCTAATGTTAAACATTTCAAAGTATTTGGATGCAAATGTTATATTCTTAAACATACTAGAAATGGAAAGTTTGATGCAAAGAGTGAAGAAGGTATATTCCTTGGATACTCCACTAGAATAAGGCATATAAGTGTTTGAACAGTAACACTAATAAGATTATGGAGAGTGCAAATGTAAATTTTGATGAGCATGTAGAAGTATAGGTTGATGAAACTAAGAAATCAGAGGATTATAGATCCTTTGTATACTTCTATGAAGGAATGACTGTTGAAGAAAATGTTGTAAATTGAGTTTGGAATCATTTGGAATCAACAAAAAAATTTAGTATCTATTGAGTCACAGCTAGTGAATGCCAAGCCACATTCAGAAGCCGAGCTACATAATGTAGAAAACGCACATTCTGATTCTAAAAATAGTATACATGAGAGGAATAATGGAGTGCCAAATGAAGAAGAACAAAATGACTCTAAAAATTAAGGATCAAACATGGAAAGAAGGATAGAACCAAGATTAGCCAAGTATGTGAGAAGACATCACCTTGTAGAACAAATCATTGGTGACAAGGATGTCAGACCAATGACAAGGAATAGATTGAGGAATGGATCATGTCTGCTAAGTAAGGTTGAACCTAAAATAGTGAAAGATGCACTACAAGATGATGATTGGTATAAATCCATGGAAGAAGAGATATATTAGATTGAAAAGAACAAAACATGGACCCTAGTTCCTAGACTAGTTGATAAGAATGTGATTGGTACCAAATGGGTGTTTAGAAACAAACTTGATGAAAATGGTGGGATAACAAGAAACAAAGACAAAATAGTCTATAAAGGCTATGCACAAGAAGAAGGACTGGATTATGGGGAAACATTTTCCCCTGTTGCAAGAATGGAAGGAGTAAGAACATTACTTGCATATGCTACATACAAAGGTTTCAAATTCTACCAGATGGATGTTAAGTCTTCTTTTTTGAATGGTATACTAGAAGAGGAAGTCTATATAGAATAACCAAAGGGATTTTTAAATGTGAAGAACAAGGACATGGTTTGCAAACTGCACAAGGCACTTTATGGATTGAAGCAAGGACCTAGAGCATGGTATGAGAGATTGCACAAATATCTTGTGAAGATAGGATTTGAGAGAATAGATGACAACAACAACTTGTACATTAAAGCTAAAAAATGTAAATACATTTTGATATGAAATTTTTTTGTTGATGATATAATATTTGGAGGAAAAGATGTTCTTTGCAGAGATTTTTCTAATTAAATGAAGCATGAATTTGAGATTTCAATGTTTGGAGAAATCAAATTCTTTGTTGGATTACAAGTACATCAATTGAAGCATGGAATATTTGTGACCCAATCCAAATACATCAAAGAGATACTCAAAATATTTGGATTAGAAGAGTCAAAACCAGTTAGCGCCCCAATGGCAACAAGATATAAGCTATCCAAGAATGATGAGTCTACTGAAGTAAATCAGACATTGTAAAGATCAATGATTGGAAATCTGCAAAATGTTGTACATAGTAGACTAGACATTGCATTAGTTTTTTAAATAGTGGCAAGATTTTCTACAAATCCAAGAGAAAATCACTTAATGGTAGTGAAGAGAATACTAAGGTACCTGAAAGGAACTGATAATTTTGGCTTGTACTACAAGAGGAGTGAAAAATTTGAACTGAGAGCCTACATCGATGCAGATTGGGGAGGAAACATTGATGATAGAAAAAACACTAGTGGAGGAGCATTTTTCTTAGGAAAAAGGTTGATTACATGGACTAGCAAAAAGCAAAGCTATAGCTCGCAGTCCACTACTGAAGTTGAATATGTTGCAGCTACTATAAATTGCACCATTATTGTATGGATCAAACATTGGTTACAAGGTATGAAGGAAGAGGTAACTGAGCTTGTGATACTTTATTGTGATAATACAAGTGCTATCAACATATCAAAGAATCGTGTAATACATGCTAAAACCAAGCACATTGCAATCAAGTATCACTATGTAAGAGAATTAGTGGAAGATAAAAAAGTGAAGATGGAATATGTTAGTTCAAAGGAACAAATTTTTGACATCTTCACAAAAGCTCTACCTAAAGATTCTTTTGAGTATCTTAGAGGTAAGTTAGGGGTGATACCCCTAGCTGATGGGGACACAACCCAAGAATAGAATGGACACAACAGAAAAAGAGAAATTGTATTAACTGAAAAATAAGCTAGTACATTTAGTACAAAGAAAATAAACTTCAAAACATGCCCTAAGGGCTTACAATAGCATACATGTGGAGATAATTTCTCCTTTCAGTACCTCCTCTCAAACTCCACTCCGAACTGCCTTTTATAATGCCAGAAATCTCCTTAAATAGACCCCGGAGGGTTAAGGACTAGGAGTAAATTCTAGAAAGTGCTAGTAGGCATCCACCAACCCAATAGAAGGTTCCAAAAGCTATGTTAGAAGTCGGTGCAAATCTAGAAGAATCCAGAAGTGATAACCAAACTTTCGGGAGGCATAACTTTTGAACCGTAGCTCCAATTGATAAACCGTTTACATTTTCAGAAAGCTCTTGAAGTGCTCTATAGCCCTATGGATGAGCTTTGTTCGTCCCCCATTTTTTGGCCCTTTTAGAGGTCATTTAATGCCCCTAACCTGAATTTGAAGCATTCTTAGAAGGTCTCCAAAACCCGAAAAATTGCAATAACTTTCAAACCGTGGGGCCTTTTGACCTGATTCTTTTTTTGGAATGCTCTAAATTATAATTACATTCATCTAGCCAATTCACACCTTCTAGTTTACCAAAATGATGGCCCAATTACATGCTCCTATTTTTTCAGGATTTTCTAGCACACTGATAGTGGAATTGTGAGAGTTGGAACCTTTATTTGACCCAAATGGGTGTCCAAAAATGAAAACGCATGAAACAAAAACTAAGTCTAAGTACATTTTTTTTGGGGTGACATAGGATTGCCCTTATACCTCTGGATATTCTTGCATCAGACACCTAGGGTAGATTGAAAAGTGACCCTGTCACTTTATGAATGGTAGAGGAAATCCCAAATGGGAAACCTAAGCTGCTAAAATCCAAGTTGAGTCCTCGATCGGTCATCCTTTCCATTTGACCAAATACTCTTCATACTACCTATTTCTGGTACTCCTACCCACACGATGATCTAGAATGTCTTCTATCTCCTCCTTCTTAGAAGCAGGAATTAGACATGGCTCTAACACCAGCTCCTCATTTGCACCATCATCATGATACTCTGTTAAATCTGCAATGTTGAAAATGGGAGAAATGTGAATACCATCTGGCAGCTCCACTTCATATGCATTTCCTGAGTCATGTTTCTTCAAAATTTTGCAGGGGCCAAATTTCTTCATTTTCAGCTTGTTGTAAGTACCGGTTGGAAATCTCTCTTTTCATAAGTGCACCATGACTAAATCTCCTACTTGGAATTCTTTATGTCTTCTCCTTTGATCAGCCCTAGCTTTATACTCTTGATTCATCTTGGTAATGTGTGCTTGAACCTCATCATGTAGACACTTGATATGTTCAGCAAATTCCTCAGCTTTAGCACTTGTCCTCTCCCCTTGTTCTATCTTCCTCAGCTCTAGTGTAGTCCTTGGGCTACTCCCATATACAATTTGGAATGGTGATTTTCCAGTACTCCTATTTACAGATTTATTATAAGAAAACTCTGCCTGTGGTAGAATCAAATCCCATTCCTTGGGCTTATCCCCAACTAAACATCTTAGCAAATTGCCCAGACTTCTGTTTACCACTTCTGTTTGGCCGTCAGTTTGTGGGTGATGCGTGGAACTGAATTTCAAGTTGGTTCTTAACTTTTTCCACAATGTCCTCAAGAAATACCCCACAAATTTAGTATCTCTGTCAGAAACTATACTCCTTCAAAGACCATGTAGTCTTACCACCTCTTTGAAAAACAAGTCCCTTTGTGTCCTCGGCAATCCAAGAACAAAATCCATACTTATGTCCTCCCATGGCTTTGATGGAACAGGCAATGGCTGATATAGTCCAGTATTGTGGCTAAATCCCTTAGCAACTTGACAAACTTGATAACTCTGTACAAACCTTTTCACATCCTGTGACATTTAAGGCTAAAAATAATGTCCTCTCAAAATGGCAATGGTCTTATCTCGACCAAAATATCCTGCCATCCCTCCATTGTGTTTCTCCTTAATCAGATTTTCCCTCATGGAACTCCTTGGAATGCACAATTGACTACCCTTGAACAACATGCCATCCTGAATCAAATAGTCTAACTACTTGGTTCTATCTATAGCAACAGGTTCTTTACAAGCTTTCCATGCTTCAGCAAAATCAGGATCCTCGGGGTACAAATTCTTGAGTTCATCAAACCCAACTACTTCAACCTGCATTACTGTAAACAACAACTATCTCCTACTTAGTGCATCTGCAACCCTGTTAGATTTTCCACTTCTATGCTTCAACACAAATGTATAGCTCTGCAAGAACTCTACCCACTTCATATGCCTCTGATTCAATTTACCTTGGCTATTAGGTACTGTAATGCGTGATGATCAGTATACAAAACAAATTCCTTTGGCAATAAATAATGCCTCCATTTCTTTAAGGCCTGAACTATTGCATAGAACTCTTGATCATAAACAGAATACTTCTTCTTTGCATCATTCAATTTTTCACTAAAATATGCAATAGGCTTACCTTCTTGGCTTAATACAGCCCCAATAGCACTGCCACTAGCGTCACAATCCACTTGGAACACTTTTCTAAAATCTGGAAGTGCCAACACAGGCTGTTCTGTCACCTTCTTCTTTAGTAATTCAAAACTTCTCACAGCTACTGCAGTCCATTTGAACTCTTTTCTATCCCCTTTTATTATATCAGTTAGGGGTGCACATATGCCACTAAAATTCTTAATAAACTTCCTGTAGAAACTAACCAGACCATGAAATGATCTTACCTCAGTAGCAGACCTTGGAGTAGGCCATTCCAAGATGGCTTTTACCTTCTTTGGATCCATTTGAGACCTTCAAGTGATATAACAAACCCCAAATAGACCAACTCCCTTTTTGCAAAGATACACTTCTTCAGATTAATTAACAGTTTCTCTTCCCTTAGCCTTTCAAGGACACTACGAATATGCAATAAATGTTCTTCCAAAGTCTCACTGAAAATTAAAATATCATCTAAATAAACAATAACAAATTTTCCCAAGAACTTCTTAAGTACCTCATTCATGAGCCGCATGAAGGTGCTTGGGGCGTTCGTCAATCCAAAGGGCATGACTAACCACTCATAAAGACCCTACTTGGTCTTGAAGGTTGTTTTCCACTCATATCCTTCTCAAATCCATATCTGATGATAGCCACTCTTGAGATCTATCTTTGTGAAGTACTGAGCTCCACTCAAGCAGTCCATAAGATCATCCATCCTTGGCAAAGGAAACCGATACTTGATGTTTATCCTATTTATAGCTCAAGAATCTGTACACATCCTCCACTCTCCATCCTTCTTTTGTGTGAGTACTGCAGGTACTACACATGGACTCAGACTCTCTCGAATCAAGCCCTTCCTCAACAGCTCTTGAACCTGTCTATTTAGCTCCTCTGTTTCAGCAAGAGTCATCCTGTGAGCAGCCTTGTTAGGAAAACTAGCTTTTGGAATTAGATCTATCTGATGATTGATTTGCCTTACTAGTGGCAATCCATCTGGAACATTATCAGAGATAATATCTCCAAATTCCCCTAGTAAATTTGAAACTTCAAGTGGTATTTCACTACTACCTTCTTTATCTTTCCTAGGAATCAAAGCATAGCACATATGCTGATGTTTCATGCCATCTAAAAACTTCCTTTCATCAACAAAACAAATCCTAGTACTGCTACATACCTTTTCACCTTCCTTTTTCATGGGCTTCAATTTTTGGCAAACTCCATCCTTTGTCAGAGAGTATGTTTTTGCATGCCCATCATGTACTACATGTCTATCAAACTGCCATGGTCTACCCAACAATAGATGGCAAACATCCATCGAAATAACATCACAGAGAACTTCATCATGGTAACTCCCAATTTTGAATTTCACTAAACATTGTTCACATACCAGGACCTTATGATCATCTTTTACCCAAGCAATCCGATAGGGCTGGGGATGTTTCTCCCTCTTGAGCTTCAACTTAGAGACCATCTCTTCTGATACCAAGTTATCAGTGCTACCACCATCAATGATCATATCACAACATTTATCCTCACACTTGCATCTGGTATGAAAAAAAATCCTCCATTGTCTTGGTTCAATCTCACCACTTAGTAGGACTCTTTCATTTACCAAGGTCTCTCCTCTTTTTGCATCCTCTGAATGTGATGATTGTGCATCCTCATCCACATGAGCAACCCTAGTTTGGCCCTCAGCTCTCCTATCTGTCCTTCCTTGTCATTGAGGGCATTCAAAGGCACGATGACCTTCTTCATTGCAATGGAAACAAGTACCACAGAAGTCATCTCTTCCTTGTCCACATCCTCTACCTCTTCCTCTCTGATTTCCAAAGTCTTGATCATGGGAGCAATTGAAACCCTCATTCCTTTGGTTCCTGCTAGTAGCCACATATTCATTTTTCTTTTGGGTTTCATTGCGGCCTCCAAATGATCTACCACTTCCCCTTCCTCCTTGACTACGCCCTCTTTGTCTTCCTTCAAAACTTTTATTCAACTTCTCTTCAACTCGTAGGGCAAACTGGTATGCCTCTTCAACGCTGGTCATTCTTACCAGACTTAATTCCTTCTGGATGCTAGGTCGCAACCCACTGATATAATGAGCAACCTTCTCCTTATTTGCTTCGGCATGCCCTGCTCTAATCAAGAGTCGGTAAAAATCCTCTATATATTCTTGGACTGATCTTCCTACTTGCTTTAACCCATGCATCCTCTTAAACAAATCAAGCTCGTAGTCCATAGGAATGAACTGCTTCTTCAATTTGTCCACCATGCGATCCCACCTTGTGATCTTCTCCTTTCCTCTTCTATTTCTTTCCAATTGGACCTCTTGCCACCAGATTTTGGCATGGCCTTTCAATTTGGCCTTTGCAAACTTAACCCTATCTGGGTCCCTGATATCCTCATACTCAAAGTATTCTTCCAGTTCATTGATCTAATCGATCAACTCATCTGGTTTCAAATTTTCTGAAGATACACCCACTTCAATTGTAGGTCTTTTCCCAAACTTATTAATGGCCCTAAAAATCCTTTCCTCTGCATGATTTAGAACTTTCCCATCAAATTCCCCTTCTGGTCCAATTTCATCTTCTTCGTTGTCATCTTCACTTTCATCACCTGCAGCTACAGTTGTTCCTCTATAGAGCTCCTCCTGCAATGCTTGTACCTGCCTTTGGAGGGCTCTAACCTCCTCAAGATTAATAGCTCTGGCCCTTTTTCCACGCTCTCTACGTGGAGGCATCTTGTTAACTCAAACCCACAACCACATAGTCCTGGTGCAAACTGCCTCACAGTTGGCGCTCTGTCTACACACTCAGGAAAACCAGCTCTGATACCACTTGATAGGGACACAACCCAAGAACAGAATGGACAAAACAGAAAAAGGGAAATTGTATTAACTAAAAAATAAGCTAGTACATTTAGTACAGAGAAAATAAACTTCAAAACATGCCCTAAGGGCTTACAATAGCATAAATGTGGAGATAATTTCTCCTTTCAGTACCTCCTCTCAAACTCCACTCTGAACTACCTTTTACAATGCCAAAAATCTCCTTAAATAGACCCCGGAGGGTTAAGGACTAGGAGTACATTCTAGAAAGTGCTAGTAGGCATCCACCGACCCAATAGAAGGTTCCAAAAGCTATGTTAGAAGTCAGTGCAAATCTAGAAGAATCCAGAAATGGTAATCGAACTTCCAGGAGGCATAACTTTTGAACCGTAGCTCCGATTGATGAACCGTTTACATTTTCGGAAAGCTCTCAAAGTGCTCTATAGCCCTATGGACAATATTTTCTTGTACCCCATTTTTTGGCCCTTTTTGAGGTCATTTAATGCCCCTAACCTGACTTTGAAGCATTCTTTGGAGGTCTACAAAACCTGAAAAATTGCAATAACTTTCAAACCGTGGGGCCTTTTGACCTCATTCTTTTTCTACAATGCTCTAAATTACAATTACATTCATCTAGCCAATTCACACCTTCTAGTTTACCAAAATGATGGCCCAATTACATGCTCCTATTTTTTTTGGGATTTTCTAGCACACTGATAGTGGAACTGTGAGAGTTGGAACCTTTATTTGACCCAAATGGGTGTCCAAAAATGAAAACACATGAAACAAAAACTAAGTCTAAGTACTTTTTTTTTTGGGTGACACAAGATTTCCCTTATACCTCTGGATGCTCCTGCATCACTAGCCAAAGCTACTTGAAGAAAAAGCAAGAATGCCTTGCATCAAATGAGCTAATTATTTAAGATTTTACATATTGATGTAGAGGATGTTTACTTTAGGATTCATGCCTAAAGTAGTAGAAGTGCTAAAGTCCCAAATCAGTCACATGCAAGGTGACAGAGGGAAAAATTCAATGAACTTGTGAAAGCTACACCTGCATGTTAAGATGCTAATAAGTCTTTGACATTGTTGTCAAAGAGGGAGAAGATGAGAAGTAGACAACAGATTAATAGCATTTGATTGAGAAGTTGTGAGAAGCTGATCAAATGAAGACAGAGGGAGAAGTTGATCAGAATAGTAGAAGATGAGCAATATAGAGGGAGAAACACAAAGAACAAGGATACAATAGCTAAGAGGGAGAAGCAAAAATGAAGCAATCAAGATAGTAGAAGGAGATGTGAAATTACAATTACTTTTTGGCATTTGACTTACTATTCTAACATAGTTAGCATGTGGTTGAATAGTTTAGTCTGATGGTTGATCAGTTTAGTTTCCCATCAATGCCAAAGAGGGAGATTGTTGGAAATCTGATTGAAAAGCTCATTGTTGAGGATCAAGGAGGGAGATTGTTGCAATGAACGAAGATTTTTGTTAAAAGAATGTTTTCAATCATTGTCTTTTCATTGATGTCAAACTTGCTATCTGTGGGAATGACATTTTCTTATAAGATCCAAGTACTATCACTTAGTTGATTCATGAAGAGGATTTGATCAACAAGATGTAACAAGAGCACCTAGGAGAAAGGTTGAGTTATGATGTTGTAATGAAGTGCAAGTATCAATTAAGTCAATGGTTAAATGATGTATTGATAACATACTTAAAGATACAGAGGTTAGTCACACTTAGAAACATTGGAAGAAGAAGTTGTAACAAGGTTGACTGCAAAGCTTAAACTAAGATCATTAGTGGGTACCAAGCAAGTTAGTTGAAGCTGCAAAAATTCTAAGTTGGAGCCAAGTAATAGGAAGTTCTAGTGTGTGCCAAATGATCTTTAGATGTTGAACATTAGGAAAATATTAGTTGGTGCCAAGTGATCTTCAAGTGCCAAGCATCAGGAAAAACACAGTTGATGTCGAGTAACACAGTATGTGTTGAGCATCAGTATTTCAATAGTGTCGAGCTACTACATTATTTCAAATGACAAAATTCACCAAATTTGAGAAGAAAAAGTGGTTACCTTGAATTTTGTGAACAAGTTGAAAGATAAGGATGACGAGATAGTGGCATAAAAATCTATGTATACCATTTTTGGGTGATTTCAAGAGGATTATTCAAGAAGTTTCTAAAGGAAACAAAATATAGGTTAAATGCAATGAATCCTACCTAATCCATATGAATTGAAATTAAAGGATGGAAGAATTGAGTGGGAAAAGAACTCCAAGACTTCTATTTAAGGAGTCATAGACCAAGAAGCAAATGTTGCTGATACTGTTGCTACTGAAGAGCCAAATCTACGAAGTGATTGTAAGGGTGTCAAAGAAAAGACATCTAGAAGAAAGAAGAGCATAGAGGATCTACTTCTACAAGTGGTCATGAAGAGATGATTGCACTATTACATTGAGCATGGAGACTCAAGGAGAACAAGCTCGAAAGGAGGGCAAGTTGTCAGAGTTGTAGAGATTGAAGGCCAGGTAATGGTATGAGCTAAGAAGTGATCTGAGATCTACAAGTTAAGTTGTATGTTGTAGTCAAGTCAAAGATTTTCCAATACTCTCTAGCAATTGTATTAGATATGGAAAAATCCTATGGACTTATGTTGGCCTAACAGCCATTTGTAAATCCTTTAACAGGTGACATTCCAAGTGAATGTTCTAAATTCCTCTAACTAGGCTCACTTCTAATAGGGTGGTTAAATCCTCTAACAAGGTCACATTTAGCAGTGTGTTGTAAGTCTTTATCAGGGTAGGTCTTTCATAGGGCATCACTTCAAAAGAGTGAGAATTGAGTAGCATGTTATTGGTGGTTTTTCCCAAATTAGGTTTCCATGTAAATCACTGTGTTATGTGTTGATTTCTTATGTGTTATGCTTGCATGTTGATTTATAGTAACTTGTTGATTAGAAAAGTTAAAGCTCGGATGAATAAATGATTGAATGGGCTCACTATACTTAGTGAAAAGTTTGAATAGGACATTTGGACCTCAAATAACTGATTCACCCCCCCTCCAAGTTATTCTAAAACATTTCTAATAGATAAATCTCCTAACAAAAACCTTACTTTATTGTAAGTGTTAAATCCTGTAACAAGGTGAGACCTAATAGTCTCTTAAGCTTTTGACATGGTAGACCCTTCACAGGGTAGATCATATTATATGATCAAACATTATAACCTTAATTGGTTAACTTTATTACTACGGTAGTGAAGATATGTGGGTGTCATCTCCACCCCAGTTTTACCTTCAATTTGGAGCAATTTTGGGTAACAAATATTATGCTATGTGTTTTACTTTAATGCATGTGATTGATCAAACTTATATGTTACATCATATTTACATTACTAGTTTTACATGCACAAGTTATTGATAGATGTGGATGAATCTATGAAAAATGAAAAGTGTTTTAGATTGTGATTCATCCCCCCCTCTCAGTATCTAGTTTATCTTGTTTATTCCTCCATCAACCAATATATACAACTTTCCAAACCAAATCTTTTCAAAAAGTCCTTCTAGTGCTTAGTTTGTGATAAGAAAATACCTACATTATTTTGCACAATCTACAAACACGAGAAATACTTCATCTCACAATTCATGCTCATCTCAAAATCCTTCTTTGTTTCATTAGAAAATGCTTCACTTGATTCATCATCTCCTCCAAAGAATATAACATCCAAAAATACTTCAATAATTAGTAAGCCATTCTCAATTTTCTTCAAATACAAGTTACTATCTGCAGTACCTTTAGAAAATCCCAATTTTGCCAATATTTGTCCAACCTCATATACCTAGCTCTAGGTGCTTGTTCCAAACCATGCAACACTTTCTTCAATTTAAAGACTATATTTCCTTCCTTTTTCAAAGAAAATCCTTTAGGTTTCTCAATATAAAATTCTTCAAGTTTTCCATTTAGAAATGTTAACTTTACATCCATATGTTACACTTTGAATTTCTTGCTATCCACATATGAAAAAACATATTAACTACTTCTATTTTATCAATTGGTGCAAATGTTTCCTCCTTATCAATACCTTCTTGTTGTAAATAACATTTACATACTAGTCTTGCTTTATTTCTCACAACCTCACCTTGTTCATTCATCTTATTTCTAAAAACCCATTTAGTTCCTATAATGTTCTTGTCTTTATGTCTAGGAACTAATTCCCATGTATCATTCTTCTTAACTTGATCTAATTCTTCTCTCATGGCTTGAATCCAAAAGTCATCTTTACTGGCTTCATCTACACTTTTAGGTTCTACTTGAGAAATTAAACATAGTTCTTCTCTTTGTACCTTATTTCTTGTTATCATACCTTTGTCATTGCTACCAACAATCAATCAACATGATGATTCTCTATTAGGTTCTTGTTACATGTCACTTTCTTGTGTCAGCTCTAGGTTCACTCCTTGTCTTTGCTTTCTATTCCACTATGTGCATAACATTCTACAAATTTGTATTGGTTTCATTAAAAAAACTCATCATTCTCTTGATTCTCCTTTAGATTAGTTTCTTCATCAAAATCTTTATCAATTATTCTTTCTTTAATTCCAAACTTCTCATCAACTCTAGCATTTGTGATCTCAACAATAGTCTCAGTTCTTTGATTAAAAAGGAAAAATGGATAGTTTACAAGAAGACTTTAGATTTTTTTAACTCTATTGATAAATAAGCATAATCCTTTAGAGGATCTGAAGCATTTTGGTGAGAAGATAAATAAACTAATGGAACATTTTGAAGAAATTATGAGTTCCTTAAATGACAAGAAGGCCATGGTTATGAATGCAAATATTGACCAGGACAAAGTTTGTAATGAAGAAACTTTGACTAGCTCCTATGATTTTCCGTGGTTAGTAGACATTATGAAAGAAGATAGGGTACAATGTGATTAAACCCAAGGAGGGTACTTGTTAGAGAGGTAAAGGGTTGGATTGAATATCTTCACTACCACATATAGTAGGTGCAGCCCAAGCTCCAACATACAAGAGGCCTACATCTGAAGATTCCCCAATAGGCTCTTCTCTTGAGAGGAAAAGGGTGGATGATTCCATTTTTCCAAGTGAGTCAACAACAAAAAAATTGATGTAGTCTGGTATTCATGGAGATATTGTTGTCACATCTATTGAGCTCTAGGAAGGAGTACCTAAGGAGCCTCCAACACCCACCATGGACCTTAGTATAAAGGATTTCAAAGGAAAAGAGTTGGATCCTATTAAAAGAAAAACTTGAGATAAATTTTTGGTTGATGACAATTTTGTAAAGTCTAGGGATTTTTTTCAATTTTCTTGGAGAGAATTTTTTTTAAACTTTTGAGAGAACATGTGAGAAAAGGCATGCAAAAAAACTTGATAAAGATGAATCTTTTATCAAGGAAGAAATAAAGAGATAAATTTTGGAAGAGTTTAATAAGATTACCCTTTAGAAGGGAAGAAAGATGATACAAGAGGTAGGGGTCATGATTTTTTTTTGAGTGTAACCTTGTTGATACAATGGTTTTTGATGCAATCAAAATAGAGACCAAAACTACCTATGGGATAGAGGAGTAGACCTAATCAGACTCAAATGGTGTGGTGTATAGTGATGATTGTGTTGCCCATAATATGGTCAATTTAGCAAGGGGATATATCTAGAAAATTGAAGATTATGACACCGATCTTATTGGAAATTTGGTTGTTAGGAAGGTAGGTGAAGCTTTAGGGGTTGAGATTATAGACATAACTCTTCAAACTATAGGTTTTTTTGAAGCCACAGCCTTGAGAAAATGAAAATTATGTATGAGCTTAGGCTAAAATGTGAAAGGCTCATGGAAGCTTATGATGTAGAAAAGAAAAGGAATATTGAATTGATGGGGAGATTTGTATAATATGGAAAATAGGTGTCTCAACTTATGTAAATTAGGGAGTCATCTCAGAGACCAATTACATCATCACTCACATCACCACCTATTTCAAGCCCCATTGTTAAAATTCCCCCATCCCCAATAATACCTAAAGAGAAATTTAGTTAAGGATTGGAAGAAGAAAAGGTCAAGATCACACCCTTAGGGATAAATATTGGATAAAATACATGAAATAATATTGCATTTCATTAAAAAGATAAATAAAAGAATTCTTTACTATTGGGTATCTAATTTTTTTAATATTTCAATTTTTTAAAGAGGATAAGACTCAACGAGAGAAAATCTTAAATAAATAGATTGGCTAGAAAAATGAGATGGATGTGATCTCTTCAATGGCCAAGGAACAAGAAAATGCAGAAGATTTAATTGAGAAAACATATAATTGTGTTGTAGATTTTCTAGAATTTTCCATCAACTAAGAGTCTTTGTAGAGGGAAAAAAAGTCTTTACTTTTTGAATATATCAATAGGAAATTTGATCTTTTTCCTTGTATTTTAAAAGATGCAAAAACATTGAAGGCTCATGAAGAATGGGTGAAGGAGTTAAATGTGTTGGAAACTATAATTGGAACACTTGTTATTGTTGGAAATAATAATGGGAAAGTGAGTTCTGGGGGTGGGCTGGGGGGGGGGGGGGGGGGGGGTGTGGTGGGTGGGTGGGTGGGGGGTGAATCAACACTTAACACTTTTGCCTCTAAATCATATCACCAACATCCATCTCATAACTTAACATGTAAACTAAAATAGCATAACATGTATCACATCCACAACATAAAGTAAATAACACATAAAATGGTAAATTGGTTACCCATAAACCCTCCAATGAGAAAGAAAAACTAGGGTGGGGATGGTACCCAAAAATATTCACTACTACAGTTGTAAAGTGTGGCCTATTGTGGCTACATTGTGTTTGAGCATACTCTATGATCTACCCTATCAAAGGTATAATCTATGATCTCACCTTGTTAGAGGATTTGAACTTACAATAAAGCAAGAACTCGGTTAAGAGACTTAAAAAATCCTCTTAGGACTGCTCAGTTAAGAGATTTAATTTGTATCACCTATTAGAATGACTCAGCACCATTATCCTTTATTTAGCACATTTCTTCTTGATGCCAAATCTTATCCTTACTAATTAAACCTTTATCCTCCTTATCAAATATGTCTACTCTATCCTTTCACTTCTATACTTTATTCTTCTCAAACTGATTCTTCAATGCATAGCTCTGTCAGCCATCTTAGCCACCATGAATGCTCTCTTTACTCTTAGCATTCATCTCCTCATACACATATAAACTCTCTAGGGTTTCCTTTGTTAAATAACCATTGGTGGGGATGGATTAGGTAAGAATAAAAAACTGTGGTTGATCCATATTGCCACCTTAAGCTTCCCTTTTTTGATTGGTTTCATGTACAACATAGGGATTCATAATATACCTTTATACTTATGTCTCATAATCATAAAATATTATTATGTCTACCCTAAAATGGTTTACATAGAAGTTTGTGTCATTACAAACAACTATGCCAAAAATTGTTCACTCGACATCTAAAGACTCTGATGCTCGACCTTCACTGTGCTCCTAATATTGTAACTTAGCGTCTGTATAGCTCAACACTCTCTATTTAGTTGGCACCTAAATCACTCAGCATGTATAGTTTTCTTAGCACTAATTATCCATATTTCTTGGCATGTATTTACTAGCAACTTATGCTCAGCATGCTTTCATCACTCAGCTCCCATTGATTGCTTAGCTTACTCTGATCACTTAACATACACTAAATGCTCGACTTGTATTGCAATTCTGCTAGATTATGACTAAGTGTTCTATCACTATCTTGTCAAAACCAATACAATATTAAAAATCTCCCCCTTTGACATGAGTGGAAAAAACACTTTGTCATGGCATATACATTTTTCAATTATGCATAAGTCAGAGAATATATTTTTTGTTACTAGGCTCATATAGAGAACTTCAAATTTTTAAAATTTTGTAAAATTCTTGTGTCTCCCATACTTTATTACTCCCCCTCAGTACATGATTTGTTTATGTTTCTTCACTAATACTCATGCTTAGTAGATATCTTCCTTGACAAAAATTTTCCTTCAAAATTTCATAATCCCCCTTTTTGACACTTATGTCATTTGGGTTGTACACTAACTGTGTGTTTGTCCAAAAATGGCTTGTGAAGCTCCATGATTATCTTCAAATTTGCATCCCATTTGTTGTGTGCTACATCTAGAGATTGAAACTGTATGTCTAACTAGGCAGCAAGGTCAACTAAGCCATCATTAGTTGAAAGATGAGAATATTTTTTCATCAAATTTTCTACATAGGCTAGTTCCTTATGCAACACTTCCATGAGAGGAGTTAGCATTGATTAGATATTGATCAAAGTATATAGGATATCAACATCTTGTGCTTGCAACTTGACAACCCTACTTTGAGTCGACAGTATCCTCTAGAAATGTATCTGACAATGAGTAAGAGATAGCTTAATAGTACTACTTGTGAGTTGTAGATCTCCCTACAGCTGGTCAATAGCCTTGTAGGTTTCCCATGTGAATAATTCAAATTTCATAACTTAGTGTATAGAGAGAAGATGTTCTCTAACATTGTCTTCACACTTTCCATCTTGGTTGCTAGATCAACCTATCTAAGTGCAATAACACGAGATATCTTTTCTAATATCTTGGTATGAAACTTTCTTTCTAACCATTCTAATAATTTGACATTAGAATCCAGGTCTTTATCCTTTATCTTGTCCATAATAGTGAAAAGTTTCTTTATGATAGCCTTATTTTCATTTAGTTTTGGGAGGTTGAAAGCATCAAAGAATATGTCTTTAATGTCATGTAAGACTTTCTTTTACTTGTATTCCCTCCTCAATATTTCTTGGTTCTTTTTCCTTTGAAGATCTTCCTATAGAATACTCATTTCTTCAATAGTGATCTTGTGTTTAAATCAAAATATGGGAGCTCAATCACTTCATCTAAAATTGCATCCTCAAATGATGTAACTTCAACACTCTTGGGTGTGCTAGAACTCAACTTTGATATTTTTTTTGGTGTATCCTAGATACTCGACCTCTGAAGAGTTTGACTACTAAGAGGAGATGTAGAAACTAGCAATGTGACCAGTGTCTATATAGCAATCTATTCCTCAGGATTAGAAGTCAAATCCAACTCTTTAATCCTATCATCTTCCTTCTGTACTTCACCCTATTGTGGTGGTATAGTTATATGGCTTGCTTCCTGACCTATGTGAACTTTAGTTCCATCTTTCTCAATAGTTACTACTACTAATAAGCCTAAACTTTATAGGCTTGGAACTAATGTGTCTACATGTTGTGCGTATCCTCTTTCATTTGAAAAACAACTGTGGGAATTATAGATGGTCTATATAGCAATCTATTCCTCAAGATTAGAAGTCAAATCCAACTCTTCAGTCCTATCATCTTCCTTCTATACTTCACCCTATTGTGGTGGTATAGGTATATGGCTTGCTTCTTGACCTATGTGAACTTTAGTTCCATATTTCTCAATAGTTACTACTACTGATAAACCTAAATTTTGTAGGCTTGGAACTGATGTGTCTACATGTTGTGCTTATCCTCTTTCATTTGAAAAACAACTGTGGGCATTATATATGGTGTTACTCATGTAGTTTCTTGTTGTTCCTAGTTTATACTTTGATCTTGTGAGAGATCCTATGAGTTATTGTATTTCACCTCTATAGTAGATGAGGACACATTTTTTGTATCTTTTGGTTTCTCCCCTCTAGATACAAGTTCTTCCTTTTGAAATTCATCAACTCTCACCAATATAGGATTTGTGCATAACATTGCTGCATTGGTAGAGTCTTGTAGGATTTTCTTCAAGTCATCCTCAGTTAAAGTATTCACATTATGTACTAAATTATTAGAAAAATCCTTCATAATAACAACTAAGTCCTATTAAATTTCTTTATCTATATGTGGAGGACTAGTACTTGAAACTTGTACATATTGTACATCTTATTGCTCATCTTTAGTTGCGGCCTCCTCTATTGTTTCTTTAGTACCTTCCACATCAACTTCCTGGACTGGGTTTTCATCCTTTTTTTTCTCTCCTTCCACATTCTTCTTAAATTCTTGCATTTCTTTCTTACCTTTTTCTATGAGTGTTGGAGTAGATAACCCACCTATTGATTTCCAAATTAATGTACTTTGGTTGCCACATCTTCTATATTCTTCTTCAAGATATGGAAAGCTCTGTATTTGAGGGAAAATTTACTTTTATTCTTTTCCATAGCTTTAGCAATATTCCTTTTATCTAATTTTGGCATAACTTGGGCTAGTGTTGTTTCCCTAATTTGTCTCTCATTTTTTAATCTATATTGTCATTTATGCTCAACTCTGTTATATAGACTTTTGAGTAAAGAGTTGGAAATTTCTAGAGTTTTTTTGAATGTAGCCATCATGTCATATATGGTCTCCTCAAATTTATTTTTATCAACTTTTCCTAACTTCTCAAAATCTACATGTGTGAAACTAGATAAATCCACATTTGTAGTAATGTTTTCACAAAATTTATCAATATCTCATCTAACTCGATATTCTCCTCATGTGAATCCTTTTGAGGTGTCTACTTCTTCCTCAATCTTTTGTAAGTCTTCTTAGCAAGATCACTCGACTCTACTATGTCATCTACTCTTTTTCCTTTAGGCTTTGTCACTTCTACAGCCTTAACAACTGCTACCCTTGTGCTTGACCTAGTTATATGTACAACTAGCTTTTGTTGTACCTTCTTCACAAGCTTCTTAGTTTTCTCCACTATTTGATCATTTTCTTTCCTCTTCTTGGTCTTTTCTTTGGGTGCTTCCTTAGCTTCTTCTCCATTTACACCTTCTACATCTTCACATAGGCCTTGATTTAATTCTAATGGGGCTTTTCCTTGTTTTTCCTCTTCATCATCTTCTTCTTCTTCCTCTTCTCTGTCTTCACCAAATCTCTCTTTTAGCTTCTTAACTAGTTTGTCTGTCTTTCTAATAATTGTAGCCATCTTTAGATCAATTTTAATCCTAGAATTGGCTTCCTCGTAGTTTCCAAATGAGGTTGCACTCTTGTCAATGTCTTCTACTAATAAAGTTACTATTACTACAAAGGCTTCATCCAGATTGATCTCATATGGCAAGGGTTTTAGCCATCTAATCCTAGGTATTGCTGCTTGCACATATGTGTGATATGCATCCACTAGGAAATTTTTTTTATCATAATATTGTTACACTAAGGATATAGGGATCCTCAATCTCTATTTCATGGATTTCTTAAAATCCTCAAAATAACTACTCATTATTTACTCAAAGTTGTCTCCAAGTTGCTCAATAAATTTTTAAATCTACTACAAAATTGACCTATTAGTCTTCCGAGAAATTTGACCAAAGGTTGGGAAGCTTTTTGCACATAAAATAATATGCAAACAAGTAAAGAACCAAACTTGCATAGGATGCACTTTTAGCTTTCTTGATGGCCTCCAATTTTTTTGATAACTATTGTAGTTGTAACTAAATAAGGTGATAGGAATGGTCTCTCTTTACTATCTTATAACTCAAATCCATAGCCATATATGAAACACTATTTAGTCGGCTAGACTGAAAAAACTTGTGAGCTATCACTCTCACTACAAAAGAAACCAGGGGATCAAAAATAGTGTCAAAAAGACATCCCTATCTTATGCCACATGACACTTGTACTCTTTTCAATGGTTTCATTTCCATCACTTCTCATACTCTTAGGTCTATCTAGGGTAGGGTACCTTGATACTTAGTTTATAATCCTCTTTGTGATCTTATTTGGTCCACCTTCCAACCAAATATAATTGTCATATATGCATCTCAAAACAATTCAAATCCATTTGGTCTTGAACATTTAAGAAAAATCTAGGGCACATGTTAACACTTTTCATTCAACAATTTTATTCTCTTCCCTCAAAATTCCATTGTCACATAGCTTACTATAGGCATATCTTATTTTCATATCACCTCTCCAATCTTTCTAGTATAGCAAAATCTAACATCTTGGATCATGAGAACCTTTAGTAGTATCATAGATAGCACACCAGACAGATTTCCCTTGTATGGAATGTCAGGAATAAAGAAAAATGGGGGTTGTCTAACATTTTTACTTATCAATTGAACATTGAAAACCTCTTTCCCCTTTTTTCTAATAGTTGTAGAAGAGTTGGCTACCATTAAAATAATGAAACTCAACAATAGCTAAATACCTTTCTAATCTTTTGATACTATTTCTTCAATAGGTTTTAGGTCCTTGTAAAACCTAGTGGACTTTATTGCTTTATCTATTTTGATGATGTTATAATGTTTTGAGGACCCTTCAAAACCTATTTTTACCATAATCTAAAAAAAATACCTTTCTAATCCAATGAACAAAGTCGAGTAGCAATTAAATCTAGTTTTTGGACACTTTAATCTTCTTTTGCAATATGTCTTTGTGCTCTTTGCATGCTCTATAAACTTTGGTAAGTGAAAATGAGTCAAAATTTGACTATGTAACCCTTCATATTTGACATTAAATGTTTAGTGCTTACACAACTGTAAGCTCAACTATGATAGGACTTTCAACATACTCAGTTAACATAGTGATCTCAACACTTACTACCATGTCTCCTTAACTCAGCTATAACTACAATTCCTCTCCATGCTTGGCAACAACAGTGAAATCTTCTATCCTTGGCACCAACATAGAAAACAACAAAACTATAGATTTCCTCTACATTATAATCACTAAATTGCATCTTAATTCATGCATTTATGATCTTTTTAGATCTTAGATTCTTGAAAATGATGCATAATACAAGTTTTCAAAAATTAGTCCCACAAATACTTTTTATTGCCTAGATGGGGCGATGTGATCACCTGATCCATTGGATGAAGTGACCTCATCTGAGCTTGATGAACTACACTCTTCCTTCTTTTTCCATGTCTTGTTCATCTATACCTTTACCTTCTTAAAATTGACCTTTTCTTTTTCTTTTTTGGTTTCATTACTCGGTGATGGTGAACTAGTTGGATAGTTTCTACTGACATGACTAGTCTTGAGACAACTAAAGCATGTAGTCTCTTTAAACCATCAGTTGTAGTTGCCTCTAAAATGTGTTCTAATTCAATTCTCATGAATATATCCATATTCTTGACAATAGTGACAAATGTACCTTGTGTTGTGATCCCAAGCATAGGAGTTTCTATTTTGGTGTACCTTTGTATGACTGTTTGATGTCCACTTGGCCTTAGATATGCATTCATGTGCTTTATGTCTACACTTCTAAGAATTGTAGCATTTTTCTTCAAATATCTAAGTTCTTATGCTCTTAGTCTTGCATTGCTTGATGTCCTTGTTTGTTATAGTTGTAGCAATATCCTCTGTAATTTTTCTTGGGGTTCTAGTTTATAATTTTTCTCTTGCAATCATTTGTTATATGACCCAATTTTCCATAATTATGACAAGTAGGTTTGTGGTTCTTACGTTTGTCATTCCTTTGCTCACCACTTTTAGATGACTCTCCTTTCTCAGTATTAGTGTATCCCAATCCAACAATATCATTGTTAAGTTTTGGAGATTTCATCAATTTCTTAAAGTGTTTGATGACCTCACTTGGTTTGTTGAATCTTTCAATGAATTCCTTTTCTGCTCTTAGTTCACTTTTCAGTTAATCATTCTACAACTTTAGAGTTGTGATCTCAATGTCCTTTCTATTAAATTCATGGTTTGTAAGAATTAATTGATTCATTGTATGTTAGCAAGTGTTTATACATATAATGTCTTCTCTTAAATTCTATTAGTTAGTATTATTTTGTCATCTTCAATCATGAATTTGTCTTCGTCAACTTTCTTTTTATGTTCAATCACCATACATAGCAATATTGATTGGATTTCTTGTTCTATTTTGAGATTTTTGACCTCTTCAGTTAGGGCATTCTTCTTTACCATTAGATCTACAACTGTTACATCAAATTCACTTGAGTTTCCATCCTCAAACAATCCATTAGTATCTTCTTCTTGGTATTGAGTGTCATTTTTCTCAATAACCAACTTCTTTCTTCTCTGGAATGAATGCAACAATTTATCTCTTACCTCCCTGAGTTGATGTAGGGGAAGTTGTATTTCAATCTTCTAGTTCTCAATAGTCTTTCCCAACTTGTATACTTCCATCTTCAAAATCTTACCTCCAAAGCTGTAAAAATTTCCTTTCTAGAGAACAAAGCTCAGATACCAATTGTTGAAATACCAATGGGAAAGTGAGTTCTAAGAAGAGGGGGGTGGGGGATGAATGATCACTTCAAAATTTTGCCTCTAAAACATATCACCAACATCCATCTCATAACTTAACATGTAAACTAAAATAACATAACATGCATCACATCCATAGCATAAAGTAAATAACACATAATAGTAAATTGGTTACCCAAAAACCATCCAATGACAAGGTAAAATTCGGGTGGGGATGACACCCACAAATCTTCACTATTGCAACTATAAAGTGCGGCCTATTATGGATACAATGTGTTTGATCATAATCTATGGTCTACCTAGTGAAAGGTTTTCGTTATTAAAGGCTTACAAATATGGTTAGGTCTTACCTTGTTAGAGGATTTAAACTTACAATAAAGCACTTGGTTAAGAGATTTACAAAATCCTGTTAGGACTACTCGTTTAAGAGATTTTCTTTGTATCACCTATTAGAATGATTCAACACCATGACCCTTCAATTAGAACCTTTCTTCTTGATGTCAGATCTTCTCCTTACTGATTAAACCTTGATCCTCCTGATCAAATATGTCTCCTCTATCCTTTCACTTCTATACTATGCTCTTCTCAAATTGATTCTTCAATGCATAGCTATGTCATATCCATTTGAGCTACCATGAATGCTCTCTCTACTCTTAGCATTCATCTCCTCACATGCATACAAACTTTCTATGGTTTTCCTTATTAAATAAACATTGGTGGGGATGAATTAGGTAAGAATCAATGGTCATGGTTGATCCATATTGCCACCTTAAGCTTCCCTTTTTTTGATTGGTTGCAAGTACACCATATAAGGATTTACAATATACCTCTATACTTATCTTTTATTATCATAAAATATGATTATGTCAACCCAAAAATGGTTTACATAGAAGTTTGTTCCATAATAACTTTTCCAAAAATTGTTCACTCAACATTTAAAGACTCTAATGCTCAGCCTTCACTGTGCTCCTAATGTTGAATGTCAACTTTTGAATAGCTTGGCACTCTCTATTTACTCAACACCTAAATCATTTGACATGCATAGTCTACTTAGCACTTGAGTGACACAACACTAACTATCCATGTTGCTTGGCATTTATTTGCTTGCAACTTATGCTCAACATGCTTTGATTACTTGGTGCACACTAATTGCTTGACTTTCTTTGATCACTTAGCATGCACTATGTTCTCAGCTTGCACTATAATTCTTCTAGATTATGACTAAGTCTTTTGTCACTTCCTTGTCAGAACCAATGAGATTAATAATTATATTGTCATTGATGTCAAACATTATTGGTAAGATAGTTTCTATATGAGTAGAGTGTCATATCAAGATGATTGATAAAGAGGATTTGATAAGAAGGATATAACAAAAGGACCTAGAGGACAGGTTGAGTTATGAAGGAATTATAATGAGTGCTTGACTAGTTAGACTTGGACAAGATAATATGATTTTTTAAGCATAACCTAAGTTTATAAGATAGTTTTACTGGAGCCTAGAAGAAGTGATCAAAGAAACACTAAATGCATAGGCTTGACTGAGCAAAAAATAAGAAGATTGAGGAACTTAAAGTTTATGCCAAGTGATGATAGAGTTAACTGAGTGATAGTTTAAGCCAAGGAAAATATAGGGTCAATCAAGTATCAATATTGACCAAGTATTAGAAATTATCTTGGACATAATCGATTAATTCAATGATGACTAAGTGTCAAAACCTAGTATTGGTTGAGGGACAACATTTGACATATTATAATGAAATCTTGATTTCTAACTGACACAATTAAATTCTTGGAATATGGAAAGTGCGTTGAAGGTAAGGATTGATGAGAAGGATTATTTAATACAAGAAAAGGGTTAGGTGAGTGATCAATGGTATAATTTAAAGAGAATATTCTAGAAGAGAAAAAGAAGATGAAAAGGAGACAAAAAGATGGAAGGATTCATTGAATCTGATCAAAACCCTAAGATCTATGGTCGTGTTTAAGTAGAAAAAAATTAGAATTGCTTATTTAAGGAGGTACAAGGGATAAAATTTAAGAGGTTAGCAAAGATAGTGAATAACTTAGCAAGGTTGGAGCAGTTCTTGATTCTTTTGATTGGAAAACTTGAGGAAATAGCTAAATAGTGAAGTGTTGAGATGAAGAGTGATTTCTTGAAGAGTGCCAACCAAATCAGTGATAGAGATTTTAATAAAGGCTAGTCAATAAGTGAACCATTAGACTAAATTTTGATCTATGTTTTCAAAGTGAGTTGTATTTCTTAGATCAACCTATTATTACTTTCTAACAATTGTATTAGTAATGAAATCCTACAACCAAGGTTAACCTAATAGTCATATGTTAATCCTTTAATCAAAGTGGAATTCTAATAGAAAGTTCTTAATACCTCTAACAAGGCCACTCCTAATAGGGTGATTAAATATTTTAACATGGTCACATTTAAGAGTGTATTTTATAACTTTTAACAAGTTTGGCTCCTAATAAAGATCACTTCAAATGAGTGAAAAATTTGGGACATATTATTGGTGGTTTTTCCCAATTGGGTTTCCATACTTAATCCTAGTGTCATACTTTCTTGGATATTATCTGAGATGTTTTACTATTAATATTTTCATTCTAAAATTTTGTTACTATTAGGACATTGGACTGCAAGTTTATGTTACTAGTTATTTTCTATAGAGATTGAGCAAGTAAATGTTTAGATCAGAAGTATTTAAAGTACTTAAAATTTGATTCAGTACATTTGGATGTGAGGATAACTAATTCATCCACCTCTCATTTATTCTAAAATTATTCTTAAAATTGGTATAAGAGAATTGGTGCTTGTAAAGAAAATTTTGAAGGTACTTGACTCTAAAGATCAAAATGTACAAAAAGGACTGCCAAGGTTGAACAAAAAGAACCTCCTTTCATGAAAAAATGTGATGAAGTTTCATCTAGAAGGAATTGGAGAAGGAGCAATACACTATGTGGAAAATGCATATGTAGAGATACCAAGATCTTTGACATCTAAAAAGATGAAAGAGAAGCAAGAACATAATTAGGCTATGCTGGAGATTGCAACAACCCTAAGATATAACAAGTTTGATGACATAAAAGAATGCACTACTACAAATGTCGGATACTATTAGATAAAATATTTTTTGATGATATCATATTTAGAGGACAAGATGCATTATGCAAATCATTTGCAGATGAGATTTAGAAAGAATTTGAAATGTCTATGTTTGTGAAAATCAAATTATTTCTTGGGTTACAAGTATATCACATGAAGCAAGGTATCCATATTGCTCAATCAAAATACATCAAGGAGATATTGAAAACTTTTGGGATGGAGAACTCAAGACCAATCAACACACCTATAGATACATGACATATGCTATATAAGAATGGTGATTCTACTGATGTGAACTAGACATTATATAGATCAATGATTGGGAAACTCCGATACGTTGTTCACAGAAAACTTGATATTGTACTTCAAGTTGGAATGATTGCAATATTTTCTGCAAAACCTAAGGAAATCATATGATGGAAGTGAAAAGAATACTAAGATATCTAAAAGGAACTAAGGATTATGGCTTATATTAAAAGAAGAATGAAAAGTTTGAACTGAAAGTGTATACATATGTGGTTTGGGAGGAAAGAGTACACGTAGTAGAGCTTTCTTTCCAGGAAATAGATTAGTTTCATGGATAAGAAAGAAGTATAAGTTCATTTCAAAAACAATAATTGAAGTTGAATATGTACCAATGGTAGTGAATTATTCCAAAATTATGAGGATCAATAAATTGTTGAAAGGACTGAAAGAAGAGCTCACTAATTGTGTTGTTATCTATTGTAACAACACAAACACTATAAACATAAAAAGGTGTTGGAAATATAAGAGGAGTAACTAAGAGGGGAGGAGTGAATTAGTTACCACTAAAATAAATCCCAAATTCCTTAGATTTTAGTACAAAATAGACCATGAAAGACTAAACTTTGTTGATGCTTGGTAAACACACAGAAAATGTTGTAACTCGATAAATACCAAGATTGCTTGGAAACCATTTAACATGAAAATCTTAGGATGTTATCTATGATTACTTATTACTTTAACTTAGTTGCAAGCTCATAAAAGAAATAGCATGAACATATTTGACACCAAGATTTAATGTGGAAACCCAATTTGGGAAAAACCACTTATTGCAACTAGTTACTAATTTTTACTCTTCTGAAGTGAGCCCTGTTAGCAGCCAACCCTGTTAAAGGTTACAAAACACACTGTGAGGTGTGACCCTATTAGGAGTTCCCTTGTTAGAGGTCTTTAGAAACTTCAATAGAAATTCCACCTTTTTAGAGGTTTTACAAATAGCTATTAAGCCAACTCTATTAAGAGATTTAGATCACTACTACAATGGTTAGAGAGTAACAATGACATGACTTGATTTAGATGCAACTAAATTGTTGATTATGTATCTCAATTCTGAGTTATACTTGCTTATACAAACATTTCCAAGTGATCAAGAATATTTTTACTTTGCCTCTTGATGCTCCAAGCTTGCTTGTCTTCTTGAAGTCCTTGTGAATGTATGTTCTTCTTTTCCATGCTTATCCATGCTTGCATCATGATTTCCATAGTGATTAATCATTTTCTCATATACCTTTTCAAAGTGTACTATGTACCTTTCTTCTAAACCTTCATTTCTTCCTCTTGTGCTTTAGATCTAATGACCAAATCATTATAAAGAAAAGGAGTAACACAACCCTTCCACTATCTAACTTTGACATAACCTTGTGAAGTCCACCATTCTAGAAATCTATACCACATGAGGATACATCTACAAAAAATTCATACTTAGTATCAAAAACCAAAGCAATACCTTCATACTAGTATAGATTGTCCCCATACACATGCTTGGAATAGTTTTCACATGACTCTTCATTATTATGTTGTCCTCATCTTTAGATTCCTCAAGCCTAGATACCCTTACCCCTGTCAGTAACTTCTCATCATCATTATGCCATCTTTTTTAGCCTTTCACCATTCCCTTAGTGTCTTCCTTGTTATTTTTTTCTCAATATTCAAGGGACATAAAATGGTACCAACTAGTATCATTATTTCTTCATCAAGCTTTGCTTCCTCTTTTTCTTCATCAGTAACTTCATTCTTTACTGATGTCCTGCATCCTTGAACCTCTCTATCATGAGATTCACTCTTCCCCTTGCAACCTATCAGTTGCCTTCTTTCTCTTGTTTGGTAATAGTAGCAATTGATTAGGTCCTCAACACATCCATTTAATACTTGACCAGATATATATTTTGTGATGAGATATTTAGGTAGATACAATGGGTTATTAATGGTCAAGGTAGATACAGTGAGTTATTGCAATTGAAGGGCACAATACATTTTTAATATGATATTAAGCATGGTGGTTACCCTCTATTTTGTTTGTGGATTCAATCATGTTTGTTCTGGTTTACCTTTAACATTTACAAGTAATTATTTATCATTGCTTGTCTGGTGAAAAGGCTGAGAATGTTGTTAGCATGGTTCAAAGAAGAATGGTTGAGAAGATGTTAGGTTTTTAGTCCTTCAAAAAACAACTTTGTGTAGTACGAGAAATCAATAAATTGCTATGAAATGCTTGTTTTATTGCTTTCAAGTATGATGCAATAAGTCTATGGGTCAATAAACTATTAGGAAATTCTTGTATGGTGGATAATTGGTACATGTAGTCCTACTACTTCTAAGATAATTGATACCTTGAGAGTACCACTCCACTCCTCCCAAAAGGGATTTAGTGCCACAAATTAAAGATCTTGAATGTGGTAATTTATTAAATAGAAATTTATGGTTGCAAAATGATTTATGTTTTTTTTTGCTATCTCAAATAAAGCATACATTTCTCTACTCAATTTGTTCGATGTTTGGGAACACATTTGATATCAATTTAGTTAATAAGTCTCTCAAGAGTTACTTAAAATAAGTTGGGTTACCACTACATTTTGAAATTTAAATATTTAATTAAGTGATGATTTTTGTGATGTGTGAATGTTGATTTGGATATTTTGGGTTACCATTGCATTTGGGAATATAATGATGCATTGTTGTCACAATGTGTTTGGTGAGTTAATTAGTGTGGCCGACCATGCTTGTAAACAATTATTTACTACTTTTTCTGCAACTTATGTATTTATTGCATTGAATTTAGGGACAATGGAAAGCCAATTTCTACAACTATAGAATGGTTGGAAAGAAAGAATATTATTTTCCTTAGCTTACGATCTAATCTACACAACAAGCAATATGTAGACCAGGTAGTAGACATTATTATATTGTCATCCAGATTTATTTGTGTGGATTCTATCATTATTTTCTATTGGAAGGATTGATTCCTTATTGTGGTAGTTATTAGATCAAAAACATTATGAGGCTTCTCTTATTGGAACATCATCTCTCAGAAGAGCACTTAGATGCCATTCAAGATGCTACTGAAAAGCTAGATCGAATTGAAGCGGTATTAAAAATATTCTTTCTTTCTTTTTCCATCAATTTCTTTAGGTACTCTCACGGGTATATAACTGAAATTTGTTGTGATGCAGGTTAAATAAAATATTTTTGACCTCAACATTGATTTGGCTTGGTCATTTTCGGATGAGAATTTGGACAATCTTTTACATAGCTTGAAGAATGTACACTTATTTTAGATAGCCACCTATTTATATTTTGTTTCTTTGGCCTTTCTTGTATTTCAATTGTTGAGCTTGCTAATGATATTCAATACATTTTTTTTCTTATTCTTGTAGGGTCAATTTATAGGAGATTTTGTTAAAATTCTTGGTTTCTTGAAGAATCTTGCATGAAGTGACACCAAAGGTATCATCGCAGAAAGTTGCATATCAATTTGGCTTTAAATTATTTTGACATGAGAACTAATAAGCCAAGGAGTAACTTAGCTACAAGGAAATTTGCACTATCCTTTCTCTCTAATTATTTTGAGTTTGTGAGATGTATATATTAATCATTCATTTATAAATAAAAATCACTTCTGTTCATTGTCACAAGTGATATCAATTATGCAAGTTAATTCTCTCTAAGTCAGAGTCTTTGTAAACAACCAATCTTTTGGCAAGTTATTATAAAGAAATGACGATTCATTTTTCTTTCAAAAATGATTTTATGTACACCCTATCTAACTATGTACGTAGCTGAGTCTTCTTTTTCTTGCATGAGTACTCTCCTTTCTCACTTGAAGATGCACATGGACACGATGCAAGAGATCAAAATTCTTCATTAACTGCATGATACATCACAAAACCAACATGATAATAATTAGTTGATTTGGATGTTATATTCTATAACCATCCTATCCATTATTTTTATTTGTCTGATGTGGACATTTTTCCCCATACATCACTCAAGTGGAGTTGGATTGTTCATGTGAATGATTAGATAGATTCTAGAATATTAAGATAAAGAAAATTTAGATGCTTGTAATAGGCCAGATTGATAAACTATTTGCAGCACCATTAATATAATTATATAATATCCATGCTTTTGTATGTTATTGATTGTTCATGCCCTAAATATGGGATACTGCTACAATTGTGCTTGCATTAAAACTACATGCTCATCTGCATCCACACCTTCAATAAATTAACTGTGCCTTAGATGTGCTATAGATGTGCTTGTATTAAAACTACATGTCTTAGATGTTCCCCACTATCTATATGATGGGTGAATTTCCTAATAGAGTCTTGTGATTTTCAAAGATTTTGGGGGATGGCTCGAGAACCAAGATCCCTTGTTGTCCCACTATATGTGAAATGTCATTAGAGTAGCGAATGGGGGTTTGAGGGCCAAAAATGTATTTGTAGAACACATAGGCCTTTTGGTGTGTCTGAGAATAAAATAGGTTGCTAATATGAATGGTTTATAGCCTAAATGTACAAACACTTTAGCTTTCTTGAGTTTTATGTTTCTTGCATTTCCTTTTCATGTTTAAGATTGGGTTTATTAGGCAGCTTTAATAGAATATAGATTTTAGAGCCTAGTATTAAAGATATTCTAACCTATTGTATTGTTCCTTTATGATTATATATGTGTCTCTATATGTAAAAATATATACTAGATACATTATCTCTATTTTTTCCTTCCTATTTTTGTTGTTTGTACTTCAGTAAAACTTGTGTGGAATATAATCTACAATCTTCTATTTTTGAACCATAATTTACTTTCACATATAAATTTGGGATTCTACCTATCATATATTAGTTTTTCCTTTCATATCAGATATTCTTGTAAATTTATTCATTCATAAGTTTGTCAAATATTGTGGAATACTTGAAGGTTGTGTACTGGCTTTGTACTTGGGTGTTTCTAAAGGTAACATCATTTTCCTTTTGTTAACATTGATTTAATTCATGTTAAGTGAAAATTTCTTGAGTTACTTTGGAATATGATGTATATAGAAGAGGCATTGGATGAAGTGTTGGAGTTTGGAGCTTTTATTGAAATCCTTGGTCACTATATCTCAGTAGGTCATGCAAGTCAAGATGTGGGTTTCAAATGATTTAGCTTATAGTAATTTCAATGATAGAAATGATTATATTCTCACTTAGCTCTCAGCAGTGTTTTTTCAGATAGCTATTGTATAGATCTATTAAATGCTTGTAATTTTCTTGTACCAAGTTTACATTTTGTAGTGTATTTCAAAGGTTAAGGTTGGAGAATTTGTGATTCCTTCACTTAGACTTTTATGGGAAATTATATGTTTGGACAATGAGAAACCTTTTTATAGAGTGAGCAAATATTATTTCCTTAAATTTGAAAATAGTTGAATACTATCATAATATCATTTTTTGAGAACCCTCTATAGTGGGAAGATCATTTTATCAATATGATGTTTGTTATGTTTTACCTTTGACATATGTGGGTGTGAGGGAGGTAAGCATAAATAGGATAAGGTTAACTCGCATACCTACTCATGGTATAGGTGGACCAATATGCTACAACCCCAACATATATTATCTCTCTCTCTCTATGGTTTTGCACTATCTCATCCCTTCATACATAATAAAATTGCAATAATCCATCCGAACAAGTCAAAAGTTACATGATACTCTACAAAAATAGATTATCAATTCCCCAAATGTTTCTACATTGACTTGTTTTATTGCCTTTTTTATGAAGCGGGGAAATGGATGACCAACCTTTCCCAAGATTCAAAAATGGGTTGACGAAACCTGAGGGAGTAGGTGTCCATTAAAACTTTACCGAATGGATTCTTCCTTATTATTATGGGAAGTGCCCAAGAGAAAGATCGTGTCCTATACAATGGTGCTTTTTAAATGGACAGTGTGGGTTTTTGTATTAAGGATTAGGTTCCCAACTTCAATCTACTAGAAGCCCAAATTGAGGAAGTACGAATTTGGATTCAATTGTACAAACTACCGTTTGAGTACTAGAACAAAGATGTATTCATATCAATTGGATACAAACTAGCCAAATATATCAAGTCTGATGAAGCAATTGATAAAAAGGACTTTCACATGTACACTAGGATCTGTGTACTCTAGAATCCTCTTTTGGTCCTTCCAAAGGCCATTGAGATCCACTCAAATGAAGGGATATGGCAACAATAAATTTAGGTGGAAGATATCATGATTTAATGTAAACATCAATTTACAAATAAGGTAGGTTTTGTCACAAACTATTTCCTTATATACTGATTAAATAGGTGATCTTATTGCCACGTGTGATTTTTTCTCAAAAATAAAATTGAAATAAAAAATATGAGATAGTGGGGAAACGTTAACAAATATCAAATAATTCTAAACCATGCACAATATATTAGATTTCACAGCTTCCATATCATGCCCATTTTCTTGAATCCTATTTTATAGAGTGAATCATTTAACGTATATGTATTTCTTTCTTTCTTGTTCTATTTTCTAGGGAAAAGTTAGGAAAGAAAACATACTAAGATGCATAATTGGAGAAGCCCATAGAAACATATTTTTCTTATCCCTTGTTATATTCTGCTATGAGAGGCCTTGAATAACAATGATCTTTATCCAACTATAGGGTCTACCTTGTATCAAAAGAAACATCCATGATGTGATAGATGGATACAAAAGGAGATCATGATTAAACCAAACCACAATATAGTAGATGGTAATACTTAGAAAATAAAGCTTTCCAAGGCTCCAACCATGCCTTTCAACAAAGACTAGAGAACAAAGTCATCATCCTAAATAAAATAAAAAATAGAAATATTTTCCATTAGATTCGGTTCTACCATCTATGGTGCATAGAGATATCGCTTAGAGCTAGAGAGATAGAGAAGAAATGAGGAAAGACAAGAAAGGATTTAGGAGGAAGATGAACTTGAAGTTAGTATATATCATCTAACATTACCAGGTTCCCATTCTAGCATAAATCCATTAATTTTCCCAGAGCACTCAAGTTACATTGTCTTTTTTTTTAATATATTGGAAGAAGATATTCTTTATGCATTTGAGCTTGTTTATATTGAATGATTATGCTCTTAGTATATTAATTTATCACAATCACTCATTGGTTGAATGCATTCTCTACATTTTTAAGCAATTAGAAAATCATAAGATGGCGTCTAAAAGAAATAGGCTAATATTTTTAGAAGGGAGCATTTTTTGTTATATTTACTTATGGCATCAATAACCCATTTTCAAAATTCTCACTAATTTCATATTGAGTTCTAGGCTAGTGAAATCTTGATTGGGAACAACTATACCTTGTCTATTCTCTAACCCTTCTACCAGCTCACAAGCTAGTCTAGAGGAGTGCATGAGTTGCATCATTTTCTTTCCTATGTGGAAGCACATATCTATATTGCAACAACAACAAAAAGGTTGGGTCATTTCCATGCTATGTTTCTCTAATTGCTATCTCTTTATATACCCTACTTAAGTAATATTTCCTCATCTTGCACAAAAAACCAACCATAAGAGGGTATGCAAGAGATCTTTGTTGTTGTTCTTATTTAGTTTATTCCTCCAAGAAGTCCCTAGAAATGTAAATTTGGGACCAAAAGAAAAAACCTATACAATTCCATTATGATCTATGGAACCTACATGGAATTGAGCCATTATTATTTAATTGAGAGCACCCTTGCTCTTACCTTTTTTGACACATGCAACACTTCTCTAGATTGTGCCATGAGTTTCTAACTTATTATGTTTTGCATTAATTAGGATTGAATTAAATTATGGAAATCTACAAAGTTGTGTAGAGTACCACTGGGACTAGTCGACCAAAGAAAATATATCTATTATGTTAAGACATGGTGACATGCATAATTGAATGGTCCTCTAGGAACTGATGTCTTTGATATTATTAAATTTACATTTTGAATCAGATATTGAGACTATATGTAGTGCCTCTCGTATTTGTAGTTTGTACCTTGATGTATTTTGATTTGAGTGATATTTATTACTCATGTTATTATTTTTGTATTTGATATGACCTAAGTGTCAAATGTTATACCTTGATTTCAATATCATAGATGCTATATTACTATGTTATTTAGTTTATCACATTTGCATGTTGATGACATTTTGAGATGAATGTATGTTTTACGATGATACATGGTTATACATCCATAATTGTTTAAAAAAAAATTATCTTGGCTTGTGTTGAATTCTTGTTCCAAGGATCTCCGGGTGGGGCATTTCATCTAGTATCAGAGACCATGTTGCAACATCAAGATCTCTGTGTTATGCTTCCACTATATTATCATTTTCAATGTGTGTATTTTTATCTCAAGTTTGATATTGTGATATCTTGTTGGTTCATGCTTTCGACTCTTATCATTATGATGGATGTTTTTGATCCTATCTTGTTACTTCCATAGTGATGCCTCCTACATGTAGATCTAGTGGTTAGGGTGGTAATGAGTGAGTTGTTCAAGAAGAACACCATGAGGAGGAATGACATGATGGTGAGGGAGAATAGGGTAACAACAATCAGGGTAGCATTGGGGTATTGATGTTGGTGTTGCAAGAGATTCTTGCTTGGTTGGGCCCTCATGTTGAGGAAAACCAACATGACAATGGTCAATAAGAGGGATCTTATCATGAATATTCCAATCAGTTACAACATAGAGAGGAAGAATGTGAATGTAAACATTCTCATACACCACTTGATTGGTAGAGGGTGTCGATGGAGAGGTCATGGTCATTATGATGATTACTTTTCCTATTCCTAGGTAGAGATGATGTAGGGACTTAAAAGGTCCAAACCACCACTATTTGATGGCCACTAGAATGGGCTCAAGGAAAAGATCTGGTTATTGGATTTAGGTCATTATTTTTCCTTGTTACCTTATGGAAGCAACATAAAAGCCCATCGTGCTATCACACAGTTGAGGGAACATGGTTTTATTTGGTGGGATATGGAGAATGAGAAGCTCTGTATTAATGTGGCAGATCTCACTTGGGAGATCTTTGAGGAGAGGTTCAAGGAGAAATTCCTTTTTTTGCTGTACCATAAGGCTCATATTTATGAATTCCATGAGCTTAAGCAAAGTCTTATGATGGTGGATCAATATGAAAAGTGATTTCTTGGGTTAAGACTGTACTCGAGCTATCACCATGATGAGGCACTCCTCACTCAATAGTTTGTTAGGGTGCTTAGGGACCCTATCATTGGGTATGTCCATGCTCACCAACCAAGGACACTTGCACATGTTGTGGAGAAGGAAAAAATCATTGAATGCAATGTGGCTAGGGGGTCTAGTGGCAAATTAGGTTCTCAAAACTAAAGTGAAATAACTTTAGAGTAGGATGCCTAGTTTACATAGTCCTTTGGAAAGGGCCAAGACCAATCAACACCTTCTCAAAGTGGTAGTAAACATAGTGAGTGGAAATGATAGCATTTCTTTCAGAGGGATGGATAGAGTTTAGTTACCATAGGAGGGAAGGGATGAGACCAAATCCATGGGAAGAAATCTCAGCATGATTGCCCTCGTCAGAGTGGTCAACAAAACTCAATTAGGGGTAGTGCACCATATTCTAGTGCTACTCATGGTGGTTGTGGAATAGATTCTAGCTTTGTAGGAAACTATTTTTCTTATGGCCATCCTGGTCATAAATATTTTGGGTGTCCTATTAAACCATCTTCAAGACCTGGTAAGGGTGTAGCTAGATTGGATCCTACTATGGGAGATGTAGGTGGGAGACAGTGAGTGTTTTTAGCAGTTGATAACCATCAAGGTACAATAGTCGAGGCTACAAGTACATTGCATGGTATTTCATCTTTAGTTTATTTCAACTTAGATATTTTTTATTCTTTTATTTCACCCTCTCTTGTTCAAAAATGTAAGCTAGTGGCAACATATCAAGTTGATAGGTGGTAGGTTGACTTAGCCATGGGTTCCAAATTGGTTGTAGACTCCTTGGATTGGGATTGTAGTTTGAACTTTGATACCTTCACTACCATTGTGGATCTTCATATCCTACCTCTAGGATCATACAACATTGTGTTGGGCATGGATTGGTTATCCACCCATCAAAAGAATATAGATTGGAAATGTAAGTTGTTATAGTGTGTTGATGACATAGATGGGCAAGTGGAACATGTAGGGCTTCAGAGACCAGTCTCACTTTGGATGATCTTAGCTAATTAGCTAAATGGAGTGTGTGTAAGGGGTGTTAGTTGTTTGGTGTTTTTGTTATTGATCTCAAGGAAGTCAAACTTCATATGGTGACACTTGATGATCACCCACTCCTTCATGAGTATCGAGATGTATTTCTTGAGGAGATACCCAGTATGCCACCGCAACATTACATTGATTTTTGGATTGATCTTGTACTAAGAGAAAAGCTGATTTCATGAGCTTCATACTAGATGACTACTTAGGATTTAAGTGAACTCAAATTATATTTGGAGACATGTTGTCCAAGGGCCATATTCATCCTAGTGTATCCTCATGGGGTGCACCAGTCATCTTCATAAAGAAGAAAGATGGATCTTTGCATTTGTGCACTTACTACTGACAGTTGAGTATGGTAACAGTGAAGAACTAGTATCCTTTACCAAGGATAGATGACTTGTTTGATCAGATGGAGTATGAGTGTTCTCCGAGATTGATCTTAAGTAAAGATACCATCATCTTTGTACTTAGGAGGTTGACATTTATCGGACAACTTTTTGTACATGATATGGGCATTATGAATTCACAGCTTTATCCTTTGAGCATAGAAATGTGCCATTAATGTTTATGATTTTAATGAATGAAGTATTTTTTGCATACCTTGATCAGTGTGTAATTGTGTTCTTGGATGGCATATTGATCTATTCAAGGAACATAAGGTCCATTTGTGCTAGGTATTGCAGTGTTTGAGAGACCATCAATTATATGGAAAATTGGGTAAATATGGATTCTTCCAACCTGAGGTGAAATATTTGAGGCATATCATCATTGATGATGGTATTGCAGTGGATTCACATAAATTTGACCTATCATGGATTGGCCAGTATCCACTAATTTATTGGAGGTCTATAGTTTCATGGGTTTGGTAGGTTAATACTATCACTTCATGAAGGATTTTTTGTGAATGGCTTATCCCATCAATTTTCTTTAGTGGAAAGGGAAGAAGTATGTTTGGTCAAATTAGTGTGAGGCAACATTTAATGAAATTAAGGAGTATTTGACTAGTGCACCAATCCTTCTAGTGGCTAATCCTATAGGTGATTTCATGGTTTGTAAAGATGCTTTGTTGGAAGGTGTGGGTGCAGTGTTGATGTAGGATGGTCGAGTGATTTTGTATGAGTCTAGAAAAATCAAGAACTATGAGCTCAACTATCTCACTCATGATTTGGAACTTTTATCCATGGTGCATGCTCTGGTTCTTTAGAGACATTTTCTTATGGAACACAAGTTTGAGTTGCATAGAAATCAAAGAAGCTTGTAGTATATTTTTACTCAGCCAAACCTAAATGCATAATAGTGTTGTTGGATGGAGAACCTATGTGAATATGATTTTGATGTTTGTTACATCAAAGGGAAAGAAAATGTCATCACATATGCATTGAGTAGGAGGCAACATATTATATTAGTGTTGTCATTGGGAATGGATTTGCAAAGTTGTATCTTTGTGGCTTTGCCTAGCGTAGATCAGGTCTAGTCCTACCCTTGAAGGTAAGTTTTTAGGTAATTTTTTTGAGTCTGATGGATTTTTGTGCCACTCAGGGTGCATTTATATACCCATGCTGGGTGATCTTCATACCTTGGTATTGTTCGAATCACATCATGCATCATATTCTGCATATCCTAGTGTTAAGAAGATGCATTCTAATCTTAAGTAGTTGTAATTTTTTGCAGGGATGAGGTGCAATGTTGCTAATTTTGTTGCTTGAGGTCTCAAGTTCCAGAGAGTGAAGGAAGAGCATCAAAATCATATGGGTCTTTTGCAATTGCATGCCATTCTAGAGTGGAAATGAGATATGATATCTATTTATTTTATTATAGGTTTACCTATGTCATCATGTTGACATGATTGTATTATGATGACAATGGACCAGTTGTCCAAGGTAGCACATTTTTCACCCATGAGACCATCTTACATAGCTTCTTCTATAGCACATGTTTTCCTAGAGGATATTACTAATTTGCATAGGATCCCTTGTTAGATCATTTCAGATATAGATCTAGTGTTTACTTTAGCAATGAAAATTTCTCTCTAGTATGCTTTGGGCATGTAGCTCAATTTTACTTCAGCTTATCATCCAAAGACTGATGGTCAGATTGAGAGAGTGAACTAGGTTTTGGAGGATATGCTTTGCATGTATGTTATGGAAAGGTAGGCAAAGTGGGAGGATTATTTAGACTTTGTTGAGTTTTCATATAACAATGGGTATCATACTTCTCTTGGCATGTCACATTTTTAGGCCTTGTATAGTAGACTATGTTGTACCCCTTTGTGTTGGGATCAATTGGAGGATTGATTACTTCTAGGTCTAGAGATGCTTCAGGATATGGAGCAGTAGGTGGTTCATATTAGAGAACATT
This sequence comes from Cupressus sempervirens, assembly GCA_028749045.1. NCBI lineage: Eukaryota > Viridiplantae > Streptophyta > Pinopsida > Cupressales > Cupressaceae > Cupressus > Cupressus sempervirens. Next base: position 279,247,092 of record CM053791.1, read on the forward strand.
TGGTTACTACTCAAGATAGGTAGAAGAAGTATGTAGATGCCCATAGGTTAGATCATAACTTTTTTGTTGGTGACAGGGTGTTTTTACGAGTGCATCTAAAGAAGAGCCCAATCCATTATGGGAAAGGCTCTAAGTTGGCAGCACATTTTTTTAGACCATTTGAGATCCTCGAGGGGATGGGTTCTATTCCTTATTGACTAGCATTGCCACCTTGCCTATCATGCATCCATGATATTTTCCATGTTTTTGTTTTGAGACAGTATATTCCTAATGTGACCCATGTTCTGATGCTTTACAAGTGGGGGATGGGTAGCTTTCTTTGGAGCCCATTTGCATCCTTCAGCATGGGGTACTCACTTTGAGAGGTTAGGACATAGAGCAGGTAAGGGTCCAATGGGACCTGAGCAATGAGACTTCTAGGATTTAGGAAAATTCTACACGATTGAGAGATTTGTACCCCTATCTATTTGCATGTTTCCAAGAGTAAACTTAGGCCTAGTGGGGGAGGATGTAGTGCCTCTCATGTTTGTAGTTTGTACCTTGATGTTTTTTGATCGAAGTGATATTTATTACTCATGTTATTATTTTTGCATTTCAGATTACCTAAGGGTCAGATGTTATATCTTGATTTCAGTATCATAGATGTTATACTACTATGCTGTTCAGTTTATCACATTTGCATGTTGATGCCATTTTGAGATGATAGTGTGTTTTATGATGATACATGGTTATCCGATATTTGAGCATATCTATGATTGTGTTATATGTGGATTTATGGTAATGGTTATTTACCTCATTCTTGCTTCGTGAAGCTTTACCTGAATGTGAGTGATGTAAATGGATTATTTTTATATATTTGAATAAATTATTAAATTAGGTATTTAATGCATTTATTTCTCTAGCAATGTTATTATATGTAATTGCACTTGATCATGTGTTTTAATGTGCAAGATCTATATCCCTAGTAGCGGTACTTAGAGATAGTGATTTAGTTCTTCATATTTTACCAATGTCGTCCCTATATGGTTGATGTATCTTATTTTAATGTTTAAATTAAACCTTTTGGTGATTGGATTAAATCTAGAACCATTTGCATTATGTGATTAGACCTGTCAATATGTCTATGCATTTAGAGGTTCACATCATCATGAAGGTTGTTAAGGAAATTTTGTAATTTTTGAGTTTTTGGGCTTTAATTGTTTTGATTTTTAATTTTTAACAACTTTGCCATAGATGATTCCTATTACTAGGAATAGCCTGTATTTATTTGGGTCGATCTGGGTTTAACTAGGTTGGTTGATTATTACATTAATTGATTATTCACTCAAAATGTGAATAAGTATTGAAAGAGGAAATTAATTCCTCACTTCTCACTTTTGGAAATTGTGAATTAGAGAAATTTTTCCAAAATCCTCTTCTAGATGATTGCATTTTTGTTCATTGTGAGAGTTGTAGGTGTGGGATCTTCGTGAGGTCAATCTCATTGGATTCAACTTGGGGAGACCTTGTTGTGCCATGATTTCTGAAAGCTTTTGTGGGTTATTTATTTTATTGTGTTGTTTCCTAATTCAGCCCTTTTTACTATTAGGTAGGACTCTCCCATTTTAATGTTTCAGCTTAGTTTTTGGTTATGTTTTTGGTAGCTATTTGTTAGGAGGCTGAGAACTAGTGTTACCATCTATTCTAGTTTGTTGGTCCTGCCTAGTTGGTCTAGTATGAAGGTTTTCCCTATTTTTGGGATGAGGGTTTGGGATTTCACGCTATTGTGATGCTTTTTTCACATACACTTTAGGAACCTAAATTTTATTGGATTTTTGTATCTTTTGTGCCCAAAGACCAAATGGTTTTTTTCGTTCATGTTTCAAGTTTTGGTGTTTTTACCTTGATTTGTATGTTGCCCTGTTTTCTTAGATTTTATTGGCATGATGTTGATCATGGACTTGGATCATCTGTAGGATGATAGTAAAATCATTGTTGCACCTTTATGTTGCATTAGGATGTGTGTCACATCCATCCTATTGAGTTTATTTTTGGTTGATTATTTTCTTGCATTGTGTTCTCATCTAACCTTTTTGTTTGATCTTCATGATGGTGGTGTACTACACATGAGCACATGTATGTGCATTTTTTGGGTGACTTAGGAGGCCCAACCTCCCATTTGTATTTGAGTGGAGTTATGTTCATGTGGGATTGGGTTGGGAATATTCATACCTACAAGAACTCATCATGTGATGAGCATAGGTATGTAGGGTAATGCTTCTCTCATAACCCCTATAGTGTTTGCTACGTGGCATACATGTAGAAGTTTCTAATAAGTGATAACTTAATTAATTGATAGAAAATTAAATAAGATAAGAAATGTAAAGTCAGCCTCTCGAGGGTGGTGCCAAGGGGAATGGTCAGTGATTTATAGTCCTTATGGTTTAGTCAGGGACACAATGTCTCAGCCTCCTAAGGGAGTGCCAATGGGAATGATTTTGTTAGCATGTTCACCAACTCTCCACTAGAGTACCTAGATAATTAACCATAGAGCGTCTGACCAGGACCTATTGTACTTACATTGTTGCATGATCTTGGTTTTAGTCATCCCAACAATGGACATTGTTTTATGTGTGTTTGTCATCAAATCATTATGTACATAAGCATGACAGGAGTGGACCTACAATTTCCATGTGGTTAGGAGGTACATCTACCTTCATCACTATTGGAGACTAGTGTACAGATATTGTATATTATCCTAGTGCAACTTTTGCTTGTTGTTTCACTTGGTACTTCAAGTTTCAGAGTATGTTATCTTGTGATTTATGCTTTCATGGAATGTTTGGATATCATGTTTAGATGATGTCAGTTTATTTGACACATTCTAGTATTATGATGTTTAGCATATGATTAGATGATGAGTTTGATTAGTTGGAATATCTAATGCTTTACTTTTTAGCATGGTAATTTCCTTATTCTTATGATGTAGTACATTTTAGTAGTGACATCCTCATAGATGGGGGATGGCTAGGACCTTAAGGGTCTCATGATGCTATTATGGTTGGGAGAAACTGCACATGAGTTTTATTATTCTTGTACATTGCGATGTTGCTTTTTTACACTACAATGTTGCTTTGAGTACATTCTTTTACTACTATGATTCAGATGGTAGGAAGTAGTTCCTGTCTTATAGTTATGGTACTCAATTTGTGGATTTGGTACTTCCTAGTATGGAGGAAGTTTATTTCTTATCTTTTTATCTTCATGTTTTTTGGATTTCTAATTTTTATCCTCACACAAAATTGCTTTCTCGTGCAAGAAAGAAAAAGTTTGCATGGTGTGTTTGGTTCCCTCATGCAACTTATAATGCATCCATGTGCAAAACACTACACCATTTTTGGGTGTTTTGGCTGCTAACACAAGCATGTCCTCATGTGAAAGGTAGATCCTCACATGGTTGCTCATATATCCTCACATAGAGGAGTACATCCTCATGCAAAAATCTGCTAGTAGTGTTTCCTTGTGCAAAAAATAGGGGCCATCTCCACTAGTTTTTGAGGAATACAATTTGATGTTTTAAGTACCCTTTGGGTTTTCTTTATTTTTCATGTTTCAACAGATTTGAGAATTTTTTTGGTTTTCATCTTTGGTCTTCATTTTTCTATTTGATTGTGTTACTTTGGTAGTAGCTTTTGGCAATTCTTTGGTTGTCAGGATTGTGGTTAAGTCTTTCATTGTGATCTTTGTGATCCTCATATGTTGAGTGTCATGTACATCCATACTTGTTTTAAATTTTTTTTATCTTGGCTTGTATTGAATCCTTGTTCTAAGGATCTCCAAGTGGGGCATTACATATGGTATCAGAGCCCATGTTGCAACATTGGGATCTCTGTTATGCTTCCACTATGTTATCATTTTTCAATGTGTGTATTGTTATCTTATGTTTGATATTGTGATATCTTGTTGGTTCATGCTTTTGACTCTTATGATTGTGACACATTTTTCTATACCTATCTCATTGCTTCCATATTGATGCCTCCTACACATAGATCTGGTGGTTGGGGTGGTATTCATAAAGTTGTTCAAAAAGAACACCATCAAGAGGAATGATAGGATGGTGAGGGAGAATAGGGTAACAATCAAGGTAGAATTAAGTCATTAATGCCAATGTTGCAAGAGATTCTTGCTCTATTGGGGCCTCATGTTGAGGAAAACCAACATGACAATGGTTGGATAAAGGGATCTCATAATGAAGATTCCCATCAGTTAGAGCATAGAGAGGATGAGCATGAACATAAACATTCATGTACACTAACTAGTGGGAGAGGACATAGATGAAGAGGCCATGGTTGTCATGATGATTAATTTGCCTAGGTAGAAATGATGTAAGAACTTCAAAGGTCCAAACCACCATTGTTTGATGGCCACAGGACAAGGCTCAAGAAAAGACTTGGTTACTAGATATGGGTCATTGCTTCTCCTTGCTACTTTATGGAAGCAATGTGAAAGTCTATTGTGTTATCACATAGTTTAGGGAACATGGTTCTATTTGGTGGGATATGGAGAGCGAGAAGCTCCATATTGGTGTGGTGGATCTCACTTGGGAGATCTTTGAGGAGAGGTTGAGGGAGAAATTCCTTTCTCTGTAGTATCATGAGGCTCCAATTAATGAATTTCATAAGACTAAGAAATGTCTTATGATGGTAGATCAGTGTGAAAAGTAGTTTCTTGGGTTGAGACAATACTCAAGCTATCACCATGATGAGGCATTCCTCATTCAACATTTTGTTAGGGGCCTTAGGGGCTCTATCATTAGGAATTTTTGTGTTCACCAATAGAGGACACTTGCACTTGCCATGGAGAAGGCAAGAATCATTGAGATCAATGTGGCTTTGGGGTTTAGTGGTAGATCAAGTTCTCATAACCAAAGCACAAATACTTTAGGAAGGATGCCTTATTTACTCAGTCCTTTAGAAATGTCCAAGCCCAATCTACATGTTCTCAAGGTAGTAGTAAATGTAGCAAGTGGCGGCATCAATGTTTCTTTTAGAAGGATGGATAGAGTTTAGTTGCCATAGGAGGTAAGGGACAAGACCAAAGCCATGGGCAAAAATATAAGTAGGATCACCCTTCTCAAAGTGGTTAGTAAAAATCTAGCAAGGGTAGTACACCATATTCGAGTACTACTTAGGGTGGTCATGGAATAGGTTCTAGCTTTGCAAAAAATTGTTATTCTTGTGGTCAACCTAGTCATAAATCTTTTTGGTGTCCTATTAAACTATCTTTAGGACCTAGTAAGGGTGAATTTAGATTGGATCCTACTGTGGGAGATGTAAGTAGGAGTCATCAAGTCTTTGTGGTGGTTGATAATCATCAAGCTGAGCATTAAGGTACAGTAGTCAAGGATACATGCACATTGCATATTATTTCATCTTCAATTTCTTTTGACTCAAGTGCTTTTGATTCTATTATTTCACCCTCTCTTATTCAACAATGTGGGCTAGTGGGAGCACATTAATTCTATAGGTGGTAGGTTGAGTTAGTCACAAGTTCCAAAGTGGCTATAGAATCCTTTGTCTAGGGTTGTACTTTGAACTTTGATTCTTTCACCACCACAATGGATCCTCATATCCTACCTCTAAGATTATATGAAATTATGTTGGGCATGGATTGGTTAGTTTCCCATTAGGTGAATATAGATTTTCTTCATAAGTTGGTATAGTGTGTTGATGACATAGGTGGACAGGTGGAACTTGTAGGGGTTCAGAGACCAATCTCACTTTGGATGATCTCATCTAATCAGTTGAAGCAAATTTTCCTTAAGGGTTGTCAGTTGTTTGTTGTTTTTGTCAGTGATCTCAATGAAGTTACATTGTATAGTGACACTTGATGATCACCACTCCTTCATGAGTATGCAAATGTATTTGTTGAGGAGATACCTAGTATGCTACTACAACATGTCATTGATTTTTGAATTGATCTTGTACCAAGAGCGAAGTCAATTTCATGAGCTCCATGTAGCATGACTACTCAAGAGTTAGGTGAACTCAGATTGTAGTTGGAGGAATTATTGGTGAAAGGCCATATTTGTCCTAGTGTATCCCCATGGGGTGCAATAGCCATCTTTGTAAAGAAGAAAGATGGATCTTTGTATTTGTGCATTGACTACTAGCAGTTGAATAAGGTAACCGTGAAGAACCAATATCCTTTTCTTAGGATAGATGACTTTTTTGATCAAATGAAGGGAGAACAAGTGTTCTCCAAGATTGATCATAAGTTAGGATACCATTAGCTTCATATTTAGGAGGTTGACATTCATCAAATAGCTTTTCATATATGATATGGGCATTATGAGTTCATGGTTGTACCCTTTGGGTTGACCAATGTGCCATTAGTGTTTATGAGTTTGATGAATGGAGTACTTCACACATACCTCAATCAGTGTGTCATTGTATTCTTAGATGACATATTGATCTATTTGAGGATTAAGGAACATGAGATCCATTTACACCAGGTATTACAGTATTTGAGAAACCATAAGTTGTATAGAAACTTGGTTAAATGTGGATTCTTTCAATCCAACGTGAAATATTTGGGGCATATCATCATTGGTGATGGTATTGTAGTGGATTTGTAGAAAATATGAGCTATCATGGATTTTTTGGTACCCACTAATGTCTCAAATATTTGTAGTTTCATAAGTTTGGTATGTTACCACCATCACTTTGTGAATGATTATTCACAAGTGGCTCATCTCATTACTTCTCTTCAATGGAAAGGGAAGAAGTATTTTTTGTCAGATTAGTGTGAGGCAATGTTTAACACTCTAAATGAGTGTTTGACTAGTGCACTAGTCCTTACAGTGCCAAATCATGTAGGTGATTTCCTAGTTTGCACAAATGCTTTGTTGGAAGGTGCGGGTGTGGTGTTGTTGCAGGATGGTCGAGTGATTATGTATGAGTCTAGAAAACTCAAGGAGCATGAGCTAGACTACCCCACTAATGATTTGGAACTTGTGGCCATGGTACATCCTCTTGTTCATTGGAGACATTTCCTTTTGGCACACAAGCTTGAGTTGCATAATGATCATAAAAGCTTGCAGTATAGCTTTACTCAACCGAACCTAAATGCATGAAAGTATCACTAGATGGAGTTCCTATGTGAGTATGAATTTAAAGTTCAATACATCATAGGGAAATAAAATTTCATCGTGGATGCCTTGAGTAGGAGGTAACATGTTATATCAGTGTTGTCATTGGGAATGGATTTGTGAGGTCGTATCTTGGAGGCTTTGCCTAGTGACACCTAGTATCAAGAGGTGAGGGCAGAGATCAAGTCTAGACATACCCTAGAAGGGAGGTTTTAAGGTTAGTTTCTTGAGTCTGATGGATTTTTGTGAAAATTGGGGCACATTTATATACCTATGTTGGGTGATCTTTGTACCTTGGTATTGTAAGAAGCATGTCATGCATCGTATTCTACACATCCCACTGTCAACATGATGCATGTTAATCTTAAGAAGTTGTACTTTTAGGCAAGGATGAGGGGCGATGTTACTAATTTTGTTGCTCAATATCTTGAGTGCTAGAGAGTGTAGGCAAAGCATTACCATCTAGTGAGTCTTTTGCAATTTTATGCCATTCTAGAGTGGAAATGGGATACGATATCTATTGATTTTATCACATGGTTTCCTATTTCATCACATCAACATGATTGTATTATGGTGATGGTGGAAAAATTGTCCAAGGTAGCACATTTTTAACCCATGTGAGTATCCTACATAACTTCTTCAATCATGCATGCTTTCTTGGAGGATATTATTCATTTACATGGGATCATTTTGGATAGAGATCCAATGTTAACTTCACCACTGTGGACATCTCTCCACCATGCTTTAGGTGTACAACTTAATTTTAATTTGGCTTATCACCCAAACATTGATGGTCAAATCGAGAGAGTGAACCAAGTTCTTAAGGATATGCTTCACATGTATTTTATGGAATAGCAGGTGAAGTGGAAGGATTATTTATTCCTTTTTCCTATTTGCATATAACAACAGGTATCATAGTTCTCTTAGCATGTCACCTTTTTAGGCCTTGTATGGTAGACCATGGCTTACCCCTTTGATTTGGGATCAATTGGAGGACTAAGTACTTCTAGGTCCAAAAATGCTTCAAGATATGGAGAAATAGGTGGTTCATAGTAGGGAGCATTTGGTTACTACTCATGATAGGTAGAAGAAGTATTCAGATGCCCATAAGTTGGATTGTCAATTTTCTATTGGTGATGGGGTGTTTTTGTGAGTGCATCTAAGAAAGAGCCCCATCCATTATGGGAAAGGCTCTTACTTGGCACCATGTTTTGTCATACCATTTGAGATCCTCAAGAGGATTGGTACTATTGCTTATCGACTAGCATTTCCACCTATCCTATTGCTCATCCATGATGTTTTCCATGTTTCTATTTTGAGACAATATATTCTCGATGTAACCCATGTTCTTGATTGGGATGCTTTACATGTGGAGGATAGGAAACTTTCTTTGGAGTGCATTCACATCCTTCAGCATTAGAGACTAACTCTAAGAGGTCAAGACATAGAGCATGTAAGGGTCTAGTGGGACTCGAGTGATAAGACTTCTGCAACTTGGGGAAGATGCCACACGGTTGAGAGATTTGTACCCCTATCTGTTTGCTTACTTCTTGGAGTAAGCTTAGGCCTAGTGGGGGAGGATGTAGTGCCTCTCATGATTGTAGTCTATACCTTAATTTATTTTGATTTGAGTGATATTTATTACTCATGTTATTATTTCTACATTAGAGATTACCTAAGTTTTGGATGTTATACCTTGATTTCAATATCATAGATGCTATACTATGTTGTTCAGCTTATCACATTTGCATGTTGATGCCATTTTGAGATGACAATATGTTTTATGATGATACATGGTTAACCAGTATTTAGGCATATCTCTGATTGTGTTATATGTGGATTTACAGATATGGTTATTTACCTCATTCTTGCTTCATGATTCTTTAAGAAAACATGAGTGATGTAAATGGATTATTTAAGTATATCTAAATAAATGACTAAATTAGGTATATAATGCATTTATTACTTTAGATATGTTATTATATGTAATTGCACTTGATCATGTGTTTTAGTATGCTAGATTTATATCCTTGGCAGTGGCACCTAGAGATGGTGATTTTTTTGTTCGTATTTGACCAAGGTTGTCCTTATATGGCTAGAATTCCTTATTTTAATAATTAAATTAAACCTTCCAATGATTGGATTAAATCTAGAATCAGTTGCATTATGTGAATAGACCTATGAGTGTGTTTGTGCATTTACAGGTCTGTATTTTCATGATGCTTGTTAAGAAAATTTTGTGATTTTTAGGTTTTTGACCATTAATTATTTTGAATTTTAATTTATGGCAGCTTTTCCATAGATGAATTCTTATTACAAGGAATAACTTGTTTTCATTTGGGTCAATTTGGGGTATAACTATATTTATCCTAATCAATTATTCACTTGAAAAGTGAATAAGTATTGAAAGAGAAAATTAATTCCTCACTTCTCAGTTTTGGAAATTGTGAATTTCAGAGATTTTTCAAAATTCTCTTCTAGAGGATTACATTTTTGTTTGTTGTGAGAGTTGTGGATGTGGGATCTTCATGAGGTTAGTCTCATTGGATCTAGCTTGAGGGGGGCTTGTTGTGTCATGAATTCTAGTGGCTTCTACAGGTTATTTATTTTATTGTGTTATTTCTTGATTCAGCTCCTTTTGTTATTAGGTAGGTTTCATCTCAATTTCTAGTTATGTTTCTGGTAGCTATTTGTTACGAGGCTGAGAACTAGTGTTCCCCTCCATTTCTATTTGTTGGTTTTGCCCAATTGGTTGGGTATGAACATTTTCCCTATCTTCAAGATGAGGGTTTGGGATTTTGTGCCGTTATGTGGTTTATTTTCACATATAGTATCTAAACCTAAATTTTATTATATTTTCATGGCTTTTGTGCCCAAAGACCAAATGGGTTTTATTTTTTATGTTTTCAAGTTTTCGGGTTTTTACGTTGATTTGTGTGATGCCTTGTTTTCTTAGGTTTCCTTAGCATGTTATTGATCATAGACTTGGATCATTTGTAGGATATAAGTCAAACATTGTTACACTTTTATGTTGCATTGGGATGCATGCCAAATTTTTCCTCCTGAGTCTATTTTTGGTTGAGTATTTTCTTGCATTGTGTTCTCATCCAAGCCTTGTGTTTGATCTTCATGATGATGGTACACCACAGACGAACATGTGTGTGCACATTTTTTAGGTGACTTATGAGGCTTGATCTCCCATTTCTATTTTGGTGGAGTTATGTTCATGTGGGGTTGGGTTGGGAATATGCATGCCTATAGGCACTCATCGTGTGATGAGCATGGGTATGTAGGGTAACGCAGTGAAGGGGCTTCTCTCATAACCCATGAGGTGTACCTGACGTGGTGTACATTTATAAGTTTCTAATAAGTGATAACTTAATTAATTGATAGAAATATAAATAAGATAATAAATGTAAAGTCAACCTCTTGAAGATGGTACCAAGGGAAACGGTCAGTGATCCATAGTCCTTGTGGTTTAGCTGAGAGCACAACATGTCAGCCTCTTGAGGGAGTACCAAGGGGAATGACTTGTTAGCACCTTCACCAAATCTCCACTAGATTAACTACATAGTTACTCATAGAGTGTCTGACTAGGACTTGTTGTACTTGCATTATTGCATGATCTTGGTTTCAAACATCATTATTTTTTGGTGTGAGTGTTAGCCATGGATGCTGCTTTATGTGTGTTTGTAGTTAGATCATTATCTCCATCAGCATGACAAGAGTGGATCTATGGGTTCCACATGGTTGGGATACGTAGTTAACTTCACCATTCCTAGGGACCAATGTATAGAGATGGTCTATTATTCCAGTGCAACTATTGGTTGTTGTTTCACTTAGTACTTCGAGTTTTAGAGTATGTTATCTTGTGATTAATGCTTTCATTAGAATGCTAAGATATCATGTTGAGATGACGTTATTTTATTTGATGCATTTCAATATTATGATGTTTAGCATATGATTAGATGATGGGTTTGATTAGTTGGAATATCTAATACTTTAATTTTTAGCGTGTTAGATTTCTTTATTCTTATGATGTAGTTTAGTAGTGACATCCTCATAAGATAGCTCTAACGATCTAGTTGGTAGTTGTTGATCTCAAATTGGTTTTGACAATTGAGTATCAACACACTTAAGATATTTATTAAGTTCATGTCAAGCTAGTAATAGATGTCAAGTATAATATGTATAGATGTCGATTTGAAATGATTGTTAAGTCACTCAAGTGCCAAGTATATAGACCATGCCAAGTGATTCAAGTGTTGAACAAGTAGTTGATGCCAAGCTAGAAATAGAACTATAATATGTGTCAAGCATCAGTATTATCAAGTGCCAAGTAACACATATTAGATCTAGTTGTTTGTGATGGTACAAATAACTATGTAAACCATGTTTATGCTAACTTATGGATAAATCTTGAAGCTTTGAAGATAAGGATGAATCTATTTGGATTCCCTTTGCAATCAACATGTAACCAATCAGAAAATTGGAAGGGATTAAGTGAAAAAATGAATGAATCTCATCTATAGATTCATAGCTAACCCTAAGCCACCAAAAAGTCTTTTTAAGGAAGATGAAGCCCCATAATTTAACATGAATGTATGAAGGTATGCACATGAGCGAAGAGTAGAAGGAATAAAGGGGGTGAATTGATTAGAAAGCATTCAAGGTGACTTAACAGAGTGAAAAAATTGTAGAATTAGTTAGTGGAACAAAGGATCAAAGAAACAACATTAAAAAATTAGATCATAAAGGATTAAGAAGGAAAAAATGGTGATTTGAAACCAACAAGTTAAAGTTGTAAGTCATCAAATCAAACATTCTACTATTACTTTCTAAGAACTGTATTAGCAAAGTGAAATCCTTTAGACTAAGGTTGACTTAAGAATCATTGTAAAATCCATTAATAGGTTGATAGTCCAAGTGAATGTTTTAAATTCCTTTAACTAGGAAAACTACTAATAGGGTATTAAAATCCTTCAATAGGGTGAGATTTAATAGTCTCTTGAAAGCCTTTAAGAGGGCAGGCCTTTCACAGAGAAGATCATGTTTTATGGTCAATTTATTCTAACCATAATAGGACACTTTATTGTTGTAGTAGTGAAGAATTATGGTTTTCATCTCCACCATAGTTTTACCTTCTCATTTGGAGGGTTTCTGGGTAATCATATTAGGTTTCAAGTGCATGTATGCTTATATGTTTTGATGCATTTGCTTTACATTTCATTTCAAGTTATCACATGCATCTTATGAATGATAGAAGGATTTTAAGTGATGAAGTTTGAACTTTTGATTCAACCCCCCCCCCCCCCCACCCCACCTCAAAAAGTGTATGTTTCCCATCTGTAATTCCAACAATTGGTATCAGAGCTAAGTTCTCAAAAGGAGAACCTTTATAGCTTGGAGAAAAGATCTTGAAATGGAAGTCTACAAGTTGGGAAAGACCACTAAAAACCAAAAGATTGAGATACATCTCATACTACATCAATTGAATGAAGCCAGAGATGCTTTGAAGAGTTCCCTAAAGAGAAGGAAAGAGATTGCTATAGTAGACAATGACACACAATACAAAGAGATTGACACCACAAAGTTATTTGTAGATGGTAACTCTAGTGAATTTGATGCAACAATTGTAAATTTGATGGAAAAGAATAGAGCACAAGCTGAAGAGATCAGAAATCTAAAGTTGGAACAAGAATCACAAGACATATTGTTGTGTGAGGTGATTGAACAAAAGAAGAAAGCTATAGAAGACAAGGCCATGATTGAAGAAGAAAAAATAATTTTAGCATACAGGTTGGAGGAAAAGTTAGCAAAACTATCCAAGATCTCAAACATGCAATTGGACACCTTAAGCCAAATGATGAATGCTCATCATGAGTTGAATGTCAAAGATATTGAAATTACCACACTGAAGTTGCAAAATGAACAAGTACAGAATGATCTAAAAAGAGAAAAGGAATTTTCTAAAAGTTTCAACAAGCCAAATGAAGCCATCAAGTACTTTGAGCAACTACTAAAATCCCTTAGATCCAGTAGAGATACATCAAGATTGGGCTACACAAGCACTGAAGAAGGAGAATTATCCAAAGCTACTGAGAAAATGAACAATAAAGGTAAGAAATATAAACCTACTTTTCATCATTGTGGTAAGAAAGGACATACAACTAATATTTGCAGGAGTAAGAATGCAAAGCCAAAGTGCATGAATCATTGTCACAAGTGCAACAAACAAGGTCATCAGGCACATAAATGCAAAACTAGAACCATGAATGCACCCAAATTTGAAGGACACTGCTACAATTGTCAAAAGTATGGACACAAAGTCTTTGAATGCAAATCCAAGTCCACATGGTCATCAAGCAAGCCAACAAAGGTAAGAAGCTATGAAAACTCCTATGACTAAGATTACAATACAAGATATAGCTATCACTATTGTTAGGAATATGAACATATCCCTAAGAATTGCATTAGAACACACTTCAGTGGTAACTACAAGAGATGGTTGAGTCAAACCATATGTTTTAGTTGTCACATGACTGGTCACATCAGCAAGCATTGTCCAACTAGGTCCAAGGCACCAAGTTCAGAATTTGACCAAGGCAAAGGCAAGATAGATGTTGAGCACATCAAGAACGAAATGAACAAGACATGGAAGAAGAAAGATGTTGGGAGTACATTATATGGGGAAAGGATCACTTCACCCAATGGGTCAAGTGGTCACTCCTCATCAAACTAAGCAAAAGGAGGTATGTGGGACTAATATTTAAAATGTTTTATCATACATAAGTTCCAAGAAATATTAGTACTGAAAAAGATAGATCAACACAAATAAAGATGCAAGATAATGAGGAAAGTCCAACATCAAATCTTCAAGTTTTCATTTTTTTGTCAAGTATGAAAAGTCTTCTATGTATGCCAAGTAAAATACTAGTGTGTGCCGAGCAGACAGTCAAAGTTAGTTGGAGCTGAGTAAAAGATAGCTATCGAGTGGAGGTAAAATCAACGGATACCAAGTGAAATAGAAATCACATTGAAGCCAAGTTTTCTAGTTGTACACAACTAAGAATTAATTACAAATTTTTGAAGGGTATATGGTTTATTTTCACCCATTTTTCATCATTATGAATTCAGAGCAAGAAGTGAGTAGATCGAAGAACTGACTTACAAACCAGTTTGAAGCATTTGCACAGATTATAGAAAAGATCAAGCACCATTTCATCAATTTTAAAGGTATTCTTCATCTATTGAGCTACAAATTTTATACTTGTTAAACCCTAGTTTTTCAAAATGGCCTCTAGTTCAAAAACTATGAAGGAGAAAGAAACTTTTGAAGTTCAACTAGTGAGCAATGAGGTTAAACAACTAGATTTCAAGGCTATACCAAAAGTTGCCTATAAAATGACCCAGTAGGGGTATTATCCATGATTCTGCCTAAGGTTATAATGGTTCAAGATGTGAGGAAGTGCTATAATAAAAAAATAGGAGTCATTGGAGACATGGATATAAGACAAGCATATGAAAAATTATGTGAAAATAGAGTCCTGAAGGAGGAATTCAAGATCATAGAGAAAAAGGATTTGAACCATGCCCTAGATTTTCCCACAATTTTTAAAATTAAGTGGATTAAAATAGTGCTAAGTAGAATACATGATGGATGTCTATGTTTAGAGAGTGGACCCATTAAAATTTCAAAGAGAATTATCCATAGGGTTACTGGCTTCCAACCCTAGATCGGCCTAAGACATTGAGAAGTGATTCCAAAGAGGTCATAGAGAAAAATACAGGTGCAAAGTGGAACAAACATCATATGACAATTGATGCCATTACAGACCCTTTGCTTGATTTGGTTATTAGATTCATATCCCACAAATTCTATTAATCAAGTAGGTTAAATAGTGTGCCCTACATAGTCGTGGATGTTGGATATAAGATTGTGAAGAAAGATCACACCTATGATCTTGCAGAACTTCAGCTTCAATAGATAAATGAAAATCTTGGAGCTATTAGAAGCTTAATGAGTGCTCAATGAAAGTTTGGATCAATACTTGTATGTGTGTTTTTCTATCTGCAAAATGAGTTTCCATCTTTTGGAAAAATGGGATGGAAGACAAATAGGTCAGTTTCTATTAAAATTAATGAATATATAGAGCAAATGGGAGACAATTTTGAGTCAATTATGAAAAGCTATCTTGAAGATTTTAAGAAATTTATAAAGTAGAGGTTAAGGATTCCTATTTCCCTAGTTAAGCAATACTACAATGATATTTGTTTCCTTGTTGAGATTGACTACACTTACATTCTGGCTGCAGTACCTAGGGTTAGATGGCTAAGGCCTCTAGGCTATGACATAAATGTTGATGAAGCCTCAGTTGCCATTACTCCACTATTTGGAAATTATGATGTTGTGAAGTCAAAGGTTGAGATGGAACTAAAGACAACATCTACTTTGAAAAAGAAGGATAAAATTGTAAGAAAACTAAAGGAAAAGTTTGGAGAAGGTGCAAGTGATGAAGAAGAAGATGATGACGAAGAAGATGAAGAGAAAGAAGAGGTGCAAGGTCAAGAAAGTTTAGCTTTAACCCAAGGCATGGATGAAGACCAAGAAGAAGAAGGTGTAGAGGAAGAACAAACCAAGGAATCACCAGCAAAGCTAGAACCTAAAAAGAGAAAAGATAAGGCATAGCCTATAGCCAAACCAAAGGCAAAGAAGGATACTAAGCCAAGCACAACAAAGCCAACTACCCCAAAAACAAGAGCTAATACAAGGGCCACTACTCAAAAGGCTAAAGAGTAGGCAAAAGAGAAAATAAAAGCAATAGAACAAAAAGGCATAGTATAGAAGAAATAAAGGAGAAAGTATGTTGCACAGCCTGAAACAGATGATGAAAAGATAGAATCAAAAGATACAAGTCAGTTTAGGGTGGTAAGTCATGCATCTAAATCTTATCTTGAGAATATTTGTGATAATATTAAAGATAATTCAGATATGACAGGATTAAAGAACATTGATTTTGGTAAACTTTCTAGAGAAGAGAAAAATAAGGTAGAAGAATAAATATATATCAAGATGTCTAAGTTCAAGAATACACCACTTGAATTAGACAACACATTGCCCAAGAAGCTATACACCCTTGTAGAAAATAAGTGGCATTATTTTTTAAACCTTGAAAATCAAATAAGGGAATCAACCCTTGCTCAAGTGATGCCCGACCTAACAAAAGGGAAAACTATCAAGGCAAATAAGAAGTATGGCAATAGATTTGCACCCAAATACAAGGCATTCAGCATACTTAAGAACAACATTGAAGATGTTGTAAAGAAATCCACTCAAATATGGAAATTGATATATGGGTTGACAACTGTGAAAACAAGAGAACAGGATCCCTTTGAGGGAAGAAATTATTGAGAAGGAGAGGAAGAAAAGGAAGAGGAGACAGAAAAAGAAAAAGAAGATACTAATGTGGAGGAGACACAAAAAGATGAAATGGCCACAGCTAAAAAGTAGCAAGAAGAATAGAATATGGAAGACACACAAGTGCTAGCCATGAGCCCTCCACATGATACAAGCACACCTATAGAAACCATAATAGTAAACGATGTTCTTGATAAATCACCTTAGAACATCAATCCATTAACTGTAGAGGATTTGAAGAAAATCCTTGACCAATCCACACTACAAGCTAGGTTGTGTGAGAATCCTATATTAATTAGTGTTGAAGAACTTCAAAAGGTAGTAGTTGATATAACAAGGGATAAGGTGAATCTAAAAGAACCACCTCCTACCATCCCTTCAACTACTAGTGCTCAATATCTAGTGTAAACATCAAATGATATATCTGCAAAGGTTGACACTACTGAAAAAGTTGACATGGTTGAAAAACTAACTCAGACTGATCAACAAGAGAAGGCTTCAAAAGCACAAATAGGACAGACAGAGGTATCTATACCTAAAACACAAACACAAGGCATAGGTCAGATATTAATGATTGATCAAGACAAGAATGAATAAAAGGACATACCAAAGGAGAAGGATCAAGAAGCCATACAAACATTGGTAAATTTACCAACATCTGGCACTCCAACAAAAGTCCTTCAGAGACCGAGCACTGATGCAATACCACTTCAGATTTCAGCAATAGGCTCCAACTCATCCAAGGTTGCCAAGGTATTTCACTATGGAGATGCAATTTTAGATGAAGAAATAGTGATACCAAAATATGACTATGCAACCATGACACTTGAGCAAATAGGTATAATGCAAGAAGCCATAGAAAAGAAAAAACAATAGGAAATACTCATAAAAGAGTACAAACAAAGGCAAGCATTACAAGATATTAAAAAATATTTTTAGATGCTTTTAGCTTGCAAACACCTAATAAATCTAAGCCAATATTAGAAAAATTATCAAAAATTGTAGAACAAGTGACTAATGAAGACTATGAAGCCAATGTAAAATTAATGGAATGGTCTGAAAAGAAATTCCAAGTGAAAGTAAATGAGAAAATATCAGGTGATATAGCACTCTCACAAGTTAAATTGACCACAAAAATTGATGAAGTGAAGAAGGTACTTGAGAAGATATTCTCATTGTACACAAAATTGTGTGATCCCACAATCTTCACACAAGAAATAGGCCATAAGATTTTGAGTTTGGAGAACAATATGAAGTTGTCAGGTATGAAATTACCTAAAAATCCAACTCCAACTGAGAAACATTTCCATGCATTGCTTCAAACACGAAGTCAACTAGCTGTGTTAACAACACAAGAGGCTAATATAAGAGCCAAGTTGACTAACATTCAAGCCTCCCTTACCCCTCACATGGAGATACTCCACAAAGAACTAGGCTATGTAGAAACCTTGATGAAGAAATATTGAAATCTTTCAACATTGGATGGACTAGTTCACCTTGTAGCAAAGGTGGCCATCCAAATAAAATCATTAGATGTTGCCTTAGACTACTAGGATGCTTCTATGAAGATTATAATGGAAGTTCACAAGAACTTTTTGGACAAATACACAATTAGTGTATAGACCCTTTGACATAAGTGTCAAAAAAGGGGGAGATAAAGAGAAAGGGGGAGTTACATATGCAAGGGAGAGATAAAAGATAAAGAGTAAGTGGGGAGGGGGAGAACACAAAAAAAAAAGACAAAAGGGGAAGAAAACAAAAAAAGAACAAAAATAGAGTATATATTAGATAAAGAGTATTAGTATTTTTGAAGCCAAAGAGTATTAGCAAAAGACAAATCTATGGAGAAAAGATTTTGGATACAAAATAGGCACATTAACTTAAGGGGATTTACAAAAATTTTGAGGTATATAAGTCTATTATAGAATTTTGAAACTTTTTAAAGTTTTGTGTATATGTTGAGCTATGAATGTATTATACTCGAGGAGATTAGATCTATTATATATAGTTAAGTTTTTTCCTTACTCATGTCAAAGAGAGAGACTATTGATCTCAGATTGGTTTTGGCAATTGAGTGTTAACACACTTAAGATATTTACTAAGTTCATGTCGAGCTAGTAATACATGTTGAGTATAATATGTATAGATGTTGAGTTTAAATGAGTGTTGAGTCACTCAAGTGCCAAGCAGATAGACCGTGCCAAGTGATTCAAGTGTCGAGCAAGTAGTTGATGCCAAGAAATTTAGATGTTGAGCTAGAAAGAAAACTAAAATATGTATCGAGCATAAGTATTATTAAATGTTGAGTAACATAGATTAGATATAGTTGTTTGTGATGGAACAAACAACTATGTAAACCATTTTTATGCTGACTTATGGATAAATGTTGAAGCTTTGAAGATAAAGATGAATCTATTTGGATTCACTATGCAATCAACATGCAACCAATCAAAAAATTGGAAGGGATTAAGTGGAAAAATGAATGAATCTCAATTGTAGATTCATACCTAATCCTAAGCCACCAAAAAGTCTTTATAAGGAAGATGAAGCTCCATAATTCAGTATGAATGTATGAAGGTATGCACGCAAGCAAAGAGTAGAATGAAGAAAAGGGGTGAATTGATCATAAAGCATTCAAGGTGACTTAGCAGAGTGAAAGAATTACATAATCAATTAGTAGAATAGAGGATTGAAGACACAACATTGAAAAATTAGATCAGAAAGGATTAAGAAGGATAGAATGGTGATTTGAACCAGCAAGTTAAAGTTGTAAGTCATCAGATCAAACATTCTACTATTACTTTCTAACAACTGTATCAGGAAAGTGAAATCCTTTAGACTAAGGTTGACTTAATAGTCATTGTAAAATCCTTTAATAGGGTGACATTCCAAGTGAATGTTCTAAAGTCTTTTAACCAGGCACACTTCTAATAGGGTGTTAAAATCCTTTAATAGGGTGAGATTTAATAGTCTCTTGTAAGCATTTAATAGAGTAGGTCTTTCATAGGGAAAATCATGTTTTATGGTCAATTTATTTTACCCTTAATAGGTGACACTTTATTGCTGTGGTAGTGAAGAATTGTGGGTTTCATCCCCACCCTAGTTTTACCTTCTTGTTTGGAGAGTTTATGGGTAATCATATCAAGTGTCAAGTTTATGTATGCTTATTTGTTTTGATGCATTTGCTTTACATTTCATTTCAGTTTATTACATGCATCTTATGAATGGTAGAAGGATTTAAGTGCTCAAGTTTGATCTTTTGATTGAAAGCACCCCCCCCCCCCCCCACCAAAAAAAGTGTATGTTTCCCATTTGTAATTCCAATAGTAGTTTGGGATGTTACACATGGGGGATGGCTAGGACCTTTGAGGTCTCATGATGCTATTGCAGTTTGGAGGAACTGCACATGAGTTTTGCTATTCTTGTACATTGTGATGTTGCTTCTATACACTGCTATGTTGCTTTGAGTATGTTCTTTTACTATTATGTTTCAGATGGTAGGATGTAGTTTTCATCTTGCAATTATAGTATTTGAGTGTCTAAGTCTTGATTTGTGGATCATATACTCCCTTCAATTCTTATCTTTTTATCTTAATGTTTTATGGCTTTCTGATTTGTATCCTCACATGAAATTGTGCTTTTTCACTGCAAAAATTTTTGTTGTGTGATGGGTTTTCTCGTGCAAACCCCACACCAGTTTTGGGTGTTTTGGCTACTAGATCAAGCATGTCCTCACACGAAAGGAAAATCCTTGTGTTTCTTATTTATATACTCATGTGGAGGAGTACATCCTTGTGCAAAAATCTGTCAATTGTGTTTTCTTGCACGAAAAAGAGGGGCCATCTCCACTAGTTTTTGGGGAACACAATTTCGTGTTTTAAGTACCATTTGGGTTTGCTTAATTTTCCATGCTTTGATAAATCTAAGACTATTTGTTCAATTTTTGTCTTTTGTCTTCGTTTCTCTGTTTGAGTGTGTCAATTTGGTAGTGGTGTTTGGGGATTCATTCGTTGTCGAGATTGTGGTTAAGTCTTCCATTACAATCCTTGTGATCCTCATATGTTGAGTGTCATGTACATCCATACTTGTTTTAAAAAAATTTATCTTGGCTTGTATTGAATCCTTGTTCCAAGGATCTTGGGATGGGGCATTATACTATAAATGTGTATTCTTAAATTCATTCAAGTACATTGAGCACCTTGATACCTATGATTATTATTGTGATACTATAAATCTATGTTATTTCAAATGAGTATTTACAAAATTATACTTGAAATTTTCCCATGCCTTTATCTATTGATATAGAACCTTAGATCTATATGATAGTAAATTAGTAAGTGTGACTAAGTAGACTAATGGCTTGTCCAAGGTATGAATGATATCCAAGATCTAGAGACATGATTTGTTTAAAATTGTAGGTTGAATCATAGGGACAGTAAAGACTCTTTTGTTCTATGTTTCTTCCAACCTCTAAGTTGTAATGCCCTGCCCAGAGATCCTTGGAAACAAGGATGAAATACAAGCCATAAATTTTTTTTACAAGTATGAATGCACATGAAAACATCATACAAGGATCACAAAGATCGCAATAGAAGACTTCACCACAATCCCGACAACCAACAAATCTCTGAATGCCACTACCAAACTAACACACGCAAACAAAAGCCAACAACAACCATGCACAAGATGAGGCCTCAAGAAATGACCACTCATCAACAAAACACCAAGTTGGAGTAAATTGCAGAATCCTAAAATTTGGCTAAGCCTAAAATCCTGAAGCCCTGAAAATTGGCTAAGTTTGGATTTCTAAAGCCTTGAAATTTTCTAGAATCTTTATCTTATCTCTAAGAGGTCTAAAACCTATCTCAAAAGATTCGTCACATATATTAAAATATATCTTAAGTATAAAGAATTAAAATACTTAAACGCTATATTTTAAACCCCAAAGAATGAACTACGAAAAAGATAACTGAAATTCAAATTGCGCCGCCAAGGGATTGAAGAACACCCAAGAGGGTATCCCAAACCATCCCTAAAAAATTTGAAACAAATCGAAAAGTGCCTACTACCCACCCGCGCAGGTTTCATAAAAATTGTGCGACACTATATCAGCATTGTGTGATACTTTACCAATGTCATGTGACATTTCTCCAGAAGGAGGGCGACACAATCAAGGGTTGGGTGATACTTCTCCAAAGGGCATGTGATACTAGAATTGTATCGTACAACATTTCTTTTGAGGGTGTGTGATACTAGAAGTGTATTGTACAACATTTCTTTTGAGGGTGTGCAATACTTTAAAGTATCATACGACATTCCTCAAATGGGTGTGCGATACTATATTGTATCACACCATGCTGACACATGGTTGCACAGGGAAAAGAAAGAAAAATCTAAGGACAAACAAAAAGCTAAAACATAGATAAAAACTTCCACACCAGGGAGTACTGGATCCACATCTCAAGGCAAAAACACTCGACAAACTGAAAGACAAAAAGCCAAAATCTAACCATCTAAATCATACATCGAAGGGAAAGAATAGAAGGAACATCACAAAGAACTGAAAGCAACATCGCAATGTACAGAGATAATATCACAATAAAAAAACAACCAAATTAAGTACGCAGTTCTTCCCAACTGTCAATAGCATCATAAGACCATCATGGGTCCTAGCTATCCCCCATGTGTAACATCCCAAGCCACTGACCAAATCGTTAGTACTGTCGTAATAGGGATGTCACTACTAAAACATGCAACAATATAAGCATAAGGAAATCTAACATGCTAGTAGAAAAGCATAAGATAATCCTATAGAAGATAACATCACCTATCACATGCTAAACATTAATAAGAAATACATATGCTACTATAGCAATTCACATCATCTAATCATATGCTAAACATCGTAATATGGGAATGCGTCAAATAAACTAACATCATCTAAACATGATATCCAAGCATTCCAATGAAAGCATAAATCATAAGAAAGCATACTCTAAAACTCAAAGTACCAAGTGAAAACATCCAGCAACAGTCACACTAGGACAAAAGATCGTCTCTATACACCAGTCCCTAGTAGTGGTGAAGGTAGCTACGCCTCCCAACCATGTGGAACACGTAGGTCCACATCCACTGTGCTGATGGAGATAAAGATCCAACCACAATCACACATAAAGCACAACATCAAAGGCTAACACTCACATCAGACAATATGATGGTTGTAACCAAGAACCTAAGACAATGTAAGGAGTACAGGTCCTGGTCAAACACTCAATAGGCTACTAAGTAGGGGCTGACATCTTAGAGAGTCACTTGGCATCAAAAGGCCCAAGCTTGGATCTATGTAGCTCAACTCCCTCAATGGAAGGCCAATACACAAAAGTACCATTTTATCATCTTAAGTTTTATTACCATTCACACATTTTATTTAGTTATCACTTAATCAAAGCTCCTCTCATCAATACCTGTGGCATCTTGATCACCAGGCTGCAAGATAGAAGCCCCCTCCATATTCTACCCTACCCTACCCATGTTCATCCTATGACAAGTGCTTGTGGGCATGCATACTCCCATCCCAACCCCAATGATCATAACTTTTGAAAGTACCATGGAAGATCGAGCCTCGCAAGTCACCCAAAAAATGTACGCACATGTACTCATGTGTGGCACACCACCATCACGAAGATCAAAACACAAGGATAGGAATAAGAACACAATGCAAAGAAAACACCCAACTGAAAGCAACACAGGAAGGGTGGATTCTACATGAATCCCAAAGCCAATAAAATCATACATCATGAAATCACTCAACTGGCCTCAATTCTAGAGTATGGATTCTACATGAATCCCAATGATGTAACAAGACCAAAAGTCATGAACTCACTCCATCAACCTCAATCTAACAGTATGAATTCTACATGAATCCCAACGCTCATGAAACAAAAGCAAAGGTCTAAAAGAAATAATAACACCAGGTATAAAATCACTCAATCGAACACAACATCGAGACTACGGATGCAACATGCATCCCAACGGAACATAAAAGTACAATAGTGGTCTGACTGATATCCAAACGGATCATCAGGGTCCACGACCCACATTGTGTAAAAACTCCAAAATTTTGGAAAACTTAAAAATTAAAACCCATTTGACCTTTGGGCACAAAAACTCCAAAAGTCCAAAAATAAATGGAATCGGACATCGTATGCAAAAATGCTCAGCATAACGGTGCAAAACTCCAAACCCTCATCCCGAAAAATAGGGAAATTTTTGTACCCACCCAACCGAGTAGAACTAACATACAAAAATGGAAGGGAACACTAGTTCTCAGCCTCCAAACAAAGGGCTACCAAAAATAGAAGCAGAAATGGAGCAGAAACAATAAAACAGGAAAGCCCTACCTCATAGGAAAAAGGGCAAAATGGAAATCTGAACCAAAAAATAAAATGCTCGCAGAAGTGGCTGAAAATCATGGCAATCCAAGGTTTCCCTGAGCTGGATCCAACGAGCCCAACCTCACGATGATCCCATGCCCGTAGCTCCCACAATGAACAAAACAGTAAATCTTTATGAAGAGGATTTTGGGTTTTACTCTCCAACTTTCTAATTCAAAAGTGAGAAGTGAGGAATTAAATTCCTTTTTGGATATTTATTCACTTTTCGAGTGAATAATCAATTAGGGCAAATAACTAGCCAACCTAGTTAAACATCAAATCAACCCCAACGAAACCAGGTTATTCCTATAAATAGAAATTCATCTATGGCAAAGCTGCCAAAAATTAAAATAAATCAATTTAGAAGCTCGACAACCCAAAAACACATAAATCTCCTTAAAAACTTTTGCAAAAATGCGAACCTCTAAATGCACAGACATGCTTACTGGTCTAATCACATAATGCAAATGAGTTCGGATTTAATAATCACTGAAAGGTTTAATAAAATAATTAAAATAAGGATACGTCAACCATACAAGGATGACATTGGTAAAATATGAATGGTTGAATCACTAACTCCATGTGCCACTACCAGGGATATAAATCCTGCACATTAAACAACACGATCAAGTGCAATTGCATATAATAACATAGCTAAAGAAATAAATGCATTAAATCACCTAATTTAACCATTTATTTAATTATATTAAAATAATCTATTTACATCACTCATGTTCGCATAAAGCATAACAATGCAGGAATGAAGTAAATAACCATAGCATTAAATCCATCACCTAACATAATCAGAGTTATTTCCAAATACCAGATAACCAGATATCATCATAAAACACATTGTCATCTCAAAATGGCATCATCATGCAATATGATTAACTAAACAACTTAGTAGTCTAATATCTATGATACTGAAATCAAGGTATAACATGTAACCCTCAGGTCATCTCAAATGTAAACATAACATGAGTAAAAAATATCTCTCTAATTAGAAATATAACAAGGTGAATGTCTACAACACATAACCAAATAATTCAACATGAAAAATCCATTCTAATTACTTAAGCATTTAATAATGATTGTTTAAACAACATTAATAAGGCACTTAAAACACATAAGCGAACATTGTCATAAACATGACTACCCACTGCTACAAGAATCTTAGTCTAGTGTAGCACGATAACAGTACACAGTGCAATCTTTGCACACATCTCAAAGTAATCATAGAACAACCTCATGATACCACATCGATCCTGGTAAGCACTAGCACAAACCTCAGTGAACCATTAATCAAATCATAATCTCGTAAATCAATCAAAAGCATAATCAAAGCAACTGATACAGAAACATAAATCCAAACACCTCAACGATGTAGACCACTCATGGTCACAATCATGATCCCATCTCAACAAAAGATCAACAAGGTTGCATCCATCAGGATGACTTACAAAAGTCAAATGGGAGAGGCACTACATAAGTGGTCTTTAGAATTTTTTGCTAATGGTGCTACTCAAATTTACTTATAAATTGAGAATTTAATTTTAAATTGAGAATAAATCAATACCCATGTTTATTGTGTAAGATGTTACTAATGACATATCACAATTATTTTCAAGTGAGATTGTTTTAAAATGCATATTGTTTTTGAATTCATGTGTATCAGATAGCCAAGACAATATATGGTTAGTGGAACAACACTCTTTTGTGGTTAACTGTCTTACCTGATTAAGAAAAGTAAATGAGATTACTTCATGGTGCGTTTGAAATTCAAATATGATAGATGAAATTACTTCCTTAAAACTTCTTGTTGGCTCAGTAATGTCACAACTAATCAGATGTAGACTTTTTATTCAATAAATATTTCATACATTTGATTATGTAGCCATTTTATCCTTCATTCTACTTATCATATAGGTTGGATATATGATTTTATGATGATATATTTTTTAAGGCATAATTTGATAGTCTTATACTAATTGAGTGATGGTTCTAAATGATATGTACAATGATGCCACATTTAAAATTACTCATGATGCTTATCTTCCATGTTTCACATGCATATATGATGGTTATGATGTGAATTGGAAATAAGGATGATAAATTTATTTGATTTTTGTTAAGTTGGATACTAACTTAATTATGTATGTTGTGAGTGTTTGAATGATCAAGAATGATTTTAGAATATGACTTCTTGACCACACATTTCCATTACCACTCTTGGTTTTACTTGTTTAGACTTTCTTGTTGTTGGGTTGGGTATCTTTCATATCAGGGAAGATTCCTAGGGAGCCTAATAGCTTTGTGATAGGGTGGTAAAACACTCCTACAATATTCTCACCCCTTATGTTCTTAGATAGGTTCTTGAGCTCATTTCAACTTGGTCATCATGTTTAGACCATCTAGAGTCTGGTATTTGGTATATGGATTCTTTTAATTTAATGTTAATCAAATATTAATGTTGACTGGTCAATATTCAGATTGCCTTGACTCTCTTTGACCTTCAGCATTTTATGGAGATTTCTAATGTGGAATTGGTTTTTCAGGGGTAGTCCATACATATGGTATCAAAGCTCTTAGTTCCACACTTGGGCCTTGAGTTCACAATGCTAGACACACAATTGTAAGTCAACTAGTTTACTTTATGTTGTATGAGTTGATGACATGGGTTTCATGTTGTGTCTCTAAGTTAGGATTACTTTTGACATAGAAGGATATGATGCTCCTTATGCATGTCCTAATTTTGAGTTAAAATTGAATTCCTTTAAAGATTGTCAAAATTGGAAAGTTTATGGAATGATTGGTAATTATCTTATCTTATAGGGTTATGATTATATTTTTATTTCAATTATGTGGTTGTATAATATGGATATTTTTGTATTATACCTAAATTATTTGTTCTTGCAAGTGCAATGCAAGAAGAGTGTAAATATTTGTTAACTGTTGAGATAATCAAATGATGGTTGACTTTTGCACTAGCCTATGAGTGCCCAATGAATGAATATATGGCTTGTGATAGCAATGAAAATTTCATCTTATTGTGTAAATTACATGTGATGCACATGTAGTACAAGGATTTTATTTTAGTTTATGCCATATTCATGAGGTTCATTGAGTAACCTAGTATGATAAGTAGGAAGAACATGGATTTCATTTGCCAAAGTATTGCATGTTCCATTATGCATTTAGAAATGTATGATTATCAAGATAAAGTTGATGTGATGCATGTGAAGTTTGGTTATGTTCTTAATGGCCTTTGGATGCAACGTGTCAATAAACATCTATTCCCTCTTGGTGACTAATAAGATTCTTTGTCCTTAATGTGAATTAGGTTTTCATTTGATTATGTTCAGTTTTCATGAACTTTGATGTGATGACAAGCTAGCTTGAAATTTTTTCTTGTGACCACTTAGCCACCAATTTCTTATGTGACCTATCTTCTATGACTCTTGTTCACTTTTATTTTATTGGTTTTTTTCCTTCTTCTTGGACTTTTATTTGAGAATTTTGAATCTTGATTTCAATATTTCTTTGATCTTGAGGTGGCTAGGGTGTGTACTTTTATGATGCTAGTCTTGTGTTTTGAAGTGATGTCATCTATCATGTTCAGTGTGGAGCTATGATAGGATGTATAAGTGAGTAGATTGTGAGGAACATGTCATTCTTCCTTTTGCATTTTTTTATTTTATTTTGTTTTATTTTGTTTTATTTTGGAAAGATCACCTTTTGATGTTGGTTTTGAATGTGGATAGATAGGGAAGGGTAGAAGTGATGCTTTCATTTTCCACTCTACCTACTAGTGTAATACTAGCACTACAAAATGCTTTGGCTATAGCTATCTTTCCATTGTTTGATCTCACTTCCACATCCATGATTATGGCTATATGGGCATATGTGGGGTTATGCATATGAGTGAGGTAGTATGTTTCATGGTTGAACTAGATACCTCCTATCTTTGGTACTGTGTGGGCATTCCATAGTTGGGAATTCTACATGTTAGGTAGGATTCCAAGAAAGTATCTTTTGTATTACTAGGGAATTTTTGGGTTGGGTAATTCTATGAGTTAGGTAGGATCTCAAGGAAATGTTTATTGGTAATATTTGGGTATTATAGGGTTGGATATTCTACGAGTTAGGTAGGATCCCGTGGAATTGTAAGTCTTCATGGTTGGGCAAGAAAGCACCTCAACCATATTTTATGTGATGACTGAATGTCATGAAGGTACATCAAAACTTGTGCTTATATGTTGGTTAAGAACACTATGGCGATGACATGGGTTTGACGACCTAGGTAATTGAATTGATAAAAATTGGATTTACTAATCCTTGCAAGGGATTGGGGAGCATACGTAGATGATTTACTTAATGGTGCAAATCATATGGTAGATGGTATTGCACTTGTATGATGAGCTTATTGTTCAATGTTCGATGTATAGGTCAAAATTTTCTATGATGCTCATAGAGATATGATACTTTTGATTATAATTGATGTATTTATAAAATAATGCATTTTGATGGATGGATGACGTATAGGTCACCATCCTTGGATAATTCCATGTGTTCCATTCTTAAATGGATAAAAAAAATTTAATCCTTAATTATGGTAAATGAAATAATTGTTGACTATTTAAACTAGGATTTTGCTTCATTATTTTAGTGTTTCTTGCAATAGATGATGTGGAAATTGTTAGTATGACATGGTTCTTACATACAATGAAATAAAGTTTGACATATTGGTCAACTTCTTGAGTATATTCATTTATGGCATATTCATGTGATGATATGTATTTTTTGCCAATTTGGTGGATAATTGGCTTATGAAATCTAATTATTAATGTATCTATCATTTTGACATGTAAGTTGAAAATTAAAATTAGCTACATAATTAATAGGAAGATATTTTATCTACTTTTTGATTCAACTATGTGTAGTTGACTTTTGACTGACTTGACTTGACTTTTGGCCTATGTGGCAAGTGTATGGAAATGTAGTTTTCCTATGAGAATTCAAAAGAGTATGTATAGATCCTTCTTTTATTTATGTTTGGAAATATATTGCATTGGTGTTATGTATATGTGATGATCCAACATCTATGTGTTGTTCGACATAGACTTGGTCATTATGTATCCAACTTAGACTTTTGGTCAATATTTCTAGTTGAGATTTGGTTCTATTACCTATTGATGTAGAACTTTAGGTCAATGTTTCTTGATACATTTGACTATGTGACCCTCATATTATCCATTTACTTATCTAATTGATTATATGTATATCATTAATTCTAAGCCATACGATGCATTATGATGTAATTACATTGTATGTCAACTTTTGCAAGCATTTGTATGCATAATGATGATCAAATGTTGATGAGTACATTGATAAATTTATATGTGGACATCTTTACATTACATATTCCATGATGATAAATTAGATGTAATGTGATTACATCATTTGATGGTATTCCATGGAAATTGACCTATTGATGTGGACACTTACTCCCTTAGTGAGAACAACATGTAGATGGTATGTATGGTTAATTATTTTGCTTACTCATGATCAAGGTTTGATTAAAGATGAGTTAAAAGAAAATATTGACTCTTGAAATTTATAACTGGAAAATTATCTTCTTTAGCTATTGGCATTATGGATGAGCTAAAGGTATTGTGATTGTGTGTATAAGTATGGCAGGATGGGGATATGAAGTACCTATTAGCAAGGTCAAATCCATGTGATTCCAAGGTATGATAAGTAAACATAGGCATGTGTGTGATATCATTTGATTTTAAGGTAACATGTTACTTAATTTCAAGAATTATATATATAAGAAGGCATTTGATTTGAATTATGATATATGATAAAATGACATTTGGTGTTGTTCCTATAATGTAACAAAGGGAATGACACATCGTAAGAGAGGGAATATTGTCGAAGAGAGGTAATTCTAACCTTTTAAAATTGAAGAATGGTAATGAAATGCACACACTCATATCAGAAATATTATTGAAATTATTACTTCTACATATGCTTATATATAATGTGTGTTATTTTCTTTCAATTTGTCATTTCAAATATGTGTTAATATTGTCTTTACAAATATAGTTTCCATGAAAGTGTATGTGTTAATTTTATTAGAAGGCATTCAAATGAAATGTAAGATTCATTTAAGGAAAGAAAATTCGATTTTAATTGATAAGATGAAAGTAAATATTATTGACAAAATTGAATGCAGATGCATGAATTATTATGAATAATAGAAGTTAGATTATTGATCATTATAATATGGAATTCTTATATTCTATGGATATGATTGTGATTTCTTACATAGTTGCATCGAGATGATGCATTTTTTAAGGGAGGAAAGATGTCACAACCTATTTCCTGTACTAATTAAATAGGTGATCTTACTACCACATGTAATTTTCTATCAAAAATAAAATTGAAATGAAAATATTTGAGATAGTGGGGAACTATTAACAAATTTCAAATAATGCTAAACCATGCACAATAATCTTAAGGTGGAGACTTCTCTTTAGGGTGATTCGTGGCTATATAATGAATTAATGGTTCTCAAGAAGAAAATGTAGATAATGCAGGGAGACTTGGATGTTGAATTCACTAAGAGCACCTAGCTGGAAGTACAAATTGGTAACATACCTGATAAGCTTAAAGAGTATGAATAGGAGCTTCCTCACCTTATATAAAAAAAGTGGTCTAAAAATGGAACAGGTCACTTCCAATCTTTGTGCAGTGGTGGCCAGTTTGGGAAAGAAAATTAATGAAGAGATTATGTCTCCTGGTCATACTAGTGTGGGGAGTCCTACTGGGCCTAGTAAGAGAACCAGGTAGAGCACAAGGAAAAAGGTAGCTGAGGCTCTTGGAGCTCTTGTTCTTTTGCTAACTAGCATCATCCGGAGTACTGTTGAAGTAGGTAAAAAGGTCAAAAACATTATCAAGGAGTTGATGTAGGTGTTGGTTGTGGATCAGGTGTGTTGGTTTCTAGGTTGGGTGATTTTGTTGGTTTTTTCTTTTTGCTTTCCAATTTGTTTAAAACTCTAGGTTCTAGGTTCTTGTAAAACCTATTCATTTTGTTTGGTTTTAACTTTTGGTTTCAAGTCCCTGTAAAACCTAGTTTGGATTTTTTTTTAACTTTAGGTTTCAAGTCCTTGTAAAACCTGGTAGTGCTTTAATGATTATCTTTAGTATTTTTTGATTTCAAGTCCCTTCAAAACTTTCTTTTACTATAATCTAAAACTAAATTTCACATCTTGCATATCACCCATTTTCTTGAAGCCTATATTACGAAGTGAATTAGTTAAGGTAGTTGTATTTCCTTCTTTCTTGATCTATTTTTTGGGAAAAGGTTAGGAAAGAAAATAGATGGAGATGTATATTTGGAGAAGCCCATAGAAACCTTTTTTTTGCCCCTTGTTATATTTTGTTATAAGAGGCCTTGAATAACAATGATCTTTATGTGATTGTAGGGTCTACCTTTTATTAAGGATGTGATAGATGGCTATAGGAGGAGATCATGATTAAACCAAACCAAAGCATAGTAGATGATAATACTCAAAAAATGAAGCTTTCCAAGGCTCCAGCCATACCTCACAACAAATATTGGATTACAAAGTCATCCTCCTAAATAAAATAAAAATAGAAATATTTTCCATTAGATTCAATTAAAAGATATATGGAACATGGAGATAACGCTCAGAGCT
Organism: Cupressus sempervirens; assembly: GCA_028749045.1. NCBI lineage: Eukaryota > Viridiplantae > Streptophyta > Pinopsida > Cupressales > Cupressaceae > Cupressus > Cupressus sempervirens. The sequence continues at coordinate 279,278,796 of CM053791.1, forward strand.
AGAGAGCTAGAGAAGAAATGAGGAAAGACAAGAAATGATTTAGGAGGGAGATGAAATTGAAGTCAATATATATCTTCTGACATTATTAGGTTCCCGTTCTTGCATAAATCCATTATTTTTCCCAGTGCACTCAACTTATCAATCTTTTTTTCAATATATTGGAAGAAGATATTCTTTGTGCATTTGAGATTGTTCATATTGAATGATTATGCTCTTAGTATATTAATTTATCACAATCACTCATTGGTTGGATTCAGCCTCTACACTTTTAAGCAACTAGGAAATCATAAGATGGTGTCTAAATGAAATAGGCTAATATTTTCATAATGGATCATTTTCTTTTATATTTACTCTTTTATACAATAAGAATCCATGTCATTCTGAGTTTCAAATGTTGTATGACATCAATAACCTATTTTCAACATGCTTACTAATTTCATATTGAGTTCTAGGCTGATGAAATTTTTATTGAGAACAACTATACCTCTTGTATGCTCTAACCCTTGTACCATCTCACAAGCTAGTCTAGACGAGTGTACAATTTGTGTCATTTCCTTTCCTATGTGGAACCATATATCTATATTGCGACAACAACAAAAAGGTTGGGTCATTTCCATAATTTGGTCATTTCCATGTTGTGTTTCTCTAATTGCTATCTTTCTATACCCTACTTAAGTAATATTTCCTCATCTTGCACAAGAAACCATCCATAATAGAATGTGCAAGAGCCCTTTCTAATCTATGAAACCTAGATGGAATCGACCCATTATTATTCAATTGAGAACTCCTTTGATCTTACCTTTTTTGACCCACACAATACTTCTCTAGATTGTGCCACAAGTTTCTTACTTATTAATTATTGCATTGATTAGGATTGAATTAAATTGTGGAAGTTTACAGAATTGCGTAGAATACTACTAGGACTAGTCAACCAAAGGAAATATATCTGTTATGTTAAGACATGGTGACATGTATGATTGAATGGTCCTCTAGAAACTGATGTCTTTGATATTATTAAAATTACATTTTGAATCCGACATTAAGACTGTAAATGTGTGTTCTTAAATTCATTCAAGCACATTGAGCACCTTAATACCTATGATTATTACTATGATACAATAAATCTATGTTATTTCAAATGAGTATTTACAAAATTACACTTGAAATGTAACCATGCTTTTATCTATTGATATAGAACCTTAGATCTATATGTGAATAAATTAGTAAGTGTGACTAAGTAGATTAATGGCTTGTCCTAGGTAAGAATGATATCCAAAATCTAGAGTCATGATTTGTTTAAAATTGTAGATTGAATCATAGGGACAGTAATGACTTTTAATTTATGTTTCTTCCAACCCCTGATTGGTCTCTCGAATTGGTGTTGCTATTGGTGGTACTAATATTTACTTATAAATCAAGGATTTACTTTTAAATTGAGCATACCTCCATATCCATGTTTATTGTGTAATATGTTATTGAAGACACATCACAATTATTTTCAAGTGAGTGTATTTTAAAATGCATATTGTTTTTGAATTCATTGGTATGAGATAGCCTAGACAATATACGGTTAGTGGAACCACATTTTTTTGTGGTTAACTTTCTTACCTAATTAAGAAAAGTAAATAAGATTACTTCATGATGTGTTTGAAATTCAACTCTGATAGATGAAATTACTCCCTTAAAACTTCGTGTTGTCTTAGTGATGTCACAAGTAATCAATTGTAGACTTTTTAGTCAATAATGTTTTCATACATTCGATTATGTAGCCATTTTATCCTTCATTCTACTTATCATATAGGTTGGATATATTATTTGATGATGATATGTTTTTAAAGACATATTTTGATAGCCTTATACTAATTGAGTGATGGTTCTAAGTGATATGGTCAATGAAGCCACATTTGAAATTACTCATGATGCTTATCTTCCATGTTTCACATGCATATGTGATGGTTATGATGTAAATTGGAAATAAGGATGATAAATTTATTTGATTTTTGTTAGGCTAGATACTGACTTAATTATGTATTTTTTGAGTCTCTAAATGATCGAGAATGGTTTTAGAATATGACTTCTTCAGTACAAAATTCCATTACCACTCTTAGTTTTACCTATTTAGACTTTCTTGTTGCCAGGATGGGTATTTTTCAAGTCAGGAAAGATTTTGAGGGAACTTAATAGCTTTATGGTAGGGTGGTAAAGCACTCCTACAATATTCTTGCCCCTTGTGTTCTTAGATAGGTTCTTGAGCTCATTTCAACTTGGTCATCATGTTTAGACCATCTAGTATCTAGTATATGGTATATGGATTTTTTTAGTTTAATCTTAATTAAAATATTAATTTTGACTGGTCAATATTCAAATTGCCTTGACTCAATTTGACTTTTTGCATTTGATGGAGATTGTTGACATGGAATTGGTTTTGCGGGGGGAGTCCTTATAGGTTTTTGGGGAGATCAATGAAGGGAATCCCATAGACTAGGAAATTCCAAATGAAAATTCAAAATCTCCATTCCATACATTGGTGTCAGAGGGAAAGGAAAAAGTTGGTAATGTTGAATTCAATGAGGATGAGGACTTACTAGGCCACTCAGATGAGATGGCTATTGAAGAAATTAGTTCCATCTTTTAGACTAAAGCTAAGTCTTCTAAGGAAAAGTCTATCAATCAAAGAGGAAAGAAAAACTACCAGCATTTGTTAGAGGATGCGCGTAACATGAAGGGTCAAACAAACTATGATTGGGGTGGTACATTATCTCTACCAAGCAACCATGAAGTTTCTAACTTGGAATGTCATGGGCTACAATTCCCCTGACAAATGGCATCTGATCAAGAGAGGTCTTGATCGAGCAAAAATAGATGTCATTTGTGTGCAAGAAACTAAGTTAGAGTTTGAAAGTGCAAGATTTTTTTTTTTTTTTTCACCAACATTGATGAGGCTTCTTCTCAGAATTGATAGGAGCTTATGGGGTTTGGGGATTCTTTAGAATTCTAGATTGATCTCTATCACCTCAATTTATAAGTCAAGGCATTGGTAGTTAAAGCTATTTCCATCCAAAACAATAAGTTTCTCATGATTTCTCATCAATGTGTATGGCCCAACTCAAATAGTTGTCAGGGAGTTATTTGGGGAGGTATTTTGAGGGTCATTAGGGACTTCCCATAGGAATTATTTGTCATTATGGGTGATTTCAGTGCCACATTGTCTACATCAGATAAGAGAGGAGGTATATGTACACTAGGAAGTGTTCAACAAGACTTTCAGGACTTCGTTTCTATCAATGGACTCTGGGAAGTTGAAGCCAAGGGAGGTATGTTAACTTGGAAAAATCAAAGAAATGAATTCTCCCACATTGTTGAGAAACTAGATTCTTTCTTCCTTGCTAGTGATTGTAACTCTACCTCCCTACTCTTTGAAGCATGTTTGATGGTAATATCTAGATCAGATCATTTCCTAGTATCCTTAGTGGTTGAGATTGATGGAATCCCTATTAGGTGTCATTTTAAGTTCAAACAAATTTCATTTCAAGAACTTGAATTCATGGATCTCCTAGTGTCTTGGTGGAATTTCTCCACTTGTAGAGGGCAATAAAGCATTTCAATTTTTTGAGAAGCTAAAATATCTAAAACAACAACTTAAGGCATGGAATAGAACCAACTTTGGAGATGTATTCGAAGAAAAAAAGGAACTAGAAGGAGATGTGGTAGCTTTGAATTCTAAGATCCTCAAGATAGCTTGGATTTGATTGACTTTGATACATAGTGTGATCTCATGGATAGGTACAATGAGATCTTCCAAAGGGAGAAAATATACTAGAAACTAAAGTCCTATGAGACCTAACTTAAGGAGGGGGTCACAACACAAAATATTTTCACTGTTCCTTTAAATCAAGGAGGAGTTTCAACCATATCTTAAAAATCTCTCTTTAGGAAGGATCCACAGCTGATCATTTGGAAGTAATTAATAAGGAAGTTGTCTCATTTTTCTCAAATCTTTGAAGTTCGGACTCTGTTGATAAATCAAACACCTAGGAAGATATTCTAGTAGAAATTCTAGGTTTGGTCTCAGACACAAACAATGTTGTCTAATGAAATTAGTATCAATGAAAGAGCTGAAAGTTGTAGTTTTTGGTCATGCAAGAGATAGAGTTCTAGGCCCTAATGGCTTCAAAGCCATCTTCTACCAGAAATTCTAAAATATTATTAAAGTTGGCATGCTAGAGACAGACAAGGAATCTAGAAGGAGGGTTTTATTTTAAAAGACTTCAATGACATATTTGTGACCCTAATTCCCAAGAAAGAAAAATACAATAATTTTGATGAGTTCAGCCCTATCTCCCTTTGTAATGCAATGTAGAAATTTATCACCAAATTAGCAGCTAATAGATTGAAGCCCATTTTGGAAAAACCAATCTCTCCTGAGTAGAGCAACTTTATTTCTAATAGAAGTATTGTAGATGGCATCATTATAGCCCATTAAGTGACAACACAATCTAGTCAAAAAAATTTTGATACATGATACTCAAATTAGACACCAAGAAGGCATACGATAGGCTCAGCTATAATTTCCTTCTGCAAGTCATGAAAAAATTCAACTTTGGGCTAGCATGGATTAAGTAGATCAATGGAATGATTTCAATTTATTGAGCTTCTATCTTGGTCAATGGAAGTCCACATGGCTTCTTTGAAACATCCAAAGGGATCCACCAAGGAGATCCAATCTCTCCTTTTCTATTTATCCTACTAGAAAAATTTCTGGAAAGAACAATATCAAAGCTTAAACAGAATGGTCAATGGAAGGGCATTAAGATTACCAAAGAGGTTGAGGTTGAGACTCATTCTTAGTTTGTAGATGACACATTCTCAATTGGATCAAATCAAAAATATTCTTTTTTAGTATTGAGATGGGATCCCAAAAATTAATCATTGGGGTCTTTGGGGCAAGGATTGGCAAACTCCCAAGAAAATTCTCAAGAATGCCTCTATTTGGGGGGGCGGTTAAGGGGGAGATCTAGAAGGAATTGGTGGATGGAAATAATTCAAGACTAAAAGGGTAGAAAGGAAAGTGGCTATCACTTATTGGTCACTTTCTCATGTTGCACATAGTGGTCTTTGTACTTCTAATTTACTACATGAATTGCTTTCAGCTCCCTAAAAAGATTATCAACACAATCTAACTAAGTATGTGAAAGTTCCCCTAGAATGGGAACAATGAGTATGATAAGATTCAACTTATGGATTGGAATCACCTTTTCTAGCCAAAGGGAGATGGTAGTGTAGGATTGTAAACTTTGCAATAGTTCAATATGACAATGGGTGCCAAACTTATTTCAAAAATATACACTCAGCCAGACTAGTGGTGGGTAAGGGTTAGCAAAGCTAAATACCTAGATTCTTTGGAAGATGAAAGAACCATTACCTTTGCCAACCCACCCCATGGCTCAACTTTCTAGAACTTCTTATTAAGCTATTGATCCCTAATTACAGAGAATGTTACTTGGTAGGTTGGATATGGAGAGAAAGATGAATTTTGGCTAGATTCTTGGGACCTCCAAAAACCTTTGGTTGACAAGGGATTTTCCCAACACTTTATTGAAATTGTGAAGCAACTTGAAGAGTGAAAGTTTGAGACTATATTGATCAAGAATCAATAACTTTGTGGCCTTGGGGTTGGATATCAATGATATTTCTTAGTGGAAGAAAATTATGGGAACTCAATATGTCATTGGAACAAGGGAAGATGATACCATTAGATGGTGTGGATCAAAAAGCGGTCATTACTCATTCAAAGTAGGGTATACCTTGTTGGAAAATCATCATGCAACTATTGACTAAGAAAAGTGATTGTCTTGGCACAACTCTTGTCTCCTGAAAGTTGGGGCCTTTACTCGGTTGGCTAGTAACTCCTAAATTCTCTTTAGAGATAGATTCATGAGGAAATTTTTTGGGGCCCTTTTAGGTGTGTACAATGTGGTAAAGATAAATAATCTTTGGATCACCTCTTCATACATTGTGAATTTTAGAAACTAGTGTGGGGGTTAATCTTTCAGAGACTTGGGTGGTATGTGCCAATGTTAGAACACGTTCATGAATGGTTGGAGGCTTGGCCAAATGTATCACAATCTTCATGTCTAGTATCTATCTAGATCTTGATTCCTTCAACCACTCTATGCGAGATTTGGAAGGAGTAAGGCTGAAGATTTTTTTGGATAAAGTGAAAGACATAGATCACTTCTCAAGTCGTCTAGAGAGAGCCATTTATAAGGTGGTTTCTAATGCAAATTTGGGGATCACTTAAAATTATCCTTCAACCAAAAAGATGTAGCCATCCAAAAATCTTGTCCCTAATCAAATTTAGACCTGATAATGGGGTCTCTAGAGTTAATTATGGTAATTCATCATTGAGTCAAGTTTGGTCACCTTGAGACTTCAGTTGGATCAAGGTCAACTTTGATGGGGCATCAAGAGGGAATCTAGGATCATCTAGGATAGATTTTTTTGCTAGAAATGAGTTTGGGGACATTATAGCTCTTGGCATTAAAATAGCAATGGATGGGACAAATAATCAAGTTGAGTGTCTAGCTACAGTTGAAGCTGCATTATTGAATTTCTCTTGGAAGGAGACTCACAGATTGTGGTTAATGGGATTGCCAAAGCTAGTTGGATGCCTGGCATCTTGACAATCACATAAAGAAGATTTGACTTATCCTATCAGAGGTAGAGTAGTTCAAGGTTTCTCATGTTCTCAAAGAGGCCAATTCCATTGCTAACAAAATCTCAAATGTTAGAGTGCTAGGACCATTAGAAAACCATTTTGAGGTTTGGGAGGACTTTAGTCAACTCCTCCCATCTAATTTTGAATGACAATATGCTTCACTTCACATATGTAGTCAAGTGGCCATCTCCCCATCATTAGAGGGTACACGATTTTCCACATCTAAACTAGAGTCTTTTTAGTGGCTTGCAAGCCCAGCTAAGGCATTTATTACTCTGATCTGGGGCTTTATGTTCAAGGATGTGAGCCAAGATTCTCAAGCTTGAGTACATGGGTAGTATGACATCGCACCCCCCTTCTTTTTATAGATGGAGCAGGTGCATTTCATTTCTATTTGTGGGTTGTGTGACATGTGATCCTGTAGATCTATGTAATGATGATCCTTGATCTTTGAGTGAATTCTTGAGTCTTACACAGAATCTATTTCTTGTAACTCAAACTATTTTTTTGCATTCAAAGCTCGCTTTCCTTGTTCTCATCTACTACCCCTCCAAATTTCAGCATGGAAGCCAACTTTTCACTGTCTACAAAAGGAAAGATACCATCCTTTGTTGGGTCAATTATGTTTGTTTTCTTCCTCTACTTTCTATAATGATCGACTTGGGAGGTTGAGATGGCCAGTTGGGTTTGGATTTTTGTTCTGTCTAATAATGGATAATGAATCCTTTAAAAATGCAATACTTTTTGATACATTAATATATTATATGAAAAAACTATCATTGGGAAAGTCAAAATGAAAAATAGTGAAATGCCATAGTGTTCAAATATATTGTGGAACAGTTCTCCCCCCACCCCACCCCACCCCACACCCACACCCCCCCCCCCCCCCAAACCCAAAAAAAGACTATGAATCACCACAATTGAAATATTAGGGGCCTTGAGATGCCCGATAGGAGATACAAGGTGATAAATTGGTGTAATAAGTTGTACCATAAAAACATTTTTGTCTTCAAGAGATTAAGGTTTCTGGATATCATGCCTTTAACACTCTTAAGTTCATTTGGGACAAGGCCAAATGTGTTTATCCAGGACATGTTAGAGGCAAAGGAGGTATTTCTCTCTTAATAGGCCTAAGATGGATTAAAAATATGGTATCACATAACACCTCCCCTTGCCACAAAGAAATTTGGGCCACCTTTAAAAATGATAATAATACTTTTAGTATATGCAATATCTATTCCTTGAATGATTATAGAGAAAGAGAATCATTATAGAATTGGCTTGCAAAAAATCTCCTTGATAGTATTTATATTTTCATAGGAGACTCTAATATGATTGAAAATGGCTATGACAAAATGTGTGGTTCAAAGAATGAATGGAAGGGTAATGAAATCTACTTCTAGTCCAAGTTTAGAAGAAGGTTCAAGATTAAATATCCTTAAGAAAAAAGAAATAATGCATTATACGGAATCTATTTCGCATGGTATAACAATCAAGCTAATAGAAAAAGAATATATTTCAGATTAGATAGGATATATTATAATCCTTACTCTTTTGGATTGATACAGCAACTAGGGAAATATATTGTCATGGTCCTCCCAGTAAGTATGTCAAACCACTCTCCCATCTCAACATGTTCCTAATCATAGCCATAGAAGGAACTCTTTTAAACTTAATATCTCTCTACTACAAGATGGAGACCCCATCAATGCTATTAGAATATCAATTGTTCTTACTAATTTTTGTAATAGTAATAGCTCTTCTAGGTACAAGTGGGATCTAATTATAGATTATTGGAGAAATATTTTTCAAATTATTGGGGCTAAAGACACAAAGGGTAGAAAGCTTAAAGAGAATGTCTATCAAAATAACTTCAATAAAATTGCAAGGAGATTACAACACAAAGAAAATGATGTGGATTTGTAAATGACTTGGTCACCACCAAGATACTGTTAAGAAACATTCAAAGCTATAAAATTCAAGGGCAAAGAATCAGAGCTATGACTAACTTGCTTAAATATGGTGACAGTGGATCCAAATATTTCTTTAACTTGACCAAAGACAAGCATGCTAGGGATCATATTGAGAATATTCAAACTAAGAAGGGATTCACCAATGACAACAAGGACATTATTGATGTCTTTCAACAATACTATAAAGAGTTATTTACTTCATAGTTTGATCAGGAGAACAACGAAACCCTTAAAATTTTTCTTAGTCTCATTCCTTATAAAATATCCAAAAGTCAAGCTAGGGATCTTTGCCAAAGAATTGAGAGTGAGGAGGTTGAAGATACTATTAGTTCCCTAGCTAATGGGAAATCCCCCAACCTTGATGGTTTACAAGTATAATTCTATAAAGAAAAAAAAAAAGAGTTGATCTTAGTAGAGCTTATCCAGGTCCATGATGAGGCCTTTGAGGTTAGAACTCTTGGAGAAAATATTAACAAGGGAGTCATCAAACTGTTACCTTAAGGAGAGATAGATATCAAATTAAAAAATTAGAGGCCAATCACCTTGCTAAATTTGTCTTGCAAAATTATTGCTAAGTTGTTGGCAAGAAGAGTTGCTAACATGCTTGATAGTATTGATTTTGTTACACAAATTACCTTCATCAAAGGGAGATACATTCTTGAAAACTTAATCACAAGCTAGGAAGCCATGAAATGGGCCAAGGATAGTGGGCAAAATGCTAGTATGATTCTTCTTGACTTTGAAAAGGTTTATGATAGGATTGAGTGACAATTTGTGATTGGTGTTCTTTAGGCTATGGGATTTCCTCCTTTCTTTAGTAAATGGGTGAGTATTCTTTTCAAAGTTATTTCTACTATTATTGAGATTAATGGTGAACTTTTGAAGGAGATCTTCTTAGGCATATAGATAGGGAGTCCCTTTCCTCCTCTTTGTTTGTGTTAGCATTAGATGCTCTATTCTATTTGCTTAAAATTAAGAATTTGGTCCTATCTCTTAAGGGCATTGAGTTTCCTAATAAGGAAGAATTAACTTTAGAACAATTTGTAGATGACACATCCTTGTGTTGGTAGTGGGCCAGTGTCCCTCATAGGGTTCACAGCATGGCTTAACCACCTTCTATGGTACTATAAGACTATTGGTTGTATCAGGCATTAACAAGTCGATCTTTTGGTGCAATGACAACCCTGTCCTTTCTAAAAATTAGTACCAGAGCTTGGTCATAGGTTTGAATCCTACAAGCCACGCTGAGTGACATTGGGAGGGGGATCATTGGTAGTGGACTAGTGTCCCTCATAGGGTTCATGACATGGCTTGACCACCTCCTATGGTTCTATAAGACTATTGGTTGTATCAAACATTAAAATGTCGATCTTTTGGTGCAATGACAACCTTGTCCTTTCTAACACCTTGTTCATTGATCTTTCTAAGGTTAACTTTGAAAATATGGTTTATGGACTTTTTTTCTTTTTTAAAACTTCTGGAGACAAGATTTCCCAAATGAAATCCCTATCCTTGGTTGGGATGAAAATCCTCCTACTTGGGTTCTAAGTAAAAAGTGGCAATGGATCGAACCCAACAAGATCATAAGATATCTCGGTATTCCCTTTGTTGTGGATCCCTCTTTAAAATATATATGGAATTGGATCTATAAAATGATTGAGAATAAACATGTTAAATGGAAAACCCATTTGCTTTCTTTGGTTGGGAGTGCTCAAATTGTCTAAAATGTACTTTCCTCTAATGTAGTTTATTATGCCTCAACCTAGATGTTTGCTAACTATCAATATAATAAACTATAATTTTGTTTAGGGAGTTTCTATGGTCTAATGGTATTTGGAATAAGAATAAGCATTATGTTAAATGGGAGTGGTGTTGTTACTTGAAGGATCTTGGTGGCCTCAGTATGAGAAGCCTTGGAAAACAAGATATTGCCCTTGCATCTAAATGAATTATTGAAGCCCTTCATGGAGAGAAACCTTGGAAAATGTTAATCAAAAATAACATAGTTAGGGAAAACATTCGAAAAAAATTCCTATGATTAATGTTGTTTTTGGGAGCTTTGATGTCAAAGTCATGGGATCCATTTTGTTTCAGTCATTGTGGAAGGCATGGTGTCAAGTTAAATAGTTGCTTGGCCTAAGGGATGTTGTATGCAAGAACCCATATTATGTAGTGTTAGACAAATTCGTATAGTGGGGGAATTATCATAATAATAAACCTTTGGCTCTTACTCAAGTTTATTTGCTAAGGCTTGGAATAATAAAGGAATGTCTCTGATCCAGGATATTGTGGTCAAGAATAGAGTGTATTCATGGGAAGAATTAAAATTCAAATATTATATCCCTCATTCTCAGAAGACCTATACCTTGATTACCAAAGCTATTGGTAACTTCTTCCCAGGCAATTTTTTTTTTTACGTTAATCAGTCTCTTGAGCAAGTGAAGTGGGTTGATGGTAAGATGTTAAAGGAAAGTTCTTGTAAGCATATTAATAAAAAAAATTAATGGTGTGTTGGATATTATTAAAAGAATCAACCAGATCTAGGACTTTTATTGGTCACTCTTTAGATGGTAGTTTTTCTCTTATTTGTTTTGGCACTCACATGTTAAACCTAAAAAAATTTGTTCTAAATGGTTGTTGTTGCTCAAGAAGTTAGTTGTTGGCTCTTTCCTTTCTCCTTTTGGTAAACATTCCATTACTTGCTTCTTGTGTAACTGTAATGGAAATTTTGAACATATTTTCTTTGAATGTAAGTTTTCTTCCAAAGTGTGGTATGTTTTCTTTAGGCATGTTGTGCATTGGAATCATAAACCCAATTTGTCCTGACAACAAGTTCTTGTTGGGTTTGTTGATATTTTTTATGCCAAAATCAATGTCTTTTGGTTTTGTCTTATTAATGAGATTTTACAGTTCATCTAGAAGGAAAAGAATGAGGAGCTCTTTTAGTAAAGGCAAGAGGGATCTTACTGGGTTTTATATAAAACTCACCTAGCCTCACATAATGTCATAGGTTATGACTATATTGGAGATCCCCAGGGAAAGATTTACTACTCTGTTCAAGGAAGGAAACTTGTTGATTTTCAAAGAAGACATCAAGTTTTCAAACTTTGTGGAAGTTGTGCATGATAGGGAACTACCTAGTGAAGAGACTCAAAATGGAACTAGGTCAAATAGTGCTAATATTGATAACAATAATAGTCTAATATCGACCATCAATCAAGAGCTAAATTGGAATGTTCAAAGAGAGGAAACAAGTCATGCTCAAACTAAAGATTCCTTTTATGGAGAGAATTGAACCCCCCCCCCCCCCCCTCTTATTACAGGAGTTATTCATGGATAGATGGATTGACTTTCTTGATGTTACCATATTGTTTTGATAAATTTTTAGTTTGAAACTCTTCACATTTTGACTCTATATTTAATATAGTTATGCACTCTCCTATAGTTATGACATACTTAGTATAGGTGTAGTTTATATTGCTCAAGCATTATGCTATTTTTTTTTATGTAACAACATGAACTCCTATTCTTCTCTCCTGTTGATATACTATCTCTGATCTAAAAAAAGGAATAAAACTAAATTTGCGTTTATTCTTTTATAATTAAAATAATTAATAAATTAGAAAGGAAAAATAGTAAATGGAAACCCCCATTAAAATGATGGACTAAATTGAATTTTGATGGAGCATCTAGAGGAAGTCTAGGAAAGGTTGGACTCGGGTGTATCATCCACTTAGACAATGATGTCTAGTTAGCTAAATGAGCAAAACCACTCGAAATCCAAACTAATAACATAGCAAAACTTGAAGGACTCAAGATATGCCTAGAATTAGGTATCCAAAAATTCATAATTAAAGGAGATTCACAAATTATCTGGAACATACTAAGAAAGGGTAGTGCCCCTTTTGTACACAAATATGTTAGCAAGAAACACTAATCTATTTAGAAACAAAAGCATTAACTAACAAAACTAGTATAAACTTTAAGATAGACAAAGTGAGGTCCTCAAATGAGAATATGAGCCATGGATGGGCTCTCTTAATAAGGATGATCACTTGATGTGTAGATGTGTCCTTTGATATGGATTTGGGATGTATGCTCAAGCTTCAAAGTGCTTCAAATGGAGATGGATTTGGGATTTTTGGTGTGGATATGTGAAAATGGTATGAACTTGGCTTCTCAAACTAACATGGTAACTTTAGCTTAAGGATTGTGATCAAAATAGTTTGGAAGGGGATCTAATTTATAGGCCAAGGGCTTGAGGAATGGAGGGTTAAGATGCAAGGAGAGATGAAAGCTTTAGGGAGGGCTAGGATGTATTCAAAGGGGAGCACATGGATTGTGCTTGTTTAGCACCAATCAGGGAGTGACACATGTCACAAGGTCATTGAGTGGAAGAAAGGGCAAGGATGAGTCAAAAAAGGAGGTTCAAGGCCTTAAATGGCCCTCATAATGGCTTGTAAGAGCTTTTAAGAGCATGTAAGAGCATTGAAGGCTTTGTGGTTGGGATAAAGTTTTATGGTTGGGATATTTTGAGGGAGGAGACTTTGGTTTGGCTTAGGAAAGTCTTAAGCTTGTTTAGGATTGTGACAAGGTTAGGGGGGGATTAGGCTTGGTTTAGGATTAGATTAAGTATGTTAGAGATGTGCAAGTGGATGGCATTCATGAAGGTGGGTGAGTTAGTGGCTAAGCTAGGTTAGTATGGGTGGATGGGGTGGATTAGGCTAAATGGAGGATTTAGGATAGGTTAGGGGCTATTAGATTTGAGAGTTTTATTTATTAAAGTGATTTTAATAAATTTGGGATTTGGAATTAGATAGGAGAATAGGATTAATTGATAAATAATGGATTATTTGATTTATCAATTAGGACTATAGATGATTAGTTAAATTAATCAGCTAGGGAATGGAAAAGGATTAAATAAATAGGAATTTAATTAATGATGCCTTTAGAGATAGCTAAATAGGATTACCAAAGCAGTGTAATCAGATTTGGGTGTCTACATTTTGCCCCTCTTTGACATAGTGTTGAGGCAACACTATTTCAAAGAAGTTCGAACGAAGACGACACGAGGAAGATGTTTTAGCAACAAGGTTGCCCCAGTCTCGGATAAGAAGAGGAGAGACTAGAGTTAGAGATGCCCCCTCAAGAAGGTGGTAGGGAGAGAAGGCAAGTCCTGATAGCTTCTTGAAAAATACAAGAATCTGGGATAAGTAAGGAGACTCAGATTGGCAAAGAGAAGGGGCTGAATTAGCTCAAACTCTCACTACGGGAGAATGATAAAGGGAGGGCAGATTCACAAAAGGAAGCAAGATGAAGATGTTCCAGGAGTGGGGGGAGAGCGCTATAAAAGGAAACTAGAAGGAGGGGATGGATGATGGGAAGATAAAGCTGATGCAACAAGATTTCAAAGAGTCAGTTTGATGGAAGATGGGTTTTGGAGATCCCTAGGACGAGGATTGTCGATCTCGAAAGATGAGGCTTGGTGGATTGATTTGATGGGTGGATTCCTAAGATTAGGATTATGGATCCCTAAAGCTAAGAGTGATGATTGATTTTGAGAGATATGGTTGCACAAGCTGGGGTAGGAGAGACGGATGTTGGATATGGATGGGGGATAATGGAGATGAAGGGATTTCATTGAAGCTTTTTTAGCAGGGGGATACTTCAAAAAGAGAAGTACCACCATGTAGTTGAGCACTAGATTTGCTATAGGACTATTGGTTAATCACCATGGTTACCAAGAACATCAAGGCTTTTTCACCAACTATCCAAAGGACTGACGAACTAACTCGAAACAAACACACAAGGATTGCCCCAGCATCACACATGAAACTCGGAGGAAATAGCATGGAATCAACACTCGGTAACCCGCAAGAAAAAAAATAAACAAATGAAAGACTTGATCAAAATCGTACACTCAAAGTGCCCCATTCGCAACATACCAGGATATGGAAGATCATGGTAACTTTGAGGAGGGAACAAAAAGATTGCTTGGAAAAGATACTTCAAGACACAAAAGGGAAGATTCCAAATCAAAAGAAAGCAAAAATCCAAAAGACAACCATTTGCCAATGAGATGGGTAGGAAGAGGTACTAACAGACCAAGATCAGACATGAGGAGAGCTATATCCTACAAGGATCTATCGGAGAACACCTAAGCTGGTGGATTTGGATGAGTGATTCACTTGGCAAGCTGAACTGAGAAGAATAACACTTTGATGATAGGAAATCTAGCTAAAGGATGCATTGGAATAGCTAACCAAGATTTGTGTGATGTGTACAAGATGTTGATCAAGGATGAACTGACACGAAAGCTAGATAGATACAATGGTACTAAGCTAAAGAGGATGTACAAGCTGACAGACCAAGATATGTTACAAATGTACAAGGTTGTTCATGTTTTGATTTTTTGTGAGATGGAAATGTTTTAGAGTGTGTTGGATGGATAGTGGGAGTTGATAGGCGGATAGGTAGATGGTTTGCAAAAAGCTTAAGGAAAATGGGGTTCTTTGTGTGCATGTGATAGGATACAAACTAGGATACAAGCTTTGGTATATAATACAAGCTGGAATATGGTACAAGCTTTGGACAAGATTTGGATATGCAAGCTATGATACAAGGGATGATACAAGATTTACAAGCTGAGGTACAAGATTTACAAGCTAAGGTACAAGATTTACAAGCTATACAAGAGGTATTTACAAGCTTCATTAGATTTTGGACATTTGGTTGGAACACCAAGAGAACAAGCAGGTGTTTTATGGTATGGTGGGTGAATCGATGAGGGATAGGATAGTGATAGATAATGGATTAGTCTTAGTACACAAGGCACCTGAATTACCAGGTTTTCACCAAGGTACCTATCCAAGGCGCTTGAATTGCCAATTTTTCACCATTGGATGCTTATTTCTCTTTACTATTTTTTTGTATTTTTCAAAAGCTGGGTATACCAAGGATCTTCAAGCATAGAACTTCTTGAGATGAATGATGTTAGTAGGATCATTCAAGATTTCTCCTTCCAGTGTAGATAGTTGATAGGCTCTGGAGCCAAAGGATGCAGTGACAACATAAGGACCAAGCCATGTAGGTCCAAACTTGCCTTTCTTTTCTCGATCGGCTTGGACTTTCATGTTTTCTTTGAGGACCATGTTGCCCGGCTGAAAGTGTCATGGAAGCACCTTCTTGTTAAAATTCCTTTTGAGATGATTTTGATAGACTGTGAGATGGTCATAGGCTTGTCGTCGCTTCTCGTCTAAGAGATCTAGTTGGGTGAGCCGAGCTACTCTATATTCTTCATCTGATATTTTCCCTCGCAAAGATATGCGCAAGGAGGGAAGTTCAACCTCTATAGGTAGTACCACTTTGGCACCATAGACTAGGGAGTATGGAGTTGTTCTTGTGGATGTACAAAAGGAGGTTAGATAGGCCCATAAGGCTGGATTTATTTGTAGGTGCCAATCGCAGCCAAAATCATTGACAACTTTCTTTAGGATTTTGAGGAGGGTTTTGTTAGTTGCCTCTGCCTGGCTATTACCTTGTGGGAAATATGGGCTAGAAAAGCAGTGATGGATACAGAGGGAAGTTTATAATTCTTCTATGTTGAGATTTTCAAAGTTACCTTTGTGGTCGGTGAAGATGGTGGATGGGATGCCAAAGCAGCAAACAATGTGGTACAAGATGAACTTGGAGACCTGAACTCCTGTAGCTGAGACTAGGGGGACTGCTTCCACCCACTTAGTAAAATAGTTTGTAGCTATTATTATCCATTTATGTCCATCAAATGAGAGAGGTGTGATAGTTCCAACTAGATCAAGGCCCCAACGAGCAAAAGGCCAAGGTGGTGCAATAGGCTATAGATCTTGTGTTGGAGCGTGCACAAGATTTGTGTGCTACTGACATGGGAGACACTTTCTAACAAAGTCACAGGAGTCTTCTTCAATGGTAGGCCAATAGTAGCCTGCTCTAAGGATTTTTCATGCTAGGACAATACCACTCGTGTGAGCACCGCAAATTTTGGAGTGTACTTCTTTTAACGCCATCGCGGCCTCATTTTCATCTAAACATCGAGAGAGAGTATTGTGATAACCTCGACGATATAAGGTATTGGCTATGATAACATAGCGGAATGATTTTTGGATGAGGTTTTGGCGTTGGGTACATGTGAGGTGAGGGGATATGATACCATCATTAAGGTAAGCGCGAATCTCATGGTACCAAGAGGATTGGGGACCAACCAAGATATAAACATAGTTTGAATCCCCATTCGCATAGGTGGGTGTGAGGAGCTGTTTGACTAAAAACTCATATTGTGTAGCTGCTTGGGAAATTTCCAAGAACGAGCTGATAGTAGCCATAGTGTCCGTTGCCTTGTTCTACATTCGAGGCACTTATATAAACTGAAGCTTTGTAAAATGTTGGGTTAGCTGATCAACTAGCTCTTTTTAGGGTAAGAGATTTTCGTCTTTGGTTTGATATTCATTGAGGACTTGCTTGATGATGAGTTGAGAATCACCAAAGATTTGTAACTCAGTAATGTTCCATTCTGTGGCTATCTTTAATCTTGCTATGAGAGCCTCATATTTAGCTATATTGTTGGTGCTAGAGAATTATAGCTTAAAAGCTTTTGGAATGTAATCTCCTTGAGGTGTGAACAATAATATTCCTACCCCTGATCCATGAGATGTATATGAGCCATCAAAGTAAAGTTTCCATGGGGGTTGTTCTTCACTTAGACAGATATGTTTATCTGGAAATTTTTTGATCAAAGGATATGCATCTATTAGAGGTGCATCAACTAGGTGATTTTTTATAGCTTGCCCTTTGATTGCCTTTCTATCCACATATTGGATGTCAAATTCGCTAAGGAGCATAACCCATTTGGCCAAATGGCCTGTAAGTGTTGTTCTAGATAGTATATACTTGAGAGGGTCTATCTTGGAGACTAGTTGGATGGTATGACTTAGCATGTAGTGGTGAAGCTTTTAAGTTGAGAAGACAACTACCATACAAGCTTTTTCCATAGGAGTATAATTGAGTTCATAACCAACTAGGGTTCTACTGATGTAGTAGATGGCTCTTTCTCTATTGTAGTCATCAAGTTGTGCTAGAAATGCCCCTAGAGCAGTAGGTGTTGCTGATATGTACAAGATCAAGGGACGATCAAGAATTGGTGGAACTAAGATAGGGGGATTGGCGAGATACTGCTTGAGCTGATCAAAATTGCGTTGACATAAAGGATCCCACTTGAAGTTTTCATCCTTCTTCAATAAATGTGAAAATGGTGTACACTTATCTGCAAGCTGGGAGATGAAGCACTAGATGGATTGAAGCTTTCCTTGAAGAGTGTGAAGCTGTTGCAGTGTCTGGGGAGGAGGCATGTCTAAGATAGCCTTGACCTTCTTAAGGTCGATCTCTATACCTCATTTAGAAACTATAAAGCCTAGAAGCTTGCTAGATGTGACCCCAAAGACACACTTCTTGGGATTTAGCATGAGATGATATTTGGATAACCTATCAAAGACTTTCTCCAGGTTAGCAAGATGATCCATGAAGGTATGAGATTTGACCAAGATATCATCCACATAATCCTCAAAAATGCTATGAATGAGATCATGAAAAATGACTATCATAGCTCTTTGATAGGTAGCCCCAGCATTCTTTAGGCCAAAAGGCATCATGTTGTAACAAAAGGTTCCCTAAGGGGTAGTGAATGTTGTCTTATGCTGATCCTCTTCTACAATCTTGATTTGATTGTACCCAGAAAATCCATCCATGAGTGACAAAATTTCATGTCCAGTTGTAAGATCTACAATCATATCTATGTTGGGCAAGGGAAAATCATCTTTTGGACAAGCTTTGTTAAGATCTTTGAAATCAGTCTAGATTCTGATGTCACTAAAAGTTTTAGTGATGGGGACCATGTTGGAGATCCACTCTGAGTAGTCGATAGGCCGGATAACCTTAGCAGCTAACATTCTTTCTAATTCAAATGCTACCTTGGGGTGCATTTTTCTAAGCTTTTGTTTGATGAGCTTGATCTTTGGATTGACTGCAAGATGATGAACTACAAGCTTTGGATCTAGCCCTAGCATGTCCTGATATGACCATGCAAATTGGCCAATGTTCTCTCGTAAGACCTCAAAGAGGAGATTAGCTTGGTCTTGCGATAGGGATGCAGCAATGTGAACAAGTCTGGGGATCTCTGAAGAACCGATGTTGACTTCTCTAGTATCCTCAATTAGAATAGAAGACACCTCTGGTTGATTATCTTGAGGAGGAAATGCTAAATCCTCATGTTCTGCTTGTGGCTCTGGAATTTCTTGCTGAGGGGTTCTCTTTGTTGCCTTGGCTAGTCTCGGATTCACCTTAGTTCCAGTTTTGGGTGTATCGAAACTAGGTTGGGGATTTTCTCCAAAATACCCCTTGGGATCTAGCTTAGAGATATAGGAAAAATCTAGCTTTGTTTGCTTGTGAGGAGTTTCGGCTCCCATGAATCTCAAAAGTGCTTCCTCTGATGTGAACTCATCAATGTGTATGATGCTTGGTTGGTCCCAATCTATGAGTTGTGGATGGGGGAGTGGTAGGTCATTGAAATGGATGGATAGTTCTTGGAGAACAAAGTCTCCGAGGAAGATTTGGTATGGGATATCATCGTAGGCTCTCTTTTCAACTTCCTCAGGAATGTCTTCGATTTCGATAAGGTCGCAATGAATGTTTGAAAAAGTGTGACCGTTCTCATTGGTGCCCCTAGTTGTGGGTATGCCAAAGCCAAGACCTGACTTTGATTCCCACTTATGTGCATCGATGGGCCACTGCATGCTTCTTTCTTCTGGTCCTAGACCACCACCTTGATAGTTCCATTTGTCAAAGATGAGCTTATGTTCATGGGGATACTTCTGGCTGAAGTGATCAAGGCATGCTTGATTTCTTGGAGGTGCATCCTTATGTAACCAATTGTTGATATCTGGAGTGAGCTCCTCATGAAGAGGGATTTCTGAGGATACAAAGGTTGTTGGGCCAAACTATTTGTATCAAGGAGGTGGAATCTCCTTAGCTTTCTGATATGTCGGTCGTCCATGGGTGTGTGGATCAAGTGGGAGTGCCCGGACAACAAATGCATCTGACAGACTATACTCTCCACAGCCTTTGTTATTGATCTTCATGGTAGATAGGGTGGAGGCGAGGATGGTTTCTAGGTCATTACATGTGTGGCATGAGCTGGTGATGGTTGTGTCGATATCAATTCTAGGGCAATGGTTTTCATATGAAGCTTCAACTGCATTGCAGTAAGGAAAGGGTTCTAGATCGGCATGGATGGTTACCTCAGTGCCTTGATGAAAAAATTTGATGCACTGATGGTAAGTGGATAGAATGGCTTTCATGGCATGAATCCATGGGCGACCAAGGAGGATGTTGAATGGTAGGTTTAGATCAATAACATGGCAGAATGTTTCTTGGATGACTAGACCAACCTTGATTGGTAGCAAAATAGTTCCTTTTGTGGTTCTTTCCAAGTTGTCATAAGCTTTGATGGTGATAACCTCACTGATGATATCTGCCTTAGTATACCAAGCTTGTTTTATGAATTTTAGGGTACAAATATTCAAGGCTGATCCATTATCTATCATTACTCTTTTTACGATAAAATTGGATACCATGATGGCTATGCGAAGCGGAAGGGTGTGATTTGGCTCGACCATGGGTATTTCAGTGGGTTTGAATGATAGGGCACATGAGGAGGATAGGTGTCCAATGAGATTACAAAAATTAGTAGTGTTGATATCTGAAGGGACACCAGATTTTATGAGAGCTATCAAGGATTTTTTTGTACACGGGACTAGTGCGGAGAAGGTCTAAAATGGAGATTTGGGTTGGCATGTTCCCAAGGTGTTCCAAGATATTGTATTGGCTTTTGGATGAAGCTTATGATACTATTGGGGTTGATAGTGTTGATGGGACTAATGGGGCTACGATGTTCAATCGCGCTCTTCGAGTGGTGACTGCACACTCATTGTTTGGTCCTTGGATATTGATAACATTAACAGACGCCTCTTTTTCAGATATACAATGGATAAGGCTACCATAGTCTATGTAGGATGAAGTGTGGTCATTGTTCTTCCCATGTTGTTGGTTTGGCTGGCGGTTGTTGGTATTGTTGTTGTTAGTTTGGATAGGTTCTTTTCCAGGATTTTGGTTGTTGTGAGGAGGAAAAGCATTTTGATAGATCTGTAAGCCTGCATTGGGAGAGGTTTGGGCACCAACGGTGATTTCTTTTTGATCAATGAGGTCTTGCACATAATCTTTCAGTTTCATGCATCTGAGGGTGGTGTGACCTTTTACCCTATGAAATTTGCAGTACTCATTGTCTTTGTACCATGCAGCTTTGGATTGGCCTGGGTCAATTTGCTGGGTAGGAGGAAATTTGATGAGGTTTTCCTTAGTCAATTTCTCAAAAATGACATCCAATGGCTCACCAAGGGGTGTATAGTTTCTAGGTGCAAGTTGGAACTTAGGCTTTGGTCCTGTAGCTACATTGATGGCATTAGCTTGATTGCTAGACCCTTGAAAGTTGGGTCTTGGATTGTGGCTTTGATAGCTTTGGTGATTCTGCTGTTGGTAGTTGATAGCTTGTTGATTTTTTGGTTGATACGGTGGGTTGGACTGATTTTGGGAAGGACCAACAATATTCACATGTCTCGTATCGATAACCCCATTTGTTGCAACATGCTTGTTTTTGTTCCAATACCTAGACTTATCATTGGAATGTGATTGATTTTGGTTGGCCTCCTTGTAAATCTTGACCACGCCATCTTTAATGAGTCCTTGCTCAAGGATCATTCCTTTTTCTTTGATATCTGTGTAGGTCTCCAAACAGTTCATGGTCATGTGGTGAGCCAAGCTAGGATGGGCATTGTCAATAAACATTTTCACAAATGGCGCTCTGGCAAGGTGCAAGATATGTGGGTGGTAAGGGTTTGCCATCTTTGTAGATATTCGAGAAGGCTTTCTCCACCTTTTTGCTTAGTGTGGAAAAGATCAACTATTGATAGCTCTGTTTCAACAAGATGGGCATATTGGGCTACAAATGCCTCAGACAATTCAACAAATTTTTTAATTGTGCCATATGGGATTCTATAAAACCATTCAAGAGCTGGTCTGGCCAAGCTTTTGGGAAAAAGACGCAAGAGGAAGACGTCACCGTATGCCACTTCTTGGCAGTGCATGTAAAATTCTTTGATATGTGTGACAAGGTCTCCTTTTCCTTTGAATTTGTCAAACTTGGGTATCTCAAAGTGTTTTGGAAATGGTGTCATGGTAATGGCTCTGTCAAATGGGTAAGGACACACATTCTAAAACTTGAAGGTTTTTGAATCATTTCCCTCCTGGATGTTCTTCAAAGCTGTCTTCATGGATTCCCATTCTGAATTGATAGGTGATGGCTAGGGTGCCCCCAATGTAGGAATGCCCTGAGGTAGGTATGTGCTAGATGGGGCAATGGAACATGGATGGCTTTGAGGTATGGGCTGGTAGGGATTGTACATTTCTTGGGCAACTGAATGGTGGATGATGGGTTGTTGAGGTGGAGGTGGCACATATTGATGCATGTGTTGCGAGGCTTGCTACTGGTATGGGATTTGGGATAGGGATTGAGGGATGTAGGCTGGCTGTCGGATAAATGGATTGCTTTGTGGAGGTAAGGTATAAGATGGTTGTGAAGCTTGGGGAAAGGATTGGGGAGCTTGTGGAACTTAATTTTGGATTTGAAAAGTTTGACCAATATATGTGGGTTGTGCCCCCATTTGGGAAGGTATCTGCATGGCAAAAGAGGCCAAGTAATTGGTGGTTGGTGGTGGTGGATTTCCTCCTAGAAGTGGCAAGAAAAATAGTTAGTAATAGGAGGTAATGGATTAGTTCGTGGTGGAGGTGGTGGGAATTGAAAGCTTGGAAATGGAATTGATGGGGTTTGATAGCTTGGTGGCTTGATTTGAAAGCTTGGTAGAGGGGTGGCAGGAGCTTGGGTCACTTGAGAGCTTGGAAGAACATTGGTAGTAGATTGTGAGGTTTGATAGCTTTGTGGAGTGAGGGCAGTAGCTTGTGGATTTGTGGTTGGTGGCACTGAGCTCCAAGGACCTAGTGGAAATGATGGAATTGTGCTCTGAGCTGAGGTAAACAAGCTGGGGGTGATGAAAGGTTGATTACTTGGCCCCATGGGTGGCATCCCGGTTGTATATTGCTGAGCTTGGCCAAATATACTAGCACTGGTTTGGGAGATGGGTGGATTTGGAAAGTTGGGTTGGAGAGCAGCAGTAGCAATAGTGAAGGGAGTGAATGATGAGGTGTTTTGGGCGGAGGGGGTTTGGGATGGAGTGGTATGGACCAATGGTGGAGTGGTGGTGACTAGATTGGTTTGCGGAAGGGAGATTTCAACTTGAGTGGAGGCTGGTATGTTTGGGTCTATTGGATCATATGGGGTGGGTTGAGGCTCTTCTTTTGGCACATATTGAGGATAATTTGAATCATAAGAGCCTATGGGTGGTGGGAGTTGTCCAAACAATGGGTGAGATGGATCTGATAAGGGAGGAGGTCTTCTAAAGTCAAAGCCACCTATGGTGTCCCTTCGAAAGTTAGCCATGATTGTTTCTTTGTTCTTGTCTATAATGGTGTTTACCAATATTGCATTTCTTGGTTGGTTCATGAAAGCTTCAATGTCAGTAGGTGATGGTATAGTGTTCTTTGGGCTGAAGGATGGTTGAGTGCTCAAGGGGAGCGATGTTGTTTGATCCAAATGATAGGGCTCCATTGTTTCCTTCTTCTTTTTGGCTAAGCGAGTGGGTGGCATGAAAATGCAGAATGTTCCTAGGGATGAGATGTAACAATGCTGATGGATGCAAAGGGGGAAGGCTTTTCTATGCAAATGATTTACTAGGTTGAGGTAAAGCTATATGACAAACCTAAGGAGGATTGGGTTGGGGATTCTAACTTCAAAGATATGTTGCCAAAGCATGAAAGGTTTGCTTTCCTATGTGCAAGCTTGGTGGTGATTGTGTCAACTTAAGGATAGACTAATGATCCTTTAGGAAAAACACAAGATTGACCACTTGTGGATCCCAACCTTTAGCTCAAGATGATGAGGGATAACAAGTGACAAAGCTAGATTACCCTAGACAAAGCTCTGTCAAAGGGATAACCTTGGTGAGATTGGTGGATTTTCAAGATGGTAGGAATGGTAGACTTTTGGCAAGGTGACAACAATTTTGAAGGCTTGGATGTAAAAATTAGGCTTTTGGGATGCTAGCTAGGTTTGAGGGGATTGGTTTATTTCTAAGGCAAAGATCTAAATGAGATGGATGAGCTAAAATGCTTAATGGGATAACCTAGAATGGTTGGCTTTCCTACAAAGATGACTCTAAAGTGAAACTTATGCAAGAAGATGTGGAGAAACAAGGGGGCCTAATCATAGAAATCATGCCTAGTTGGTAAGACATACGCAGGGTTAGCTCTTGGATGCTTGCTAAATCTGATAGTGCGATCTAACCAGGCATCTTAACAGGTTTCGTCAGCAGCTTTGTCTTCTGCTTTGTGGAGTTTGGCAATTTGAGGGCTTGGTGTTACTTCCTTTCTCTTGGCTGAAATTTCTTGGTATGCCTGAGAGGGCTTGAGTTTGGCTTTGTGAAACTTCTGTTTGGATTTGGGTTGTTCTGACATAAATTCCTGAATCTGTTTGGCTTTGAGAGATCGTGGTTGTTTTGCTTCAACGTGTTCAACTTCTAAAACAGGCAGTGACTATGCTAAGTGTGCCCTAAGCTAGGATCGACCA
Organism: Cupressus sempervirens; assembly: GCA_028749045.1. Classification (NCBI taxonomy): domain Eukaryota; kingdom Viridiplantae; phylum Streptophyta; class Pinopsida; order Cupressales; family Cupressaceae; genus Cupressus; species Cupressus sempervirens. Next base: position 279,303,307 of record CM053791.1, read on the forward strand.
AGTTTTGCAAACATTCATTCAACAAGTAGAAGATCAAGCAATAGATAGGAACAACCAAATCGAAGTTTTTGATTCTCAGAATGTGATACTTTCGCCACGGAGTGTGTATGTTCTACAAATGTTTCGATCAGTCACTTCAAACACATTAACATCCTAGATGATTGTCTACAAGGCTGACAGTTGGTTTAGCTAGGGAGTCCTCGATATACCCAAGGTACGTGAGGCCCAAATCTGTAGATGAAACCAAAACAATGTCACACAATCGAGAGGAGCGGTAACCCACTTCTCCTCTTTCACTTCTCAAGGGTATAAAGTTCATTGAGGCTTAGCTTGAGTGACAAAATCTTGATCCCAAGAGAGGTGTCTTTGGATTCACCTCTCGATTTTTATACTCCACTGGAACGCTAGAGTTGAGGTCATCCCAAGGGGTGATGAAATCCCCAAGTAGGCCTCCTAAAACTTAAACAAGATTTTGGATCCCAATCATATGCACCCAAGATGGCCTCGAAAGATGACAAGGAGAGAGAAGACTTGGATGGTCTTGGGCTAAAAGACAGAATTCTTTTCCAACTGACATTTAAGTTTTCTAATGTAGACCTTGCAAACACACATGTTTAGGATGCAAATGTTCAATTCCAACTTGAAGCGTTAACAAAAGTAAAATCAATCGAAGAATGAATACACCAAGAAGATTTAGGGTCAACAAAAGTAAACTCGCGTGCCCTGAGGCCCTCCACGTCAAGTATCGATTGATTTTTCTTTAAGGCATTCAAGATTTGTTCAATTTTTTTATGCCCAAATGAAGTGTTAGTGAGACTAATGTGCATTCAAAGAATTTTTTTAACTTAGAAAAACTAATAAAAACACAAGTGAAGTTTGATTTTTGTGGAGCACTTAACACCCTCTTAGGTAGACCCATCCCCATATATGGCACTAAGATTGCAACCAATGGTTAGAATGATGGGTGATTAGAGGAGGTGAGTCCAACAACAAACTCAATCAAAGCATCTTTATTTGGTTTTTATAACATAGAAAGTTTCTAAAATGTGAATTCTTTTTATGCCCCAAAAGATGAAGTGTGAGATATTGTAATGATTAATTGACCTTTTGCATTCAAGATTGTGTTTGTTGTTTTAAGCATGCATTCCAAGAAAAAATTGATTTTAATCCATGGCATTCGAGAGTGATTTGAGCAACATTCATTCAAATGAAAGACGTATAAAAAATATGATTAGGTTTGTTGCTACAACCTGCAATGCTACAAAAAAAGTGATTTGATTAGTCACCCAAAAATCCCCAAAATCAAAGCTTTAACTATGGGAAAAATATTTTTAACTTTTTTTGTTCTTTTTGATATGCGTAAAAATGCTTAGAATGGTCCATATCCTACGAAACGACTAAAAGTTAAAGTTTGATTTATACTCTTTTTTTTTTTAATAAATAAATATGATTATGATTATGATGTGATAATGAGCATAAAGATATGATGATTAAACCTGCAGAAAACAAGTTAGAATAAAAACATGCACTAGAAAATGTAAAAAAAATTGAACCAAGCAGATATCAGAGCGAACCCATGGGTTAAGAACGCATTTTCGCAGTCGCAAGAATGCGAGAACTGTCAGTGGGAATGTGGCAAATGTGAAGTAAAGTTTTGGTCAGACAGACAAGGCGATCCCATTGGAGTTCTTGTTCGCAGGAATGACAATCCTGCCACGAATCTAGATCGCGAGAATGACAGGAAAGACTATTAAAAAGAATTAAAACTATGAGCCAAAAACTCAAGAGCTCTTTTTGACAGACCGATCCTACAGGTTTATGCCCTTACAACATTCTCGCCAGTGGGAATGACGATTCGGCTAACAAAAATTTATTACAGTCCCAAGAAGTTTAAGATATGAAATGGCAAGGCGGGAATGGCAATCCCGTTGTTTCTGACACGCGTTCCCGTTGGAGGATTTGTTGACGGGGATGAAGAGGTTGTTTGATGATATGTGGCAGAGACTGTTTGTTGACGAAGTGCGAACTCACGATCACGGGTTCGCGTTCCCGCCAAAGAATAGCAACATTCCTGCATCATGGAATCGCGTTCCTAGGGTCACGGGGATGTAAAAAGTTTTGTGTTTTTGACCGTTTGCTGGGTGAAAACTGAGGATAGGGTTGGGAGCGCATTCTTGAGGCGTTTAAAGTGGCCCTGTAAGAAAAATCAAAAGGTAACACAAACAAAAGATATTGCCATTGTTAGTTTTGAATGATTAGCCAAAATATGAAGGAAAAAAAAAGCATGTAAAACTAACATAAATGAGGATTAAAATGACCCTTGTGGGGTCCCACCAGGCGTGCCAAAATGTGTACACTAATATGTTAGCAAGAAACACTAATCTATTTAGAAACAAAAGCATTAACTAACAAAACTAGTATAAACTTTAAGATAGAAAAAGTGAGGTCCTCGAATGAGAATATGAGCCATGGATGGGCTCTCTCAATGAGGATGATAACTTGATGTGTAGATGTGTCCTTTGATATGGATTTGGGATGTATGCTCAAGCTTCAAAGTGCTTCAAATGGAGATGGATTTGGGATTTTTGGTGTGGATATGTGAAAATGGTATGAACTTGGCTTCTCAAACTGACATGGTAACTTTAGCTTAAGGATTGTGATCAAAATGGTTTGGGAGGGGATCTAATTTATAGGCCAAGGGCTTGAGGGATGGAGGGTTAAGATGCAAGGAGAGATGAAAGCTTTAGGGAGGGCTAGGATGTATTCAAAGGGGAGCACATGGATTGTGCTTGTTTAGCACCAATCAAGGAGTGACACATGTCATAGGGTCATTAGGTGGAGGAAAGGGCAAGGATGAGTCAACAAAGGAGGCTCAAGGCCTTAAATGGCCCTCATAATGGCTTGTAAGAGCTTTTAAGAGCATGTAAGAGCATTGAAGGCTTTGTGGTTGGGATAAAGTTTTATGGTTGGGATATTTTGAGGGAGGAGACTTTGGTTTGGCTTAGGAAAGTCTTAAGCTTGTTTAGGATTGTGACAAGGTTAGGGGGGGATTAGGCTTGGTTTAGGATTAGATTAAGGATGTTAGAGATGTGCAAGTGGATGGCATTCATGAGGGTGGGTGAGTTAGTGGCTAAGCTAGGTTAGTATGGGTGGATGGGGTGGATTAGGCTAAATGGAGGATTTAGGATAGGTTAGGGGCTATTAGATTTGAGGGTTTTATTTATTAAAGTGATTTTAATAAATTTGGGATTTGGAATTAGATAGGAGAATAGGATTAATTGATAAATAATGGATTATTTGATTTATCAATTAGGACTATAGATGATTAATCAAATTAATCAACTAGGGGATGGAAAATGATTAAATAAATAGGAATTTAATTAATGATGCCTTTAGAGATAGCTAAATAGGATTACCAAAGCGGTGTAATTAGATTTAGGTGTCTACACCCCTAACTTGAAGACACTCTTTCCATTTTAGACCAATTTGAAGATACCAAAATTCAACATATATATAGGGAAGGGAAAAAAGAAGAGGATACCTTAGCAAATAGGGAAGCAAATGGAGAAGACATCTATGTCAAAAATTATGAGCACCATACATAAACACACAATATACTTAAATGTAGGAAAAAAGGAAACAGGGGAAATCCTAGATAATAATCAGCACCACCTATCCTTATTCTAATCAAGTAACCACAAATTCGAATATCAAGATAAATTTAGCCTAAGAAAAATTAAAAGTTAAGCAACAATACATATGAATACTTGATCAAAAGCTTAAAATATGGGTTGTGTTTACACATCACCTTTCATACAAAGTCTAGATTAAGGGTAACTATGAAATTTGTTTTCTAGTATCCCTAAATAGCTTATTAATTCTTCAACTCTTTTGGAAAACATAGAGAGAGAAGACCAAGTAAATCATGATCAGATAATGCAAACTAAGTAAGATCTTATTTTAAAAATTTAATAATCAAGACACTACATTAATGCAAGAATCACAGGCTCTGAGAACATGTATTTTAATGTATAAATTCAAAGATCAAACTAACAAATATAACTAAATAGAATGTCTAAAACTTTCAAATCATTAAGATCCCCAAGACTTAAAACAAGACTAATGAAATTATCAATCTAACAACAATTAACTCAAGTTGTTAAAATCTCTATTTCTCAGATGGTCAGAATCATATATGATTAGAGGAATATTGTATTTGTTTGTTTTCTCCCTTGATATGAAAGATATTAACAAAGATCTTGCCCAAGAAAGATGTTCCCTTTGCATATTTTTAACTCTACACGATAAGAAAGGACTAGAAGCATAATTTGCATATGGACAATGGTACATATTAGATTCATATTGAATAAAGGGAAAAGCAACACAAATTGTAACAAGCAAAGGATGTAAAATGTACAAATAAGAGCAGAAGCATCCTAATATAAAGGAAAATATTTGTAAAGATGTCATATTTGAGTATTTCTAAGATTGGACAACCTCTTGAGTAGTTAGAGAATCTAGGGTATGCCCATTTTATTATTTGTATAGTATAGTACATGTTAAGCGATCATTTTATATGATGCTTAATGACAAAAATTCTTTCGAATCTCTCTCTTGAAAAGTTGATCAATGACCAACTCTAAGTTTATGGATGGTAGTTTTCAACCTACTAGGTAACTCAATTGAAGATAAATGTGAATCTTAACAAGGAGGCCTTTGCTGGTATCTACCAATTTGCACAACTTTGCTGAAACGTAACCATAAAACCAATATATTTTTGTATTTTCTATTTTATGATGAACACAATTTCTAGCCAATGCAACTATATGAATTCATATTTTAACCAAGTGTTTTGAAAAGAAAATGATGAAGATAGAGTAGCAAGAGATTTAAACAAAATTACTAAAAAGAAAATTCCTGACAGACATAAGTCAAAGTAACAACACGTTTGTGAATTGAATTATCAAAAGGATCTAGTAGGAAACCAATGAAATTAGGAGTAACGCTTCCTCAACTCTGTTGATGCAATTGTTGATGGGAACTTCAATCACAACCAAAAGATGTTTCACATTTCATCAAATCAAGAGGCCATAGAAAGTGCACTCACACAAGACAAAACACTATATAAGAACAATAATGATCTTTTCTCCAATTCATCACAACAACAAGATTCATTAACATAAGGCAACCACCAGAATTAAAAGATTGTACAATTATAACAATGCATTAAAATCATTAGCTCCATTTTTATTCATGAACATGCATTTACAAACTAACAACAAACTTCGACAAGATTTACTACACTTAGACTAAGAGCACCAATAAAATTTGTTATTGCATCAAAATATCAACCTAGAGAACATATTACATTCATTTATTTAAAAGGAATCCTCTTCTCATTTTGTGTTAGGAGTGATATCTCTTCTAATGCAAACTCATGCTAAAACCTAATAAAATAAAACTAATTACATACAAATTGACTCTCTAAGTGGTGCTAAGTAGGTCTCCACCATTGTTTATATCAATTAACAGGTGCATGAGCCTTTACATGACTTAAAATAATGAAAGAAGAAAAAGATAAGAAGAGAGAAGTCATGAGATGATCTAAGAGTCACTGAGACTTCTAAAAATGCAAGCTTGACCTTTTCTAGGTGTTTCTAGGAGTTGAATTGTCATCAAAATGCATTTTCGATGCATGGAATGCTCAAAAGTAGCAACTCGTAGTTAACTGTCAGCACACCAATTCTTCAAAAAAATTAGTGTGCCTCTTGATTTGGCGGACCTCTAAAAAGTGCACCTTCACACCTATGTACCTTTAGGGAAGTGCCCAAGGTGCTTAATTCACCCAAAAATCAAACTCAGTTTTGAAAATGATTTCTGAGTTTTTCTCAAATGAGGTCTAAGAACACTCATGTACTTATTTTTCTTTTTTTGATGATTTGGGCACATTTTTGCACCTGCACACCTTACAATCATTGGGACCTTAGGAATCTTCAAGACTTTTGATGCAGTGCAAGGTAGGAGAATCCCCAAAGGAGATGTCCTAGCCCCCAACAAATAACCACACAATAGAAACAAAATAACAATGCAAGATCTAATACCAAATCACAACTCTTTATTCATAAAATAATTGATTACATGCAATGTGTTGGGCTGTAAGGCCTTCCCAATTATAGCCAAATACAAGAACAATTACAATAATAGTTCTACAAGATCCCTCAAAATTCATTCCAAACACTAATCCTAGCTAGTCCAAATCCACACTCTAGTAGAAAACTCCAAAGAAATCTCAACTTGTGCTCACAAGCTCACCAAGCAATCTCTTGGTTTACCAAGCCTCACCTACTAGCCCTTCTTAAAGTTCACTCTTACACTTCATCCCCATCTCCAAGATGGATGAATCATGACTTAAAGACTCCATAAGACCCCTTACTTATACCCAACTAAGCCACAAGTCAGCCTAGTAAACTACAAATTAAATAAACCCTTACATTAAATACATGTTGAGCCACAAGTTGGCCTCCAATAGATATTAAATACCAAATGTCTTAAAAGGCTTACAACACAAATTAAATGTACATAGAAGAGACAACAAAGACCCAAATAGGTCGACACAAACTCCCAGATCAATCCACGTTACGATCACATGCTACCTACATTAAATGCACCAAATTATTTAAGGAAATTTGCAAGAACTCCATCCGAAAAGCCACACTATCAACTATCTATAAAACCCCAAGCACTATCGAATTCCCAAAAGCATTGTCGAGTTCCATGGGTGTCAAGAAACCAATACATGTCAAGAACTACATTGAGTGCTAAGAAAAAGTAGGTGTCAAGCTCCTTGAGTGATTGAGCCCTTCAATGATCAACCACCTCGATCAAAACTACATCCAATAACAACCGAGCACCACTCCTTTGGTAATTAAGTCCACAACTCCTAGCCAAAATCCCTCCAACATGTAGGATTGCTAACAAGCTTAGGATGCTCCTGCATCAACTTTAGAATTGTGTTCCTTCACACCTTTAAAAAGTGCACCTTCAAAAATTGCAAGCTGTTCAATTCACCTAAAAATCAAAGTTCTCAAATTTGAAAACAATTTCTGAGATTTTCTCATATTGGATCTCAGAGAACTCGTGTACTTATTTTGCTATTTTTGATGATTTAGGCTCATTCGCACATCTAGTGCACCTATGCACTTTGCTTTTCAAAAACTTGTAAAATTGCGCACTTACACACCTTAGCATCTTTAGGACCTTAGGCATCTTCAAGACTTCAGAATTGTGCACCTTCGCACCTTTAAAAAGTGTAACTTCAAAAAGCGCAAGGTGCTCAATTCACCAAAAAATCAAAGTTTTTAGTTTTGGAAATGATATCTGAGTTTTTCTCATATGGGTTTTGGGAGTACTCTAGTGTACTTATTCCTGATCTTTTTGATGATTTATGCCCTCTATATAATCCAACATTGTCATAGACTTGAACTCTTTTTGCTTCTTCTATCTAAAATCCTAAGGCGTCTATTTTGAAAATGCACATGAAATACTATGATAAGTTTTTGTGCTACTAATGATGATGATATCATGATGACCTACAAAAAAGATAAACATCAGTATATTGGTTCTAGGGGTTAAAAATGATGCTAACTGACTAGACTCCTAAACCCAAACTACAAAATTTTTACTCCATAAGGCACCTTGGAAGATACCCTATTATGAGGAACCAGCTTTTGTGAGCAAAAAGGAGGGGGTCCTCATTTCCAAAGTAAAAAATGGGATGTTTATTGTAGAACCACAAAAAATAGCCCTAACAAAAGGAAGAAATGACAGAGGCATTTCTTTATCAACAAGCAATTTCTGAGCTTGTATCAAGTTTGCAACTTGATTCTAGTTGTTACTAGTGGCTTTTGAGAACTTCAAAAAAGAAATTCAAACTTTTCAATTCTCATGCTCAGGGTGTGTTTAGTGCCTTAATTCCCTTGATGCTCCTAAGTGCTAATCAACACAAGTGTGTAGGAACATAGAAATAATCTTTCAATGACTGGTGAGAGTTTTAGAAATTCTCATTGACAAATTTTCAATCACTATATGACCATATGTGAGAAACCATTCAGAGGGCTCTTAATGAGTCATCAATTACTTATCCTTTGTATATCTGGTGATCTATTTGTCAACTTCAAGGATTGCACTCTTTGTACTTATTTTTCTTTTTTTGATGATTTAGGCTCATTTGCACACCTTGCACACCTATGCACTTTGCTCTTCAAAAAAATTTAAAATTATGCACCTACACACATTAGCATCTTTGGGAAGTTAGGCATCTTCAAGAATTTAGAGTGGCACACCTTCGCACCTTCAAAAAGTGCAAGGTGTTCAATTCACCCAAAAATCAAAGTTCCTAGTTTTGAAAATGATTTATAGGTTTTTCTCAGATGGGGTTTAGGAGGTTTTTCTCAGATGGGGTTTAGGAGCACTATAGTGTACTTTTTCTTTTTGATGATTTATGCCCTCTTTATAGTCCACCATTGTCCTAAACTTGAACTCTTTCTCTTTCTTCTATATGAAATCCTAAGGCATTTGTTTTGAAAATGCACATGCAATACAATGGCAATTTTTTGTGCTAGGAATGATGATGATGCCATGATGACCTACACAGAAGATAAACATCAATATACTAGTGCTAGAGGGTTAAAAATGATGCTAATTGATCAAACTCCTAAACCCGAACTATAAAATTTCCACTCCCTAAGGCACCTTGGAACATACCCTATTCTTAGGAACAAGCTTTCGTGAGCAAAAAAAAGGCAGTCCCCATTTCTGAAGTAAAAAATGAGGCATGTGTTGTGGAACTACAACAAGACCCTGGGTCCTAAGCAAGACTAGAGATTGTTTTTCTTTGTTTTTACCTACTAGTGTCCATTTGAATAGAGACTTTGTAATTTTATTTAATATTATAATCTACAAGGCTTTAGCATTTTACCGATAAAATAATAATAATAAATTATCTATTTTCTTAAATAAAAGTATCGATAATAGAATAAATATTAATAAGATTTCTAAATTTCTAAAATAATAAATAAATAAATACTTTTCTAGCATTTTAAATTTGTTTTAAAACTATCCATAAATCTTCTCGTGTTGAACTCATGCTTATAAATATAGGGTCGGACTATTTCAAAGAGGTGCAATTTTGAAAAGTCACACATTGAATGGTATTTAACATAACCATATGAATGAGGTTCAAATTGGATTTTCAATTGTCAATATTTTTGAAGTTGTCTATTTTGCATAATGTTAAGTGTCAATTTTTCATTTAGTATACTGACTATTGTCTTTCTTTGCTTTTGTATAGCAAGGGTTTGCATTTATTATTTCAAAATAGAAGGGGTACAAACAGAAAGAGGTATGTCTTTATTGTTCAACCTTTAGAGAAAATGTTTATTTTGTAAATCTATTATTCCAATGATGTCCTTTATGATTTCTTCTGTTATTTTGTCAATGTCTTTTTAATTTTTAGGAAATGTTTATGCAATATTAACTCAACCCAACAAAATGTCTCAAAATGTTATGAGTCTTCTTTTGGAGAGTATATGTAATGCCCCACCAAGGAACCCAAAAGAACTTAACCTAAAGTTTCACTCAATTTGTCAAACATTTTTTTTAAAGATAAAGATAATGAAAAATAATAGATAATACAATAGAAACAATAACAAGAGATAAAATATAGTTGAAGTATTAACTCGCATACATAACAACCATCATAAGTAGATTACATCTCCTAAGGGTCTCATGACATAGAATCACATTTAAGTTTATTAACATTAGATCTAACACATAACCAAAATCCACCTCATACAATTATTACAAGTACAAATCCATTTAAACAATATACAATTACAGGATGTCACTTAGCAATAATTAGAATGCACAATCATCCATTGTACAAGTCACAAGGTATGAAAGGTTGAAAGAATATACAACATAAAATAAATACATCTCATAAGATCTCTAACAAATCAAATACAGTATAATAGGATATATAAAAATACAAGATCAGAAAGAAAGGATCAATTGCACAAGCACATCCAACAGTCAGATCTCAATGGTATAAAAAATGCACTACCACCCGACCTTGTGGAACCTAAATGGTCTACTCCCACCACGTTGAGGAGATAAACTCAAGTTCCATATGGATATCAAAACACAAGTCAAAACCAACAGCTAGGTCAAGGAAACACTTGAAAGAAAACTATCTTAAAGGGTACCAAGACACAAGTATCAACTAATCCCAAAGGCAACAAGACACGTAGGAAAATTACTATGCAACTGGACAAGTTTCATCACATGAGCCAACTCTAAGGTTACCCTGGCAGCTTGACTGGACTGCGGTCCCCTAGTGACTCTATGTGACACTAGTATCCTTTCGTACTGACAAGGTATACTGAAAAAGAAAGGTTGCAACCAAGCACCCTCTCTCTCCCATCTTAGTCTTATTTAATGAAATGTTATCACTTATTAAAACAACCTACAATGGGCTACCCAGGCAACCTCTTTAAGGCTCCAACCTCCATTGCAAGCCACTTCCCAACATGACATACATATAACCTACCTTAAACTTAGCAAAAACAGAAGGTCTTGTATGACTGTAAACCACACATAAGTTCTTAAACAAGTAATTGGAAAGTATTAGAACATCATTGATCAAAAACAAAAATTTCACCAATACAATCATCCTAACAGGATTGATCCAAAATCAAGTACACATATACAAAACCATGACATCACATGACATCACCTAAAAATAATAAGTCATAATCACCTCAATCTTATACAAACAACTGGGAAGCAATCCAAAGATAACTGATCGAAGACTCAAGGATTATATAAAAAAAGACACATCATCCACCTCAGTTCTACACGAGAACTAGAAAGTATTAACAAACATCTAAACAACTTCATCATATAAAACACATGGACACATCACCATAGTCAAGTATAAAAGATTGTATATATAACATCATCAAAAAACAAAAACCCCCAAGCCTCTGGTAAACATTCTGGTTTGGTCAAAGTACTAAGTCAACCCCGAAACCCAACATCAATAACCCACACAACACATAAACTACATACAATGTAACTTTCTCAATTCATTAGGTCTTAAGAACACAAAAGTTCAATTTTTACTACAGGTTTCCAAGTTCTCATTTTTCGTTTTCAAAACACAAAGATTACATAACAACCAAGGTTTCAATTTTCTTTTCCAAGTATTACTGTGTATAGAGTTTGCAATCTCAATCAGAGTTCACATTTTTCGTTTTCTCAAAGTCTTATAATTACTAAGGTTTCTAAATCATAAAATTCTCCTAGTGTCGATTTGCTAATGTTTCTGAGTCCACACGAGTCTCTACAATCAACAAATCATAAAAAGTAGTTTGCACATTGATTCATAGTTCAGTTTGTTATCAAAACACAAAATTCAATAAACAAGCAAGTTACAATTTTTGTCATTTCAAAGTATTACAGTTGATAGAGTTTGCGATTACAATCCAAGGGTCATGTTTTTCGTTTCCAAAGTTTCAAAACTACTAAGGTTTACGAATAATCAAAAGATGACTAATCAATTTCCCAAAATAATAGACTTTATTTTCATATAAAATTCGTCAAGTAAAACCCTATTTTACTAAAATAATCTTTTTCCAAATTACAATTATCTAATTTACTCACAATTATATTGTAAATAAATTTATTAAATTTTTATTAATTTAAAAAATAAATCAATAAACAAAACCAGTCACAGCTACCTGCCACCCCCACCCCACCACCCCCACACCCTACAATAGAAATTTTGCAAATTAATAGATATATATGTATTTATAATTATCACAGTAATTACAAATTATTATGATAATTACACACACACACACACACACAATTAGATCTTATATAGAAACTTGAGATAAACAACCGAAATTACAAATCTGATTTTTTTCTATTCAAACCCCATAACCTGATTTTAACAATCTATATACAAATCCTCAAATTAACAAACAAGGTTTTCAAAACTAATCTCATTCACAAATGTCTTTCAAGAAATGAAAAACAATGAATTCATAAACAAGGTTTTCAATCATCAATTCATTTATAAAAGTTTTCTAAAACAAAGAATGATAAAGATACAAACAAGGGTTTCTAATTTCCAATTCGTATACAGATAATCTCAAAACGAAGAACAAATGAAATTTATGACAAAGGTTTCAACCAAATTTAAAATTCTAAAAATAGATTTGCAAACACGGAGAAGACAGGAATTCGAAGAACAAAAAGCTACTGTACAAATAACCCTCAAGATTCTACCTAAATATGATGCTAATACTACAAACACACGGAGCCCACAAGTAATCCCCTTTCTTTTGAAAACCTTCTCAAAAAATGCTCTTCCAAAATCATGTAATCAAGAAATGAACTCTAAATCTCTAATAAAGTGTTTTTCCTCAATTTAGGGCTTCGATCGTTCCATCACGCGAAAATTGTTTCCCTTTATTATATTATTATTTTAATTTGATGCACAAGTTTTATGCAATTTAATTAAAATAAACTTTATTAAATTAATTTCTCTCTCCCTAATTAAATCATGAGACGCTTTTAAAATATTTTTTATTAATTTAATTAAAAATATTATTTAGAGTTTATTATTAAAAAAAAACTTCTAAATAAATTATTATTAAATTATATAAAAATAAAATACCAAAATTAGAACTTTAATAAAATCTTTTAAATTTAATTATTTTATTTAATTAATTTCTTAATTAATTAAATATAACTAAATATTGAATTTTCTTTTTAAAAATTTCCATTAAATTAAATCATTGAAAACTCTTTTAATTTAATTTAATTATAATAGAAAATCATCATAGTCCCACAAGACTAAATACAACAACTCAATTGAAGACAAAACATAATCAAACTCCAGTGTCAAAATCACGAATTCACATCGTTTGATGAATTTGGATGGTTAAAGAACTCAGGTACTTGTCCTACTTTCTAGGACAATTGGATTAAGTTAGGATTCGGACTCAAGAATTATCTCCCCACAAATACCATTGAGATACTGAGATATGGTATGCTCATCCTGATAATTCAAGAAAGTTGATACTCGGTACATGCAATCTGCATAAAATCCACGCATGTACATACTCATATATTCTACACTAAACAAGCAATGGCGAGGAGTGGTACATCATGTAGATCTCCACTACCAACTACGACTCCCTCCCTCGACCACATCAAGAATGTCAATCATAAAATAAAACAAACACATACACTATACACATGCAAGTATGAGATAAGTAACTATAGAAACTACATATAATTAATTTATCGAACATCCTGAAATAATTGAAATCATTGTATGAACATACATATATCATCATCAAAATAATCTTGAAATAACTAAAATAACTAAATAACTCATCACATAAATCAACTGAGTATGAAGTGACATAATCAAATCTGGTAACCAAGTACCAACAATCATAAAACATAATCATAGAATAGGCTTAAAAGAATCCAGCAAAATAAATCTAAAAAGTCAACTAAGGGTAGGATTACAGTATAAAATTGTGAAAATAGTTGGCTATTGCATGTTAGTTTGTTTTCTGCTATTTGCATTATTTGTGAAAAGGAAGATATATGGAAGATCTTTCTTATTGAACTAGTGTTACCTTTCTAGTAGTTGATTAGGTTGTTGCATGTAGGATTGAATGTAGTTTGATTGTATCTCATTACCATTGTTTACTTTCTTTAGGCAATGGAGAATATTTTTACCTACATTCAATGATACAAATTGTTCATAGCATATCACAAGCACTGATTTTTGAAGCACCTGACACATTTCTTGTGCTCATATATCTCTCCTTACAACAATCTCTAACATGAACTTTTGGAATGCTTTGAGAGATAGGTTATTGTAATGTTTCACGTGAGCAAATCCTTGCCCTTCTTGGTCCAATCTTTCACACCTCATACTTTTGCATTCAAACCTTACGACTCCGCAAATATGTAAGAAGAAAGAGATTGTGTCAATTCAAAAAAGATAGTCTTCATTGATACATTCTACAAATATTAGGTAAAACAACTCATTGTAATACAGTTCTTCACAAACTCCTTATTGCATAATAACAAATATTATTTGTAATTAATTAAAACATATACAGACTATTACTTTAAGATTTAGTGTTATTGCATAGTCTAGTAGCTGATTGTAAATCTATTTGGATTTATATTTGATGATAACATACAATGTCATCTCCAATTATTTTATTGTTTAAATTGCATCCCAATTACTATGACAAATGCATTGAAAATAAATTAATATTTTCTAAATGGGCATGTCAACAATAAATATCACAAATTTAAATGATACATAGTTTTCCAAAATTTTGCTAAACATTATAATTGCAAAAACAATATCATTCTCATTATATAATAACATTTTCTTCAAAGTTCTATAACATAAAATAACAACATCAATTCTATTTAAAGATGAAAATTACTCCAACGTAGACTTTGACCAATGAACCAATGTTTACATATTGATCACCCATGACAAATATTTTATATTTACAAATATTTTTAATTAATTCAAAATTTAAAAAACAATTCAAAAGAATCCAAACTTTTAAGAAATTAACAGTTATCAACATCATCAAATCCAAAGCTGCCGTGCTAGCAATATATATTCTTAATTATTCTTATATGTTGACTCTTCAATTATTTTTGTATTCACGCAATTACACTCCACCTCCCACTTACCACAAAATGATAACATTTTCTTTCATGAAATCATGATTCCTTCACCCGTCTCATTTATACGAACCCTCCTCTCTGTTTCCTTCGATCATATTGATTATACGAGTTTCTCATGTAATGCAATATCACTCTCAGCATCAGAAAGTTCTCTCGAGCCTCCAAGAAAAGTTAGCTATGACCTGGCATTAAATGAGATGGCACACTAATTATCAGCAGATGAACATTGCACGTTTAACCTGTTAAACATACTGCGTTATATTAGTGCCTACTTGTAATACATGACCTTAGTCTTTGCCATATAATAGTCCCTAAATTTGGGAATTATGATTGATTGTTTTAGTCCATCACCACAGCCCTATTATGCTATATATGGGAGGAAGTAATTAGTACTCTGCTCAACGATACGTATACTACTTTCCTCTTGTAATATTGTTTAAGGTTTGCCCCATCGAAATTCCTCCTAAGATTCAATAATATCTGCATTCGTTTGGCTCATAATATCTGGCTATGATCTCTTCTGCTATTTATTTTTCATTTGCAATTTTGTGGGTCTCCCCCATTCATGGATCTGATCTGTTCTCCTACTGCTTTTTATGTTCTGTTATTTTTCGTTTGTGATCTTGTGCGTCTCATCTATTCTGTTATTTTTCATTCTATAAATCTGCTCCTTCATTTGGTAATTTCACTGAGGAAATTAGTTGTCAATAGTTACCAAAACAATAAAATCCCAATTCATGTTATCTCCCTTCAATGGTGTTATCAAGTATTCTAACATTAACCAACTACAATACCGAGCATAGCACAATTTAGTTACACCCCTAAAATAACCTGCCTCAAACAAACTTACTTTTCTAGCGTCTGCAAAGACAAAAAGAGTGATCAGAAAACATTATTTGCTATTATTTTTTATGTTATTTTTCTCAGCAATCATCTCTATTCTGCGACTGTTTGTGCAGCATTCATTCTATCACGCCTCAAGGATCTGCAATAAATTACTGTTGATTTTTAATTCCTGAAACAAAGTAATTTCATTATGGCCATTACCTAATCCATGCTGTAAATAGACACTACGGTAATAAATTTCATGTTTTGTTCCTTCAGGATCATTTATCATATGTTACAACATTTGCGAACAGCAAACCCAAGCAACACGCACAATTCAGTTAACCCCACTGAATAGCCTCTTAACTTTATGGTCTTCTCGTTTCTAGTACTAATTTAAACGGGAAAATGATTGATTAGGATTGTTGTCAACATGGGTATTCATAGAGAGAAAGCAATGCATGCTTAAAGCTGGACGTACAAAAGAGCACAGAGCTTGCAAGATCAATGCAAAAATGTTGTCTTCAGCAAATCTTTCATGAACTAACGTGACTATAGTTCAGTTGGTCACCAACAATCATTTTTAATTGGGGTTTGCTGGAAAGTAGATTAAAGATCCTGCCCCTCCATGGCGGTCAAAAAATTGTCTCTTTTGACTTCCCAATCCACTCTCAAAAGAACAACTTAAGCTTCAAACCGGAGAATAAATAAGCAAATACTAGTACCAAAACGGGAGGTAAGCACACAACAATTCACTACAAATCAAATTAGATAGTTTCACAATTTTAATTCAATATATGTAAACAAGAAAAATGCATTGAAATTTCTATATAAAATCTGAGCTTAAGCAGCTTCAGGTAAAGCACCATACCAATCAAGTCATAATTCTAAGTTTAATCTTGATTAGGATTGTTGTCAACATGGGTATTCATAGAGAGAAAGCAATGCATGCTTAAAGCTGGACGTACAAAAGAGCACAGAGCTTGCAAGATCAATGCAAAAATGTTGTCTTCGGCAAATCTTTCATGAACTAACGTGACTATAGTTCAGTTGGTCACCAACAATCATTTTTAATTGGGGTTTGCTGGAAAGTAGATTAAAGATCCTGCCCCTCCATGGCGGTCAAAAAATTGTCTCTTTTGACTTCCCAATCCACTCTCCTCAAAAGAACAACTTAAGCTTCAAACCGGAGAATAAATAAGCAAATACTGGTACCAAAACGGGAGGTAAGCACACAACAATTCACTACAAATCAAATCAGATAGTTTCACAATTTTAATTCAATATATGTAAACAAGAAAAATGCATTGAAATTTCTATATAAAATCTGAGCTTAAGCAACTTCAGGTAAAGCACCATACCAATCAAGTCATAATTCTAAGTTTAATCAAGTCATAATTCTAAGTTTAATCTTGAATAGGGGTAACAGACCCATTAAGAAACCAAGTTTAGTTATCAATATAGCTATATATCATTCCGCATAATCCATGGGGATGAAAAACACTTTGCCACCAACCACATGAACGGCACAGTTTGCAAACTACAAAATTCAAACCTTGAATGGGGCTTTCCACAGAATTGTACAGTTTTCTCCTCTTATATACACATTTAGCAAAGGCCAGTAT
This sequence comes from Cupressus sempervirens, assembly GCA_028749045.1. NCBI lineage: Eukaryota > Viridiplantae > Streptophyta > Pinopsida > Cupressales > Cupressaceae > Cupressus > Cupressus sempervirens. The sequence continues at coordinate 279,320,559 of CM053791.1, forward strand.
TATTTTCTGACTAAAAGATGAACAAAGTAAAATATTTATGTTTTAATTATTTTTCTGTAATAACCACTTCATTTTTTTACCTTCTCAGCGGTACCTTCCATAATCCTCTTTTACTGCCACACAGCGAAGTATAATTAAATTTTGCAGCATCATTAACATCGCATCCTGCTCATCTAAAGTTCAAAAGTCTTGCCTTAATTTGGATGGCAAAAAATGAATGAAAATAACTAGCTTCCACAGGTTTTTCCAAAAAAAAATTCAAAAGAGAATGTCAATGAAACATCACAGTTTACTTCAGAAACGGCGAAATATGTTCAACAACTGATGCCAGTGGTTTTTCATTGAACCCAAACTTTATAAACTTATTCCAAACAAACATACAAATTCAATTTCTCCAGATGAGCTAAGCTTTATGCTGCCATGAAGTTTGTAATCCAAATTCTCCCCGTTTCCAGTAAACAATCAAACAAAGCCAACTCAACACAGAAAACCTTAGAGTTGAATTGGCAATGCTAATGATAAAATACAGATGACAAATTCTGTATTTTTCCTTCCCCAAAAATGGACCTTCTTAGTAGGAGTTAAATGCTAAGAGCCATCGACATACCTGAAATTCGTGATGTTTTAATGAAATTGCTGTTTGATGAACAAGATCCATTTTCATTAAGGGTCCAACATACTCATGCTACAACGTCTACGTCCTCCAATTCTTCCTGTAAAAACCCTCCACATCATATGCAACAAAAAATTTAATTTACAATTCCAGAAGATCAACACCCAAAACAGCTCCCAACCAGAAGCAGCTCCCAAACAACATATATCAGAACACAGTTTTATACTTCCGTGCAATGCACAATCAAACTATATTTACATAGCATTTCCCACCCTTGGACAACTCCACGTTGCCTTCTAATATTTCTCTAGAGTTAAAACACTCGGCAACATAAATGAACATTATAAAATCTCTAGAAAGAAAGAAAGCCGTATCTCTCTTCAATATGAGAGTTGGGCAAATCTACCGTATCCTGATGGTCTGATTCGGGAATATTACATCAGGATTCCTTATGTGAGGATTTAGTGCTGCAACTTCCTTCCACCTTCCCCCATCTCCATGTATTCGAGATGATATACTCCAGAGAGTGTCCCCAGGTTTCACTTGCATCTTTGATGGTGGCATTGATTTGGCCCCTTGTTTTGGCTTCAGCATAGGATGCTTATTACTCTTACCCATCCCACTTGCAATCAGCCATCGCGAACCAGATTGCTGTTGTTTAGCATTGCTCCAGCCAGTTTTCTTATTCTCTTCCTGAGGTTTCAAACCTGCAACATGGACCTCAGTAATTTTGAACTGCGAGACCTCCTCCTTCACAATTTCAGGTTCAGGTTCATCAATTTCCTCACTATTCCCTTTATCTGACACTCGCCTCCCCACTTTTGGCCTTGGAGGAACCACAATCCTTTCTGCTTGAACTAAGGCCATCATTGGAGCACCCACAGGTTCAAAGTTTCGAAGAGGATCCCGCAGTTGGACCAACAAAGCTATTGTTAATGTGTTTCCCATAAAACCCCACCTTTTATTACCATGTTTCCACCTGTTTTTATCGCCTTTTTCACCTTTAATGGCACCTCCAACAACCAAGTCAGAACATGCACAATGATGAGCAGCAAGGATTTTTGACGTTCTCTCACTTGTTTCTTCTTCATCAACAATTCCTGCATCTAATCTCATCCACTCATCCAGTGTAATTGTCATCCCCAATAAGCTGTCCGAATCACTTCCACTTTCCTTTGTATCCAACAAATGCAAGCCACCAGTGCCCTCCAACCCCAGGCTGCCTCTTTTCTTAGAATCCATTCCTTCAAAAGCTGCCACCCCTCCCAATCTCATAGCACTGACATTTGAAGATGCCTCCTCATCTGACATACCTGATTGAATTTTCAATCCCTCGATAGATAAAGCTTCTAATTTCTCCATTGCCTGGGGAGCTAGATCCTCAAGTGAAACATATTCTGTATATGTATCATCCATATAGGAAGATTTGGACTTCGAAGCACGTGATTTTGTTCCTGGTCCATATAACAAAGCATCCAATCTCCTGCTTTCAGCGAACTGTCCCATGTCAGAGTCTGTCCCTTTCTCTGCTCTTGAGGTTTGCAAGGAAGATTGCCTGAAAGAAATGAAAACAAAATTCAACATATCAATAACAGTTCTACCAAAAAGTTGGTGGCAATAGCTATGCGAATCCAAAGATGTGTACAAGGACTAAACTTACCTGTTTTTGGACTCTTCCAGAGAAGGCACTGTTTCAAATGCTACCTGCTGGATAGTTTTGCCTGTTATGTCTTCAAGAGGCATTATTTTCTTAGCTTCAGCTGTGAGCTTTTCAATTCCAAAACCTGCCAAATGGCGTAATATACCAATAACATTTGAGCCCATCTCTGCAGGAACTACAACAGGATTTGACACCTGCATCACTAAGCTCCCATTGTTCTTGCTATTGTGAAAAAGAACTGGATTCATTGAACGAAGCAACCCTCCATCTTTTGTCTTGACAAGGGGACCAAACCCTTCAGCAAGATCAGGCAGCTCAACAGGTCCCTCGTAAGGAAAACCCATGGGACTTCCAAATCCACCAGACTTCTCGGGAGGAGAATTCTGAAAAAACTTCTCGTCCATACCCCACTCTTGCATCAGCGCCTCGGTTTCCGCATCTTCAAGTATCTTAGCTCGGGTTTTACTGCGAATGGTTTGTGTTGCCTTCTGAAGCTCCGTTTCTGCAGCTTGTACAATTGATGCCAATTCTGTATCTTCGTCCGACTCCCAATTTGGTTGGGAACCAGAACCATATCTCTGATGTGGAGGCAAATGGCTCGGTTCTTCATCCAATTCCTTGCCAAGTCCAAGTCCAATGCCGCCTCCCTCCGAAAGATTCTCTCTCGCAAACTGTTTTAAAAGGCGTGCTCTGGGGGAATCAGGATCACTATCAGAACTCATAAGAAGTGGACTTTTATCATGTTCCAACATGCTAAGGAATTCCCCTGCAACTGAATCAGCTACATCATCTAAATTGCCCATCTCGCTCAAATTTACATCCGCTATTTTATCTTCCGGTTCAATACTTTGCTCGACAATCACACTCTGCCCCAATTGAGAATCGCCAGACCCTGCTTCCTTTACATACGAGACACTTGGGCTTTCTTCCATTCGGAGCTCTTCCGCACCTTCCTCTCCTCCTTTTCCACCATTATTGCTAGAAACCTTTTCCAACATTCCATTGCCGCCTTCATCTTTGTTCGTCTTAAAATTACCCTGATCTTCTTTCTCGTTTTCGGGTTGCACGTTTGCAATCTCCACCCCTTTCTCAATAACACTGAACTCCTCGTTCTCCTCCTCCACGGAGCCCCCGTCAACCTGTCCAGACTTGCAATCACCTTCAATCGCCTGGGAAAAAAACTTGAGCCTAGGCTTGAACTCATACAGCGAGGCCACATTCCTCACCTCAGGCTGCTCTTTATCCATTTTGACACTATCGTTTAAGCTCAAATTAGACATCCGATCAATGATATCAACATCAAAATCAGCCTCATCGGCCCTTCCCAGAATTAAAAGAGGCTCCAAAGAACCAGTGCTGTGAATTGGCTTCCTTCCCAGAGCCCCAATTGACGATTTCCTCAACTGCTGCTTCTTATCCAAAACATCAGAAACACTAGCTCTTCTTGGATTTGAAGAAGTCCTTGAGTTTGAGCTATTTCTAGGATTGGAAGGGACTCTAGGGTTTGAATTTCTCAAAGTTCGGCCCGGATTAGTAAGGTTTGGAGCTTCGCCCATTTCACGATCGAGAATATTATACCCTAACGTCACAACCAAAACCCCACCACGAGCGTCCTTGGCCGTGAGCTTGAAATTCGTTGTCCAATTCCCGGTCCTTTCCTCCTCCCCTCCCAAATCAAATTTCTCAGGCAACATGCGGCTAAGATCAATCTTATGCCTACACAAATCACGCTCTTCCAACCCTAAAACATTCACATAAATCTCAAAAAACTTGGATTCGTACCTCATGACCTGGCTCGGCCCATTCCTGCTGCCGTAAACGCTGCATTTATGATACAGAGTCTCTTCAAACTGCGCCACGCCATTAGATACCCTAGACGGCTTGGTTTTCACGCCACCATCTTTCCTCCTCCAATGTGTGCACAGATTGACGCCGTTCAAATTCGCCGGCAGTCCTTCTACGCCATGCACGCGCAGAGAAAATTCACACCCCAACCTGTGGCGGCCTATATGAGCAAGCGCACGTAAGGGTTTCCAGTCCCAAAGGCTGCTTTTTTTCTCGGGAGCGGTTTTCTCAAGTTTCTTGTTCTGGTTTTCTGCTTTAGAAAGGGCGGCGAAACCGGAGTTTTTAATAGAAGGCAACCGCGAGAGACCCTGGTTGATACCCGATTGGGGATTTCTTCCCGCTTGTTGACGGAGATTTGCGCTTCCTGTTCTGTAAAGAGCCTGGCTCAGAGCCTCCAACTCCTGCAATAGCTGTCCTCCTGGAGATGACTCCGGTGCCCCTCGGCTGTTTCCTGTCGACTGCATTGATCTAACCATACCCCAAAAAACCTCAACAATTTAACATAAATCTGATCCTGTCCCTTGCATAAATTGAGGTGGGCTTTACCATAGCCAAAACCACTAACCCAAATAATCCCGGAAACAGCTTCCGTCTATCAAAGGATTATATCAACGTGATCTTCATTGAAGTCCACCAACAAAACAGCCGAAACATTGACATGGGGACACCCTCACCGCAGCCAATCCAATCGAAGAATAGCACGAAAACAGATGAAATCAGAAGCCAGTTTCTCAAACCATTCCCTGACGGATTATTCCGCCTCTTGGCGGAGAAATCGAGGTCATCTTCTATCAGAAATTAGAAACAAACAGATCTGTATCATATTCTGATTTTGACGAAGATATCAAGGCGGGTTTCACCAAATCCGAGTACCCGCAACAGAAAATCACAAACCAATAGTCTCAGAGAAGACTGCGAATCTGTGCCATGCGGAAAAAGTCGTTTTCTCGCTCTCTGCTTCCTGTTAAACGTGTTATATCAGCTATAATGTCCATTACCTACCTCCTGCCTGCAAGTCGGAGTCCAAGCGATACCTACAATTCCTCGTAAGAAATTTGAAATCCGGAAGTATTTGTAATTCAAAAAAATGTGAGGGTGGTATGAATATGTGTTGAGGGAAGAGGGAAAATGCTATCTGTGAGGCTTTGTAGATCGTGAAGAGTGTCTTTTTGGACTTATTTGCATGCGGAAAAGGGAAGTTTAGTATAGGGCAAAGAGATCCTCCTTGCATGTCTTTTTGTGTCATGGAGGGTCCTCAACTCTTGTACCCCTCCAACCAAAACATTTGTAAGTTTGAAAAACAATCATAATGTGGACTTTAAAAAGTTCCTCTATGATGATGTGCTCTTTTGATTTTGTTTTTATTTTGATTTGATTTGCTAAACATTTAGTTATAATCATTGTTTGTTTTCTTTGAAAATGTTCAATAGAGTAATGTATAAAAAGGAAAACTTCAATTTTGAGTTGAGTTTGATAATTATTCATTTGGGATGTTATATTCTTTTTAAGATTGTTTATTATATCATTATATTTGAGAATATTAATTACCATGGGTATTTGTGTTTTGAAAGATAAATTAGACATTGTATATAGATAGATTATTGACTTGTTTTTAAACTTGTTCAATTCTGAAATAAACTTTAGAAATTTGAGTGAGACAAAACTCTTTGTACAACGAACTATTTATAGTATCTCTAGATACCACCAAGTTTGGATCACAAAGGTGAATATGTTTTGTAGGTCAAAGGCACACAAGTTGAATCGAGTTGAATCAACATATTTACATCAAAGACACATGTGCGGCAATCAATCTTGTAGCTACAAAATCGATCACATCATTATACTTGAGAGTATCCATTAATATAGCATATATTATTTTAAGGATAAATTAGGCATCTTATATAGGTAGATGGTTGACTTGTCTTTAGATTTGTTCAATTCTTAAACCAACTCTATAGGTTTGAGTGAGACACAACTGTTGTTACAACAAACTCTTATACTATCCCTAGATACCATCAAGTTTAGATAACAAAGGTAAGGGCAAAGGGTTTTGTAGGTCAAAGGTACACAAGTTGAATTCACAAATTTGGATCAAAGACACACATGTGGTAATTAATTGTGTAGCTTTAAAATTGAACTAGAAGAGTCAATGAATCATATACCAGTTTGTCAAAGCACTATAGTCTCTAATTTAACTTCCAAGCATTGGATTGGATTATTAGCACAATTTGGTACAAAAGATCCCCATGCCATTAATAGCATTGGATTGGATTATTAGCACAATTTGGAACAAAAGATCCCCATGTCACTAATAAATCTAATTACATGTATCTTCTTTGTCAATTTTAGAAAGCTTTCTTTTGTATTTCTGATTTATTAGCTCCATTATCTAGGCTATTGTGTCCATTGTTTCCTTATTAAATTTGATTAGCATAGATAACATTTGGAAAAAAAATTACTTGTCTCATTATGTTGAATCTATCTAATCTTCCACCCCTAGAGTTTGACCTTTATTTTCGTATTGGAGTCCTTTCTCATTGGCTTTTAAAATGTGATATTAAGTTAATTTGATTCTTAGTGCATTTCAAGATGCTTTCTTATGTATGTGGGAGGGACAAGGTTGAGCAACATCTTTGTTTCCATTTAAAAATATTCCTAGATTGAATCTCATAATGGTCATTATTAGAAAAATGATGTCTTAATTGCACATTTGCATAAGATTACCATTTATACTAAGTTTGTATTTAAGCATGTATTGGTCTAAAATTCTACCCAAGGACCCACAAATTAGTTTAAAAGCATGTTGGTGAATTTTTTAATTGCAAAATCATGTCTAGATTTGAAGATATTAAAAAAAAAATCAAAGTTTCAAAGTCAAATTTAAAGACTTTAAAGGCCCCATATGGGTCCAAAAGGGTTCATAACTATTCTATCAAGTTTATCTTGATAGAACACTTCAAAAGTTTTTCAATGATTCAGATTGCTCATCAATCAAACACCCAAATTAAAAGTTGTGCCCTTCAAAGTTGGGTCTCTTAAAATGGAAAACATAAAAATGTTGGTGCAAAAGCACCTAAGGTATATGCACACCAAGAGGATAAGGGTCACAAGATGATCATATTTGAGTCATATGCATGTGTTTGAATAATGGGAAATCACATTAAGTCCACATGAAATGTATATGTTATAAAATTGTCATAGTAGGTCCTGAATGGTCTTAGTTTGGTCATATGGTCAAATGTTGTAAAAAATCATATGAAAGGGTTGTTGGAAATTTAATAGGGAAAGTAAGATACTGATAGGGGGGTGAATCAGGATCTATAAAACTTTAATACTTCAAATATGAACCACATTTGATGTCTTCACGTAAACCCTCATTAAACCTTAACCTTATGTCAAAGAAATCATGTATTGCAATATAATATTAGATCCAATGTCTAATTACATGAACAAAAACTTGAAAACACATAAAACACTTGACACAAAGATTTGATAATGTAGAAACCATCCAAGGTGAAGGTAAAACTGCAATGGGGATGACACCCACAAAGATCTTCACTACTACAACAATAACGTGTGCATGTTAAGGCTACAATGTTTGATCACTTCTGATGATCTACCCTATGAGTGGTCTTCCCTATTAAAGGATTACAAGACTATTAGGTGTACCTTGATTAAAGGATTTTACATCATAGCTAAGTGAGTACTATGTTAAGAGATTTACAAAGGTCTATTAGAACCACTTGTTAAGAGATTTTAACCTTGAAACACATGTTAGAATATATCAGTACCTTATCCTTACTTCAATGCCAATAACATATCTCCTCTATCTAATGTAATATCACCTCTCTATGATTGATCTTCAATAACTTTGCTCTAAACTGTTCACTACATTGCTCGGTTGCTCTTCCTGATTCACCTTCAACTTTGCATGCATCCAAATTCTCAATACCATACACTCCACACACTCAAACTAGGTCTAAAACCCTTCTTAAATAGTTGTTTGGCAAAGCTTCTTGATCACAATCAATGATCTAAATCCATCCATTTTGTTGCTTGGTCCTTGCAATTTTATGACTGGTTAATCATCTTTCATAGGGATTGATGATCCTCTATTAGACATGTAATGAGTTCCTCCATTTGTAAAACACATTTCTTGCTCGACAAAATTTTTTTACATAAGATTCTTTGCTATTCCAAATAAATATATCAAACTTTCTTACTCAACACATATAGCTTATTGGCACTCAACCCAAACTGCTTCTTCATGTTGTCCCTTGGCTTTAACTATACCTAGATTCAACTATTTTTATCGACCTTTATCACTCAACTTCTATTTCTTATTGAAAAACTTGGCAACCATTGGAGTGCTCAATGACTTCTGACTTGCTCGGTAGTAACTATTGTTCGGCACTTAACTAAAATATGTACAAGTATTCAATTAATTACTTGGTCTATATAGGATGGCTCAGTTGTAGTGATGACCAACCAATCCTGTCGTGTGAATGACTAAGTGTTTGACACTAATAGACAACTTTTCCTTAGGGATCAACAATCTCCCCCTTTAGCATTAGTGGCAAAGTCACTTTGTCATGATAAAAGAAAATCTCAATTTATGAATGTGAACTAAACTAGAATGTGCATCCATGTTTAGTGTTTTTGTACTATACTGCAAATCAGCTTCATTTTTATCCATTTGCACTCTTGTTTTTGTTGGAAAATTGATTGAAAAGGATTACTATCAAAGAGGGAGACAATTGCAAAGAAGGAAGATGGTTGATAAAGAATGTTTTCAATCATTCTTTTGTCATTGATGTCAAACCTACTATTTGTTGGAATGACAATTGCTTATAAGATCCAAGCACTATCACTTAGTTGATTAATGAAGAGGATTTAATCAACAAGTGTAACAAGAGTACCTAAGGGAAAGGTTGAGTTATGGTTTTATAATGAACTGTAAGGATTAGTTAAGACAATGGTTAAATGATGCATTGATAACATACTTGAAGATATAGAGGTTGGCCACACTTAGAAACATTGGAGGAATAAGTTGAAACAAGGTTGACTACAAAGCTTAACTAAGTTCATTGATAACAAGTGTCGAGCAAGCTAGTTCAAGCCGAGCAAACGAAAAATCTAGTGTGTGTCGAGTGATATAGAAGGAGCCAAGCTTGTTCAGGTGCCAAGCATTAGAAAAAATTAGTGGATGTCAAGTGAATCCATAGTAGGTGCCAAGCATCAGTAAAATGTAGTTGATGCCGAGTAATATAGTATGCGTCGAGCACCAAAATTTTGATAGTGTCGAGCTGCTGCATTATTAGAAAAGTCAAAGATTTGCCAAATCTAAGCCGACAAATTTGCTACCTTGAATTTTGTAAACCAGTTGGAGGATAAGGATGATGAGTTGGTGGCACAAAATTCTATGTAAACTTTTTTTGAGCAAATTCAAGAGGATTCTTCATGATGTTTCTAGAAGAAACAAAATATGGGTTAGATTCAATGAATCCTACCTAATCCATTCTAACTGGAATTAAAGGAGGGAAGAATCGAGCAGGAAAAGCAATTCCAAACTTCTATTTAAGGAGTCACAGGCCAAGAAGTAAGAGCTGCTAGAGTGTCAAAATTGCAAAGTGGTTGAAGGGTGTCAAGGTGTAGACATCTAGAGGAGAAGGAAGAACATATCACAGAGACTCTGCCTCGATAAGTGGTTAGAAGGATGATTGCACTAATACATTGAGCATGAAGACTCAAGGAGACAAAGCTTGAAAGGAGGGCAAGCTATCAAGAGTTGCAGAGACTGAAAGCCAAGCAATGTGTAGAGCTGAATTGTGATCTGAAATCTGCAAGATAAGTTGTGAGTTGTAATCAGGTCAAAACCCCTTATTGTTACTCTCTAGAAATTGTATCAGTTAAGGTAAAATCCTATGGAATTAGGTTGGTTTAATAGCCATTTGTAAATCCTTTAACAGGGTGGCATTCCAAGTGAATGTTATAAAGTCCTCTAACCAGGCCCACTTCTAACAGGGTGGTTAAATCCTTTAACTAGGTCACATTTAACAGTGTGTTGTAGCCTTTAACAGGGCAGGCCTTTCATAGGGCATCACTTCAAAAGAGTGAGAATTGAGTAGCATGTTACCGGTGATTTTTTCAAAATTGGGTTTCCACATAAATCACTTTGTTATGTGTTGATATTTTCATGTGTTATGCTTACATGCTAATTTCCAATAACTTGCTAAGTAGGAAAGTTTTAGCTTGGATGAAAGATTAGTTTTAAAGGCTCACTTTACTTGATGAAAAAGTTTTAATTGGACATTTGGACCTTGAATAACTGATTCACCCCACACCCCCCCCTCTCAATTATTCTAAAACATTTCTAATAGTTTCTTTTGTAAATAGGGAAACATTACATAACATTTTGTACTACCTTCTCTAAATTGTCTACAAGTTTAGAAAGTTCTACCTATCTTACAACAATCTCTACTACAATATTTGCCATCATATTTTTCTCAAACTTTCTTTCAAACCATTGCATAAGTCTTTCACTTGTGTTAATGTATGGATCATTTAATTTCTCCACTATTTGAACCAAGTGTTCAATGATTGGAGCTTTCTCATTCAAGTTATCAACAACAATTATGTCAAGGAATATGTCCTTGATATCATATAGTGCCTTTTTCCTGTTATTGTTCTCTTCTCATTTCTCATTGCCTTGTCTTTCTAGCCAATAGCTCCTAAAGTATCTTCATATGATCATAAGTTAAGTTGTTTATGTCCTAGCTAGGAATCACAATCACTTCATCTAATGTGACAACCTTTCATTGCTTGAGGTGAGTGTTTCACCTTCTTCTTCAACCTCTTGCCCTTGGAGTCTGGTATGTTGGAACTCATATAGTTACTCATAAACTTTGTGTTGTCACCTCTAGACAGGCTTGTGTGACTACGATGTCATCTTGTTCTCATTTGAACTTACAACTATACCTATATTTTGTACAAATTCATATTGTTTGTCCTTGATTGTAACTATTTGGAGTTTACTAGCTAAACTCAGCTGGCCTGCCTCCTTACTTCCTTCAATCTGAGGTCCTGAGGCTACTGGTGTATCACCTATAGTAGATTTATATACTTTAACATTTTGGCTCTCATCTTTCTTCTCATCTCCTTCTCTGCTCTCAATAGATTTTTTTTCTATGTGGTTTCTCCTATATTGGTCAACACAGTCTTTGCTCAGCAACCCCATCCTATACATTACCATGTCTATCAACTTGACTTGATAGAGAAATAGGAGTAGATAAAAGTTAAACCAATTACATGTTGGAATTCTAATGGGAAAGTAAGATACTAAGTTGGCTGAGGTGAATCAGGATCTACAAAACTTAACTCACTTCAAAAATTTAGTGCATTTGATATTTTTCACCTTAAACCCTTATGTAAACAATATCATAAATAAAATGATGTATTGGATCTAATAATTAATCACATCAATGAAATATGTAAACAAAAAACCAACACATAACACAAATTTTTTGGTTACCCAGAAACCATCCAAGGTGAACATAAAACTAGGGTGGGGATGACACCTACAAATCTTCACTATTACAATAATAAAGTTAATCTCTTAGGGTTACAATTTTGATCACTTCTGATGGTCTACCCTGCAAGGGGTCTACCATATTAAGAGCTTACAAGACTTATACAATCTACCTTGATTAAAAGATTTAGAACTTACAACTAAGTAGGCATTCTAGTAAGAGATTTATAAAGGTTTGTTGGGACCACTCTGTTAAGAGGTTTACCTTGAAACAATTGCTAGAATGTATTAGTACCTGATTCTTTAGTTTTGACTTCAAATGTTGCACTAGTACATTTGGGTTCAATTTTTGACCTTTATTGGTCGAATTTTTGACCCAAATTTTGACCAAATTCGACCAACCCATTGGTCAATATTTTTTTGGTCAAAATTTCAACCAACTCACTAGTTGGTCAAAAACCAAACAAGCCATTGTCTAAGGTCATGCAGGAATTGATCAAAATTTTGACCAATGAAGGTCAAAATTTCGACCAGCAAAGGTAGAAAAAAATTTCCACGTTGGTGGAAATTTTGACCAACAAAGGCAGAAAAATTTTTAGGCTTTGGTGGAAATTTTGACCAATGAAGGTGGAAATTTTGACCAACAAAGGTGGAAAAAATTTGAGGCATTGGTGGAAATTTTGACCAATAAAGGTAGAAAAAAATTTAAGCATTGGTGGAAATTTTGACCAATGAAGGTGGAAATTTCGACCAACAAAGATAGAAAACAAATTAGGTGTTGGTGGAAATTTCCACCAACAAAGGTCAAAAAATATTTAAGAGTTGGTGGAAATTTCCACCAACAAAGGTCAAAAAACCCAAGTGTTGGTGGAAATTTCGACCAATGAAGGTGGAAATTTCCACCAACAAGAAGGTGTAAATTTTTTTCAAGCATTCTACAAAATAGTTCACATGTCTTGCCTATGATACGACATTTTACATGCATCCTACACTCTCTCATCTAGCTGATGATGGATTATGCAAAGTGATCTGAAACCATGATTCTAAAAAACACACACAATCAAATCCAAAATGAACTTGCACTACAAATGGATTATGGAAATTTGATATTGTTAATTTTACATGCATGTCTACCAAGACAAATATATGTTTAAGTTGTGATTGTCCTCGTAGACATGCATGCAATTTTACCAATATCATATTTCCACAATCCATTTGTAGTGCAAGTTCATTTTAGATTTGATTGTGTGTTTTTTTTAGCATCATGGTTTCAGATCACTCTACGTAATCCATCATTAGCCAAATGAGAGAGAGTAGGATGCATGTAAAATTTCGTATCATAGGCAAGACATGTGAACTATTTTATATAATGTTGCAAAAACATCGACAATAACTAATATGAAGAATATATAATTAGTTATACAATTGAGAAAAATCATGTACCAGTGAGTTGGTCAAAATTTCAAGCAAAAAAATTTTCACCAATGGGTTGGTCGAGTTTGGTCAAAATTTGGTCAAAAATTAGGTTGAAAATTCGACCAATAAAGGTCAAAAATTGAACCCAAATGTACTAGTGCAAGTATGCTCGCCAAGTTGACTCTTTGAGTTCGGTCATCAAGTCACCCCACCAAAGTGCCTCATCAAGGTTAGTCTTTAGGTTTGCTCATCGAGCTTGCTCACCAAGTCAGCTCACCATGTCGCATCTCTAAGTGGCATCACTAAGTCGGCTCGCCAACTTGCCCCACCAAGTTGCCACTTTAAGCCCACTCACCATGTTTAATTTTGAAAATAACGTCTAGTTACCAAAAATTGATATATTATGTCAACGATTAAATGGAAAATAGAGTAAGAAGGTATAGAAAATACCTTTTGTCCTCCTACTGCTTTGATACTATGTAGACCAAAAAAATTAGTGATCAATGTGCTTTCATAAGTATGACCATGATTATAGTAATTTGGCAGCATATGAAGAAGTACTTGTAAAATGGTCACACTGGTAAACAATGAAGAAAAGAAAAACAATAGGATGTTGAAACCTTGTGGAACATTAAGGCAAACCGAGAAATCCCACAATATAAAATTTGTGTACCTTACAACTAGCATTAGTTGGCTACCACACCTAAATGTATAGCTTAAAGGACTCGTTTAGTTACAGCTAGCATCTTAAGATACAAAGATGCATCAATTTCCAAGGAAGCTGACAAAAATTGCCAAATAAACTAAGAACAATGACTCCCACTTTCTTCGACTAATTGCAAAAATTGCATAGATGAGACTAAATTAGTATGCATGGTGTTTAAAATGTAAATCTCTTATACACCCGAAACCAAGTGTGGCAAATTCAAAATTTTGTGAATCCAATATGTCTAGGGACAAACACACAAACTCAACAGCATATTTCAATACAGCCTTCTTCAATAACAAGAAATTGACTAAAAATAAATACACATTTTAAAATCATATTGTTTTCATCATTCAAATATTACACATATACATTTTTCATTCTCTTGTTAGTCTGATTCTGAATTTCTTGTTAGCAAAATCAATAAACATTACAAGGCATATCCATATAAATATAAAATATTGAGCAAGTCGCTAGTCATATGAGTGAATATGCAAATAAATATGTGAACCTGATTCCCAATTGCAAATTGAGCATTAAGTCATAATTTATGTGCCCTTTATAGATAATTTCACCAGGTCTCTTACTTTCATTTGGCTGCCATTTATGCCCTCTTTTCATAGCCTTGGAAGGCATATTTATTCTGGATACCTCATTAATCAAAACTCCTTGAACATATTCTCTCTTGATAGCAGATTGCACAGGAAAAATTTTGGGATCACAAGTTCTGACACCCTTGTCATTATCATCAAATTCCTCACTACTTGAGCTTCTTATCCCATCAAAGGAAAAGGTCCTTACTATTCTGGATTCAAGGGTTTTTGAGGATGTTGTTTCGGAGCTAGGGGCATAAGAAGTATTCAAATAAACCTCAAAATCAGACATAGAAGAGCTTCTCTCCTTCCAACAAGATTGCTCATCAATGGAGAGATCGTCATGCTAATCCACATTGGAAGGCGAGGATTCCAAAAGGTGGCATAGCCTAGTCTGATTGCCACATGCAGGATAAAATGTACCTTTCCCATCTTTGAGCCCCTTACTCTAGGTCCCCATATAACAACTCCCATCTGCCCATCTATAGACTCCATGGCCATGCTTCAACCCATCAAGCCATTGCCCATCATATTTATCCCCATTGGTCTGACTCATAATCCCCATTCGATCATGGGTTTTTCCACCATATCTTCTAACTTATCATAAAAGGCAACAAGGTTAAGCTTGCTAAGGTTGGCATGAAAATCTAGCTTCTCATTTTCTTCCTTGAAAATCACTTCTTTGAAGGCATCATAGTATACAATCTTCATCCTCACACATCTGTTTCTATAATCTCTTAGTCTTGCCATGTGTCCCGCTTCCTCCAATTTCACCATTTCTGCCTTTAGCTTATTGATGTTCTCCATGAGCTTTTCCTCCACCTCCCTTGCCGCTCTCAAGCAAAGACTGGCCTGGTAAGAAATAAAAAGAACAATTCTCAGTACATATTAATTTTACAAACAAATTGTGCATCGCAAAGCTTTTCATAGTTAAACTTAGTTTCATATGTACCAATTTACTATGGACTGATGTTTTCTACTTATGTATAATTATATTCCAACTATAAGACAATTATTAGGATTCAATTATATAATTTTTGAATCCAATCTATTGATTCATTTACATGAATAAATGATCGGCTGTATATAAAAATCTATGACTTTTTAGTTGAATTTATGAACTCATTTCTCATGAGTAGCTGTATACACGAATCTCTCTCATGAGAATGATGGTAGTAGATGGATGCAATAAAAATACAAATAAAGAGGAAGGCAATAAATGGACAAGTTATTATGGATCAGTTAAGTGGGTTCTTATCACTGATTACTTATGAAAAATAGACCAACAAATTTAACTGAAAAACTACACAATTAAATTCTAGTTCTAGAAGTGTCATAATTTAACTTGTTGTGAAAAAATATCAAAACTTTACATACTAAACAGATAAAAGTAGTTTTCATTTTAGAAATTATAAAAAATAAATTAAAATATAGATCAAAGTCTAAATGCTAAATCCACCATTCACTCTTGCAGGTTACATCATGGATCCAATGATAGGCTTCCAAACCTGATTGCTAAGTAATCTGTAGTTCTCTTCAGCTGGCTGAATTAACAATTTAACACTAAATTCTATTCTTCTAGACCTAATTATGCTCTTCTATTGAATCAAGCAAGTGAAAACTAAATTCTATTTAGGAAATTGCATTATGAGTACAATGAAGGATAAAAAGTTCTTTAAAAACCAAGCAAGATGACAAATTAGAGGGCATTTTGAAACTGGCCTCCATCTTTGCTTTTTTGGCTCGCAAATAATTAAAAAGTAAGATGAATAATGTCAAGAAGCTTAATTGAATTCCAATCCCAAGAGCATCTAGTTGGACTTCCATGGTAGAAGAAGGTGCACCTTGTGATAAGGGAAGCATAGAAAGCCCTTCCAAGTTAACACTGCTTGTGTTAGCATGGAAGATTGCATCATACCCAGTGTGATTTGAAATATTAGCCTAATCTGGGGTAGTAAACAGGGAATTCGATAAGAATGGTTGCAAACACAGAATTCAAGAAATGAATTTCATTGATATGTGTAACATTTTAACTGATGATAAAAAACTCTATAACATTACCAAGAGTAAAGGAACTTCCTCGATAGGAAGCTCTGCTCTAAGATCCCCTTGAGCTACCATAGCCTAAAGAAGAGAAAGGAAGAGACAACTGTTAGAATCCTAAACAACATACAAATACCATACAAAAATCAATACATGCATAACTTGAATGAGTGTGGCTAAAAATGAAGGTGGCTATGACCATTCGCATGCAAGCAGTGTGTAAATGCTTGTCATAAATAAACTAAATGAAAGAAAACATTCAATAATGTCCAAGGGACCACTAGCATATAAATATCAAAAAACCTCCAACAAAGTACTTTCATAAAACTATAAGCTTATACAACCGTATATTGTAGGTAGTAGCAGATAGAAGAAAAGGGAATAGAAACATAGGAACAAGGATCCAAGAAATTTTTTATTCTGGAGAATCAAATGGAGCACTAGCATTCAAGATGGATGCTTCTGCAAGACAGAGACTAGGACAAAGACACACACCTTATATTTACCACTACAGGTCACTTGCACAATATCTGGGTGCTCCAACCTTGTATGGCCATCAGAAATGGACACTTGCATTAAAGAATGGTGCCCTTCCCTCTGCAAATCACAAAACTGGACACATGTTCTAAAGAATGGAGATCCTACAGACTGAGAACACAAACTATTTTTCAAAAACACTACTCCACGACAATTCTACACTCTGACACTGGTGTTTGGACAAATAGTGGAGCCCTGAATACTAAGAGATGCATGATCATTCACAGTTTAATCAGATTGACATATAAACTGCCATATGGACTCTGGACATCTGGAAAGCTAAATATTTACCTGAATAGGGACAAAAGACAAGGGTGTTGTTGTTTGGGAGACTGTCTTGGTCAGTCCTCTAGGTGGTATCTTTCAACCTCAACTGAGCCGATTGAATATTTGGGTGTGTGAGATATGCTAGAGACTAGCCAAATACTGTTAAGTGGTGTTTACGAGAGACAAAACAAAAAATCTTGGATAACAAGTTCAAAAGAAGGTAAAAATTAACAAAATAATAAGATCATTGTTTCTTAGTTGTTGAAATCTAACTTGTAAGACAATGTTTCTTAGCTTTTAAAACCTAGCTTGTATCCTATGTATTCAAAATCTGGCATCTCATACCCAAACAAAAGGTGACAAGATGGAATCAGAGCTAGAATGAACCTAAAGCTAACCCTAAATTATTCTCAAGGTAGCACTGACAAAAATTATGGCAAATAGAAGATCTTTTCCCATGCATGGTATGACAGCTGCACAAAAATACCCATAGCCCTTGCATGCCACAACATCTCTGTTAGGAATTGGAAAAGCACATTTCCTCTTGCAGAAAAATGTTTCTTGACAGTTCACAACTTCTAAGACCTTTGTTGTGAAGCTAAAATATGGAGAGGAAAAAGATAACAAAGGCATAATTTATGAGATTGAACTAATGTCAAATTTATGAATTACGACAGTAGAATCTGAAGAGAATGCCATGTTTAAATACATACACTAAAATTTCATAAGCATAAGATACCAACAAGTCTTGCATGGGAATGTACCTAGTACAATCAATTATGAGCAGTTGTGATGACATAAAAATGCCCATTAGAAGCAAACAGTCTCAGAATGAGGAAGATGTCAAGATTTTCACAGTTGAGAGTTATGCCATTTTAACCAACTTATGTCGCATTTAGAAAAATCTCCAAAGGCTATATGGCCTCACAGATTTTACTCACATAGGAAAAAAATCACATTAATTTATTTCATGTGAAAATTATAGCATAAAGAATATATCTATCCCACCTTTCAAAGTGTCAATTTAGATATTACTATCCACATTTAAGTTTTGCTCTCTCGTTTCTTGACAGAACCATCTTGAGCTCTATGAGGAAACTACAATCTGAAAACTCAATAGCTAGGAATTAGTCAGGCAGCTAAATGATGGTCTCATTCTAGTTAACTTCACTAAATGATAGACAATAAAAAAAATTGATTTAAAAACATCTTTACTAAAGCTCATAGTCCTTGCCAACAATTTAAAGAAGATTATAACATATTCACAAGTAAAGCTTTTATATTTTGTATTTTACATCAGAGCTGTACAAAAACCATCAAAAACCAACAATGGAAAAGCACCAACATCCAAACAAATACATGCATGATTAAATAGTAAACAAAGTACATGTGCATTTAACTTTCTATATAATGCTTGACAAGCATGACTTCACATAATTTATTAACCCCATTCAAAGCAATATCACCAATCATAAAGTAACAACTTATCCAACTAAAACCTCTGATCTAGGGAGACTATACTTACCCGATCTGATGCAGAAAGAATTGACTGAAGATTTGGTATTGAATCAACACTTTCAATCATCACAGTCACATGGATATCTGCACCACAACCTTCACATAATTACAAATACAAATGCATTGATATTTTATCACATTTTAAATTCTAATTCAAAATATAAATTAAGGGAACATGCTATATCAAGCCCAATACTGTCTGCAAAGGATTATATTACACTGGAAAGTTAAAATTTTGCTTCAAAGGTTTACTTTTAAGGTAATCTTTCAACTCATGCACCACCTTAGCATCTTTAACAAAGGAAACAACATAATAGTCTATGCCATTCTCAACTCCAAATTTAATATCATCCCAATCTTTATCTGCCAAAAAAAAAGACAAGAAATAGATTTTATCAAATACCAAATTAAGCTATCTTAGATGTTGTGTTGGTCAAAACAACTCATCACATATACAAGTAACAACAAAATACAAATATTACACATATTTCAAGATTGATAAACCTATCATTCAATTATATTCTAGGTAGCTTCAATCAATCAATATTAGGTACAAAAAAGGGAAATCACAATGAAATCAAAGTCCCTAAGAAAGAAGCAGATTGAGATGTACATGTCAATAAGAAACGAAAATCTAATTTTCTATGCATGCCTGAGAGTTGATAAAATGGTCTTAACCTGTAATGGAAGGTAGGGTAGCACTTTTTCCATGCACATTTAAGTGTCATCGTGATTTAAGCTCTCCTCCATCGATTACTTCACAAATTATAGAATCTGATGTTTTTGACTTCACTTGTAGTGACATCATCCCCCCTAGAGAAATTCAAATAACGATAAGAAATAGAAAGCTATGAAAATGTTGTGAATAACATTAGTAACTCTGTTCTTTTCAGCTAATAAATGAATTTTCAAGCCAGCACAAGAGAATGTACCATCAACAAGTAGTGTGTCTCCTTTCTCCACATCATTCACAAAATCATCATAATTCACGCTTACACCGTCTTCAGAGCCCACTCCTCTTTTGATTGTGAAAGTAAACTCTTGGCCCTTTGTGAGCATGATAGGTTGTGGTAGATCCCCACTTCTGACTTCAGGGCCCTACAATAAAATGATCTTTTAATTTATTATTTGAGCAAAGGACTAACTCAAAAGACATATCAAAAAGGGGGTTATATGATAAATTGCACCTAAAACACAAAAAATGACTATTAATAATGTAGATGTATTTTAATTTAGGATGAAAAAAAAGTGAAACAGATTTCAAATCTACATCTTTTCTGATTGGCTAATAGTATTGCAATATGAAAATAACCCACATTATGATGTTTTCAAACAGTTAGTTCCAGCAACAACCTATATATAATAAAGGAGTTTCAACACCTATGCAACTCTAGATGAACGCAAATCTTGTATGATCTTAAAGATTTAATGCATATTGATAATATTCTCCTATTATAAGATTTCATGCATATTGATAATAATAAACTTAGATATCATTTATAAAACAAACTCTCAGACATTAGCGGTAGAAAATGCTTCCTATTTAAATTACCTGCCAACAAAATAAGCGTCTCACATTGCAGATTAAAGCCCAGAAATAGTTATAGAAAATGCATAGAAACAGATCTGAGCCTAGATCAAGATAGCTCAAGTCCATACGAAATGTCTCAATGATTGAGTTTCTATATATAGTTATCTTATTTTAGGGCACCAAAATGGGTTTTATCCCATCACACAAGTAAATGATCTATTAAAATATCCTAGATTTGTAATTATAAAGCTTTGCTTTGAACAAAATGCCACAATCAAATTGTGAACTAGAGAATAGTGGAAGGCCACAAAGGTAATTACTTCCCACAAATACTATGATAAGAAAAGATAATGCTCATGTTGGTCTGATTTTTTGCGTATCAAATTTTCTTTGAATCATAAAAAAAATCAGATGAGAATCCTCTGGTAAGTCATAGGGTTTTATGTTTTTGTTTAGTGTATTTTGATACCTTTGAAAGTCTGTGAAAAACCCTAGGTTTGGCTTTTAAAATTTACCCTAGCATGAATTCTTTTTGAAAAAAGGGGTGAAGAACGAATATTCTTCTCTCGCCTATTTGGACATCGTGGTTGAGTCTTATGAAAAAGGGTTTTAGTCCTACCGTCGGATTCAATTTGAATCCATGGTTGTCGCATACTCGCTATGGCAAGATGCTCATATGTTACGCATAGCGAGATAGCGATCAACGAAAAATTACTTGTGATACTGAAAAGTGGAATCCAATGCTGCGAAATGTGTTCATGGGATGATCTTATGATCATGTGATACCTCCCAAACCCATTAGTTTCAAGAAGGAATGCATGTGGGAAAAAAACTTGCAAGTGGTGTCACCAGAGTTCAAATTTATCCGGCGATTCGCCAAGTCACTAACAAGAAATACTTGTGATTTGCCAGTAGCAATATAGCGAATGCCTAGATTTTCCAAAGATGATGTCCTTCTGAGGTAAGAAGTAATTTTGGAGGATCCCGATGAAGATATGGTGCACGTTTTACTTTTGTCCCTCTACAGGTTAATGTCTTTTGTAGTTTCTTTTTTTGGGTGTTGTTTTTAAAATGGTTACTAGAACTCACCATATTGCTAGCCGAGTTTGTTGGTATCTATGTCGATAGTGATGTAGTGATTGCTCAAAAAATGGTAATGTAACTAAAAATTCTCAAAGGTAGGCCCCAAATGAGTGACGTGATAAGGTTGAGTTGTGCAGATCGAGTTACATAGTGGCATCCCATTAAGCATCTTTGAGTAGGAAGATTTTGATTCGTCAAAACTCGCCATATCACTAGCCGAGTTGTTGGTTTTTATGCTAGTAGTGATATAGCGACCCACCTAAAAGTCATAGACACGGCAAGGCCCAAGACATGTGATGTCATGTAGAGATTAGAAAATATATATATGTGCCAGTGTGTTGAGCTAGCTCAACGACAACAATATTATGGACCCACTTCCCGTGTACTAGGTATGAAGATTTTTGATCGTGAGATCGAGCCGGGATCAAAGGGTGGCATTGAATCGCTATGAAGAAGTGCTCAAAAGTTAAGTATAGTGAGTTAGCAAGTGTGGCCCACCACTGTTGAAGTAAAATTGTTGTCCAGAAGATCAAGTCTGGATCGACGACGCTCGTTGACTCGCTATAAAGAGATGTGCAAAAATTAGGTATAGCGAGTTAACAAGCAATGGACCCACCATCGTGTTCTTAAAGGTTGTTTCATTTGTCTACCACATGATTAAAGTAAGATTAGTGATCATCGTTAGCTTATTGTGGAAAGGTGCTCGAGAATTATGTATAATGAGTTAGCGAGTTGATGACACATGTCTGTAGTCATCCATGGGCTCGGTTTGAAGTGCCAGCCTTGAAGGAAAGGTACAGATGGAGGTGTTTTATTGGCTTGACTGCCAATGTGTTAAGAAGAAAGTTGAGTCAACTTAGTTGTCATTCCCAGATCGTAGGATTTTTTCAAGGATCAACGACACAAGTTTAAAAAAGAAAGTGCGATGCCACTCTATTTTTCTGTTCGATACATTTATGATAAGTGAAAGCTTTGCATGTGGGAGAAACATAGTATAACACATAGATTTTCATTAATTCTAGTCCCACGCAAACAGAGATTGCAAATTTTCTAAGCACAAGAGCCTGATTGATTGTGTTGTGTTAAGCCTGGTAAAGACATGAAACTATTCTTTTGTTGTTCGAGAGAAATTTTAGAAGTTCAAAGAAGAACAAGTTCAACAAGTCAAGTAAGTACTCATATTATAACCTCTGTGACATTCTAATTCTCTCAATACTGTCAAAATGCCTCCTAAGAAACCATTCTCTGGGAAAATTAATTATATGGATAGGAATGTCCATGATGATTTATTAG
Source organism: Cupressus sempervirens (assembly GCA_028749045.1). Classification (NCBI taxonomy): domain Eukaryota; kingdom Viridiplantae; phylum Streptophyta; class Pinopsida; order Cupressales; family Cupressaceae; genus Cupressus; species Cupressus sempervirens. The sequence continues at coordinate 279,343,192 of CM053791.1, forward strand.
AATTACTCCCAGAATCTACTATAGAGCCTGCACAAGTTTAAAATTTAATTTCCTTAAACCCTAGGCTTAAAATTGCTGATGGCCTATATGACAAGGGGAACTGGGTTAGGGATGCAACAACTACTCAAATTGGCCTTATCTTGTTTAAAAAGTGGTTTTCGGAAAGAAAGTTGTTTGTCTCGCATGCTAATGTCTGGAATTTTGATTTGGGAAAGTTAGTAGTCCCAAGTGTTTTCATGGATTATGATTTTCTTGAAGCCATTACTAAGAATTATGACCAAGCCATTAGGGTTGTAAGAATAAAGGATGGTGTGCCTCTGTTCTCGATTACTCCTGAAGAAATTAGAGAGGTTTTTCACCTGGAACCATTATCAGACTACCATGTGCAAATCAATTTGCTAGAATTAGAGAATGAATATAAATCAAAGAAGGATGTAATTAGGGGAGGTGCACTAAGGGCACATATTGGTACAATAGGAACTTTGCCAGTAATTACTGCAGCCTCTAGAGAGCCTTTTAAGAAGAGTCTTTTCACTTCCCGAGCTATAGAGATATACAGGACCTTATGCCGAGTTTTTGGTGAAGATGAGCAAGAATTTATGCCCATTGGTTTCATGTACATGATGGTTCAGATTGCTTCCTTCGGTGTAGATGTTATTTTTGATTTTGCTTCCTTTTTGGCTGAAGAAATTCATATTGGTTTAGTTGGGATTGCGAAGGGCAAGGTGGAATTTTTTTTTGGTCACTACTCTCTATTAATGCATATGTTTTTGTTCAAAGGAGTGACATATTTTGGTAATGAGATGGAACTAAACAGAGAGGACAATGGGGAAATATTGCCAGTCAAGTTGTGGAGTGTAGATATGATCTAGGATGCAAGTAATGCTAGTTTTGTCAGATTTGATAGATATTTTGCTGCTAAATTGAGATGCCTCATATTGAGTGACAATCCCAGAATCCCTAGGGTACAAATGAGTCTCATCACGCCTATGGATAACCCCCATGACTTGAAAGTTTCACATAATTGGGGAGATATCATCCCCTACACTGTTTCTACTATTTTTAGAATCTATGGTTTCAAGGGGAACCCTCATGTTTTGCCTTACCAAGTTCCTTTGAAGGTGGGAATAGCTGAAGTTTTATGGCAGTTAGGGGGAGTGGAAGAAATATTTTTGTTGAAAAGGCAATTAGGGTCAATTTTCCCTACCTGCATAGTGGCCCATCAGTTTGTGATTACAAAAGGGGGATGGATCTTTTTGCATAAAATTTTGGAGTAGTATATGATGGCTGTCTCTCATCCCCATTTTTTTGATTCTGAGGTATTTTTCAATCAGATGTTGAGGCACAGAATCAAGTTGGGACCAGTCAAGCACGATTCTTATTATCTAGAGGATATTATAAGGAATGAATTCTCATTGTAGGAGCAGGAAACTAAAAAGGAAAAATGGAGAGTTTATTCTTGGGTCTTAGAATTCATTCATTGTTTTGATAATAAATATGATCCTTTGGATAATGCTATTATAGAGGCTGAAAAAATAAGTAAGCTCATGAATACCTTCCCTGAAATAATGGAGGTCATGAATGAAAAGAAACAAATTTTTATTGATTCATATCCTAATAAGGCCAGAGAAGTCATGAGGAGGTTGGCTTTCACTCCAAATGTGAGAACTGATAAAATAATTGTACAAAAGAGGCTCGAATATACTATAATTCAGAATAAAAGGGTTCCTATAGACAAGGGCAAACAAATAATAGGATCTACCAGTATAGCCCAAGAGGAGAGACCTGAAGAGCCTAGTCCTAAGAGGTAAAAGGTAATGACAGAAGAAAGGCCTCAAGATGAGGAATATTCACCCACCTAGTTCCCTTTGAGGATTGAAGAAGAGCAGCTCACTGGTGAACAGGTTGAACAAATGGGATCACAGGGAGATATTTTTATTACTCAAGCATAATTAGATGAGGATAACCCTCCAGAACATCCTCTCCCAAGTTTGGATCTAACAATAGCTGATTATAGAGGCAGGGAGTTGGACCCTGTATTAGAGCAAGCAAGTCATCAATTTTTGACTGATGACAGTTTTGTGAAATCAAGGGCTTTTTCAGCGGTTTGCATAGAGGACAAACATGAACGTTTTTGAGGAGAAATGCAAAAAGATGAAAACAGAGCATCCAAAAATGGATGAAACTTCCATGCAAAACCAAATTAAAGAAGAAATGATGAAGGAATTGTAGAATATAAACCCTGAGGAGGGGAGGAAAATGATAAAGGCATCTAACATTTTATTATTGCCCAATTGGGATATTGCAGATGCATTAATTTTCAATTCTGTTCCAAGTAGATTGGAGTTGCAAGACCCAAATAGAAGAGACTTCCAAGGCACTTCATTCATTGAAGATCAAGCTGCATTGGTCAGTTGGTCATTGAGAAAGGGATCTAGAGCCACACCATCACAATCAGATGAGTTTGGGTTGATGTGAAATATACTTGTAAGAAGGGTTGCTGACACTTCACATGTACAGGCAGCATATTGGAATGTGGATTCTTCTAAGTTTTTGTTGGCCACTGTTAAGAAGGAGGAATAGGTTATGCCTGAGTTACAAAATAAATATGAAACACTTCTTGAGGCCTATAATAGAGAGGTAAAAAGGAGAATTGAACTTGAAAACAAGGTAATGGGGAAATCCACAAGGCCAAGAATAACATACCCCCGTCCTCCAGTGGAACCTTTTAAATCCACCCCCCTTGTAGAGATACCAGACACACCTCAAAGGCCTGAATATTATATAGCTGAGGAATTTGAAGAAGAGAAGAGCAAACTATGGGCCTTACATGTAGAGTGAAATACGCCGTATGAGGATAAGCTTAGAAAGGCTCTAATGTATTTAGTGGACAAAATTGAGTGGTCCTTATTCTTTGATCAGTTGGTAAAAGTAATAGATATATGGGAGGAATTGAAAACTCATGATGATACCCTCAAGACTATTGTTAATAAATGGGGAAGAAGGGAAAAGGAAATCACCCTTCTATGTTATTCAGTTATAAAGTCTTCCAATGACCATGTTGAAAAATTGTATGATATTGCCAATGACCTGTTAGATTTTGATAACAAGAGAGTTGCTCTGCAATTGAAAATTGTTTCTTATTTGAATAAGTACAAGAATTAAAAATTTGATCTATTTCCTTGTGCCTTGGATAGAAAGAAGAAATTGAAAAATAAGGAAGAGTGGAGTAAAGAATTGGATGTATGGGAGTTGGTAAAAGTAATAGATATATGGGAGGAATTGAAAACTCATGATGATACCCTCAAGACTATTGTTAATAAATGGGGAAGAAGGGAAAAGGAAATCACCCTTCTATGTTATTCAGTTATAAAGTCTTCCAATGACCATGTTGAAAAATTGTATGATATTGCTAATGACCTGTTAGATTTTGATAACAAGAGAGTTGCTCTGCAATTGAAAATTGTTTCTTATTTGAATAAGTACAAGAATTAAAAATTTGATCTATTTCCTTGTGCCTTGGATAGAAAGAAGAAATTGAAAAATAAGGAAGAGTGGAGTAAAGAATTGGATGACCTTTTTTGCACAAGGATAAATAAAGTTATTAATGAAAAGGGGCATGCCTGGTGGGCCACCACAACAGAGGAATTGGTTAAAGTCCAATTATTTTTTGATTCTTTGAAGCAAGAATTTGTTGGTTTTGAAAAGGAGGTTAGTTATATTTTAAAAAAGCAAAATGATATCCTACAGTTCAACTGGCCAGATGATATACAATTTGACACTTGGATGGTAGATCTTCTCGTGGACAAGCAGTTAGAGGAGGATAGTTCAGATGATGATGAGAAACAAGAAGGCAAGCTATAGGTTATTGACACCTCAGCACTAGAATTGAAAAAAGAAGAAGGGGAAAAGGTAATAATGCTTGCTCAGGGTGAAAACAGTGAGAACCCACAGGAGAAAACTGATTTGGAGGTATCACAAGATCATCCTTATTTGGCCAGCTTGGTAGCCACGTATTCTGAGGAGCTGAAATAATGAGAGACAAATCAGAAGTTGATGATTCACAACAATAATTGGAATGGGCCTACTTGAAAGAATATTTGATACGCCTGGCATTCTGTTGTGATTTCTTTTGTCTTTTGTATGATGCTTTGTTCCTTGGACACTTGTCAGATCACAATTGCCCTTTTCTTGTTGCAACTCGTGCTATATAAATGAGTTTTCAAGGCATTGTGATGGTCCAAGACTTGTGCAATTTTTTGTTTCTTTCAAGAAGAGTACATATTCAATCGGTCCAATAGTATGCAAAGGTTTTGAGTTTTCTTCCATTGTACTTTTTGATAAGCAAATTGAAATGACAGAAATGGCAATCTATTCTGGGCATTCAATTGGTTTTCTATTGGTTATTGTATTAGTCATATGAAAAGGATAATACAAAGAGGTATTTACACTATATCTGTGTCATCAATTTCTGTCTCCAGTTTCTGGGTTTGTTTACTTTGAAGTCATTTAAATAAGGTTTATTTGGCTGAATGTAGTCTGGATGGGTTGTATGCTAGTTTTATTGTTGCTTTTAATTCAAGCAATTATATAAATGCTTCAGTAAATTAGTAGGGTTTATGAGTTCATAAAAGAGATATTGCATAAGAATGGAGATAGGTGATTGTAGTTGATTAATTCTTATACAAGTTATTTGAATTAGATCTCCTACCAATAGTCAATTTCCTGCCCAATTGACAAGGCACTGGCCCTATAAATCAGAAGTAAACAAGGATGAATTCTGCTGCTACATATCAAATCATCTTACAAAATCAAAATTGTTTTCAATCCAGTTCAAAAATTATAAATGCTGGTCTCAACTCATTTATATCTAATTCCTAAGTCTTAGGTAGCTACTATTTCCAGGAATATTTGTAAATTTTAGGAGAATTATGACCAGATCTATTGATAAGGGATGTGTATAAGTTTGAGAGCATTGAAGAATTGAAGTGAGTTGTGTATGTATGTGAGGGTAACAGATGAGAATCAGAATGAAACTAAGATAATTTCATACACAGTTGCATTAGAATTATCCCTAGGTATACCCACCTTGGTTTAGCAGAGCCAAAAGAGTAGGAAACCATCATTTAGTTTTGTTGAAGTTGGGTTATAGTTATTCATTCATATAGTTGATATTGGGAATTGGCTAATCCCTAGATTGTGTGAGTCATTTCACTATGATATTAAGCATTTTGTTGCTTAATAGTTTCAGCAGTTTGAAACACCAACAACTCACACACTACTTGAGATCTGAAATAGAACAAGCTTTAGCAATACATTGCAATATATATATATATATATATATATATATATATATGGATCTTTTGGCACTGTTACTAAAACCGTTTACCTTCTAGGTAAGAACATAAGATTGTTTCAATATACAAATCTTCAAAAGGAATTTCATATCAGAAAAAAAAAGTAACAAGAAATAAATTAAATTGCAGTGCACTAGGAATAATATAACACATAATGAATACTAAACCTCAATTGAACAAAAGACTATACAGTGGCTTCAATAAAATTGATGCTACAGCTAAACCATCACTTGTAGCAAGCTACTTGAACATATGTAGTACAAACCATCCCAGAGAACAACCTCTAATTTTTAAAAACTTTCGCTTTTACTGGGTGAAGTTTTACTTTTTGCCTTGGCAAACTCAACCAGGTCTTCAAACAGCTTATCTTCAGGTTTAACTTGTTTGCTAGAAGTTAAAGATTATTATGGATATGCATCATTGTAAGTTCCATCATGAACGGAGATGAAAGCCAATTTGCCTGACTAGATTCTTATAATGAATATATGAGAGCACTTCAATTTCATTTTTGAATTCTATTGCACCGTGCACTTTTAGAGATCCTTTCTTGTTCCTCTTTGTGCCCACCACTTAGCCCACATTATTGAGTGTCCTATACAAGAAAGTCTTATAGCAAGCAATTTACCCAAGATTCTTGGTGTTGTTCCACTATAAGATATGATGAAATCATGAACTCATTGCCTATTATTTAAGAAAATGAGAAACACTATAAGACACTTTGTAGTGCTGCAATAATAGCCAAATCACCAAAGTAGGCATGCTTTTTGGATCATATTCTCTCTTAGACATAGATGTAACATGCATTTTGGTTGCAGGTGATTTCTAGGAGCTTGGGGTTCACTATCAATTCCAACACCTTTGACTAAAATTTTTGAACAAGTCAAAAGTTGTTCCACTATAATGATTAATAATAAACTTTATCATTGTTCAAGTCAAAATTTTATCATTAGCAAAAATGGTAGATAATTTTGTTCATGGTCTCAAGGAAAACAAAGACTGCTTGACAATAGCAAGAAACAACACATATGACTTAGAAATAGTCTATCACAATGAAAGACATATTTTTCCCATCATAACACTAGCAGTTCTCTACTGTCTCATTTTTGGTAACAAAGACACCCCCCAAACATGAAGGATTCATCCCCCAAACATCTTCAAACATGAAATGATCCACTGTCTATTAGACTGGTGTCTAATCCAGGCTAAACCTCCATCAACAATTACCATCCAACACTGCACTTACACCAAGTTTTCCCACTCTCCTGCATTTGGTTAATATAGAACAAATAAATTATCACAACCTCATTGTCTCCCACCAATAACAGTGACTACAAGTGGTAGGAGAGAATCTACATTGGAAACTTCAGAATAAGTACAGTTGACTATGCCTAACCAGTCACTGGTTTGAATGAACCAGTCTATTATTCCTTACTCAACCCATAATGAAAATTAAAAGAATGCGTAGAAAAGATAACAAAAATAATAAAATGTTCTCACATTAAATATTAGTCAAAATGCATTTGATACATCATAGGAACTCACTGTTCCATGGGATAGAGACTAAATTGCAAAGAACAAGATTATTTTATTGATTAAATTTTTTTCACAATCCCTTGTCTCACCACCCCTACTCTAGTTCTCCCCCAAAAACTTGACAAATCCCTTCTAAATAACCAAATAATAGTAAACAAACACTGTTGTCTAACTATCTGATTGTTACCAGTTAGTTATAAACTGAAATTTGTTGTCTAAGTTGACACAAAGTGTCAACTTTGATAACTTACAATCATATATGCCTTATATATATTTCACTAACCTTTTCAAAGGTTTTATAACTTCACTAACCCTTCCAAAGACACCTAAAACCCTTACAAGCTTTACTAGGCCTAAAGACACCTAAAACTGTTACAAGTTTTTCTTTGCATTTTTTCTACATTTGATACTTTTCTTATAGGTGGACATGTCTATCACAAACATCCAACATGTCTGTCCTTAGACTTCATGGCAAAAACCCTACAAAAAAAAAGAAAAAAAAAGGACATGAACCATCCAAACATCTCTAATAGCTTGTGGATATCCCAAAGATGCATAAGTGCATGACTTGTGAAAACCAAAAAGATAAGACTAACTTTTATAACAAGCGAATAACCAAAATGATTTTATGTCTGTGTTATGTTTGACAATGATAATGATATTTGGATTCAAGTTTGAGGAAATTTGTATCAATCAATTCATTAAATATCATTTGAATACAAAGAAGATTTTAAGAGATTCAAGAGCATAATTATAAGCCAAATTTGTGGAAGACCTAAATTAGACCTAAGTGAATAGACACGTGAAGGCTTATTTTGAATATGATGAGCAGATCTAAGGCAGAATTTTTATGAAGGTATATTCCAAGTTTAGAGCATTTATTGTAAAACATTATTTCAAATCTTGGTGGATTATTCATAAGTACAAGGAAGATTTGTTGAAGACCTCGAAGGAGATCTAAGGCAAATCTACCTACATTATAAACACTTTGCATTTCAAAGGTCAGTTCCTTCTGCATTGTAGGATTTGAGGTTGGTGTCTCTTGCTAATTGAGTCTAGACATTTGTTTGAAGTTATACACATACATATATGTGTGTGTGTGCACATACACACACAATTCACCTACAAGGATTTCCATGCTAAATAGTATATGCATCTTGTCCTTTTTTGTTAGACATCAACTATGTGAATGCTTTCTACATTGCTTTCAGTTGACTAAATATATATACTAAAATATGTAGGTTTCTATGCCAAACTAACTCCAATGTGGACAAATATCTAATAATTGGGATTTAAACTAAGCAAGAACTATATGTTCAAGGAACCAAAAGATGACTGCAATGAGACTATTACAAGTGAAAAAACTTCAGTCTCGTTAAAGAGAATTGGGATCTGTGTTTGAAGACTTAACAAATTTGAGCTTCACTTGGTTTCAAGAATACTATAATATTCTCTACTTAACAAGGCCAACCACGTGAAGGTGGAAGCTCATCTGGCCTCACCCCCCTCCCCATAACACCAATCTAAAGTACCCATTATCATTTAATTACATACTTCATTCATTCATTCATCCATTTATGAACTATAACATTCAATCAATACAATCACATAACATTCATTAATATGATATAAAATTCATTAATACACAATACTAATCAAAAATTCATTAACACGTAACAATATTCATTAACATAAACTAAAAATCGCTATTAATACGCATCATTCATACAAAATTACTTAAAACAAAGTTCTTTGATTATCCAACAAGGTTTATCAAAGAAGATTTTTAAAACATCATTTCTTTTTTTGTTTTTCTGAGCTCTCTTAAGAAAAGTGCTCATAGGAGTATCCATATCTGCTTCATTCTCCTCCTCTTCTAGCATGTGTAATGTCAAATTATGATGGCTCCTTCTTTTTGGAGGAGCAGGAGGTTGTTGCACTAAAGGGGGCTCTGTTGCAAGAACAAGTGAATGCGATAAATTGGCATACTCTTTTTCTTTTTCTAACTGTTACAAGTTTGTAATTAAGTACGAGTACAACATAAAATGCATTTTTCTTACCTGACAATGCCACATCATCTACATTAACATTTTGATCTGCCACCGTGTCAACATGTTGAACACTTGGAACATGGTCCACTGCTTCAGCATGATGTTCAACATGCTTTGAATTATTCAACAAAAAGATACATGTCAAATTCTAATTGAAGTTGTTAAATTGTATTCATAATTGCATAATTAATTTCCAATAGCAAATTAATATCTCCACCACTATAATGGACATCATGGCCTTCGTCAGGAGCAGGTTCTATGGTACGATATGAAGGCTGCAGTAAAATGTTATGCACATTGTTATGTAGTCAATTTACGTTTAAAAATAATACCAAAAAAGAATCTTCTCAACTATTTAATTTCATTTACTTTTCATCTGACCAATTTACCTGTGAAATATCATTTGGTGCACTGGATTCTTGGGCAAGGCTTATAGATTCTTTATGTAGGCGTGCAACCACAACTTTATAACCTTCCTTCAAGGCAATTTTTCTATCTTCATCTGTGACCTCCACATTGAAATTTGTGCCCTATGTTTTTTGCTTGATAACGTCAATTTTCCATGTATGGTTTCATTAAACAAAACTATTTGCAACATTATATTTTTTAAAAAATAAAAAATTCATTGCTCTACTTACAAGTCGAGATTGCAGATTCATATAGCCACTAGAGCCAAGTTTGTGTTGGCCAACCTTTTCTATTCTTGCTTTTGTAGCCATGGATGTGTCCTACAATCTATGAACAATTTCAAACATCTTAGATTATATATTTACAAATATCAATAATTAGTGCATGATTACAATGTACTTAATACTATAATGACATACATCTTTTTGCCCTGTGCTACTTCATTATCTCTATCTTCACATAGCCTTTTCTCCTTTGCATCTTCTATTATTTCATTCCACTCCATCAGTGGAATCATAGGAGGATGGTTGTAATTTGGGTTATCCTTAAGAGCCCTTCTATATTGATCCCTCACAGTCTTTATGTGCTTTGCTGCTCTTTTAAGAAGTAGGCTAGTGTCAAAAATATTTTTCTCAAATTTCTCCTCAATGGATGCAATTAGCTAATTTTTTAATTCCACAACTTGTAAATTCCACCTTTTTAAAAACAAATAGATTGTTAGATTAATAACTTTAATATATTACAATAAATAGAAGAAAACAAAAATTATGTAGCAATGATATGAAACTACATACCTTTTATGTATGGTGGGTCCAAATGGTCTCAATGTCATATGAAAAAGATGTTCAAAGAAAGCATTATTACCTACAAAAACATAAAGGATTTATCAGTCCAAAATGAGTAATGTAAAAGTAAACTAAATTTACACTTTAAATAATATCAATTTTAAAGCACCTGGAAGCTTTCGTTCTCTTAATGGAAACATAGTTTTCTTATTCAACAACAATGTCCCTCCATACGAACTGGTACTAATCACACGAACTACTCCAGGAAATGGATCAGATTCAGTAGTACTGCTCTCTATTGCTCTATCAACTGAAACATCATACAATTAAATGACAATTTTAGTACTGCTCTCTGTTGGTCTACCTCCCTGCCTATGTCCATGTCTCTCTATGTGTGGCTATATATATATGTATGTATGTATGTATTTATGTATGCGTGGTGTGTGTATGCAAGCTTCTGTAGACATTATTTAAGCACTAATATGCTACTTCGTTGTTCATCAACTTGTAGAAAGACATTACAAAATATAACACATTACAAAATATAGCAAAACAAGGTTTTACCAGTTCTATTGGGCATATACGATGATGTTTGCATGGTCCTTGTTGCCGACAATGCAGCAAAAAATAGTGGACTGCCAATTGAAGGAGGAGTCCGCACTTCATCATGAGTTGAAGAATAGAATATTGTTAGCAAAGACATTTGCAATGGATAAATATCAAATGGGATACTAGCGAGAAACATCCACAAAAAAAAAAGGTAAGTGTTATAATGTTGATCAAAACAAACAAAGTGTTACTTACACGAAGGTGCTACGCAACAATCCTGACCATGTTCACCATGTGACCTTGCAACTGGCACATATGTCTATACAAGAACACATAAAATTAGAGATCATGATCCATAAGATACTATAAAAGATTAATATCTATTGAACTTCTATTACTGCTTACTTTCAAAGATTGGATTATGCGGTCCACTTCTATTCTCAGTGCCTCCTCCTCACTTCTGTCACCCTTGATGATAATTTTAACAAGCTCATCAGTGTATCTTTGCATAATTTGTTGGGTGATGAATATAGGGTCAGTACTAAGGCCAATGTCATGTAGACATGATGCCCATATTTTAGATTGCATTTGATCAATGATCATTGTAGCTTTTTCCTATCATTTGTGACATCAAATATTCGTATACTTTCATCAAAATAACTCCAAATTCATAAAGAAAATAACATAATAATAGGACATTTGTTTCTATATTAAAATTAAAATTTACAATAATTAATGTTTACCTCTATTGAAGGTGTCTGAGATGGTGCATCTATATCACCTTGTGAAAAAAATGAGTAAGTCTTAGAAATCAGTAGCAAAATTAAAGTAATAGACTTACTAAAAAAAATATTAATAATAAAGTAGATTGTATATGTGAATCATTTGTCTTAGGTTAAAAATTTAGCGTAACTAATGTTTATATCTAAAAAAATATTTGACATGTTCTACTTAATGTTTATATGTGCACATATGTTTTGGAAAGAAATATTTGGTCATACAAGACCCTATCATAGTTGACATTGATTATATCTGAAGATTTCATTGATCATCATGATCTTCATCCATGTCATCATCATCATCATCATTGAATTTGTCACTTTGATCGTCATTGTCACCACCACCATCTTCATCACCATCATCGTCCTCTTGATCACTATCATCATCATGACCATCATCATCATGATCATCACCATCTTCATCACCATGATCATGATCGTTATCAGCATCATCATCATCATTATCGCTATTATCATTAGCATGACCAAAATCATCACCATCTTCTTCTTCTTCATCACTGAGTAACTATCGTTCCTGATAATCATTTACTTCCTCTTGTGCTTCTTCAATATCTTCTTCTTCGATCACACATTATACTTTACTGGCCTTCCTCTTGGGTCATGCCTAACAACAAATGACCAACCTGGTTTTTCTGGAACACCAAAGTAAAACACTTGCTCGCATTGATTTGGAAGAACATAGGGCTCATCTCCGACTAGCTCAAATGACCTTGTATTAATCATAGTAAATCCACTGTCGTGCTCAATAACAGTCCTATCGAGATCATTTCGATTCAGTCATAACCTAAACCATTTGATGACAAATATAACTATTTTGAATGAATCAAAGTCACACTCAAGTATATCATCCAAAATGCCATAGTATCAATTTTTAGATTGTTGAGGATGTATGTCAGTTCTAGATAAAATATTGGTGACCGTGAAGATAGCACTTATCCCAGAATCACATGTTTTCTTCGTTTCATCTAACTTTTTTGTGCAGAATTTATAGCCATGGTAGTACATAGCTTTGTGGTATTTGACCTAAAATTATTCAAACATGTCAAGAATCTTCTCATTGATCTGTGAGTTGATATTAAACTTATGTCTCATGATTAGTAATCTTATGCATACCTTTGTATCTCTTAAGCCATATATTAGATCAAGTACCATTGACGTAACATTGGGATCTCCATTAGAATGAGCTTCTTTAACCAACGATGCAACACCATCCCATGTTAATGAGCGACCATTTTCTTGAGACTGTTCAATTCACACTGTCATCCAATCAAGATTGTTTGCAATGTACAAGTGTAGTGCATCCCACTCATGACCAACTATAAAGAAGATAATTCCACCAGTTAGAAACAACTTATATATATTGATGATGGATAAGAATTGTTAAATTACAAAAAAAAACTTATAATTACCTCTCACCCTCCTCAATCTACTTTTCCCCATCAGGTACTCCCCTTTGAATTTGTCATTACAGTTGGGATCCCAAATGTGATCTACATGGATACCTGCTGCAAACTTTGGAAGATATTCACTGATATACACCATGGTCTGGTATATCATATATCCCTCTATCATAGAACCTCAGGACGTGCTCTTTGTCAAACCAAGCCCTTCATAAATTTCAAGTGGCTCTCAACCATCCACATTGATCTAGCTTTTACAAGTCCACACAATTCAATCTCCTCAACTTGATGTATGAGGTAGTGTTCTTGAGCATTGTAAAACATTGGAGGTAAACACTTTTGCATTTTACACATAAGCTGTAGAATTTTTCTCTTCCAATATTTTATATCTTTTTTTATCAATTTCTTTAGATGATAACCACCTAAAAGAGATTCAACATGCAAAAACACATAGAGGAGATTTCAAATAAAATTATACAATAGATTCCAAATAAAAGGTATAAATCTAAGAAAAAAAACTCTTCTAACCTCATGTATTTTTCAAGATCATATATAACTTGTTTAATACTGTTGTCAAACTGTTGTGGAAGGGATAGAGGTAGGACAAACTGCAATCATTAAAAAATGATCATTTCAATATATTATTAAATAACGCAATTGGTACTACATTCAATCTTACAAATATACTGTAAATAGAAAACATGACTTACCTTGAGGAAGGTATGCCAATCATGTGTCTTCAACCCTGGCCCAAAATCACCTTTCTTTGATAGAAGAGTGCTTCTATTTGTAGCAAATCCTGTTGGAATATATATATATATATATATATATATATATATTTTATGACTTCTTTTAATGCATCACTTTGTTGCTTCGTTAATAACCAAGGAAGGGCACTTGTATTTATGTGGTCTCCATTCCTATTTGATTCAATGAAAACTTTTAGTGCATGATTAGATTCATGAATGTCAGTACAAATTTTAGCAATTTGTTCTCTATCACGCCTTTCATCCAACAATTTTCATGGTGTCTCTGTTACATTCTTTCCAATATGCATAGCATCAAACAAATGCATGATTGGGAGATCCTTGTAGTATGGTAACCTAATAAATTGAGTAAGATAACTTTTCATTCCTCTAAGAAGTTAGTCATTGATGCCTTGATGAATTTCACGAGCATCGGTTACAACATTAGTAAATAAAAGACAATATTGAAATACAAATTGTAAACTTTGGACGACAAATTGGACATTAGCTCGATGATGTAGTCGATCGTATTCCAACTTTCATAAATGAGGTGTCATTCTTCGTGGCCTTAATGATGTCTCTTCTTTCCCATTGAAAAGATGTTTTTTGGCAATTTGATACTTATGATTATGGTGGAGAAAGTGTCTAAACTCATCAAACACCTGCATTCCTAAACTTCTTGAATGATGACATTTCATCTTCGGACCACAAAGTGGACATGCAAATTTTTCTTTTGTCTAAAGACCTACAAGATCATGTATAATTGAATCATGTAAAATGATCACGCACAACTTAAACATTCGATAGTAATGTGTAAGCACTATAAGATACCAAAAATACGTAATCTTAACAATATAACATACTGCAAAAATGAGTTAGCCCAGGGGCATCATGTATTGTTCATACAAGCATTGCATGGAATTGAAATTGTCGATGTCCTATCAGTCTAGAGATGTCATACATAGTGATGCCATTCCATAACTTCAACAACTCATCAATTAGGGGCTCAATATACACGTTCATATCTTTAACTTGGTATTTACCTAGCAATTGAATGAACATAAATATTATGTAATTATTATAACCATTTTTATGCACTATTTATAAATTAATTTCGATAACTATAAAATTAGAAAATACCTGGCACAATCATTGACAACATTATGTGCTTCCTCTTTATGGACATCCAAGGGGGAATGTTATTGTTAATAACAAAATAAGGCCATATTGAGTAAACAGATCTCTTATCTCCATATGGATTGACACCGTCTGCCGCCAATGAAAGTTTCAGATTATGAGGTTCTTCTTTAAAGTGTGACCATGTTTCTTCTATCTCTTTAAATGCAGAACCATCAGCAGGCATTCGCATAATGTCATCCTGACTTCTATTGCGTGCATGGTAATCCATAAATTGTGCCAAGCTAGTGCACCTGAATAATTGTTTAAGATGTGGAATAATGGGAATGTACCGAAGAACCTTGTGAGGCACTTTTTTTGTTATTTGATCTGACCGATATCTACTAATATGACAATCAGGGCATTCTGTTGCAAATTCATGTTGTTTATGATATAGACTGTGATCATTGGGACATGCATGTATTGTTTGATACTTCATTCCAATCTGATCCATAATGTTAGATAATTCTCAGTACAAACGAGGCAAAATGTTTAATGGTGGTAACAAAAACTCACTAATCAACCTACAACAACAAATATGCATTGTTGATATAATGAATAGTAATTGTATGCTAACATTGAAGATGACAAAAATGGCATACCTTAGCATATGTGACATTGCTACATTGGATATACTATTCATAACTTTTAAGTTCACCAACAACACTATAGCTGACAATAGAGTTGTTTGGGAGCCTTCGTATAAGGGCTCGTGTGCCTTCTCAAGTAAAGGTATATCAAGACCATCTTCATCATTATTATCAGATTCACTAGTACCATCATTGTGAGCCTCTTCATCACTTGCCTCAATACCATCTTCTTCAATCATGTCCTCTGGCACATTATCATCTTCTTCCATGGGAGTGTTATCCTCAGCTTGGATATTCACACCTCCATGTTCCTTTAGTAGAAAATCCACATTCAGCAATGGACAAAAATTATGGCCCCCTTCAACATGACCATATTGCCTACAATGACTCTGGGCTGTTGTGATTATAATTCTTCAATTCTTTAAGCCCTTACACCTTTTGCAAGGACAATAACATTTATCAGGTTTTCTTTGAAACTGAGCTCACAATGCAGCCATTGTCTCATTATTTTGTTCTGGGTTCATATTGTCAAGCATGGTCTTTCTTCATAGGAAAATATACCTACAAATAAATTGGACATGTTGTGTTTAATGTTTATATCTGCACATATGGTTTTTGTTAATTAATGTTTTCAAATGTAGCTAAAATGATTACAAACATATCAAAAAGGACTTTCACAGGGTCTTATTACATCAACTATTCTAAAATGGTCATGTTGGTTATCTTGAGACCTTAATGTCTTCTCATGCCTTCAACCTTGACCTTGATGCTCCTACATAATTGTCCCAAGGATCAAGGAAAGTTGGATCATCATGGAATTGAGTAGGCAGACCTTCTAGGAAGTTGCAATACTTCAACCTTGTAAGTGTCACGTCAATGCAATGGGTACTAAACAAACAATTTAAGTTGATGAGAAATAGTTGTTATGAATTCAAATTGTAAGCGTCACCTCAATGCATTGGGTATTAAACAAACAATTCAAGCCAATGAGTATGGGTTTTTATGAACCACAACTCATGAAACATGCATTAAGTCCATACATGTTGTTTACAATGAGTATGGGTTTTTTTTCTAAGAACATACCTGTTGTTTACAGTTAGTAAGTTTCTATATCCTCTAAGAAATTTGAAGTAATGAGCCAAAGTCACACGGTTTAAGATGATCATTGTCCCCTCAAAGTGCCATCGTTTGATAAATTGTTGCATTGAAATATGATCTAGAAAGGGCCTTTCAACATATTATGTTGGCACTATTTGGAAATCATCGATCATGTGGTTGTTGCAAAGAGGCTAAGGACCAAACATGGAATCATGGAGATAGTGCACGGATGTACAAGGAAAATTTGTTGGTCTTTAGCTACTAATCTTGCTTTGTGCTTGTCAATTAAAACATTATTTTTAAACTTGATCTTAATACTTTTTATAATCAATGGCTTTCTTTCCAATGTCTATCTCTCGACTCAACACATTTTTTCATTTTTCTTTCCTTCTTGCTTCATCATAAATACTTGGTTCACAAGCACTTATGGCGTTCTTCTTGCTAAGATTATGAAGTGGACAATGACTTTCAATCTAGATAATCAAATGTTTGGCTCAACTTTTTTGGGTAAGTGTGATGATATGTAGTGCACTATAAATTTTCTCTTCAATGAAAGGATTAGCACCTCTAATTTTCAAATGGCAATCAACCAGAACTAGCTGATAATCTAACCTTAAAAATACATTTTATGCCAAATTCCAATCACAGTTAAAGACATTTAGCTATTGGAAAATGGCAAGATTATGTCTTATTTTAGATATGAAATAAAATGGGCAAGAAATGTGGAAGAACGTTAAGCTTTTATCCACCAAAACATGAGTAAAATTGTATAAACTGAATGTATTTTTAAAAATAATGTCAATTACCTTTAAAATAAATATTTTGCATGTAACTTACTTGCTGAAGATATATCAAGTTTAGCAACTCTTTAATCATAGGATCCACAATAGTTGGAAGCTTTGACCTTTCTGTCAGCTATGGCTTGGCCTGCAACAACAAAAAATTATTAGTATATGCATCTCAACATTTAAAAAATACATCAAGCAATTCAGGTCAGTTCTAGTTTGTAAATTAACTGGCATTTGTTTCTTCTTTAACATATTCAACAATCAAGTACAATTAATAGGAATACAAGAGCAAAACTTGGAATTCTACTAATGTCATCAATGTTAATCTTGGGTATTAGTACAAAGCCAGTAAGAAATTTGCAATTGTACCAACCAAGATATTTACAAGACTTGATCACATAAGGTTCATTTAGCACAAAACAACTTCAAAAATATTGTATATACACACTCTTTGATGCTGTCAAAGGGAACAATTATTTTAATGATGTTTTACGTAAGAATTACTAGAGGAAATGATAAGCATGAAATATATTCAAGTTTTGACACTAAGGAATTGAAACATCCACACTCAAGAATTTCCTCGAGTATTTAAATTCGCTCGAATTATGCCTTACAACTTCTTTGAAAAATAATGATTTAGATATTCAGTGGTATCTTAAGTACTATATACTAGTGCTTGCACCAAGCATAGGTGCAAGAGTATAGTCGATAGTGGCATGCAGTTGATCATTTTAGAAATGTGGTAGCTAGTAGCATTATTTTATAGAAAAGCCCTATACTATTATTTGGTAGGAAGATAATTAGAATCAAAGTAAACATGGTGTGCACAACTAGTGTCATTTGATTGTTTTCTATTTTGAGGTGTAGAATATTTGGTGGATCTTAATTTTTGTGGAAATTATTTTGAGCAAGGATATGCTAAAAATGAGTTCTTCTTCTACAACCATAAAAACATTATCAGGTTCACCATCCAAACTATTGAGTTTGAACCAAATATCAATATGTAGTTTACGAACAGTTGGCCTAAATGGTTGTTGTTATAATTGAGAATAACATTGAACTTGATTTGATGAGTTTTTTTTATTAACTCGTAAGTTTATGGGGGCAGTGCTTGGAATTAGATACAACTACAAACATGAGAAGGTCATTGAACTTGGAAGCAATAGCTAGAAACTATTTACTATTCCCAAGCTATTGTCTATTTGCAATTCTATATTAAAACAACAAATAAAACTAAGGCCTCACAATGTTACAATGCACTACCTTGCTGTAAATTAACTTTCTAGAATGATGACATGGTGAGTAGACCCAAGTGGCGGTATATATTTTACAGATTAAAATGTCCATAACTATCCAAGCTACTATTACAAATTCAAGTAACAGTATGAAAGAAACATTTCTACAAATATAGGAATGAAGTATGAAAAAGGGCTAGACCTAAACCAGTGCATTCTTCAAAATTCATCATGTCAACAGGAAAAAGATCATATAATGTATCTCACTGAACAGATAAGAATGCAAGCCTGAAACCCAGACATCAAAAAGCTTTGGCTTAGCTTAAAAAGTTACAGCACAAGAACACAAAGTAAACATGAATTTTCTTGGAGGACTGGAAGTGATACAAGAGTTATTTGAAAATTTGACAAAAAATAGTTGAAGAGTTGGAAATCAAGAAATGACCTAGATCTATGCTCGAAAGCATTCTTGATCCCACTGATCCAGGTAGTAAAATTATTAAGTTTGTACTACTTAACAATCACAAGGTTTCTAATGCAAAAGTAAAGATCTGCAGTATGTTAGTGCCCAAAAGCAATAAATACGCTAGCCCATAATAAGAATCTATTTGTTTCCATGTCTTACATATTAGTAGTGACTCATTGACTTATCAATAGAACATATCAAGGACTACTTAAGTCGATGGCACTAAGTTTGAAAATTTAAACATAATACCCATAGCTATGCATATAAAAAACTTACAGAGGTTATGTGGATATATCCATGGAGTTGTTGGTTTCTCAGGTTAACTATGTTGGATAGTAAAAATGTTTTCTAGAAAATTTTCACAAGTTTGAATCTGTTAGAACTAGCAGCCACTAATTTATTATGTCAAATCAACATACCCAACATCTAGCAGATAAATGTGCAATACAATTTGTGTGCTATTCACATTAAATTGTACAAAAATGATCCCTCAATTGAGGACAAAGTATCTTTTAATGAGTACCTCAGATATGTTGGTCTAATTTTTTGCGAATCAATTTTTCTTCGGATCATAAAAAAAATCAGATGAGAAGTTTCTAATAAGTCATAGGGCTTTAGGTTTTGGCATAGTATATTTCGATACCTTTGAAAAATCTGTGAAAAGCCTTAGGTTTGTCCTTTTAAGTTTTTCCTAGCATGAAAAAAAAAAAAAAAAAAAAACAACAAGGAGCGAATATTCTTTTCCCGCCTACTTGATCGTCATTGTTAAGTCTTTTGAAAAAGGGGTTTTAATCTTGCCGTCTGATCTGATTTGTATCTACAGTTGTCACATGTTCTCTATGGCAAGATGCTCATATGTTACGCATAGCGAGGTAGCGACCATCGAAGAATTATGTGTGATACTGAAAAGTGGAGTCCGGTTCGTGAAATGTGTTGGCAGGAAGATCTATTGACCATGTACTATGTCCTAGACCAGTTAGTTTCAAGAAGAAAGGCACGTGGAAATATTTGCAAGTGGTGTCATTGGAGTTTAATTTTATCCAGCAATTCGCCAAGTTGCTAACTAAAAACACTTGTGACTTGTCGGTGGCGATATAGTGAATGCCTGAATTTTCCAAAGATGACATCTTTCTGAGATCAAAAGTAATTTTGAGGATCCCAAGGAAGATATGGTGCACATTTCGCTTTTGTCCCTCTGCAGGTTATTGTCTTTTTTAGTTTCTTTTTCCAGGCATTGTTTTTAAAGTGCTTACTGGAACTTGCCATATCGCTAGCCGGATTTGTGGTTTTTATGCTAGTAGCGATGTAGCGATTGCTCAAAAAATGGTAATGTAACTGAAAAATCTTCAAAGGTGGGCCCCAAATGAGTGACGTGATAAGGCTGAGCTGTGCAGATCAAATTACATGGTGGCATCCTGTTGAAATATCTTTGAGCCAAAAAACTTTGATTCATTGGAGCTCGCCATGTCGCTAGTCAGATTGTTGGTTTTTTTGCCGATAGCGACATAGAGACCCACCTGAAAGTCATAAACATAGTGAGGCCCAAGACATGTGATGTCATCAAGAGATTGAAAAATATATATATGTGCCAGTGTGTTGAGCCAGCTCAGTGATAGCAGTATCATGGACCCACTTCCCGTGTATAAAGTACAAATATTTTTGATCATGAGATCGAGCCAAGATTAAAGGCCATCGTTAGCTTGCTATGAAGAAGTGCTTGGAAGTTATGTATAGCGAGTTGGCAAGTGGTGGCCCACCACTGTTGCAATAAATTGCTGACCGCAAGATCAAATCTAGATCAACGATGCTCGTTAACTCGCTATGAGGAGATGTACAATAAATAAGTATAGCGAGTTAATGAGCAAGGGACCCATCATTGTGTTCTTAAAGGTTGTTTCAATTATCTGCCACATGATTAAAGTAAGATCAGTGGTTATTGCTAGCTCACTGTGGAAAGGTGCTTGAGAGTTATGTATAACGAGTTATTTAGTTGATGATATGTGTTCATGGTCATCCGTGGGCCTAGTTTGAATTGCCAGCCTTGAAGGAAAGGTACAGATGGAGGTATTTCATTGGTTTGACTGCCAATGTGTTAAGAAGAAAGTTGAGTCAACCTATTTGTCATTCCCAGGTTGTAGGATTTTTCATGGATCAACGACGCAAATTTAAAAAAGAAAATGCGACGCCACTTTGTTTTTCTATCCTGTGCATTTATGATAAATGAAAGCTTCATGTGTGGAAAAAATAGAGTATAATACAAGAGATTTTCATTAATTCCAGTCCCATGCAAACAAAGATTGCAAATTTTTTGAGCATAAGAGCCTATTGATTTTGTCGTGTTAAGCTTGGTAAGAACGTGAAAACTATTCCTCAGTTGTTTGAGATCAATTACAGAGGTTCATAGAAGAACAAGTTCAGCAAGTCAAATAAGTACTCATACTATAACCTCTGTGGCATTCTAGTTCTCTTAATACTGTCAAAATGCCTCCTAAGAAGCCATTTTCTGGGAAAATTAACTATATGGATAGGAATGTCCATGATGATTTATTAGAATTACTCCCAGAGTCTACTGTAGAGCCTGCACAAGTTAAAAATTTGATTTCCTTAAACCCTAGGCTTAAAATTGCCGATGGCCTGTATGACAAGGGTAATTGGGTAAGGGATGCAACAACTACTCAAACTGGTCTTATCCTATTTAAAAAGTGGTTTTCAAAAAGGAAGTTGTTTGCCCCACATGCTAATGTCTGGAATTTTGATTTGGGAAAGTTAGTAGTCCCAAGTGTTTTCATGGATTATGATTTGCTTGAAGCCATTGCTAAGAATTATGACCAAGCCATTAGGGTTGTAAGAAGAAAGGATGGTGTGCCTCTGGTCTCGATTACTCCTAAAGAAATTAGAGAGGTTTTTCACCTGGAACCATTATCAGATTACCATGTGCAAATCAATCTACTAGAATTAGAGAATGAATATAAAGAAAAGAAGGATGTAATCAGGGGAGGTGCACTAAGGGCACATATTGGTACAATAGGAACTTTGCCTGTAATTACTGCAGCCTCTAGAGAGCCTTTTAAGAAGAGTCTTTTTACTTCCTGGGCTGTAGAGATATACAGGACCTTATGCTAGGTTTTTGGTGAAGATGAGCAAGAACTTATGCCCATTGGTTTCATGTACATGATGGTTCAGATTGCTTCCTTTGGTGTAGATGTTATTTTTATTTTGCTTCCTTTTTGGCTGAAGAAATTCACATTGGTTTAGTTGGGATTGCGAAGGAAAAGGGGGAATTTTTTTTTGGTCACTACTCTCTATTAATGCATATGTTTTTGTTCAAAGGAGTGACATATTTTGGTAATGAGATGGAACTAAACAAAGAGGAGAATGAGGAAATACTGCCAGTCCAATTATGGAGTGCAGATATGACCTGGGATGCAAGAAATGCTAGTTTTGTCAGATTTGATAGATATTTTGCTTCTAAGCTGAGGTGCCTTATATTGAGTGACAATCCCAGAATCCCTAAAGCACTAATGAGTCTCATTAGGCCTCTGGATAACCGCCATGACTTGAAAGTTTCACATAATTGGGGAGATATCATCCCTTACTTTGTTTCTACTATTTTCAGAATATATGGTTTTAAAGAGAGTCCTCATGTTTTGCCTTACCAAGTACCTTTGAAGGTAGGAGTGGCTGAAGTTTTGTGGCAGTTAGGGGGAGTTGAAGAAATGTGTTTGTTGAAAAGGCAATTAGGGTCAATTTTTCCTACCTGCACAGTGGCCCATTAGTTTGTGATTACAAAAGGGGGATGGATCTTTTTGCATAAAATTTTGGAGCAGTATATGATGGCTGTCTCTCATCCCTATTTTTATGATTTTGAGGGATTTTTCAATCAGATGTTGAGGCATAGAATCAAGTTGGGACCGGTCAAGCACGATTCTTATTATCCAAAGGACATTATAAGGAATGAATTCTCATTGCAGGAGCAGGAAACTAAAAAGGAAAAGTGGAGAGTTTATTCCTGGGTCTTAGAATTCATTCATTGTTTTGATAATAAATATGATCCTTTAGATAATGCTGTTACAGAGGCTGGAAAAATAAGTAAACAATACCTTCCCTAAAATAATGGAATTCATGAATGAAAAGAATTTTTTTTTCATTGATTTCTATCCTAATAAGGCCAGAGAGGTCATAAGGAGATTGGCTTTCACCCCACATGTGGGAGTTGGTAAAATAATTGTACAAAAGAGGCTTGGGTATACTATAATTCAGAATAAAAGGGTTCCTATAGATAAGGACAAACAAATAAAAGGATCCGCTAGTATAGCCCAAGAGGAGAGACCCGATGAGCGTAGTCCTAAGAGAGTGAAGGTAATAATAGAAGAAAGGCCTCAAGTTGAGGAATATTTGCCCACTCAGTCCCCTCTGAGGATTGGAGAAGAACATCTCACTGGTGAACAGATCAAATAGATGGGATCATAGGAAGGTATTTTTATTACTCAAGCAGAATTAGATGAGGGTAACCCTCCAGAACCTTCCCTCCCAAGTTTGGATCTAACTATAGCAGATTATAGTGGTAGGGAATTGGACCCTGTGTTAGAGCAGGCAAGTCATAAATTTTTGACTGATGACAATTTTGTTAAATCTAGGGCTTTTCAGCAGTTTGCATGGAGGGCAAAGATGAACATTTTTGAGGAGAAATGTAAAAAGATGAAAATAGAGCATCCAGAAATGGATGAAACTTCCATTCAAAACCAAACTAAAGAAGAAATGATAAAAGAATTGTAGAATATAAGCCCTGAGGAAGGGAGGAAAATGGTCAAGGCATCTAACATTTTATTGTTGCCAAATTGGGATATTGTTGATGCATTAGTTTTTAGTTTTGTTTCAAATAAATTGACTTTGCAAGACCAAAATAAAGAGAACTTTCAAGGCACTACATTCATTGAAGATCAAGCTGCATTGGTCACTTGGTCATTGAGAAGAGGATCTAGAGCCACATCATCACAGTCAGATGACTCTAGCTTGATGGGAAGCTTAATTGTGAGAAGAGTTGTTGATACCTCACATGTGCAGGTAGCATCTTGGAATGTGGAATCTTCCAAGTTTCTTTTGGATACTGCAAAAAAGGAGGAACAGGCCATGTCTAAGTTACAGGGTAAATATAAAACACTTCTTGAGGCCTATAATAGGGAGGTAAAAAGGATAATTGAACTTGAAAACAAGGTAATGGGGAAGTCCACGAGGCCAAGAATAACATACCCCCATCCTCCAGTGGAACCTTTTAAATCCACCCCCCTTGTAGAACTACCAGACACACCTCAAAGGCCAGAATATTATACAGCTGAGGATTTTGAAGAAGAAAAAAATAAGTTATGGGCTTTACATGTAGAGTTAAATAAGCAATATGAGGATAAGCTTAGAAAGGCCCTAATGTATTTGGTAGATAAGATTGAATGGCCCTTGTTTTTTGATCAGTTGGCAAGAGTAATAAGTATATGGGAGCAACTGAAAACCCATGATGAAATCCTCAAGCCTATTGTTAAAAAGTGGGGAAAAAGGGAAAAAGAAATCATGCTTTTATGTTATTTAGTTATAAGGTCTTCAAATGACCATATTGAAAAATTATATGATATTGTTAATGACTTGATAGATTTTGATAATAGGAGAGTTGCTTTGCAACTGAAAATTGTTTCTTATTTGAATAAATACAAGAATAAAAAATTTGATCTGTTTCCTTGTGCTTTGGATAGAAAGAACCAATTGAAAAATAAGGATGAATGGAGTAAAGAACTGGATGACCTTTTCTGCATAAGGATAAATAAATTTTTTTATGAAAAGGGGCATGCTTGGTGGGCCACCACGACAAAGGAATTGGTTAAAGTCTAGTTATTTTTTGATTCTTTAAGGCAAGAATTTGTTGGTTTTGAAAAGGAGGTTGATTATATATTAAAGAAACAAGATGATATCTTGCGGTTCAGTTGGCCGGATGACATACAATTTAACACATGGATGGCATATATTCCTTCGAACCAGTAGTTGGAGGAAGGCAGTTTAGATAATGATAGGGAACAGGAAGATGAGGTGCAGGTCATGGACACATCAACACCAGACTTGAAGGAAGAAGAAAGTGAAAAGGAAATAGTGCCTGCTCAAGGTGAAAGCAGTGAAAACCCATAGGAACAAACTGATTTGAAGGCATCACAAGATCACCCCTCATTGGCTAGCCTAGCAGCCACGTATTCTAAGGATCCGAAATAATGAGAGACAAATCAAAAGTTGATAAGTATAACAGTAATAGGAACGACCCTAACTAAAAGAATATTTGATACACTTGGCATTCTGTTGTGACCTTTTTGTCTTTTGTGTAATGTTTTGTTCCTTGGACACCTATCAATCACATTTTCCCTTTGCTTGTTGCAACTCATATCTATATAAATGAGTTTTCAAGGCATTGTGATGGTCCAAGACTTGTGTAATTTTTTGTTTTCTTTCAAGAAGAGTACATATACAGTCGGTCCAATAGTATGCAAGGGTTTTGAGTTTGCTTCCAGTGTACTTTCTGATAAGCAAATTGAAATGACAGAAATGGCAATCTATTCTGGGCATTCAATTGGTTTTCTATTGGTTATTGTATTAGTCATATGAAAAGGATAATACAATAGGGTATTTACACTATATATGTGTCATCAATTTCTATCTCCAGTTTATGGGTTTGCTTACTTTGAAGTCATTTAAATAAGGTTTATTTGGCTGAATGCAGTCTATATGGGTTGTATGCTGGTTTTATTGTTGCTTTTAATTCAAGCAATTATATAAATGCTTCAGTAAATCAGCAGGGTTTATGAGTTCATAAAAGGGATATTGCATAAGAATGGAGATGGGTGATTGCAGTTGATTAATTCTTATACAAGTTATTTGAATTAGATCTCCTGCCAATAGTCAATTTCTTGCCCAATGGATAAGGCACTGGTCCTATAAATCAGAAGTAAACAACGATGAATTCTGTTGCTGCATATCAAGTCATCTTATAAAATCAAAATTATTTCAATCCTATTCAAGAATTATAAATGCTGGTCTCAACTCATTTATATCTAATTCCTGAGTCTTAGGTAGCTGTTATTTCCAAGAATATTTGTAAATTTTAGGAGAATTATGACCAGATCTGTTGATAAGGGATGTGTATAAGTTTGAGAGCATTGAAGAATTGAAGTGAGCTGTGTATGTATGTGAAGGTAATAGATGAGAATCAGAATGAAACTAAGATAATTTCATACACAGTTGCATTAAAATTATCCCTAGGTATACCCGCCTTGGTTTAGCGAGCCAGAAGAGTAGGAAACCATCGTTTAGTTTTGTTGAAGTTGGGTTATAGTGATTCATTCATATAGTTGATATTGGGATTTGGCTAATCCCTAGATTGTTTGAGTCATTTCACTATGATATTAAGCATTTTGTTGCTTGAAGTTTCAGTAGTTTTAAACACCAACAAGATACACACTACTCCTAATCATTCAAAGCACAAGCATGAGGGAAAAAATGAATAATTATTTATAGGAGGACTATCTATGAGAGAATATAACACAACTTCAAGAGTATGAGCTGTGTCTTTAGCCAGAGATGATAAAGCAAATTTCTTCTTTTCTTCTTCTTTTTTCTCCCACACAAGCATACCCATCTGCACGTCATCTGCTAGAATCACTACATTACATTTTCTATTTTGGAGAAACAATTTCTTAAAATGGTACTTCTAGATTGCACCAGGAAAGCTTGTATAACTTATAACAATGCATCTTGTATAGTTTCCTCATAGTATTTACATTGCTGGGGCTCCAAACTTTACAATGAAGTTCTTTTGAAAACTTGCAAGCTAAGCTTCCTTTCTTCTTTAAATAAAGTAGTGAAAAAGTCTCTTGACTCAACAAGGTCATGTTGTGGATGCAAACCATACAAAAAGGTGAAAATAAACTATTGGAATGAAGAGGAAAGGAATGCAGATATAGATGTTCTACAATATATCAATCCTCCTGAAGATTGAGTTCTTATTTAATGTCTTGCAAAGAAATCTATAGTAAAATGGCCACAAACCTGTTTGAATGGGTCTGGATCAAATTATATCAGAGGTAATGCTGCTAATTTGAGTGAAAAAGAAAATGGGAGTAGCTATGGCATATTACATTCTTTGTTTCCGATCTAGAGTTTTCCAACACCAAGACATCTCGAGATTCCTTGCATGCAAAAGAAATACAAAAAAAGAATAGTGCATTATATGAGAAATATAAATTTTCCACAGCTTTATCCTTGCACTTAAATATATGCTAACCCTGAACCTAAACATCATCTATAAAACAACTTTGTGACCTGAAAGAATTAACAGTGGCTCTATTTTTTAAATTGCAATGAGTAGAAGAGAAAGAGAAAATGTAAAAGCATTGAATAGCTTTGGAATCCGCCTCTGTAACTTTCTGATAGATAAAAAACTTGGAATGATATCTAATGACCAGATTCTTACCTCCTTTCTCCTCTCCTGTTGACCCTGCACCAAACTCCTGCCCATTGCAGTCATGGTGCACCCCAAAACAAAATTAACACTGCCATGACCTTTTTTCTTATGTTTTGAAGGTCAAAATTTAAACAATTTTACCATAGTCAAAATTTGGTCGAAATTTTGACCATATCAGGCCCTTTTTTTCAAAAAAAATGAATTTAACAACCCAAATAGGCCTTTGGTCAAAAAATTTGGTAAAAAATGGGGGCCTAATTTACTAGTGTTGGTAATGAATATCCTCTTTACAATCTCTAATATGATATATATGTATTCTTCCCTTCACTGCTCCACACAATCACTATATTTGGTTTAGCTTCACACTTCACCTCTAATATTCAAACACACAACCTCTCTTGCCACCTTATGAAATTAGGGTTTGGATCCTCTTCTTATAACCACCTATAGAAGTTTCTAGATCAAAATCAATAATCCAAATCTCTCTCTTTTTCCGCTTACTCCTTCCATTTTTTTGATTGGCTAATCACCTTGCATATAGATTAATGATCCATAACAAAATGCATGATCACCTACATAATTGATGCCTTGAACAAAAACATACATCTCCAGATTAGAAAAAATAGCTTACTTCAATTTTTATTCCATTCCAAACAATTATATCAAAACTAGTTTACTCAACACTTGAACATTTTGATGCTCGGTCATAACTGTTCTGCATGTTGTCACTTGAAATTCATTTTCTCGGCTTATATTGTGTGACTTGGCATGTATACACTTGGCATGAACTATGTTTTGGGTGACTCGACAGGTATTGGAGTACTCGACAAATATATAATTGCTCGAAAGTCACTCTTGTTTGATTCATACATGAAATATATACAAGTCTACTTACAATTCTTGGCCTATATAGGATGGCTCAATCGTAGTGATGACCGACCAACTTTGCCAAATATATGACTAAGTGTTTGACACTAATAGACACTATGACTTAGGGATCAACAATCCCCCGCTTTGAAATTAGTGGCAAAAAAACTTTGTCATGATCAAACATTATGTATCAATACAAAAAGTACTCCCCCTTAGACTATAATCCAAAAATATTATGACTCCAAAACTAATATATACATCAAAATTTCAAAATTTGACAAACATGATCAGATGTCTATACATATGTTTACACCATCATACCTTTAATTACGCATCACACTAATTCCCCCTTGTTTTTGTCACAGATGTTCTTATATGTAGCTAGGGTCCAAAAATTACTCCATATTTCTCCAAGAATGATCTGTGGGAGTTAAGAATCATATCCATTGTATTCTCCCAATTCTTTTGTAATTCATCAAGAATGTGACTTTGAATCTCCAATGTTGTTGCAAGGTGAACCATATTATCTCCAATAGATAATTGTTGATTGCTATTAACTAAGCCTTTAGCAATCTTAATGTGTTTTTGCATGACTGCCAAATACAAAGTTAGCAAAGCTTGAATTGTTAAAAGCTTAGCTTATATCTTGCCTTCTTCATGCAATAATTTAGATTGCTTGGTCTACAAAAATCAGAGCTTGGAAAAATAAAAAGAGCTGGTACTAGCATTGGAGGTCAAAGTTGTTACACTATGATGCATGTCTACATCAATCTTATCCATTTGTTGTCTTACCTCCTTGGTATATGCTAGTACTAATTAATATTTCTGAATAAAGAGTTAATGTTAGATGCTATCTTCTCAGCATTAGTAACTTTGTTGGAGAGCTCAACCATATTTACAGTGATCTCATCTGAGACACTATCCATCACTTTATTATCATATTTCTTCTTAGCTCTCTCCATCAACTTATGTTGAATATCAATGTTCGATTCATTTATTTTATCTATAATATGTACCAATTGATCAAGAATGGGGACATGTTCATGTAAATCTTTAATAACAATATTATCAAAAAGAATATCTTTTATCTCAAACAAAACCTTCTTCTTTTGGTGCTCCCCTTTGAGCTCATATTGCTTAGCTTTTCTAGAAAATAATTCACTCAAAATTATCATTTTTTCTTTATTTAAAGTAGACTTATCCTAATCAAGTATGATAATATCCTCATCTAATGTAATTGGTTTACCTTTGGCTCCCTTGGGTGGATGTTTAACATTTTTCTTCAACTTCTTCCCTTTTGAATTAGGAGTACTGGCACTCAACATTATTATCTGCAAAGTGTGTGATGAGGTATCCATACTTAGCCTTTGAACTATCACAGGATTGACCTCTACCTCCTTCAAATCCTATCTATGTTCCTTGGTTACTATTGCACTTAGTTGCAATGTCTCATTTATTCCCTCACTAGGAGGTCCTGAGACTAGTGGTGTAACTTCACACGAAGTATATTTTTCTACTTGTGCATTTTGGCTCTTTTCTTTCTCTTTATCTTCTTCATTTTCACTATGTTCAGATTAATTTGCCTTAGCAGGATCTTCTACTCCTCTTTTTTGAGAATCAACACACTATGTTGCTCGACATCTATAATAGTAATCTTTTTTACAATAGTAGCACATTGAAATCAATAGTAACTATAGGTGTTTCTATGATAGTATTGTTACCTATTGAGTTTGACTTTTGTCTCCACTTGTAGGATATTCTTTTATCTGCACAATTATAGGATTGGCCTTGGTTAATATATCCTTGATGGATTTTGAGGCATGTTCTTTCTCTTGCTTAGTCTTCCTAATCTTTTCCAGCTCCTCTTTAAAAGTAATCACATTTTCCACTATATCTTTTAGTGACTCATCTTCAATTATAATAGTTTTCATAGGTTTCACAACTTCTTGTGCCATTTGTTGCACAATTTCTACAAGTTGTTCGACATTAGAGTAGATATCTTTTGTATTATCTAGTTCAACTCTATCAGCTTCCTTCTCTTCTTCCTCTGTTGTAGTAGTAGCCATCAACCCAAAAGCTTTCTTCCAAATCAACTTGCCTTCTTGTATGACATCCTCAACTTTGTTCCTCAAAATTTTATATGCCCTTGTCTTTGGCACAAATTTCTTTGTATAATACCTCGAAGCTATAGGCATATGAGTTTTGCCTAAGTTATGAATAGTTTAGGCCAATATAGTTTCCCTTATTTGTCTTTTAGTGGTTAGAGCCCATTTCCACTTTGTATCAATTTTATTATACAACTCTTCAGGCAATTCTTTTCCTAACTCTATTGGTGTATATTTGAAATTCACCATCATATCAACTACTGCCTGCTCTAGTTTTTCCTTATCATCTTTATCTAAAGTTTCATATTTTACATGTTTAAAGCTAGCTAAGCTAGATAAACTTCTTATGTTTTTTCATACCTTTTCAATGTCTTGAGGCACTCTTCTTGGTAGTATTTGGAACTAGCTCGAGTCATCTGACTCGGTCTTCTTTGCCTCATCATCATCTTCTTCGTTTGTCTCAACAACCAATTTTTCTCTAGTCTCTTCTTCTCCTAACTTTTCTTGGTCTCAGTAGCCTCTGATGTCCTTTTCTTAAGACTCTTACATTTGACTGGCTTTGTGATTTTTACTAATCCCTTTCTTTTAGGCTCATTAGCTATAGGGTTTTTTCTTTAGATCTTTGTCTTGTAACCCTTTGTGGTGTAGATGTGGGCAGGGTTGCCACTTTCTTTGAACTCTTTTTCATTTTAGGATTTACCACTACAATCTTCTTAGCTTTGGTTTCCTTTAGCTCAACAACAACAAGTTATTTTCCTTTTCCTTCTTGATCTTCTTTATCTTCATCTTCATCACTACTTCTATCATCTCTTGGACCTTGAGTGATTTGAAGGGGTGCTTTCATTTCATCTTATTTACCCAAATTTCTTTCTAAATCCTCAATCATCTTCTTTCTCCTCTTGTTCATAGGAGTAGTCTTAACTTCCAATATGATCTTGGCCTTTGCAACCTCATATTTACTGAATGGCTCAAGCTTTGACCCAACTTTTTTCCACCAACAATGTAGTGATGGTGGTAGTCACTTCATCTATATTAATCTCAGAGGGAAATGGTCTCAACCATGCTACCCTTGCTACTACTTCCTGAACATATGTGTTATCAGTATCAAGTAGAAAGCATAAATCATCATAATATTTGTCAACAAGTGGCTTAGGGATCCTTGTCTCTTTTTCATCTTCTATTTGAAATCTTCAAAATAATTGTCCATTACACTCTCAAAATTCTCACCAATTTTTCAAATGAAATCACCAAACTATCCGATTATAGGTTTTCCTTGTTCCCATACCACATCACCAATTTTAGGGAAGTAATTCTAAGCATAAAAGAACATACATACAATAAGTAATCCAAAACACATAGAATTCTTTGCCTTGCAAATTGAAACCAAATTCTCAACCAATTGTGTCTATTATAGCTCAAAAAGGTTGTATTCATGATCATTCTTGACAATTTTCCATGCTTGGTCAACTGCTATACATGACATGTTATTTAATCAACTCGACTGATAAAACTTATGTGCAATGACTCAAACGAAAAACTCAATGAGATGGTCTTTAATGGTTATGATTGTTAATCCTCTTCCATTTTATAATAGTTTAGTATTATCTTTAATTACCTCATTTCTTTGGCATCACATTATCTTTGTTACACACATAGGGTATTCAATAACGACATGAACGATTTCCTTTGTAATCTTGATTGTTCCAATTTCCAACCACAACTACATATCATGAATTCAGCCGAGGACAACTTTAATCCACTCAACTTTGAAGTTCTTTGGGAAATCTAGAGCAAAGGTTAACCCTTTCTTGGTAACAATTTTGAATTCATCACTACAAAATTTGGGGTCAAATTGTGATGACAATTTGTGATGGTGGTGTAATTTGTGGTGATTTTCATGTTTCTTTACAATTGTCCTTGACATAATTGCAATACTGATGTTGGAATTGTAATTACGACATTTGTGTGATTATAAACCAAAAAAAGAAACACAACATTAATCATCCCATTTGATCAACTGTAGAGAGCTCTGAATGAGGGTATAGAGAAGTTATGAAAGAGTTTGGAATGTGGAGATCTATGATTGCCTAGTTGTGCCCTTGTTCTACATTTTGTTGCCCTTTCTTTGTATTTTGTTACCATGATATTTTGCTTATAATGCATTTTCCTCATTATTTAGTCTTTCTATTGTTTCACACTAACTTGGAATATCTTCCTCCCTATATGAGATCTTAAAATAAATAAAATGTTTTTTTATTGTCCATGGCATCAAATGAGCTTGACTGTATTATAACAATCTTTGGTCAATCTATGGTCATGCCCTTGCTTTGCGATTGTGTTGTTGTGCCATGTCCTTGCCCTTGCTCTACCCTTTCTACATACATAATCCATAATCCAAATAATAAAACAATAAAAGTCACTCAACTTGTGTTAGGTGACTTACCTCAAGATCTTGTACAAAAATAATGCAGACTAGGAAAAATGGGCAGAGTTCACAAGAAATTTTACAAAAAATTATCATAGAAGATATTTTTAGAAAGAAATGAGCCATAACCTAGTTAAATTGGTCTAGTTGCTAATTAGTTGGGTTGACTAAAAATTCCTATAGAACTATCATCAAATTAGGTACAATGAAATAAACAATAAGTTGTTCCTAGCTAGCATGATCAAATACAGTTTTCCATGGTGATAAAATTGCATATGCAGATGCATCACTTGCATGTCAGGCATGAAGCACATTTCCTAGTTTATAATGAATGGTTGGATATAAAGGATCCATATGTTGTATCAAAAATGGAAGCAAAGGATGTAACCATGCATGTATTGGCATAGTCTCACTATGAGGATCCCAAGTATCTATTGTTGTTATTAATTTGGGCATCACTATATGATCTAGAATGTTATGAAGTATTGAAGTTGGTAGTAATTTATACCATGTCTCCAAAAAATGTAGCATAGGTTCAGGGTCCCTTGGCTACCCGAAATTTGTAGCAACTATTCTCACTACTAGAAGAATAACTTTAGTGAAGAGTTAAGTGTAAGGAGTTGAAGAAGCAAGTTTTGCTTATGTGTAAATGCCATAATCACAAGGCTCATTCCCTTGCAAAATCCTCTGCCACAATGACATTACCTCTAAAACATCATTTCTCAATGTTAAATCACTCTTATAAGCAATGGATACTTGGTATTATCACAAGGAGAATGTGCCAATACTTGAAACACTCTTATAAGGAAATGCAGATGCAATACATGACAAATTGCACAACTTGTAGTCCTCCTAATTTTTGGACTATAAATTCTCAAAGACACTTGCAAGTGATTCCAATGTCATAGTACCTACCAAAATACTTTCCTAGATTCCATCTAGTGTCTCCCATAGTATCCTCTATGTTGTCTAGCAATTGTTTTTGCCATGCACTATCTTTCTAAAGCCACTCCTTCTGGTATATTGCCACAGACTCTTTCTCATGCCTTAAATTTTGATTATCAAACTTCTGAATAGTTGCCTCTACCATATCTAAAATCAAATTCACATTGTGTTGTAACTCTAGCATATGTGTTTGATCCTTGATGGATTTCATTTCAGCATTCAAGTTTTCAAGATTGGTCAACACCCTCACTTGTGGACCTCTCATGTCAAGCACTTTTTGTATTGTTTCAACACCATGTTCTTGCTTCTAAGCTAACAGTTGTTCAGGTGCATTTTCTTGTAAAACATTAATAACTCTTTGATGTAGGACCATCTTGAGTTTTCTTGCAATCCTAAATATTTGGAGGGATTTTGGTTAAGTGTTGTGGAGCTTGGTAGATACTGGTGTTCGACATAGTCTAGGAGCTTGGCATGGTTTGGTAGCTTGGTGTAGTCTGGGAGCTTGACATGGTCTAGGAGCTTGGCATGGTTTGGGAACTCAACATGGTCTAGAACTCGACAAGGTCTGGAAACTCAAAATGGTTTGTGGTTGCTTGGGATGGTCGCTGAAACTCAACATGGTCTCTAGAGCTCAGCAATGGTTGGAAATTTACTAGTGCTTAGTTTGGTCTTCATTCTATTGGTGTCAAGTTGTTTGTGAGCCAACTTTTGGTATTTAATTTATGTATGGGTATTTAATTTAGTGTTGTAGCTGACTTGTGGCTCAACCTATATTTAATATAAGGGATTTAATTTAGTTTGTAATGAGTTGGGCCAACTTATGGCCTAGTTGGGTATAAGTAAGGGGTTTTGTGGAGTCTTTAGGAGGTAGTGATCATTCTAGCTTTGAGAAGGGGATGAAGGGTAGATGTGAAATTTAAAGAGCTAGGGCTAAAGCATGAGAACTAGAGGATTTCTTGGTGGACCTGAGGGTATGTAAGTGTGGATTCTTCTTGGTGTTTGTATCCAGTTGTGTATCTTGACTAGCTGGGATTGGATTTGTAATTGGATCTTGCAAAACTGATTTTGTAATTTTTGCTTATTTTTGGCCCCAACTTGGAAGGCCCTATAGCTAAGCATATTGCATGTAATCAATTATTGTATGAATAAAGAGTTGTGATTGGTATTAGATCTTGCATTATTCTTTTATTGTTGTGTTGTTTTCACTATGTGGTTGTTCGCTGGGGGTTTGAACATCTCTTTTGGGGATTCTCCTACCTTGCACTATGTTAGGTGGTATTAGAGTGAAGGTTGTTCTTGAGTGTGTTGATAGATTGCCAAAGCTGAGGCAGTTTGCACTAGGACTTGTAGAGAAGGTTGATCTTGTGGCTGATTGATCTTCTAGCTTTGTGGATCTATTGCTTTGGGTTTACAAAAAATTTGGAAGATGCCTCCAAGAAGATTGGACCCTCAAGAAATTGATGATCTTAGTAATACTATGGAAGAAAGGATCTCAAAGAAGATAAGAGCAGAGTTTGGATCTGAGATTGCATTGATGAAGAGTGACATGATCATTGAAATTGTAAGTGCTTTAGGTGGTGTACCTAGGCATGTGGGTACTGAAGGTAGTTATGATAAAGTTGTTGAAGACTTTTAAGTTGCTAGATCTAGTGGTGGGGATAGAACTAATCATGTGGAGAGACCTATTGGAACTAGGGCTAGTCAGTTTGCTAGATCTGGATCTCAGTTGAAACTAAATCATAAGATGGAGGTTTCTAATTTCTTAGGTAATTTGATTGCTAAAGACCTGATTGATTAGATTGATGAGTTGGAAGACTACTTTGAGCTTAAGGATATTGAGGATCCACTCAGAGTGAGGTTGGCACAAACTAAGTTGAAGGGACATGCTGCTCTTTTGTGGAAGGAACTGCAAAAATATAGAGACGAGGAAGGTGAAATGAAGATCTTTAGATGGAGATTGATGGTGACTAAGTTGAAGGCTAAGTTTATTCCAGCTGATTATGAACTTGAGTTGTTTAAGAGATTGTCAAATTTGAAATAGAATGATATGTCTGTGAAGGATTATACCAAGTTATACAAGTTGACTATTCAGTTTGGTCATAGAGAATTGTCAAAGGAAAAGTTAGCTCGATATATTAATGGTTTAAGATTCAATATTCAAGACGAGGTTGGTATGATGAGTATTACTTCAATAGAGGATGCTTATTAGTATGCCCTAAAGGCAGAGGATAAGTTGAAAAGGT
Organism: Cupressus sempervirens; assembly: GCA_028749045.1. Classification (NCBI taxonomy): domain Eukaryota; kingdom Viridiplantae; phylum Streptophyta; class Pinopsida; order Cupressales; family Cupressaceae; genus Cupressus; species Cupressus sempervirens. The sequence continues at coordinate 279,379,253 of CM053791.1, forward strand.
AAAGTCAAGGTAATGCTAGAGGGAAGGAGAAGTAGGATAGTTTGGCACAAGCTAAACTGAATGTTGAAGGTGAACCAAAACCTGTTGATTAGAAAATGAGGATAGGTAGAGGTGAGTTCAGAGGTAATTGTTTTAGATGTGGTAAAGAAGGGCATAGATCTTTTGACTGTCTGATTGGTAAAAAAAATGTTGTTATGAGTGAGATTGTAGTTTAAGACATTTAGCCTGAGCAAGGAGAAAGTTTTTCGGCTTGATGAGTACTGGTTGGTGAGAGGAAATTGGATTCTTGTTAGAGGACTAGTTTGTTCAGGACTTGTTGTAAGTCTAGTGGTAAAGTTTGTAAGATGATTTTTGATGGTGGTAGAACTGATAACCTTATTACTAAGGAGATGGTTCAGAAACTTGGTTTGAAGAGAGTGAGACATCCTTATTCTTATAGGATTCATTGTTTGCAAGGTGAACATGCTTTGGAAGTGAGGGAGCAATGCTTTGTTGATTTCCAAATTGGGTAGTATAAGGATCAAGTGTTGTGTGATATTGTGGACAAGAACAATTGTCATGTGTTGCTTGGTAGACCTTGGCAGTGTGATTGCAGGGTTGTGCATGATTGTGTCAAGAATGTATTTACTATTGAGAAAGGTGGAAGGAAATTTTTCCTGATTCCTTTGCAAAATGAAGAACTCGGTAGGAGGAACCTGAGTATTGACAAGTGAATTGAGTTGGAAAACTCTAAGAAGGTTGGAGATTAGCATAGAAAGCAGACCTGTAGCACACCTGAGATGAATGTGAAGAAGCAAAAGAAGAAAAAGGGAAAGAGTGTACAAGTTAAGGACTTGGATGATATGTATGTGAAGAACCAATTTGGGATATATGTGTTGAATCTTAGAAGATGTTCTTCTAGCTACTGAGAACGTCTTTTTGAATCTGGGGTGTTTGATGCAGGAGCATCTTGGGTTTGCTTGCAATCTTGCATATTTGGAGAGATTTTGGTTAAGTGTTGTGGAGCTTGGAAGATACTGGTGTTTGACATAGTCTAAGATCTTGGCATGGTCTTGGAGCTCAACATAGTTTGGGAGTTCAACATGGTTTGGGAGCTCGGCATGGTTTGGGAGCTCAACATAGTCTGGGAGCTCAGCATGGTCTAGGAACTTGGCATGGTATAAAACTTAGCATGGTTTAGGAGCTTGACATGGTTTGGGAATTTGGCATGGTCTAGAACTTGGCAAAGTCTGGGAACGTGACATGGTCAGTGGTTGCTTGACATGGTCACTAGAACTTGGCATGGTCTCTGGAGCTTGGAAATGCTTGGGAATTTACTAGTGGTAGGTTTGGTCTTGGTTCTATTGGTGCTAAGTTGTTTGTGAGCCAACTTTTGGCATTTAATTGATTCATGGGTATTTAATTTAGTGTTGTATCCAACTTGTGGCTTAACCTCTATTTAATGTAAGGGATTTAATTTAGTTTTTAATAAGCTAGGCCAACTTGTGGCTTAGTTGGGTATAAGTAAGGGGTTTTTTGGAGTCTTTAGGAGGTAGTGATCATTCTAGCTTTGAGAAGGGGATGAAGGGTAGATGAAAAATTTAAAGAGCTAGGGCTATGGTGTGAGAACTAGAGGATTACTTGGTGCACCTGAGGGTACGAGTGTGGATTCTTCTTGGTGTTCTTATCCAATTGTGTATCTAGACTAGCTGGGATTGGATTTGTAAGTGGATCTTGTTGGATCTTGCAAAACTAATTTTGTAATTGTTGTTTGTATTTGGCCCTAACCTAGAAAGCCTTACAACTAAGCATATTGAATGTAATTAGTTATTATATGAATAAAGAGTTATGATTGGTATTAGATCTTGCATTGTTCTTGTATTGTTGTGTTGTTTCCACTATATGGTTGTTTGCTAGGGGCTTGGACATCTCCTTTGAGGATTCTCTTGCCTTACGTTGTGTCATTTTTAGAAAGTGCATTGTTGTTTTCTACTAGCATTAACAAGCTTCCCTTGAACAAGATCAAAATGAAGAGGCATAAATGAAACACAAATTATGACATTTCCTTCATTGTACCCATATATTCTCTTTAAGTACCTAAGCTAGACAATAATGTCTATTGGTTCTCATCAACAACTAAGATAATTAGTTCTCTACCACTATCAAAACTTATCAATGGGAGAAAGATAGTCCAAATAAGTAATCAATATGAAATGGGAGTTGTGTTGATGCAACAGATATGTATGTATGTATGCATGCATGTATGTATGTATGTGTATATGCGTATATGTGTATATGTATATATGTATATATGCATATATGTTTGTGTGTATATATATGTATGTATTTATATATATATATGTATGTATGTATACACATACACACACACACATATATACATATGTATATTTATATATGTGTCTATATCATACACACATATGTGTGTGTCTATGTATGTATCTCATTATATATAGAGAGAGCTTTTTTAAGGTGCTTATTACATCTTAGCACAATATAAAAATTGATCTAGCTGCATACATATTCCAGAATCCAAATAATAAAACAATAAAACTCACTTAGCCCATGCTAAGTGACTTACCTCAAGATCTTGCACAAAAATAATATAGACTAGGAAAAATGGGCAGAGTTTGCAAGAAATTTTACAAAAACATATTTTAGAAGATTTTTTTAGAAAGAAAAAAGCCATAACTTAGTTAAATTGGTCTAGTTGATAATTAGTTGGGTTGATTACAAATTCCTATAGAACTGTCATCAGATTAGGTACAATAAAACAAATAATCAGTTGTTCCCAGCTAGTAGGATCAAATATAGTTTTCCAAGGTGATAACTGTAGTGCCTCTTCCATTTGATTTCTATAAATCATCCTGATGGATTCAACCTTGATGATCTTGCTTGGCGAGTGATCATGATTTGGACCATGAATGGTCTACACCCTTGAGGTGATTAGATTTATGTTATTGTAGCAGTTGCTTTGATTATGCTTATGGCTGATTTATGAGATTATGATGTGTTAGATGGTTCACTGAGGCTTGTGCCAATGGTTACTAGGATTGATGTGGTATCATGATGTTGTTCCATGATTACCTTGAGATGTGTACAGAGATTTCACTATCTATTATTGTCTCTCTACACTAGACTAGGTTCCTATAGTAGTGGTTAGTCATGTATTTGACCATGTTCACTTATGTGTTTTAAGTGCCTTTTCATATTGTTTACACAACCATTATTAAATGCTTAGAATTGACCATGTTGGATTCATCGGTTATGTGCTATAGATATTTAACTTGTTCATTTTGGAAATTTATGTAAAATGGTTATTTAATGTATTTTAATGCATTTATCACTTCAGCTATATTATTATTAATAATTGCACTTTATTGTGTTGTTTAGTGTGTAAGATTTATGTCCCTAGCAGTGGCACATGGAGTTAGTGATTCAACTGTTCATATCTAGCCAATGTTGTCCCTATATGGTTGACATTTCCTATTTAATTATTTAAATTAAACCTTCTAGTGATTTAATAAATCTAGACTCATTTACATTATGTGATTAGAGTCATGACCATGTCAGTGCATTTAGAGGTTCACAATTATTGCCAAAGTTTTTAAAGAATTCTATGATTTTGGTTTAAGGGAATTTTGGGTTTTATCCTATTTAATTTGATTCCTGGTAGCTTTGTCACAGTTGAATTTCAATTACTTGGAATAGCCTATTTTTGTGTGGGTCATTTTAGGGTTTAACTAGGTGATCTGGTTATTTACCATAATCCTTTATTCACTCAAAAAGTGAATAAGTATCTAAAAAGGATTTTTATTCCTCACTTCTAACTTTTTGAAATAGAAATTTGAGAGCAAATTCCAATCCTTTTTAAGAGGAAATATTGTTTTGTTTGTTGTGGGAGCTATGGGTGTGGGATTGTGGTGGGATTGGTCTTGTTGGATCCATCTTGAGAAGACCTTGGATTGCCATGACTTTCAACAGTTTCCACACAGTTTTTATTTTTTATTGCTCATGTTTCCGTATTTACCCTTTTGGCTATGAGGTAGGGCTCTCCCATTTTATTGTTTCAGATCCATTTCTACTTTTGTCTTTGGTAGCCATTTCTTAGGAGGTTGAGAACTAGTGTTATCCTTTATTTTTGTATGCCAGCTCTACCTAGTCAGGAAAGTATGAGTATTTCCCTGTTTTTCAAGATGTGGGTTTGGGGTTTTGCACCGTTATGCTGGCCATTTTTGCATACGGGCTCCAAACCCATATTTTATTTGATATTTGTGGCTTTTTTACCCTAAGATCAAATGAGTTTTAATTTCAAAGTTTTTGAGTTTTGAGGTTTTTGCCTCAATTTGCATGTCACCTAGTTTTCTTGGGTTTTCTTGGCATGATGTTGGTTGTGGACTTGGATTATCTGTAGGATGTCCATTCGACCACTTTTGCACTTTTATATTTGCATTGGGATGTGTGTTGCATCCACACTATTGACCTTGTGTTTAGTTGAGTGATTTTATACCTGGTGTTATTATTTCTGGTGAAATCCTTGTTGTTATTTCGTGGACACTAGGATTTGTGTAGAATCCATACTCCCAAATTGAGGCCGACTAAGTGAGTTCATGATGTTTTGTTTTTTTGCATCATTAGGATTTTTGTTACATCATTAGGATTCATGTAGAATATGTACTCTTGGATATAGGCTAATTGAGTGACTTGTTTTGCTTGTGTTCTCATCCAACCTTTATTTTATGATCTTCATGAAATTGGTGCACCCACACACAAGCATGTGCATGTGAATTTTTTGGGTGCTTGCAAGGTCCGATCTCCTGGTTATTATCATTGGAGTTATGTTCATTGGGGTTGGGTTGGGAACATGCATTGCCTACAGGCACTCATCATGTGATGAGCATGGGTATGTAGGGTAGCACCATGGAGGGGCTTCTCTTGCAACCTTGGTGACTATTTCCCAGTTGGCATGAAGAAGTTTTAAATAAGTAATAATTGAATAAGTTACTAGGTAATAAACATAAGATAATAAAAGGTGAGCACCCGATTCAGTTTGAGGACATGATGTGATGCACTTCTTGGGGAGGTTTTGATTCCACACAATATTAGCTTGGGGTACCAGATGCCAAGCGACTTACCCTCCATTGAGTCCCTACATAGTTGACCCATAGAGTGTCTGATCAGGACCTGTTGTACTTGCATTATCTCATGATCTTAGTTTCAACCCTCTTTGCTATCTAGCATGAGTGTTAGCCATGAACGTTTGCTTTATGTGTGTTTGTGGTTGGATCTTTATCTCCATCAACATGATGAGAGTGGACCTATGGGTTTCATGTGGTTGGGAGGCATAGCTACCTAGATCATTGCTAGGGATCAATGTATAAAGATGGTTTTTTTTTTAGTTGCAACCAATGCTTGATGTTCACTTGGTTTATCCAAGTTTCTCAGAGTATGTTTACTTGTGATTTATTATTTTATTGGAATGTATGGATATCATGTTTAGATGATGTTAGTTTCATTTGATGCATTCCTTTATTATGATGTTATGAAATATGGTTAGATGATTTTATTCACTACTAGTTGGAGAATCTATGCTTTGATGGATTAGCATGTTAGATCTTCTTGTTCTTATGATGTTAGTTACATTTATAGTGGTAACTACCTCATAAGATAGATTTAACTATCTAGTTGGCAGTTTGGGATGTTATTTGTGGGAATGGCTAGGGCCTTTGAGGTCTCATGATGCTATTGTGGTTGGGAGGAACCACACACGAGTTTTAGTTGTGTTGGTGCTTAGATGTTTATGTTTTCCTTCATATGATGTTTGGTTTATGAACCATGTATGTACATTGTGATGTTTCTTTCTGCATATTCTTTCATATGCTGTTATGGATTAGATGGATAGATGTTTTCTCCTTCTTGTTCGGCGGTGTCTTTTCTTTTATGCTCTTGAGTGATCATTCCTCAATTTACATGGATCTGGTACTCCTTGGTGTGGAGGTTTTATATTTTTATGCATTTTTGTCTTGCTTTATTTTGTGTTGTTGGCACTCTTCACATAGGAAAGGTACTTCCTTACGTGAGAATGTATTATCTCACAAAGACATACATTCTCCCTTATGCAAGAATGTACTTCCTTGTGTGGAGTGTGTACTTCCTCATGTGGTGTAATGGGAATCCTCATGTGGAGTAATGCACTTCCTCACATGGTGATGTAGTTCCTCATGAGAGACTAAAGGCTAGTGCACTTCCTCATGTGAGAAATAACGAGCATTTAGGCTTGGGCGAGGAAAGTTAAAAAGTTGGTTTTTGACACCTTGTTGGATTTCACACCTTTCTAGTTCAAAATAATCTTTCTATGGGGTTTAAAATATATCATTCAAGTAAGATATATTTTAATAAATGCAACAATTCATTTGAGATAGGTTCTAGACCTCTCTGAGTTAAGATAAAGATTCTAGGAAATTTTAGGGCTTCAAAAATTCATACTTAGCCAAATTTTGGGGCTTCAAGATTTCAGATAGCCAAATTTCAGGAGTCAGCATTATCTTTCAGCTTGGTGTCTAGTAGATGAGTGGATGTAACTTTTAGCCTTGTCTTTTGCATGACCATTGTTGGTCTCTACTTTTGATTCTTGATTAGGTTATGACTAGTGGAGATGGACTTGTTGTCTAACCATGTTAGGAGCATTTACCTTGGGTTTGAAATAGAACATCCCCTCAGTATATTCTCATGATTTGTGTGGTCTTGGTTTGTGAGTTGTGGTTTAGAGCTTGGAGATCTTTGGAAGTACTTGTAAGACTTCCACTAGTGTAGGTGAACATGTGAGTCTTGTTATGTTCCCTATTCTCATCACCTTGTCCTCATGTTTCATTACTGCACTTGGTTACTCATGTTGTTGTTAAGTAATTTATCTTAAGAAAAAAATTAATTAGTTCATTTTTTATCCTTTTGTTCCAAGGATCTTTGAGTGGGGCATTACATCTGGTATCAAAGCCCATGTTCAAACATTGGGATCTCTACATATATGGTTCCCATATGGTTTGATGTTGTGTTTGTGTGATTGTGAGTGCTTCTATGAGAGCTCGTGAGTTTTGTTGCTGGGGTATCTACTTGTGATGGATTGGCTTGTCTAGTAGATGTAATTAGAGTAGTGCAAGGAGAAGGAAGTGAGTCTCTCCTTGTTTTGTAGTTGGAATCGATGTGCCTTTGTTTGGATGGTTGCTTGTGTGACCCTATTGGATGGAGCCACCAATTTGTGTCCATGTGTTCGCTTTGAGTATCTCTTTTGTTCTCCTTGTAGAGTAAGGTGCATTGTTTTTCCCTATTTCCTCCTTATCATAAGTAAATAAATGAATGTTATTTGTGATTCTATGTTATGTCAATATGGTAATGAAATGGTTCTTTTCCTTGAGAAATAAGTGTTTATTGTGAATCATTGCAAAGAAGTATGCTTTGCATTAGATCCTTTGGGTTAATGACTTAAGTCCCCAAACTGATTGATTCTTAAGCTTATGGAAATTGTATTAAAATTTATGGGTATCTAAATATTGCATTGCATGGAAAATAATTAAGGAAATTATTGTAGTCTATATTTGCATGAGGTTATTGATGGTATATTGCTTGGTGTGTTCTCTGATGCTGCTAGCATGATGGATTCCTTAGCATTGTGTGGTGATTTATCCCTCTTGTGTGACTACTCTTAGTCATCACATGTAATGTGATTTGATTGATGCCTTATTTTATTTGGCTGGATGTACTTTCCTCATATTGTTGGGATGGAATTGGTTTTTGGTATTTTTCTTTCTCGGAATAATCATCAAATTTTCTCTACTGCTCTCTTTGTGGTTGTTGTCACACTTGACTTATTGTTGAAATGAGATCTTTTGTGATTTACTATTGGAGTTGATGATTCCCCCATTTGTGCTTTTTGTTTTTTGGTTCATGATGACTATTTTGAATGTGTTTTACTATTGCCTAGTTGTGTGTTGTGACTCTATCATGTTCATCTCGAACCTCTAGTAGTACATACAAGGTATAATATCATAGAGAATATACTAGTGTGTTTTTCATAGATTTAAGTTGTTAGTATAATTGGATGGTTTAAATTATGATTAAATGTAATGATAATCTTGAAAGAAAAACTTAAAAGATATGTACTTGTTTTATGGTAAGTGACTCTTGAACCCTTGCTTCAAAAACCTTTTAGTTTCATTGTGCATTAATGCTTGTGTTATGATTAAATAATAAAATTATAAAAGAGAAGAAATATTGGTTTGAATGTGTGAATTACCTTTCATTTAATGCCATATGCCATTTTGGGCATGTGTACTCTTTCATTATTTTGGACATTTCATTTGTTGCTTGTCTTGGTAACTGAGACTATTTGATTTTTCCTAGGATGTTTTATCTTTAGTGGTGATTCAATATCTTAGGTCTTAGGACTCTCTAAACTCTATCATGTTGTAGGAATCCTCAATATCTTTCTGATACTTTTTGAACGGAGTCAATTGGAGTTCGGATGTGAAAGTTATGGCTTCCAAAGTAAAGGCAATTTTTTGTGCTGATGTGAAATTTCGTACTAGTGAACAAGTGTCATGCATTTGCTCACATAAGAAATTGCATTATCTCACCTAGTTATGTGAGAAACCTCATGCAAGAGTGTGCTAATGTAAAATGTTTCCTGGGGAACAACCAATGCCTCTTTTGCACTTCAGAAGATGCAAATTGATGTTTCAAGTACCCTTTATTGAGTAGAGGCCAATTCAATTAGGACCGATCATATTTCTAGCCATTGGAGAAGTTTAACCCTTCATGTTGTTCTTAAAGGAGGAATTATTGGCCTTCATAATCTACTAGGTACTTAGTTGCCATATTCGTGCTTGCAGTTGTGTGTTCCCTGTAACACCAATCCACCTTTGTGAGGTGAAATGTAGACTGTGAGTTGTTCCTTGCTTGAGGTTGATGTTGCTCTTGTCATTTTTGAATGATTCAGTCCTTTTGGTGAGTCTAGATCCTCCTTTTGGACATTGAATTTGGCACATCTTCATATCCTTACCTCTCTTGAGAAAGTAGGCTAGCTGGTTATGCCACTAGCTCAGTTAGTGTTGAGTGATTATTTTCATGGTTGGTGGAATTGTGAGCTTTTCCCCTAATGTGTCTTGGGTTGATTTAGTGTAGAGGTTGAGAGAGACTCCCTCTCATTCTTGATATTTTATAGTTTCTTTCTCCCTAAGCTGGTATCTTCAAAAGGATTGTCTCAGTCAAGTTAGTCATTGACAACTGACTTAAGGTTGGAGATTGAGTTTAGCTGTAGGTGGGGTGTAATTTTCTTAGCATGTTGTTGAAGGGACATGGTATCATTGGACACATGTTACCATCTTATGGGTGGGTATGAAGTTATTGCATGATTTTTTCCATTGATGAAATTCTTTGCAACCTTGTGGAAAGGAGATAACTTGTTTGGTTGGGCTAAGCAACCCTAGTTCCCAGTGATAGTTGAGCTTTTTGTATCATAGAGACTAAGTGATCCTATGCTTGGTGGTTAGTAGTGCTACATATCCTTGTGGTGTGTGCAATTTTGTTGGTAAATCATCATCCTCTATGTTCAAAGGGTGAGTTTACATGGATTCAAGGATGCTCTTGTGTGGAATGATAGTATTCTTGGGAATTTTGGGATGGTCAGATGGGTTTTCTTAGCGCATAGGAAGTTTCTTGTTGGAGGACCTTGTGTCAATGTGACACCCTTTCTCTTGTGGTTAACATATTTTGGGGTTGACATAAAGGTTTTTGAATGTTTGAGTATTTTTTTTTTGACTTGTGGAGAGGTTGTCGAGTCATTCCTATTACTCAGTTTTGGTTTTGTACTTGGTGTTTTTTGTTTCTATTATTGAATTACAGGCTTCCAGGAGTAAGCCTAGTCTTTGGGGGGGATGATGTAGTGCCTCTCCCATTTGATTTTTGTAAGTCATATTGATGGATGCAACCTTGAAGATCTTGCTTGATGAGTAATCATGATTGGGACCATGAGTGGTCTATACCCTTGAGGTGATTAGATTTATGTTATTGTATCAATTGCTTTAGTTATGCTTATGACCAATTTATGAGATTATGATGTGTTAGATGGTTCACTGAGGTTTGTGCCAATGGTTACTAGGATTTATGTGGTGTCATGATGTTGTTCTATGATTACCTTGAGATGTGTGCAAAGATTGCACTGTGTATTATTTTCCTACTACACTAGACTAGGTTCCTGTAGTAGTGGTTAGTCATGTATTTAACCATGTTCACATATGTTTTTTAAGTACCTTTTCATGTTGTTTAAACAACCATTATTAAATGCTTAAAAATTAGAAATGAATTGTCCATGTTGGATTCATTGGTTATGTATGACCAATATTTACCTTGTTCATTTTGGCAATTTAAGCAAAATGTTTATTTAATGTAATTTAAGGCAAGTATCACTTTGGCTATATTATTATATGCAATTGCATTTTATCTTTTTTTTTAGTGTGTAGGATTTATGTCCTTGGCAGTGACACATGGAGTTAGTGATTCAGCTATTCATATCTAGCCAATGTTGTTCTTGTGTGGTTGACGTATCCCATTTAATTTTTTAAATCAAACCTTCTAGTGATTTAATAAATATGGACTCATTTTCATTATGTGATTAGACCTGTAAGTGTGTCTATGCATTTAGAGGTTTGCAATTGCTGTGAAATTTTTTAAGGAACTATGTGATTTTGGTTTAAGGGAATTTTGGGCTTTATCTTATTTAATTTAATTCCTGATAGCTTTGCCATAGTTGAATTCCAATTACTTGGAATAGTTTATTTTTGTTTGGGTTGTTTTAGGGTTTAACTAGGTGACTTGTTTATTCACCCTAATCCTTTATTCACTTGAAAAGTGAATAAGTATCCAAAAAGGGTTTTTAATCCTCACTTGTCACTTTTTAAGTAGAAATTTGAGAGAAAATTCCAAATCCTCTTCAAGAGGAAATATTGTTCTGTTTGTTGTGGGAGCTACAGGCATGGGATCGTCGTGAGGTTGGTCTTGTTGGATCTAGCACGGAGAGACCTTGGATTGTCACGACTTTCAACAATTTTCGTGAGGTTTTTATTTTATTGCTCGTATTTCTGTATTTTCCCTTTTGGTTGCAAGGCCAATCAATGGATCAAAAAATGAGCTACATTGTTATCTATATTTGCAAAGGTTGGCTCCTAATAGAGCTCATTTTAGAAGAGTGAAAATATTGGTAGAATGTTACTAGTACATCTATACTTGAGGATAATTGATTCACCCTCCCCCGCTCTCTTAGTTATTGTAAATCATTCTAATAATTTGTATCAAAGCATTGGTGCTTGTAGAAGGAAAATTTTGAAGGGACTTAAAGATAAAGATCAAGAGGTATAGGAAGGAGATACCCAAGTTGAACAAGGAGAACTTTCCAAGTTGCACATTGTTGGAGTTGGAGATTCAATAGTATTTTACATGAACAATGAGTATGTGGCTGTAATTGCACCTATGAAAGCCCCAAAAAAAGGAAAAACAAGAACACTATCATGCAATGTTGAAAATTGCATCTGCCCTAAGCTACTTAGAGTTTGAGACATAAAAGAACATAATTTTGCAAAGAAGATGTGGGAAAAGTTGGAAAATATCCATTGAGGAGATAAGAATGTACTTAGAGCCAAGTGAGGAAGCTTGAGAAGAAAATTTGATGACATGAAAATGATAGAAGGTGAGAACATTGCTCAATATGTTGGAAGAATCAAAGAAGTTATGAATGCTATTAGAGGAGCTGATTGATATATTAGTGATGAGACTGTGATCAACAAGGTATTGAGAACTTTACTTTGTGTTTATGCAATTAGAGTTTCTATAATACAAGAACTGAGATGTACTCCTGGTAATGACCTAACCTTAGATAGTCTAGTTGGTAGACTTACTGCTTTTGAATTGTCAAATTTTGATAATTTTAATGCCCCTGCTATTGAATCTACTTTGAAGTCACATTTGGTTTTGCATAAGTCTAAGAAAAAGAAAGGAACATGACTAGTCTACTAAATACCTTAGTAACAAAGAATCGGACATCCTTTCACATTGAATCCATGATTAGACAGAATCACATGTTTCCCTAAGAATAACACACTGACTTAGTTTTATTTGGTCAACCCAAGAACACAAGCTTGAGAGGGTGATTGCAAAGTATATGCTATGATTCCTCTTTAAGTCATTAGAACTAAAATAGAAAAGGAATGCTAAAGGAAACTAAGCTAAGAACTGAAATGACATCTTGTCTTAAAGCTTAGAGTATTGTTGCAAATAGTAAATCTATCTATGCACCTATGTTGCAAGAACAAGTCAATGATTTAGTTATCAATAGCTACAAGAACAAAAAAAGTCTACTTTGCAAAGAAATAAACAAGGAAATAAAATTTATTCTAACAAAGAAGTTCACTCACCAAGTGACCCCCCTTGGATGAGTGAACAAAAAAGATGATCAAGACAGAAGATGGAAATTTAAACTTTTCTATTCATTCATAGTAAGGGGTTACATCTAGTTAAAAATAATATTACACACTACTGATATGAAAAAACAATCTATTCTATCTTCCTCTTGGAAAAAAACTTCTTTCAAAGCAATAGTGGGCATTATTTAAAAGAAAGCTACAAAAACTTCCTATTTCTACAATCACTCCATCAATGAGGATCAATTATAGATCATAAAGTTTACAACAAAAATATCATTAACTGCAATTTAACTCCTCTAAGAATATAGGAGATTGAGGCAACTATATTTGTGCACTGCCATAACAAAAATCACACAATAATATGCTTGTTGTGATAATTCATCAATCTAGTTAGCTTGGACTTAGCATTGAAATGCTGACTTTAAATTTGTGTGGCAAGTACCTATTGGTGCTCAAAATTGTAGCTCTATTTTTGAGAACCATTGAAGAAATTAAGTCCTATAAACGCTTTTAATGTATGTGTACCCAACTGCCTGTTTGAGGCCTAAGAAGTGTTTAATGCTTCTAGCACCTTGCATTCAATATGCCTGTGTGTTCCATGAAGATAAATTGTCGTTTTGAGTCATTTCGTGAAGTCCTATTTTAAGAAATTGTCAAATCTACATTTTCACCTAAGTGTCAAACAATGATACGAGCCTATGTTTGCAATTGAATATTTCGCACCTAGTAATGTTTCATGACTCACCACTTTGGGAGTGTTTAGTGTCATACTAGAGAACCCATGTTTCAGATTTTGAGTTGTTTCAAATCTATTTGACTAGGTTTTGAATCCCTCAAAGTTGGTCATTTATAGATGTCATGCTGATATGAATTTTTCTAAATTTTGGGAGGCCCTGTTTGACTTGTTATAACTTTTGACTAGTTCACCCAAATGAGAAAATTCATTTTGCATTGTATTTAAGAGGTTAGAGACTTACTATGTTTCAAGTTTGAGCTTACGATGAATCTGTTTGATCATTTTTCAAATGTGATTCCAAATGCAACTTGTGACTTTTTACTGGTGTCAAAAAGTACATATTTGTTAGTACACCTGTTCATGATGTTATAACTTGAGATTCATGATAGGTGAGATCAAATGGATTGTACCACTATGTTGTACTCTAAAAAATACTTTAAGTTTGTCAATTTGAAAGTCTTGATGAATCCGTTTGCACACTTTCCCAAGTTAATTCCATTTGCAAAAATTGCTTTTCTGCCATTGTTTCAATTTGCAAAATCCGAGTAGCCTACTTTGACCGCTTGCCAAATGCATCTTGTTATTCGTCAAGAGCCCAAATTGAAAATTTATACTCTCCTCATGATAGTGAACTGATGCCCCAATTTTTATCTTCCTGAGTGTCAATTTGCCTATTTTTTGAAGCCAAATCTGAACGCAATTTAGTGTTTTCTTAGATGTTTTCATGCAGGTAATTTTGAGAAGGCAACTTCAATGGTCAATATCTTTTGACTGAAATTTTTTCATGAGATGAGATTTGATAGGGTGCAAGTATGTAGAACAAAGAGTTAGTGTGCTAGTTTTCAAAGCTCGATCAGGTGTTCTAGTTAGTTTTTAAGGCCAGCCAAAGGACCACTTGGCACAAAATTGACAATTTGCAAGAAAGGAAGAATATCAGTTTTAAAAGGTGTGACAGCAATTGAATTCTAATCAAACTAATACCGGATGACTTATGGATCAGTTTTAAAAGTTTAGTTGTTTGAGGGAAAATTTTTATTTAGCCGGATCCACTTTGGGGTCCGACTGACTTTAGCAAGCTGATAAGGTATTTGGGATTGGAGTTGTTACAAAGTTATTGCAATAATTATACTTTTAGATGTTTGATATGTAAGCATCATTCTCCAATATCAAGTCAATGTGTAAATGATATTTTGATGAAGAACATTCATGAGCCTCAAGAACTCCATCCTGGTGAAGTGCAACTTTCACACCCTTTAGTTAAAAATATTTAGTATATGTGCCTGAAGATTCTTTTCAATTACTTGAAGGAACATTTATACGAAGTTCACATCTCAATGTTTTGAAGGGTTTTCATCTTGAAATAAATAGAGTCAAATAAAGAGGGGCACATTTTCCAAGAAGCCAACCATGGCATTGACTTGGAGACTCTCCATTGCTTAATTAGTTACCCATTTGCATGTACGTCCAGCTCAAGCTATCAATTGTACATGCAATTATACATATTTCTAAATGGTGGATTACTATAGATGTTTATTGGTCCAAACTGCATGAACAAACTATGAGTGAGTGACTCTTTGACTGAATACACATGTAACGAAGTTCCAAAGAAAACTTCCCATCATTCGAAGATGGTGAAATATTGGCTTTCCTCCATTGGCCAATTGGAAATTCACCAATTAGTAAAAAGGGCACAAATCACAGATAGCAAATTTGATGGTATTGAGAGGTACAAGAAAGTGAGCAAGTTGAAGGGGCTAAATGCATTATTGGTGATGTCAGATAAGGAGCTTTGGCATCTTTATGAAAAGTAGACACCAAGATACCAAAACTTGTGAGTGTTCACAAAGAGGAGAAAAGGTTTATTTGCAGCGTCTTTCATGAGAAGGAAATGAATTGCTTGCCCGAATAAATATTCTTTATTTATCCTTTTCTTCACAAATGAAATTTAATAGTCAGAGGCAATGTGGATAATTGGTATTGAACATTTTGTAGCATGTAGCATATGACAGAGTAGGCTACTGTTAAAGTATTGAAAATTGGTACCAAAATATTAACTGCATGTAGATAATTGGATATGCCTTTATTAACAACTCACACCATCAGAGCAGGGTGCACATGCATTGTTTGGAGAAAGAGATAGTTAAGATGGTAAAGGAAGATGTCATGAAAAATAGAGAAGCCGATTGCGAAGGAGACCAAGCTGCTGCAAGCAAAAGAAATCCATGCCATTAAGGGAAGTTGGCTAAGAGTCAAAGAACATGCCACCAATTAAAATATAGAGACACCGGTTTTAAGAAGAGGCAAGTCAAAGAAGAAGCCACTTTTTAATGGAAATCCCCATGCAGGGAGATTCATGCATAATGTAGGGGACATATGTTTTTATTCATCTCTATGCATTAAAAAAGAGAAGTCGCTATGTAAAGGAGAGGCAGTGAGTTCTAGAAGGGATGGTCGGCGTGCAAGCAAAAGAACATGCTAAAACATGTGATAGGTAGCTATAAGAGGGAGTCACCATGAAGACAGTCAATGACCCAAAAAAGAGAGGAAGTTTCACATTCAACATAGGCTAGGAGGAAGATGAGAGGAATAAAGCCGCTGTTGACCAAGGAAATCCATAGAAAGGAACAAGAAGCCGCTTGGGGAGAAAAATAGCTAACAATTCAACAGCATAGTGAATGGAGACCATAGAGTCGAAGGAACAAAGGAATATGTAAAAAGGAAGCCACCCATTGTAAGAAAGAGAATTTGTTTAGCAGGTGACATGTGGAGATAATGAAAACACTGTATTAAATAAAAAGCCACCAAGATGCCAATGGTTATAAGGGATGACTAGCGAAGGAGAAACACTATGGTGTTGCAGGGTCGCCATGCAGTCTTTACACTAATTTGTCCCACATTGCTTAGAATGTGAGCTTCCAAGGTTTTTAAATACTAAAGCACACTACAGTTGAGATGTCTTGAAAGACATTGACTTTGAAGCCGCATGTATGCATGGGACCCCACAACAAGCGATGATGATAGTTGGACCATACAAATGGCAGAGTTTTGATTTAGCATGCAACCATGATGACATGGAATTCGACCACCTAGATGATGCCATGTGGATGATCTTGTGGTTGTCGCTATGTCACCAAGCAGAGTTGCTCATGCGATAATGATAGCGACATAGTGACTGCCTAGGTGGCAAGATGATGTGGGGATGATGTGGCAACAACAATAGAGTAGTATGCTGAAAAATGTGACCAAAATCCAGTGCTCACCATGTCGCCATTAAAAAAGAGAGGATTCCCCAGCAAGTGACATGGCAACTTGCTAGAAAATCCAAAAATTTGGTGGAAGTTGAGAATGAGAGGTGGGACTCGTAGCAGTCGAATGACCAATAATGTGATGACACGCAGTGCCATTGTTGAGGTTGAGGAGATATAAAGGAGTTCAAAATTTAAAAATATCCCTGTTTGCATGTTCATCCTAAAATAGAAAAATTTGGTTTCAAATAATGAATTCCTATAGTTTAAACTATGGACTTTTAAAAAAATTTCAAATTTGTTCTTGGAAATCATTTTGGCCCTGGAGTGGAAACCTAAACTTCAGAGAGGCATAACAGGCACTGTTTTTACTCAAAATATATGCTCCAATATATTGTTAGAACCAAGATGATCTAAATTTTCCATTTTTGAGGTTAGTTTTTGTACAGGTTCTCAGTAGTTTGTGCTATAAGCCAATTTTTGATTCCTGGGGCATTCTCAGCAGAATGGGAAAAATTCATCATTGATCATTAGAATTGGTCATAAGGAAAATATAAAGGCTTGTTGAAGTGTGAAAGTGAAGAAAATTGACTCTAAGAGGTTTTCTTGTCTTCTAGAAGCCAGTTAACAAATTTTTCACTTATACATTGAGTTCAATTTTGACATAAAAAATTAGTTATGTTCTTTCATCATCAAGTTTTTGAGATATTTTATGCCTCTGAGAGGTAAAATGGAAAAGGATTTGATTCACCTATTGAAGAGAGAGATCAGAGAGAGTCTTTTTATTGCTAGGAGAGGAAATTTCAAGTGGACACATGTCAGATGTATAGCAGATCCGAGAATTCCTTCATCCTATATCATTCTCATTCCTTCTCATTATACAGGTTCCAATTTTTGGGAAGAAAAAGTTTCATTGCTATGATGCCAATAGGGTTTCCAATTTTTCATTGTGAGACCATTGGTTCCAGCTTTTGACATGTTTCCTTGACTGTGACATCATTCTTTCAGCATAATTCTCTTGTATGAACAACAATAGTGTAGATTATAGAATAAGTTCAGATCTATTAGGTATTTTCATGTTTTGATTTCATGCATATGAATGTATTGTTTCAAGGAAAACAATACAAAGAATAGTAGATGGTTGAGTTTCATCTTAAATCTTGTCTCCTTTGTCAGTGAGCTATAATGTTTTATGATCTTTGAACAAAGAGCCTAGGTCATAGTTGCAGTCCCTTAAGGCTGTATGTTGTTTCATTGTTGCTTATAACTCAAGGGGTTATGTAAATGCTTCAGAGAAATCAATAGAGTTACAAATTCATTGATGAGGATATCAGGTAAGAATGAGGTTTAGATTGAGCATAGATGTCTATTGACAAGGTGAATGGATAGATTAGATATTTGAAGATACAAATATGTCTTAGGTACTCGTATGTATGTGTTTGATTCATGGAATTCCCCAATGATTAAGGCACTGATAAGTTATAGGATCAATTGTTCATGTTGCTGCATATTAGAGGTTCTTTTGAATTCAACATCATTTATCAAATGTTCTTCCCTTTCATGTTGAAGAGCTGAAAAGTCTAACCCTCACTCAGCTTATGAATTGCATTGTTTTGCATTTAGCTACTATAGATCTATGGCATTGCATAAGTATTAGGAGATATAAGGGTTCTATTTGCTTTGTTAGATTTAGGAATATGTTTTTGCATTGGTACCATATTAAATTAAATCTGAGGTCCACCTGCCTAGGTTTTGTAGAGCCTGAAGTGAAGAAGGGTTAAGCCTTATGGTTGGCCTAGTGTCTGAAATAATGTGTTAAAAATGGGAGTTAGCTGCCCCTAGATGTGTCATATTCAAATCGGGGTAATTGGAAACCTATAGTGTTTTCAAACATCAACAAAATGGCAACTCTGTTGGGGAATGTATTGAATTTGTGTGATGGAAAAACCTTGAGAATTTGAAGAAGATTCAATGAAATATTTTTCTATAGTAGTGGGGTTGTGAGATGTTTTCCATATCCTTGCTGAATTTTGTGTTCCCTAGTTAAGTTTTATCCATTTGTAGTAGTGACTTTGAGGTTGAATGTAAATTGTATTACTAAAAGGTGTTCATCTTTAGTCAATTCAGCTGGTTGTTGTTTTCAAAGTCTTGCTATGATTTTAGAGTCAAGAATGTTATGTTTCAGCTTTGTGTAGAAGTTTCAAATTCAAGATAAATATGAAGAGTGGTCTTCTATCTACTGTTGTTTCAAATTAGTTTGTGGTATCTTCAAGACTAATGCAATTTATGTCTCACTTAATGTGAGTGGCGATTCAAAATTAATCTTTGTACCAGTGAAATTTTATACATGAATTGTGATTAGTTGCTACAGGAGAAGAGCAGATTCGAAGAGGTTGAAACATTTAAAAGGTTGGTAAGATTTGTGATGTGTTGTTTCAAACAGTTCAGTAAAGAATTGATAAGAGTTTGGGTTTGCTATTTCAAGTAGTGGACAAAGAACTTTCAACCATCTAGAACTTGAGGTATTTTATTTTCATGTATTATCTTTTCATGAAAATTGATTGCTAAAAAGTAGTGTTCTCCATTAAGTGGGTTTTCAGCACTAAGAGGAGGAGAATATTTTGAAAAGTTTCATACACTTCATTGGATTGAGTTTCAGTTGTTTTTTTTTAAGTTTGTGAAGTGTATTTGAAGAGAGTTATTTGGTAGAAGGGTATAGATACACTGCAAATTACAAATCAGAATTTATTATGAGTGAATAAGTTTTGAACCTTTGAAGAATTTCAAGTTTCATTTCATCTAGTATGTAGCTTGTTAGTGAAATTCCTAGATCTATTTCTACCAAGCAGTATATGCCATTACATTTCAATGGAATTCATGGTCTCCTAAATGTCATTCCTAATGATGTTAGAAAGAAATTGCCTAAATTTAATGGGAACCATCTTGTTTCAGCTAGTCATCATATTGAGTTGTTTAGTGATTTGATGGGTGACTATGAGATTTCTCATGAGGATGTGCACATGAAGTTATTTGTTCAAACTTTGGAAGGTGATGCTAAAAATTGGTTTTCTTTTCTAATAGCACATTCTATTTCATCATGGGGTGAGTTGCATTCTACCTTCATGGAGCAATTTGGAGAAAGAGTAAGCATATCTAATTCTTATGATAAGTTCTTGAGGATTCGCATTGAGAATGATGAACTTGTTCCTCAATTTAATATCAAATTTGCAAGATTTTTGAATGAGATCCCTGAGAGTTATAGACCTGACGATCAAATGTGTTTAGCTATTTACTTTGATGCATTTGACAAGAAAATGAACTATCTACTAAGGGATAAAGAACCACATACATCATATTAGGCTTTTATGACCACCAGGGATATTGAGAATAATTTGAAGTATTGATTGATTAGAGGTCATTTTTGTATGAATGATTGTTGGTATAATGTGTTTGAAAGAAAGGATGAATGTGGTGTTGACACTTTAATTTCAAATCAGAATATCAACACCACTGTTGTAATGAATAATCATATTGAAATTTCAAATCAAAAAGTGTGTGTAGAGAAGAATGAGTTTATTTCAAACAGAGACACATATGTTTGTGATACTACAATAGTAAGATATATTTCAGACTTTGATAGGGTTCAACATTATGTTGATTTTATGAATCAAGCTTTAGTTACAGTAGTAAGCTCTTCTCATGATAATTATATGTATGACAATGTAACTAATACTTCAAAATTTGAGGTTGCTACACCTAGATCTCAATCTTGTGCAAGTAAGGAGGCTGAGAGTTATCCCTCTGGTCGTGGAACTAATATTGCTGATCTGACATGCCATGGAGAGATGACACAAGATGTAGAGTGTGAATCACATTTATCTCAGTCACAGTCAAAAGAACAGAGTGCGTATGTTTGTAATGTTTCAGTAGTAGATGGTAAGGTGGATTCACTTGATCAGTTAGATATGCAAGAACTGATTTCTCTTATTCATAGATTCCATCATGTTGAGAACATTATTAAATTTGGATTTGAAAGATAGTCATCTCAATGTGAGTATGAAGAAGATGAAAGTCATCTTTCAAGTGATGATAATAAAGTTTCTGATCCGATGTATTATGAAGAAGCCTCGTATGAAGAAGATGATCAGAGTGGTTACTCAAATCAAAGTGAGGAAAATGATACTACATGTTTGTCTTCATATGAGTCTAATGCAATTTGGGAAGAAGAAAGCAATGATGGTAGTGAACATTCATCTGAAGGTGAAGGTATTAATTATTTTTTTGATTGTAAAAAAGAAAGTGCGTCTCAATTTTTGCATTATACAAATTAGTTAGTCTATGAAGAATTTGAGAATGATTTTTCCTCGAGGTATGAAGATAAAGGAATGTTGAATCTAGTTGATGTTAATGTATTTAAATATGAAGATTTTAGTGAAGGGTTGTCGAGTATTCTTACATTAGACAGTAAATTATCAGCATGTAGTGAGGGGTTTAGGAATGAATCATGGTCTGTCTGAAATGGTTATCCTAACCAAGATAATGAAGAGGATGTTATTATGGACACTATAGGTTTGGTAGAAGAAATAGAAAGTAAGTCTTCATATGGTTATGACTTTTCTTCATATGCTGAAAGTTTCCATGAGGATGAAATGGGTAGTGAATTTAAAGTGTATACTAATTCTTTATATGATGAAGGTTGTGATGATGAACAACCCATCTTTTGTCCAAATGTTCAAAGAGGATCCTTGCATGGAATGATCAATCCATTGTTTGAAGAAGACATAGAAGTTTTAGATTTAGTTGGGTTAGATGCAAATGGTGATATACGGTCATACTGCTGTAACAAATCAAAATATTGTTCTTCCATTTGTGATATTGAATTTTCTAATGATGCGCATTTTGTGAGCTTTAAGATGAGATGTGTGATGGAGTTGTCTTCGAAGAAAAGCTGACACTTTATAGTAAGTTGTATGATGATTCATATGAGGTAAAAATTAATTAGCATTTCAATTGTTAAGATACATCGGGAGGTTATGGAGTGATTTCAAAATTTTCTGATAATGATATGTGTGAATATAAATTTGATTATTCATTTGAAACCCAATCGACAACATTTGAGGAGATGGAAAGTCCAGGTATGAGCAACACATGTAAATCATTTGATGAGGTTGAATATAAGGCTTTTATATTTCCATTTGATGATGTTCATGAATCAGTCTATAAAGATTAGTTTTAGTTTGATGTTGGTATTCATGAGCATGTTGATGTTCTCTTTCATAGTGAGCAAGAGGTTGAAGTTATGTCAAGTTGTTACATGCACTTTGAAAGTAATGGTGACGATTTTGTTTTGCCAATTGAAGAAATTTACAATGCTAATCTGATTGGTGAAACTGATATAAATGTTATTTCTAGCTTACCTCATGCAAGTTCAAATGAGAATTAGATTTATGACAGAGGTAAAGGTTTTTGTTGAAGTTCGGTGGCCCAAGGCCATCGTTTGTACATAATAGGAGTAGTTGTTTCCCTATTTTCAATAAAGCTATTCCAAGGAAGTTTTTTTCTGTCAGGTGCGTGGTTTGCTTCCTCCAAATATTTGAATCCTTTCCATGCTTGCAAGGGACATGCATCCCCAGACAGAGCCAATATTGGTGCTCAAAATTGTAGCCCTAATTTTGAGCACCATTGAAGAAATTAACTCCTATAAATGCTTTTAATGCATGTGTACCTGACTGTCCATTTGAGGCCCAAGAAGTGTTTAATGCTTCTAGCACCTTGCATTCAGTATGCCTCTGTGTTCCATGAAGGTAAATTATTGTTCCAAGTCATTTCGTGAAGTCCCATTTTGAGAAATTGTCAAATTTGCATTTTAACCTAAGTGTCAAACAACGATAGGAGCCTATGTTTGCAATTGAATATCTCACACCCAATAATGTTTCATGACTTGCCACTTTGGGAGTTTTTAGTGTCCATACCAAAGAGCCTATGTTTTAGATTTCAAGTCATTTTAAATCTAGTTGACTAGGTTTTGAATCCCTCAAAGTTGGTCATTTATTGATGTCATGCTGATATGAATTTTTATGAATTCTAGGACTTATTTGACTTGTTATAACTTTTGACCATTTGACCTAAATGAGAAAATTTATTTTGCTTTTTATTTTAGAGATCAGATACTTACTATGTTTCAAGTTTGAGCTTATGACGAATTTGTTTGATTAGTTTTCAAAATTCCAAATATAACTTGACTTTTTACTAGTGTCAAAAAGTACATATTTGTTAGTACCCCTATTCGTGATGCTATAACTTGAGATCCATGATAGGAGAGATTGAATGGATTGTACCACTATGTTGTACTCTAAAAATACTTTAAGTTTTCCAATTTTCAAGTCTTGATGAATCCGTTTGCACACCTTCCCTGGTCAATTCCATTTGCAAAAATTGCTTTTCTACCATTGTTTCAATCTGCAAAATTCGAGTAGCCTACTTTGACCACTCACCAAATGCGTCTTGTTCTTCATCATGAGCCCAAATTGTAGATTTATACTCTCCTCATGATAGTGAACTGATGCCCCAATTTTTGTCTTCTCTAGTGTTAGTTTGCCTAGTTTTTGAAGCCAAATCTGAACATAGTTTAGTGTTTTCTGACATGTTTTCATGCAGGTAATTCTGAGATGGCAACTTCAATGGTTAATATCTTGTGACTGAGATTTCATCATGAGATGAGATTTGACAGGGTGTAAGTATGTGGAACAAAGAGTTAGTGTACTAGTTTTCAGAGCTCGATCAGGTGTTCTAGTTAGTTTTTAAGGCCAGTCAAAGGACCTCTTGGCACAAAACTGACAGTTTGCAAGAAAGGAAGAATATCAGTTTTAAAAGGTGTGACGGTAATTGAATTCTGATCAAGCCAACACCAGATGATTTATGGATCAATTTTAAAAGTTTAGTTGTTCGAGGGAATTTTTTTTTTAGCCAGACCCACTTTGAGATCTGATTGACTTCAGCAAGCTGATAAGGTATTCAGGATTGGAGTTATAAAGTTATTACAATAATTATACCTTCAAATGTTTGATATTTAAGCATTGTTCTCCAATATCAAGTCAATGTGTAAATGAGATTTTGATGAAAAACGTTCATGAGCCTCAAGAACTCCATCCTGGTGAAGTGCAACTTTCACACCCTCCAGTTAAAAGTATTTAGTATGTGTGCCTGAAGATTCTTTTCAATTACTTGAAGGAACATTTATACGAAGTTCACATCTCAATGTTTTGAAGGGTTTTCATCTTGAAATAAATAGAGTCAAATAAAGAGGGGCATATTTGCTAAGAAGCCAGCAATGGCATTGACTTGGAGACCCTCCATTTCTTAATTAGTTACCCATTTGCATGTACGCCTAGCTCAAGCTATCAATTGTACATGTAATTATACATATTTCTAATTGGTGGATTACTAAAGATGTTTCTTGGTCCAAACTACATGAAGAAACTGTGAGTGAATGACTCTTTGATTGAATACACATGTAAAGAAGTTCCAAAGAA
This sequence comes from Cupressus sempervirens, assembly GCA_028749045.1. NCBI lineage: Eukaryota > Viridiplantae > Streptophyta > Pinopsida > Cupressales > Cupressaceae > Cupressus > Cupressus sempervirens. Next base: position 279,403,233 of record CM053791.1, read on the forward strand.
AACTTCCCATCATTCAAAGATGGTGAATTACTGGCTTTTGTCCATTGGCCAATTGGAAATTCACTAGTCAGTAAAAAGGGCACAAATTGTGAATAGAAAATTTGATGGTATCAAGAGTTACAAGAAAGTGAGGAAGTTGAAGGGGCTAAATGCGTCATGGGTGATGTTAGATAAGGAACTTTGGAATCTTTGTGAAAAGCAGACACCAAGATACCAAAACTTGTGAGTGTTCACAAAGAGGAGAAAAAGGTTTATTTGCAGCATCTTTCATGAGAAGGAAATGAATTGCTCTCCCAAATAAACATTCTTTATTTCTCCTTTTCTTAACCAATGAAATTTAACGGTAAGAGGCAATGTGGATAATTGGTATTGAACATTTTGTAGCATGTAGCATATGACAGAGCAGGCTACTGTTAAAGTATTGAAAATTGTTAACTGCATGCAAATAATTAGATCTACCTTTATTAATAGCTCACACCATCAGAGCAGGGTGCACATGCATTGTTTGGAGAAAGAGACAGTTAAGATGGTAAAGGAAGATGCCATGAAAAATAGAGAAGCCGATTGCCAAGGAGACCAAGCTACTACAAGAAAAAGAAATCCATGGCATTAATGGGAGCCGACTAAGATCCAAAGAACATGTTGCCAATTAAAATATAAAGGCACCAGTTTTAAGAAGAGGTAAGTCAAAGAAGAAGCCACTTTTTTACAATGGCAATCCCCACATAGGGAGATTCACACATAACACAAGGGATAGATGTTTTTATTCGTCTCTATGCATTAAAAAAAAGAAACTACTGTGTAAAGGAGAGGCAACAAGTTCTAGAAGGGATGGTCGACGTGCAAATAAAAGAACATGCTAAAACACATGATAGGCAGCTATAAGAGGGAGTCACCATGAAGATAGTCAACGATCCAAAAAAGAGAGGAAGTTTCACATTCAACGTAGGCTAGGAGGACAATAAGAGGAATAAAGAAGTTGTTGACCAAGGAAATCTGTAGAAGGAACAAGAAGCCACTTGGGGAGCAAAATAGCTAACAAATCAATGGCATAGCAAATGGAGACCACAGAGCCAATGGAATAGAGGAACACATAAAAAGGAAGTTGCCCATTGTAAGAAAGAAAATTTATTTAGTAGGTGACGTGTGGAGAGAATGAAACCACTATATTAAATTAAAAGCTGCCAAGATGCCAATGGTTATAAGGGAAGACCAACAAAGGAGAAACTCCATGTCGTTGCAAGGTCACCATGCAGTCTTTACACTGATTTGTCCCACATTGCTTAGAATGTGAGCTTCCAAGGTTTTAAAATACTAGAGTACACCATAGTTAAGATGTCTTGAAAGACATCGGCCTTTGAAGCCACATGCATGCATGGGACCCCACCACAAGCGATGATGACAGTTAGATCGTACAAATGGTAGAGTTTTGATTTAGCATGCAGCTGTGATGACATGGAATCTGAGTGCCTAGATGATGCCACGTGGATGATCTTGTGGCTGTCGCTATGTCACCAAGTGGAGTTGCTCATGCGATAATGATAGCGACATAGCAACTGCCTAGGTGGTGAGATGATGTGGTGATGATATGGCGACAATAGCAGAGCAGTATGCTAAAAAATGTGACCAAAATCTGGTGGTCACGATGTCACCACCAGAAAAAAGAGGATTTCCTGGGAAGCGACATGGTGACTTGCCAGAAAATCTAGGAATCTTGTAGGAGTTGAGAATGAGGTGGGACCCACAGTAGTCAAAGGACCAATAATGTGATGACACATGGTGCCATTGGAGAGGTTGAGGGGATATAAAGGAGTTTAAAATTTAAAAATATCCCTATTTGCACGTCCATCCTAAAATTGAAAAATTTGATTTCAAATAATGAATTCCTATGGTTTAAACTATTGACTTTTTAAAAAATCTCAAATTTATTCTACTAAATTGTTTTGGCCATTGAGTGGAAGCTTGAACTTCAGAGAGGCATAATAGGCACTATTTTTTCTCAAAACATATGCTTCAATATACCATCAGAACCAGGATGATTTTAATTTTCCATTTCTAAGGTCAATTTTTGCACAGATTCTCACCAGTTTGTGCTATAAGCTAATTTGTGATTCCTGGGGCATTCTCAACAAAATGGGGAAAACTTGTCATTGATCATCAAAATTGGTCATGAGGTAGATATAAAGGCCTGTTGAAGTGTGAAAGTGAAGAAAATTGACTTTAAGAGGTTTTCTTGTCTTCTAGAAGCCAGTTAACATATTTTTCACTTTTATATTGAGTTCGATTTTGACAATAAAAAATTAGTTATGTTCTTTCATCATCAAGTTTTTGAGATATCTTATGCCTCTGAGAGGTAAAATGGAAAAGGATTTGATTCACCTATTGAAGAGAGAGATTAAAGATAGTCTTTTCATTGCTAGGAGAGGGAATTTTGAGTGGAAAAATGTTAGATGCAGAGCAGATCTAGGAATTCCTTCATCCTATATCATTCTCATTCTTTCTCATTGTAGAGGTTCCAATTTTTGGGAAGAAAAAGTTTCATTTCTATGATGCCATTAGGGGTTCTAGTTTTTCATTGCGAGACCATTGGTTCTAGCTTTTGACATATTTCCTTGACTGTGACACCATTCTTTCAGCATAATTCTCTTTTATGAACAACAGTAGTGCAGATTATAGAATAAGTCCAGATCTATTAGGTGTTTTCATGTTTTGATTTCAAGCATATGAATGTATTATTTCAAGGAAATCAATACGAAGAACAACAGATGTTTGAGTTTCTTCTTAATTCTTGTCTCCTTTCTCAGTGAGCTGTAATGTTTTATGATCTTTGAACAAAGAGCCTAGGTCATAGTTGCAGTTCCTTAAGGTTGTATGTTGTTTGATTGTTGCTTATAACTGAAGGGGTTATGTAAATGCTCCAGAGAAATCAACATGGTTTCACGTTTACTAATGAGGATATCAGGTAAGAATGAGGTTTAGATTGAGCATAGATGTCTATTTACAAGGTGAATGGATAGATCAGATATTTGAAGATACAAATATGTCTCAGGTACCCATACGTATGTGTTTGGTTCATGGACTTGCCCAATGGTTAAGGCACTGATTAGTTATAGGATCACTTGTTCATGTTGTTGCATATTAGAGGTTTTTTTGAATTCAACATCATTTATCAAGCATTCTTCCTTTTCATGTTGAAGAGCTAAAAAGTTTAACCCTCACTCAGCTTATGAATTGCATTGTTTTGCATTTAGCTACTATAAATCTGTGTCATTGCATAAGTATTAGGATATATAAGGGTTCTATCTACTTTGTTAGATTCAGGAATATGTTTTTGTATTGGTACCATATTAAATTGAATATGAGGTTGACCCACCTAGGTTTTGTGGAGCCTGAAGTGAAGAAGGGTTAAGCCTTATAGTTGGTCGAGTGTCTAAAATGATGTGTTAAAAATGGAAGTTAGCTACCCCTAGATGTGTCATATTCTCATCAAGGTAATTGAAAACCTCTAGCATTTTCAAACACCAATAGTACCTATAAAACACTGAACGCAACAACTTCCACATACATATATATATATTCATTTCATCATCAATGTTACAAAAGGTATAATGTTCACACTATTACTCTTTGCAAATCCTATGGCTATAAGAAGGAATCTACCCAAACATAGCATGGATGAGGAAACATCTATCAACATGTAATATTCCTTCATTAAACCATAGAAGTCCACAACATATCTAAAATATCTACACTTCAATCTTCATGTCTTAACATATAGATAATATATTCATAAAAACATAAGTTCTTTTTCTTAAACCATAGAGTCATAAAATGTTTCTGCAAGGTAATTGTCTAAAAACAAGATAAAACGTTCTTAAAATAATGGCATTTTAGAGGCTCATCAGAATGTATGAAGCTAGTGAGAGTGAGCCCTCTAATAATGATCTTGAGGATCTTGAATCATTAATGAATAGGAGACTTCCAAGAGGTATAGGAAAGTTCAAAGGTAAACTCCTTGCAATCTATTTTTCATGCAACAAAATTGGTTATATTGCTACAAGGTGTCCTGACAGGGCTGAAAAGGATGAAAGAAAATACATCAAGTTAAAAGGAAGAAGAGATGGAAAATAAAACAAAGGATACAAGGATTACAAAGGAAAAGGTAAGAAGTCTTGTTACATTGTTGAAGAAGAAAGTTATAGTGATTTTGATAGTTATGATGACGTAGTTTATGCTACTATGAAGGATGATTCTAATGAAGACAAAAAAATAGCACTTAATTTATATGGAAGTAAAGGTGATAGATTGATAATTGATAGTGGTTTCTCACATCAAATGATTGGAGATAAAAGTAAGTTTGAAAACCTAGAACATTATAATGGATGTAATGTTAAGTTTGGTTATGATGCACCATGTTTCGTGAAAGGTAAAGGACCAATAAAATTAACTGATAAAATGAGATGTGAAAATTCTTATTGGGTTGAAGGACTTAATTGGAATTTTTTGAGTGTTGCACAATTGAAAAATTTAGGCTACAAAGTTGAATTTTAGAATAAGAAGGCCAAGATCTACAATGGTTAAGGAGAATTGATTAGAAGTGGAGACTGAACTAGAGATAACTTGTTCTATTTGGACCCATCTAATGACACTTGTTTGTTTGCACAATGTGAAGATATATGGTTATGTCATAAGAGGCTATGTTATGTTAACTTTGACAATTTGATAAGCATTAGTAAGATTAATAAAGTAAGAGGGCTACTAAAATTGAAGAAACCTGATAATGTGATGTGTAAACAATGTTAGTTGGAAAAAAAATGGAAAAGTCTATTTTCAAGAGAAAAACCTATAATTTTGATGTTATTTTAGAATTGTTTCATATTGAACTTTGTGGACCTATTGGTGTACAAATCTACTGTGGAGAAAAATACTTTTTTTTAATTTATGACTATGATGTTTCTTAAAGAAAAATCTGATGCATTTCAAATGTTAAGTGATATTTGGCTAGAGTTTAGAAAGGAACATTTAAATGATTGAAGTATCTAAGATATGACAAAGGAGGTGAATTCATATATGGGGAATTCAACAAATTTTGCAATGGTAGAGGAAGTAAAAGATAAATATCTGCACCTAGGAGCCCTCCATAGAATGGTATAGCTGAAAGAAAGAATAGATCAATCACGTACTATGCTAGGACATTGATGATGGAGATGAATGTTGCACCTAAAAAATAGAGAGAAGCTATAGGTACAATTGTTTATACCTTGAATAGAGTAAAAGCCAAGAAAGGTACAAACCTTACATCTTTTGAGTTATGGTATGGACATGCACCTAATGTGAAATATTTCAAAGTTTTTGGAAGAAAATTTTATATATTGAAAGACAATAGAAATGGAAAACTTGATGCTAAAAGTGATGAAGGCATATTCTTAGATTATTCCATGTTATGGATATGATAGAAATCTAAAAAGTTATTCTAGTGCCTTATTATAAACTCTAAATGTTATGGATATGATAGAAAGCTAAAGAGTTAAGGACATAAAGTGATATGTTATAGTCATATTAGGTTGATATGCTGAGACCTTATTTAATCAAGGCTTAGGATGCAATGGTTGTACTTGATGATTGATTTGGACTTATGTTCACATGATTATGCAAGCATTGTGATTACCTGCAATAATTGATTTTAAGGACATACACCTTATGGTGTGTTACCTCATAATGATAATGTAACACTATTAACAATTTAACTATATTTAATCAAACTAAAAAGATACTAATGAATTATATTATTCCTCTACGTGTGACATTCACATTTGATGATTTTCACTCATGATATGTACTAGGACCTAATTTACATGTTTGATGATTTAAAAATTATAGATTTCGTATTTCATGACTATGATAGAAAATGAATTATTCTGCTATTTAGAATGTTAATTTGACCATGTTAAGAAGAAACTACTGTGATATGTAGATTTTGATAGTTTAACGTTTTAAATATTTCATATGAAAATGATTAGAAAGGAATGTTAATTGTGATAAGTGAATATGGTAGTCAACGCAAGTTATGTAATATTAATTTATCATGAACATATATACATGTATTCCTATATGATTTTCATTGGACTACTAATGCTCAAGTTTAGTGTGCAAGAAATTGAACCATGCAATTTAATCAGGGAAACAAGTTTTAAACTTACGTAAAGCCAAGGAAAATATTTTGAAGATTCAAAGCCTTGTTGTTATGTGTTTATTTCATACATGTGAGTTGCATGCGTGTAATAAATTTAAATTCATGAATAATTAGGGACATGTCACTTTGATGTGAATGTTGAAATCTGATTGAAAAAGAGGGAGATTTTGAAAAAGATTATGTTTTTCAATCTTTGTTTTGTCATTGATGTCAAACCTACCATTTTCTAGTAAGAAAATTGCTTATAAGATTCAAGTACTATCACTTGGTTGATTAAACGACCTAGAGGAAAGGTTGAGTTATGATTATGTAATGAAGTACAAGGATCAGTTAAGACAGTGATGACATGATGATCTACTTAAGGTTAAAAATGGTTGGCTACACTTAGAAAGATTAGAACAATAAGTTAAACAAAGTTTTTCTACCAAGCTTGACCGAATGGATAGTAGGTGTCAAGAAAAGTTAGTGAAAGCTAAGCAAAAAGTCAATTAGAGCCAGGTGAAAGAAAATTCTAGTGGACACCAAGCAAGATAGTTGATTTGAGTAAATTTTAGTTGATGCCGAGCACCGATAAAATTTAGTTGATACTGAGTGATTTTATAGTTCATGTCGAGCCCCAGTAAACTTTAGTTGATGCTGAGTGATTTTATAGTTGATGCCAAGCAACACAGTATGTGCCAAGTGTATATGAGCAATGTTAGTATGCTAATAGAAACCAAATTTAAATAAAGCTTCTACAAACTAAAAAAAATTCATAAACTTCAAGATAGACTAAGATGAACTCTCAATTGAGAATATGAGCCATTAATGGGCTCTCTTAATGAGAAGCTCTCTTGTTGAGTAGCTTTGTCTAAATAGATAGGATGTGTGCTCAAGCTTTATGCTTCAAAAAGGGCTTCAAATGGAGTTGGAATTTGGGTGTGAGTGTATGGTTTTGATGTAAAATCGCTTCTTAAAATGGCATTATGACTTTACTTCATGGATTGTGTTATTTTGCAAAGGGGAAGGATCCAATTTATAGGCAAGAGGCTTGAGGGATTGAGGGCTAAGATGCAAGGATGGGAAAAAGCTCATGGGGGGCTCATATTGCATGAGAGGAGAGCACATGGATTGTGCTTCCTTACAACCAATCAAGGAGTGACACATGTCACAGGGTGAGAGGATGGAGGAAAGGAGAAGGATGAGTCAACAAAGGAGGCTCAAGGGATAAAATCTTCATAAAGACCCTCATAATGGCTTGTAAGAGCAATAAAAGGGCTTGGAAGAGTCATTTATGGCCTAGTGGGCTTCATAAAGTTTTATGGTTGGGATATTTTGAAGGAGATGAGAGGAATTTCGACTTGGGCTTGATTAGGAAGGTTTTAAGCTTGCTTAGGCTTGTGCAAATGATTAGAGGATGGATTAGGATGGTTTAAGATTAGCTTAGGGATAGGCAAGTGGATGGCATTTAATGAGGGTGGGTGAAGGAGGAGATATTTTTTAACTTTGGCTTGGGTTAGTAAGTCTTAACCCATGTTTAGAGAATGTGACAAGGTTAGGAGGGGATTAGGATTAGGTTTAAAGACATCTTCTAGAAGAGTCTAGACTTTGGATGAGGATAAAGACTTTCTAGAATAGTCTAGAATTTCTTAGGATGAGGATGAAGACTTTCTAGAAGAGTCTAGAACTTCTTAGGATGAGGATAAATTAGATTTTTAGGAAATAAATAAAGTTTTATTTATTTCAAGGGTTTGGGTTGAGGAGATATTTATTAAAACTTTTTTAATAAACATGAGGATTAATATTTAATCTTAATTAAATATTTTGAGTTGGGATTAGGGGTAGGAAATGATGAGATTAGCCTTTAATCAAAATTAAAGAAGGATTAGAAGATTTTTGGAAGAGGTTAGTGGTCTTAAGGAAATTGGCCAAGTTTTGGGCAAAAAAAATATTTTTTATTTATTTTGAGTTTTTTGGTCAATTTATTAATTAAATAATTAATATATAAGGAAATAATGTTTAAATAATTTAAAAATTTTTGGGAGGGATTCCTTAATTAAATATTTTTAATTAAGATAAAGGGATTTAATGGCATAAAAATAAATAAATTAATTAAATAATTAATTAATTAATAAATGATGATGTCATCAGAAATTTTTCAGAAAATAAAAATACTTTTTTTTCTAAAGGTTTTTAGGTGTCTACATTTTGCCCCTCTTTGATGTGATGCCGCAAGTGGCATGACATCAAAGATAAGAAAATAAGATGCCCAAGGCTAGAGCAGAAGAGGAGAGAATGGACTGCGAGATGCCCCCTCAAGAAGGTGGCGGGGAGAGAAAGCGAGGCTTGACAACTTTTTGAAATGTACAAGAATCTTGGCAGGTGGGAGGACGAAGAGTGGCTTAAGAGAAGAGGTTTAGTTAGCTCAAACTCTCACTATGGGAGAATGATAAAGGAGAATCAGAGGCATAAGAGGAAGCAAGCTTAAGATCTCAGGAATTGCAGAGGATGAAGGAGCAGAGCACTATAAAAAAGAATCCAGGATGGGGAGATGGATGAGGGGATTAAAAAGCTGATGCAACAGGATTTCAAAGAGTCAGATTGGCGGAAGATGAGTTTCAGAGATCCCTAGGACTAGGATTGTGGATCTCAAAAGATGAGGCTTGGTGGATCCCTAAGACTAGGATTGTGGATCCCTAAAGCTAAAGGTGAGGAGTGATTCAAAGAGATACTGATGCATAAGCTGGGGTAGGAGAGACAGATTTTGGATATGGATGGGGGATAATGGAGATGAAGGAAAACCATTGAAGCTTTTTGAGCGGGGTGATACTTCAAAGAGAAGTACCACCATGTAGTTGAGCACTATATTTGCTATATGACTGTTGGTTAATTTCCAAGGTTACCAAGAACATCAAGGCCTTTTCACCAACTGTCCAGAGGACTGACGGACTGACTCAAAACAAACACGCAAGGATTGCCCCAGCATCACACATGAATCTTGAAAGAATCAGAGTGGAACCAACACTGGGTAACCTACAAGTAGAAAAGAAAAACAAACAAAAGACTTGATCAAGACCTTACGCCCAGATTGCCCCATTCACAGTATACCATGATATGGAAGATCGTGGCAACTTTGAGGAGGGAACAAAAAGATTGTTTGGAAAAGATACTTCAAGACCCAAAAGGGAAGATTCCAAATCAAAAGAAAGTGAAAATCCAAAAGAGAAACATTTGCCAACGAGATGAGTAGGATGAGGTACTAACAGACCAAGATCAGACATGAGGAAAGCTATATCCTACAAGGATCTATCGAAGAGCTCCTAAGCTAGTGGATCTAGATGAGTGATGTGTCTGGCAAGCTGAACTAAGAAGGATAACACTTTGGTGACAAGAGATCTAGCTAAAGGATGCATTGGAATAGCTAACCAAGACGTGCGATGTGTGAAAGATGCTGATTAAGGAGGAACTGACACAAAAGTTGGATAGATACAATGGTACTAAGCTAAAGAGGATGTACAAGCTGACAGAGCAAGATATTTACAAGCTGAAGCTAACTGAGATAGTTACAAGCAGGCAAAAGCTTAGGATGATAGGATAGCAGGATGGTTCAATGTTGTGCAACATGCAAAAGCTAAGGGTGGGGTGATAGCGAAAGATATGGATTTGGTAGGATGCATCCAATGATGATGAGAGATCTTGTGACCAAGGATAGCTAGAGGAGCAGGATGAGATGGTTGGATAGGATGGTAGATAGCTAGGATTATGATGGATATAAAGAGATGACATTGGGTTTGCATGAGGATAGCCTAGAGCTAGATACCAATGACAAGGGAGGATGGACAAGACAAGATCTCCAAGGAATATAGTGCCCCCAATCAGAAGATAACATGTGAAAGGAGGTCTTATGATGGATGTGATAAGATTGAAGCTAGGATGGAAAAAGCTGAAGGGGCTAGGGAGATGGATGATAACTGGGATGGTTGGCTGAAGCCACAGGAGATAAGTGGATGGTGTGAGATGGAAGATGGAGGGTGGAGGATAGGTGGATAGATTGGAAGATGGAGTTGGATGTCAAGAGATGACCAAAAGTATGAGGGTGATAGGCTAAGCTAGGGATGGTGAGATTACACATGACACTTGTTTGCCAAGTTTTCATCATGGTACTTGTCCAAGGCGCTTGAATTGCCAAGTTTTCACCAGTGGACGCACTTTATTTTTCTTTATTATTATTTTTGACTTTTTGACTTTGGACTTAGCTAGAATGATTTTGGCTTTCTTAAGCTATTTTGGCTTTTTTTGGATTTTTCACTGGCTGTTGGAATGTTCAATTTTGTTGCTAGCTGTTGGTACACCGGATGTGTGATTTATGCAATAGATTAGATTAGATGAGATTGATGGTAGGAGATGGAGGGATGAAAAGGTTGGAAAGGAGCATGAGATGGGGATGCTTGCAAGAGCAACATTGGCACATGTTGGGACGGGTATGAAAAGAGCATATGGGGGATAGATGGTAGATGTGGGCATGATGGAGGATTTGTGGAAGCGTGCTTGGGGATATAGGCACCCAAGATGGAGTTAGGAGATGGGGGACATGAGTCATTGGATGGGGGATTAACAATGGTGGATTCCATTATGCATTGGGTTTCAATTTTTTTCTTTGGGATCCACATGGTTTTGGTTTTTCTTTTCATAGGTGTTTGCATTATTTTGCATTCTTTGATTGGATTTTTCCTTTTTGGTGTATGTCTTTTAGAATAGACATATGATTGCCTAAGATGTGGATTTTTAGCTTTATGCATTTACATTGTTGTGGTAAGCTTTGGGAAGATGGTTAGGAGAAGCTTTGTGAGATGGAGAGGATATGGGATAGTGTGTAGGGGGATGATGATGGATGATGTGCCTCGATATGTACCTTTGCTGATCTTGCATAGGAATGGAGGGAATAGGATTTGAATGATGGCTGATAGGAGGATGGAGGATGGTGGATTTTGGGACATAGGGACCCAAAATGGATTTAGCGGATGAAAGGGGGATATGGTAGGTTGTTTTAGTTTGCAAAGATGGTGGAGGGGGGATGACATAATATTTCTTGAAGGAGTGATGGGAGGTTGGCATGGGGGGTTTGGAGATAGGCTTGGTTTGGGGGTGTGGTGTACCAACACCTTTAGATGGTGAGCCTTTGGATACATATCCAAGACCATGAAATCCTAGATTTTTTTGTGCAATAATAGGCTTTTTGATTCCTTGCTCTTGTGGTCCTAAACCTTGACCTTGATAATGCCATCGATTGAGCATTTGAACTAGCTGAGGATACTTTTTTGCTTGCAAAAAATGGTGGAAGTTCTTTATCAGATGTACTGCAGTAGGGAGATACTATTCTTAATTCTTCTACTGAGAGGAGGCCACTATGGATGAATGTAAGTGAACCAAGAGGGTATATTATAGATGGTGAAATAGATTGGATAGGCAGTAAGATGGAAGCATGGAGTGGAGGAGATGGTAGGATAGGATCTTGATTTAGCTAATGGTATGAACAAATATCCTACAGTAGAGGAGGTATGGCTTGAGGTTTTGGAGATGGAGGGGATAGTGACTTCACTATGGATGGAAGACATGGTACGATGATATCTTCGTTTATGATTTGGGGGATGTCAACATGCTTTTGGGTAGGATCTTGATAGGATTAGGATGGTGCAATAGGAGGTGAAGGGATGGACTCTTCAAAGGCAGTGGATGGATAGATGGGTGATTCAGTAGTGGAGATGGGTGAGTAGAAGATGGATGCATAAGGGTCATTATGGGAGATTTGGGAAATGCTTGGAGGTGATGTGGATAGGATTTGGAGGGTTTTGATAGATGGTGGGATTTTGATGCTTGCGGGAAGTGGAAGGATTTTAAGCAATTTGATGGATGGTATGGGGATGATAGCTATGGGAGATGGAGGTGATATTATAGATGGGGAAGCTTCATTACTAACTACTTCACATGGTTGGATTAGATGACATGGCTTATCGACTGCTGGAGGTGACTTTTCTTGTATTTCCTCTAGGAAATTCATTGGAGACTCGTGTGTTGGAGGTGGAGGTGGATTGATAGGAATAGCTAGTGTGATGGGGGTGGAAGATTGGAAGCTTGGTTGATTGGGTGATGGAGGAGAAGCTGGGGTATCAGATGGCATGACTAGATAGTTTGGAAGAATGCATGGATTTTGTGGGATGCTTGGGGGAATGTTTCTAAGGCTTTCAATATACCAGTCATAGTCAACAAGATTTTCATCATCATTGGAATAGGAGGTGGTGGGAGCAAGGACAATACAATCGAACACATCATGATAGGTTTGGGATTTCATGTTTTGATGATGAGCCAGATGGGGATGGGGTCTTGCATATGGATGAACATGGAAGTTCATGGTTGGATTTGGATTAAGCACAGATTTTGGATTTGCTGATGAAGGATTTTCTAGGGAGAGTCAAAGCTGTATGATAGACCTAAGGAGGATTGGCTAGAGATTTTTGGCTTTCCTGTGGATGGAAGACTTCAAGGGCATGCTGTCAAAAAGTGAGTTTTGCTTTCCTATGTGCTGGATTGGTGGAGATTGTGTCAACTTAAGGATAGACTAATGATCCTATGGGCATGACACGAGATTGACCACTTGTGGATACCAACATTTAGCTCAAGGTGATGAGGGATAACAAGTGACAAAGCTAGATTACCCTAGACAAAGCTCTGTCAAAGGGATAACCTTGGTGAGGCTGGTGGATTGGTCGAATTGATTGGATAGAAAATTCTAGCAGAATGACAACAACTCTCTAAAGGCTTGGGTGTGATTTTGGATTGGGTTGCTAGCTGGCTGGGGGGGATGATTTGGAGAGACTTTGGATTTGGGATTGTTCTAAAGCAAGGAACTAGATAGATTCGGTTGCAGCGGGGGAGCTTGGATGATTTTTTGATGAGGCAGTGACTACGCTAAGTATGCCTTCAGCTGGGAGATTTTTTCTTTTTTGGGATTTTGACCAAAGTTGGCAAACATTCATTCAAAAGCTATGAACAAACAAGTAGACAAAATTTTGGAGCAAGTACGCCAAGCACACAACATCCTAGGAAGCTTTCTACAAGGATGAAATTTGTTATAGCTAGGGAGTCCTCGATATACACATGGTATGTGAGGCCCAAATTCATAGATGAAAACAAAAAAATGTCACACAGCCGAGAAGAGCGGTAACCCACTTCTCCTCTTTCACTTCTCAAGGGTATAAAGTTCCTTGAGGCTTAGCTCGAGTGACAAAATCTTGATCCCAAGAGAGGTGTCTTTCGATTCACCTCCTGATTCTTATACTCCGTTGAAATGCTGGAGTTGAGGTCATCTCAAAGGGTGATGAAATCCCCAAGAAGGCCTCCTAAAAAGAAACAAGGTTTTGGATCCTAGTCTTGCGCACCCAAGATAGCCTCAAAAGACGACAAGGGGAGAGAAGATTTGGATGACCTTGGGCTAAAAGAAAAAGTTCTTTTTCCAACTAATGCTTAAGTTTGCTGATCTAGACTTTGAAAACACACATGTTTAGGATGCAATGTTTATTCCAACTTTGAAGCGTTTGACAAAAGTAAAATCGATCAAAGAATGAATACAAGAAGAAGAGTTAGGGTCAACAAAAACGTAAACCCGCACGCCCAGAGGCCCTCCACGTCAGGTATCGATTAATTTCTTTTAAAGCATTCAAGAGTTGGTGTGATTTTGTTTTAAGTCCAAAACAAAGATGTGTGAAATTCAATTTCAAGCGTGCGCCTGGAGGCCCTCCACGTCAAGATTTGTTCAAATTTTAATGTCCAAATGAAGTGTTAGTGAGCCTAATGTGCATTCAAAAAATTTTCTAAGTTAGAAAAACTAATAAAAACACAAGTGAGTGGAGTTTGATCTTTGTGGAGCACTTAACACCCTCTTAGGTAGACCCATCCCCATAGATGGTGTTGAGATTGCAACCAATGGTTAAATTGATGGGTGATTAAAGAGGGTGAGTCCAACGACAAACTCACTCAAAGCATTTTTATTTGTTTTTATAACTCAAAAGATTACAAAAATGTAGATTCTTTTTATGCTCCAAAAGATGATTATTTGATCTATGGCATTCAAAATTGAATTTGTTGTTTTAATCACGCATTCATAAAAAAAAAAAAAAACTTGAATTTAATCCATGGCACTCAAGAGTGATTTTAGCAACATGCATTCAAAGACAAGTGATTAAACATTCAAGTTTTTTCCTTTGAGCATTCAAGATTGAGATTTTGTGTGTTATTTTAAGAACTTTGAATTTCTTTGTTTTAACCTTAGATCATTCAAGATTGTTTTGGACTCAAAAGTGAAAATGACTCTTTGGACTTTGGTTTTCATTCAAGATTTTGTGTTCTAGTTTGCATATTTTAAGCCCAAAAATGATATTCCTAGATTGTTTTGATGCATGAAAAACCCAAGAAACATTCAAGATTTTGCAACAAGACATTTGTTTGGAACAAATAACAAAGCTTTTAGGACAATTTTTGGCAACCGTTTAGGACTCTTAGTTTTCATGAAATTCTTAAAAGAACTTTAAAATATTTGCAAATGAGGTTCATTTTATCCTTGATTGATGCTTTGAGTTTGATTTAGATTTTAGTGTGCACTTAGTGTTGATTTTGAACCTTTTGAAATGGAAACTTGAAGTTCTTTTTAAATTTCCAAAAATGAAGTGTTCCTAACTTTGCATGAATGCATCTAAAACCTTGATGTTGCAAGGATGCAAATGATTGGATTGGTTTAGTTTCACTTGTTAAATTTTTTTTTCTTTTTTGCAAATTTTTAATTTTTAATGGATTTAAGTATGATTTGGGGGTTCATTTTAAGCACTAAAAAGAAGTGTGTATGATTTTGCTTCCTTAAAAAAAAATGGCCAAGATCTCCCACAAGAAGAAGAAGAAGAAGTAGATGGAATAAGAAGAATATAGACAAGAAGAGGAAGAAGAAATCCAAGTGCTTTGTCCACCTATAAGCTTGAAAAATTTGCAAACACTATGAGATAGACTATGAGTTCCTTTGTCTTCTTCATGCTCATGTGGACCTAAAAAACCAATTTATACAATCCTACCAATCACAAAAACCAGAAAAATTAGCCAAAATTAGCAAATGACATAAAAAACTTGACTAAAAAAGCTAATGAAGATGACCCATGCGAGCTCCCACCGAGCGTGCCAAAATGTATATGAGCAATGTTAGTATGCTAATAGAAACCAAATTTAAATAAAGCTTCTACAAACTAAACAAAATTCATAAACTTCAAGATAGACTAAGATGAACTCTCAAATGAGAATATGAGCCATTAATGGGCTCTCTTAATGAGAAGCTCTCTTGTTGAGTAGCTTTGTCTAAATAGATAGGATGTATGCTCAAGCTTTATGCTTCAAAAAAGGCTTCAAATGGAGTTGGAATTTGGGTGCGAGTGTATAGTTTTGATGTAAAATGGCTTCTTAAAATGGCATTATGACTTTACTTCATGGATTGTGTTATTTTGCAAAGGGTAATGATCCAATTTATAGGCAAGAGGCTTGAGGGATTGAGGGCTAAGATGCAAGGATGGGAAAAAGCTCATGGAGGGCTCATATTGCATGAGAGGAGAGCACATGGATTGTGCATCCTTACAGCCAATCAGGGAGTGACACATGTCACAGGGTGAGAGGATGGAGGAAAGGGGAAGGATGAGTCAACAAAGGAGGGTCAAGGGATAAAATATTCATAAAGACCCTCATAATAGCTTGTAAGAGCAATAAAAGGGCTTGGAAGAGTCATTTATGGCCTAGTGGGCTTCATAAAGTTTTATGGTTGGGATATTTTGAAGGAGATGAGAGGAATTTTGACTTGAGCTTGATTAGGAAGGTTTTAAGCTTGCTTAGGCTTGTGCAAATGATTAGAGGATGGATTAGGATGGTTTAGGATTAGCTTAAGGATAGGCAAGTGGATGGCATTTAATGAGGGTGGGTGAAGGAGGAGATATTTGTTAACTTTGGCTTGGGTTAGTAAGTCTTAACCCATGTTTAGAGAATGTGACAAGGTTAGGAGGGGATTAGGATTAGGTTTAAAGACATCTTCTAGAAGAGTCTAGACTTTGGATGAGGATAAAGACTTTCTAGAATAGTCTAGAATTTCCTAGGATGAGGATGAAGACTTTCTAGAAGAGTCTAGAACTTCTTAGGATGAGGATAAATTAGATTTTTAGGAAATAAGTAAAGTTTTATTTATTTCAAGGGTTTGGGTTGAGGAGATATTTATTAAAACTTTTTTAATAAACATGAGGATTAATATTTAATCTTAATTAAATATTTTGAGTTGGGATTAGGGGTAGGAAATGATGAGATTAGCCTTTAATCAAAATTAAAGAAGGATTAGAAGATTTTGGAAGAGGTTAGTGGTCTTAAGGAAATTGGCCAAGTTTTGGGCAAAAAATAAATTTTTTATTTATTTCGAATTTTTGGTCAATTTATTAATTAAATAGTTAATAAATAAGGAAATAATGTTTAAATAAGATTTAAACATTTTTGGGAGGGATTCTTTAATTAAATATTTTTAATTAAGATAAAGGGATTTAATGGCATAAAAATAAATAAATAAATTAAATAAATAATTAATTAATAAATGATGATGTCATCAGGAATTTTTTAGAAAATAAAAATACTTTATTTTCTAAAGGTTTTTAGGTGTCTACACCAAGAATTAGAATGTTGGCAATTTTGAGCTACTACATTATGATAAAGATTGAAGATTCACCGAATCTATTCCGACAAGTTTGTTTTTTTGAAACTTTTGAACTAGGATGAAGATAAGATTGATTATCTGGTGACACAAAATTTGATGTAAACCATTTTTTTAGGAAAATTCAAATGGATTCTAGGAGAAGTTTCTAGAAAAGACAAGATATGGGATAGATACATTGTATCCTACCTAATCCATCCAAAAACCCTAATTTGAATGATGGACAATGAGTAGGAAAATATTATAATTTCTTATTTATAGGAATGTCTGCTCATGAAGCAAAGAGGTTGGAGAGAATGGTGTCATGTGCGAGAACCTAAGAAGGAGAAAGAACTGAGGGTTTTGCTTCATCAAGTGACCCAAAAGAAGAGTCTACAATGGTATGTTAAGCAAGAAGGCTCAAGGAGATGAATGCTTGAAGGGTGAACATGTTGTCAGAGCTACAAAGTATGAAAGCCAAGTAGAATTAAGGACTGAACAAAGATTTGTAATTTTCAAGTGAAAGTTGTAAGTTGTATCAGATCAAAGCTCTATTGTTATTCTCTAATAATTGTATTAATATAGAGTAAATCCTTGGAGTAAGATTGACCTAATAGTCATTGGAAAACCCTTTAATAGGGTGGCATTCCAAGTGAATGGCCTAAAGTTCTCTAACAAGGCTCACCTTTAACAGGGTGATTAAAATCCCTTAACTGGGTCATTTTTTACAGCATGTATTGTAACCTTTAACAGGGTTGGCCTTTCACAAGGCATCAGTTCAAAAGAGTGAAAAGGAGTAGCATGCTATTGGTGGTTTTTCCCAAATTGGTTTCCATGTAAATCATTGTTTCAAGTGTGTTGATGAATGTGTTGTGTTTCATGCTTTACATTTTTGTAAATTGATTTGACACTAACATACAAGTTTTAGTAAATACACAATGGATGCATGCATGGGTATGAATGTTTTATGGGTTCACTAAATTGTGAAAAAGTTTTATTTATACATCTAGACTTTGAATAACTGATTCAACCTCCCCTCCCCCAGTTATTCTAAAGTAATTCCAACGATTAGTATCAGAGTCATCTACTTAAGAGGATTAGTTTTAAGGTACTATAAGCACAAAGATCAAGATGTCTAAAAGAGAAGTACCCAAGCTCAGGAGAGATAAATTTCTTGCATCAAAAAGTTTGATGAAGCCACACCTTGGAGGACTTGGAGATCATGCACAATCTACAATTATAGTGGAACATGTTGATCCAGTTGGAGCCCTAATTACTAAAGACATCAAGAAGAAAAAGGAACACAATCAGTTAATGTTAGAGATTGCCTCTACCGTAAGCTATGCCAAATTTGATGATATGAAAAGTTGCAACACTACAAAGAAAATGTGGGATGCCCTGACCACCATTTGTGGAGGAGACAAAAATGTTCAAAGAGCCTCAAAGGTAAGTTTGATGATATGAGAATGGAAGAAGGAAAAAATATTGCTTAATATGTTGCTAGGATAAAAGAATTTGTTATTGTAATAAGAGGAGCTACTAGCCATATAGATGATGATACTATGTTGAGTAAAGTCTTAAGAACATTATTGCCTATTTATGCTATTAGAGTTTTTGCAATCCAAGAGTTGAGATGTATTTGAGGAAATGATCTAACCCTCAAAGTTCTGGTAGGTGGACTCACTACTTTTGGTCTATCTAACTTTGACAATTACAAATCAGAGAGTCTTGAATTTGCTTTCAAAATTAAGTTTTTATTAAAGGATTCTGATGAGGTGAAGGAGAAGAAGAAGAAAAGAAAGATAAAGTATGCATCTAGTAACAATGACACAGATGAGGAAGATATTCAACAATTGGAAGCACTACTGGCAAGAAGATTTCATAAAGGTAAAGGAAATTTCAAAGGTAAGTTACCCATAATTTGTTTCAATTGTATTGAAGTTGGTCATATTACTACAATATGTACATAGAAGAAGAACTACAGAGAAGGAAAAAAATACAAAAAAAGAAGAGAAGATGACAATAGAGATTATAAAGACAAAGGCAAGAAGTCATGCTACATTGCTGATGAACATGATGATGAACTAGTATATGTTGCAATGAAGGATGAATTTGATGAAGGTAAGGCAACTGCACTTGTGACTTGTGTGAACAAGAATGATAGATGAATTATTGATAGTGGATGCTCACATCACATGACTAGAGACATAAGTAAGTTCATTACCTTAACTTATTATGATGAAAATAGTGTAAGATTTAGCAATGATGCACCATGTTTGATAAAAGGAAAAGGCTCTATCAAACTCACAGACAAGATTTCATGTGACAATGCTTACTATGTTGAAGGACTAAATTATAACTTGTTAAGTGTGTCACAATTGAATAATTTATGATGCAAGGTTAAATTTAGAAAGAAAACTGCCTAGATATATGACACAAATGGGAAATTGATTGGAAACAGTGATCAAACTAGAATTAATCTATTCTATTTAGATATAGAGGATGCTACTTATCTTGTTGCAAAACTTGATGATGTATGGATTTGGTACAATAGATTATGTCATGTTAATTTTGATAACTTGGTTAGTATCAGTAATATGAAGAGAGTTAGAGAATTTCCTAAGTTGAAAAAACCTGATAATATAGTGTGCAAATAATGTTAGCTAGGAAAAATGTCAAAGTCAAGCTTATACCTCTAAAGAAATACTAGAGATTGTTTATACTGACTTAGTGGAACAATTGAAGTGCAAAGCTATAGAGGAGATAAGTATATAATGCTATTTGTTGATGATTACTCTACGATGATGACGGTCATGTTTTTGAAAAAAAAATTTGATGCTTTTCAAATGTTTAAGTGGTACTTGGCAAGAGTTGAGAAAGAGACAGATAATATTTTGAAATGCTTAAGATCAAATAGAGGAGGAGAATTCAGTTCAAATGAGTTTGAGATGTTCTATATTGACAAAGTAATCAAAAGACAAACATCTACACCCAAGACTCCTCCACAAAATGGATTTTCTAAAAGAAGAAACAAGTTTATAATGGACTATACCAAAACAGATGGAGAGGAATGTTGCTCTAAAATACTGGAGATAACCTATAAGTACTATTGTACATACCTTGAACTATGTGCAAGTCAAGAAAGGTACTCATTCAACACCTTTTGAACTATGGTATGGATATCCACCTAATGTAAAATACTTTAAGGTACTTGGAAGTAAGTGTTATATTCTTAAAGATGTTAGGAATGGAAAGTTTGATGCAAAAAGTGAAGAAGGTAAATTCCCTGGATACTCCACAAGAAGCAAAGCTTACAAGTGTTCAAATACTAACACTAAAAAAATTGTAGAAAGTGCAATGTGAATTTTGATGAATTTACAGAAGTACATGAGGCTAAGCCTATGAAAGAACCAAGAGAATACAAATCATTTGTATACTTTTATGAAGGAACACATACTAAAGAAGATGCTGAAAAATCAAGTTACAAATCAACAAGTAGTTTCAATAATTGCCAAGTCATAGCTTGTGAATGTTGAGTTGCATTTAGGAACCAAGCTACATTTAGATGTCGAGTTGCAAATTGAAGAAGGTGCAAATTTTGATTTTGAGATTAGTACACATGATTGAGATGCTGAGATACCTGACAAAGATGTACTTAGTGACTCTAAAGCTGAAAGACAAAGTATATAAACAAGAACTGAGCCAAGATTGTCCAAATATGTCAAAAGACATCATCCTACTGATCAAATCATTGGAAACAAAGATGCTAGGCCAATGACAAGAAATAGATTGAGAAGTGAATCATATTTTTTAAGCATGAAGGAGCCCAAAAAAGTAAAAGATGCATTAGAAGATGGTGACTAGTACAAGGCCATGGAAGAAGAGATTCAATAGATAGATAAGAACAAAACATGGAGTCTAGTTCCTAGACAAGAAGACAAGAATGTGATTAGTACCAAGTGGGTATTCATAAACAAGCTAGATAAGAATGGTGAAGTCACAAGAAACAAAGCAAGATTAGTTTGCAAGGGATATGCACAAGAAGAAGGAATTGACTATGGAGAGACATTTGCTCCTATTGCAAGAACAGAAGGAGTAAGAACTCTACTTGCTTATGCTACATATAAGGTTTTCAATGTTAAATCTATATTTTTGAATGGCATACTAGAAGAGGAACTCTACATAGAATAGCCAGAATGATTTTTTTATGACAATAATAAGAACATGGTATGTAGACTACACAAAGCCCTATATGGATTAAAGCAAGCACCAAGAGTATGGTATGAGAGACTTCATACTTATCTTAGGAAGATTGGATTTGAAAGGACTGATGATAACAACAATCTGTACATAAAGGCAAAAAAAGGAAAAGGTATTTTGCTATCTAAAATATTTGTTGATGATATCATATTTTGAGGACAAGATGCTTTTATATGTAAAGACTTTGCAAATCAAATGAAGAAAGAATTTGTAATGTCTATGTTTGGAGAAATCAATTTTGTTGTGGGATTGCAAGTATATAAGATGAAGTATGGTGTATACATCACTCAATCAAAGTATGTCAAAGAGATATTAAAGAAATTTGAACTAGAGGATTCCAAACTAGTGAGTACACCTATAGTGATAGGACACAAGTTGTCAAAGAATGATGATTCGGTTGAGGTGAATCAAACATTGTATA
This sequence comes from Cupressus sempervirens, assembly GCA_028749045.1. Classification (NCBI taxonomy): domain Eukaryota; kingdom Viridiplantae; phylum Streptophyta; class Pinopsida; order Cupressales; family Cupressaceae; genus Cupressus; species Cupressus sempervirens. Next base: position 279,424,839 of record CM053791.1, read on the forward strand.
GGTATATGATTGAAAAATTGCAATATGTAGTACATATCAAACTTGGCATTGCATTATATGTAGGGATAGTTGCAAGATTCTCTGCTAATCCTAGGGATAATCACTTAATGGATGTGAAGAGGATAATTAGATACTTGAAAGGAACTAAAGAGTTTGGTCTATACTACAAAAAAAATCTAAAGTTTGACTTGAAAGCCTACACAGATGCTGACTGGGCTAGAAAGATTGATGACAGAAAGAGCACCTATGGAGGAGTATTTTTCTTAGGCAAGAGACTAGTTACATGGACAAGCAAGAAATAGAGTTGTACTTCACAATCTAGTACTGAAGTAGAATATGTTGTTGCTACTATAAATTGTACAAACACTGTATAGGTCAAACAACTACTCAAAGGAATGAAGGAAGAAATCATAGAACTGGTGATACTTTATTGTGATAATACAAGTGCTATCAATATATCAAAGAATGCTATGATGTACACAAAGACAAAGCACATTGCAATCAAGTATGATTATGTAAGAGAATTAATTCAAGACAAAGAGGTGTAGATGGAATATGTTAACTCAAAGGAGAAAATTGTTGATAACTTCACAAAACCATTACCTAAAGATACTCATGAGTATCTAAGAGGTAAACTAGGGGTGATACCCCTATCAAAGGCTATGTAAGAAATAGAAGTAGTGCCCTACATCAAACAAGCTAATGTTCATACAATACAAATTGACATAGTGGATCTTACTTTAGGAACTACCTAAAGTAATCATAGATCTAAAAATTCAAATCAATCACAGGAAAGGTGATAGAGGGAGAAATTCAAGGAATCTACAAAGATTAGATTTGTATATATTCAAGATGACAAATTTTTGGTATAGGTCTTTGGAATTATTGTCAAAGAGGGAGAAAGTACATCAAACTGATGATCATTGGAAGAAGAGTTTTACTAATCAAGTGCAAGAGATAAATGGGAGAAAGTCCTAAAATGATCTATTGATTAGAGAGGGAGAAAGACATTAGGAATTGAGTTAGAACAAAGAGGGAGACATTGATCAGAGAGTCAGAAAGATCATATTAGAGGGAGATACTTTGCTGATCAATCTAGTATAAAAGAAAGAGGGAGATTTCTACCTAATAAGACAAAGATACAAGAAGGAACTCAAAGGGAGTTTTGAGAGAGAGTTTTGTAACCTAATCAGAAGATGGAAGTTGTTGATAGAGGGAGGAATACAATTTCTTTCTTTGGTATTGCCTTACTATTTTAACATAGTTAGTTTGGTTGAATAAGATGTTCATCATTTGATTGACTTGGTTGATTAGTTTGGTTTTCCATCAATGCCAAAAAGGGAGATTGTTGAAATCTAATTGAAAAAGAGGGAGATTGTTGAGGAAGATTATGTGCTTCAATAATTGTTTTTTCACTAATGTCAAACTTTCTATTTCCTGGTAAGACAATTTCTTATTAGATTTAAGTACTATCACTTAATTTAGGATGAGGAGGATTTGATCAACAAGATGTAACAAAAGCACCTAGAAGAAAGGTTGAGTTATGATTATGTAATGAGGTACAAGGATAGGTTAAGACAGTGATGACATGATGAATTGATGATCTACTTAAGGTTACAAAATGGCTAGCTACACTTAGAAAGATTAGAAGAACAAGTTAAAAAAAGTTTGTCTGCCAAGCTTGACCAAGTGGATAGTAGGCATCGAGAAAAGTTAGTACAAGCTGAGGAGAGAGTTAGTTGGAGTCAAGTGAGAGAAAATTCTAGTGGATGCCAAGCAAGACAGTTGATACTAAGTAAATTTTAGTTGATTCTTAGCATCAGTAAACTTTAGTTGATGCTGAGTGATTTTATAGTTGATGCCAAGCAATGCAGTATGTATCAAGTATTAGAAGGTTGACAATGTCAAGCTACTGCATTATGATAAAGATCAAAGCTAAATCTAAGTTGACAAGTTTGTTTTCTTGAAACTTGTGAACTAGGAGGAAGATAATATTAATGAGCTAGTGGCACAAAATTTGATATAAACCATTTTAAAGTGAATTCAAATGGATTCTAGGAGAAGTTTTTGGAAAAGACAAGATATGGGGTAGATACATTGTATCCTACCTAATCCATCCAAAAACCCTAATCTAAATGATGGATAATGAGTGGGAAAATATTCTAATTTCCTATTTATAGGAATGTCTAGTCATGAAGCAAAGAGGTTGGAGAGACTGGTGTCATGTGCGAGAACCTAAGAAGGAGAAGGAATCGAGGGTTTTGCTTCATCAAGTGACCCAAGAGAAGAGTCTGCAATGGCATGTTAAGCAAGAAGGCTTAAGGAGATGAATGCTTGAAGGGTGAACAAGCTATCAGAGATGCAAAGTATGAAAGCCAAGTAGAATTAAGGACTGAACAAAGATCTATAATCTACAAGTGAAAGTTGTAAGTTGTATCAGATCAAAGCTCTACTATTAGTCTCTAACAATTGTATCAATCTAGAGTAAATCCTTTGGAGAAAGGTTGAACTAACAGTCATTGGAAAAACCTTTAACATGGTGGAATTCCAAGTGAATGGTCTAAAGTCCTCTATCAAGGCTCACTTTTAATAGGGTCATTGAAATCCCTTAACTAGATCACATTTAATAGTGTGTATTGTAACCTTTAACAAGGTTGGCCTTTCACAGGGCATCACTTTAGAAGAGTGAAAAGGAGAAGCATATTATTGGTGGTTTTTCCCAAATTGAGTTTCCATGCAAATCATTGTATCAAGTACACTGATGAATGTGTTGTATTTCATGCTTTACATTTTTGCAAATTGATTTGATAGTAACATACACATTTTAGTAAATACACAATGGATGCATGCATGGGTATGAATATTTTATGGGTTCACTGAATTGTGAAACAGTTTTATTTATGCATGTGGACCTTGAATAACTAATTCACCCCCCACCTCTTAGTTATTCTAAAGTAATTTTAATAGTGAAATGTGGTTTAATGTGTCACTTTACACTTGTAATTTTTATAAATCTAATCCTCATTTTATACTTAATTAAACCCACTTGGGAGAGTGTTAGGATGGGTCACTATAATGTTGAAACTAAAATTAAAACTTGATAAGGATTTTAGAGGGCCTAAATGTGGTCCCAAAGTGTTATTTTTGTGAAAATTAGTCACCCACATAATAGTATAACATGTTAAGGGTATAAATTTAACCATTTAAGTACCTAGATAGCTTAGGAGGCCCTTTAAACAATGAGTTCTTTAACCATTTCGAAAATGGAGTTGCCCCATGATTTTACCCTAACACTCCCACTTAGTCAAATTGGCCATTTTGGTAGGGACAAGAGTGTAAGAGATAATAGGTTTGATGTTTCTACCAAAAGTGTGATAGTGGGTAAGCCTTTTTAGAGGGCTTGTGAAAAACTAGTGGAGTGTACTTAGGGTTTTTGAGAGGGAGGGAAGGAAATGAGCTCTTCAACAACTCTCATTGCCTTTTTTCTTGGACTAAGGTTGGTTAATCTTTCTCACGGAGTCTCTTCCTTTGATACTTTCATTATAATGTAGAATTCATGTAAATATTGGAATGGTGATTCATGTCGTGGGAAGATTGTGATATTGTTGTGTTGAGATGAAAATGTGTTGTTGCATTGAATTTTCTCTTTGTTTCTCCATTTTGTTATGTATGTTGTTTATGGGTGTGAGGACTTCACTCACCCTTTGGGAAGGCAAGAGAAGTCTAGGGTGAAGGGATTAGTTGGGTTTGAAATGTAGTTGAGAACATTGAAGTATGGGCTCCATTGTATGCCATAATCATTCATATTGTGCTTTGGGAGTGACAAGGGAAGTATAGTTGAGAGAGGAAGTTTATGGAGTATGGGCTCCAAGAAAGCTATAGTTAGTGGTAGTGTGTTTGGGAATTTATTGTGAATAGAAGGATGATTTTGAAAGCCCCGAAAGGGCATGGAAATTGGTTATTGTAGATATTGTTTGATATGGAAAGTCTCCTCTTTGAAAAGCACACCTTCACCCTATGTTCATGGTTCCATTGGTGAACCATTGTGAAAACCTTAGGTTGGGATTGTTCAAGTGTTGCATTATGATGTCGATGAATTTACAAGATTGTATGTTGTATCCTATTTGAGCCTTGTTTTCCCTAGCATAGTGGGTGGCCTCATGGAGGCCTAGGATGGGAGGTGAGCCTCCATGGTTCTTGATTTCATTTTTTTTGTAAGTTTGTGCTATTTGGACCCATGAAGAGATTAAGGTTTCTCCATTGCATTGTGTAGACACTCAAGTTTGTGTCTATGATTTGATCAATATTTTGTGTTAACTCATCCCATTTCCTCATTTCACTAATTCTGATCTTTTGGCCAACTTGATTAAATCTCAAAAATATTCTTTATCATTCATATCCTCTTGCACATCATTTGCATATCATTTCAAAATCATATCCGATCAACCCAAAAACTATTTCATCAACTCAAAATCATATTAAATCAACATGGAATCACCCCAAATCTACTTAAAATCACCCAAAATCAAAGATAACCAACCTAAAACATGTTTGATACCTTAAACCAGTCATCATCTATCCAATCCTAGGCATTATTATGGCATTTAGTGCCTTGGAAACCTATCAATCTGACCTTAGTACTGTCATGGCTCTCAGTGCTAGGTCAAACCATCATTCTTGTCATTTGATCATTGACATTTTTGAGTCCCTCAGCCTGAGATCATGACATCATCAAACCATTTTAGTAACATTGACAATATTTGTCGATGTTATTATGATCAACCATATCAATCAATCTCGATCTTGTAGCATTTACGATATCGGTTAAATGTTATGTGTCCTTAAGTAAAGTCATGTGTCCTTGGCATGTTATCTATTTTAATCAATCAATCAATTTGACCATGGCTTTGGTCTACTCATCATCATCCTAGTTGGTCCACATTTTCATCAAAGGATATTGTCGCACTTATTTAATCAAATTGGCCAATCATCTACTAACTTTCTCGATAGGAATAAATTACATAATTTATTAATTTAATCCTATGTCATTCCAATCATTTTCATCTCACATTGCTAATTATTCTTCTAATTAACATCCTCAATCAATTGATTTTATTAATTAATTGGTTCATCATTGACAAACCATGGAAATTCATAATTTCCTAAGTCATATTTTTTGCCATTAATTTCCATTTTACTAATTTTTATTTGTGTGGATATATGAATTTTTAATTCACATGTTCCGCATAATATTGACAAAATCTTGACATCATGATGACACATGGGCATGAAATATCATGTATTCTCCATTTACACTTGGCTAAGATATGTCATAATCCATATATTCTTATTATCTTACACATATCTATATTTGGCTTCCATTGTCATAGATTCTTGGCTTTAAGTGGGTTTGAGATGTCACATGATGCATCATAGATTCTCCATCATTTTGATCCATGTTTGACTTCCAAGCGTCATACAATCCTACATTTCGTATCTCGTGTCATATGTGTCATGGATTTTCAAAGAAATCTCTTACCAAGTCACATATCTAAAGTGACAAGTCCAATGCTCTCATCTTGTGTGTTAATTATAAATTGAGCATTCTTCCTCTCATTTTGGGTACTGTCAGAGCATAGTTGGTTATTATTAGAGCATACTTGGGTACTTGCATGAGTGTTTTGGGCCTCCAAACTATGTTTTGGGACCCTAAAACTGTATCTAGAAGCCTCTATAGGTTGTCATTCTACATATGACTCAAAACAACATCTTGCACCCAAAACTTCATTTTGCATCTTACAACCTTTGCATATTGCATACCCAATCAGAATAACCATCATTTTTACCACCCTAAATATCATTTTGAACCCAAAACCTTTGAAATTAGTAAAAAATTAGAACAAAGTATGAGTCCTAGAGTATCTCCTAGTGTTGATGGATGATGGATCTTTAGTAGTCCTTTTGTCATTTTTATCATTTTTTTGGTCAAACTCTATCTATGTCTTGATGGATTTGATCTTGTCATATTTATCAACTTGATATTTTTGTCTTTTATCTCTTTTTGGTCAAGATCCAAAGTCCATCTTCACAAGGTTAAACTCTTAGACAAAATACTTCCAAATATTTGATCCTAAGTTCAAAACCTTTTTGTGCACCCTTGTCATAGCATTATCATATTCCTAGTCTCCCTAAATATCATTTTGATTTACCCTAGAGGTATATCCCCTTCATCTTGCATTTTTCAAAACCCTAGCATCATTTCCACTATCAAACCCAATCAACTTGTCTATCAACCAACTTGTCTCCTTGATCACTTATCCTTATTTTGCATATCCTAAATTTTATAATCAACCTTAGCACACTTCCCTTTGCATGATCCAACTTGCATACATCAACTTCCTTCATCATTCAAAAGTCAAAAGTCTAACCCTAATCTTCATTTTGCATACCATAAAGTCATTTTCATCCCCTTTTAGTCAAAATCCAAAATGTCATTTACATTTGCATTTATATCCTTCCCCTAGGACATTTGCATCTTGCATATCAAAACCCTAGTTCATTTGGAACTTCCTCACATTGCGTAAGATCTTTAAACACCTAAAAATCCAAAAAACACTCATATCTTGTATACCCACTTCCATATTTCCAAGTTTTGCCCTATTTACCAAATGCACCCCTGTTTTACTAACCACAAACTTTAGGTGCACAATTGGTAGCTTTAGTGCATAGTTGGTAGTTTCAAAGCACATTTGGTAATTAGAGATTTCATTTTAGTTTCCAAAACCCTAATCTACACTTCCATAGCTTGTACTGCATCCCTAAATCTTGGAAAACACTCAAAAACACTCAAATCATTCACATTCTACATTTTAGTCACCTTAACACCTCTTTTTACCAACTGCATACCCTCTGCATACCAACTGCTTACCTTTAGGTCTCCAGGTGCACCGAGGGTACACATGGAATTGTTGGAGTGTATTTGGTAGTTTAGGTTTGCACTTTGGAGGTAGATAGTCAGTTCAGGTTTTCCTCCATTGCATCTGCATCCTTAGTATCATGCCAACACTTACGAGGACACAATCAACTCAGAGACTCAAAGAACTATAGAAACACACTTTTTTGAGGTACAAACACAACCCAAACCTCATCTAAGACCTAAGAAGAGCAATAAACTTCAACAAACATTTGACAAGGACCAAACTAAAGCATCACAACCTTACTTGTGGACCCATTAAGCATGTATCGACAAAATACTAACAATCAAGAAATGGTATAACCAACCCTAAGAAATATATCTAATATGGGCTTCCTTCAAAGAATTCTCCTACAAATGGAATGGTTCAATGGAGCCCTAACTTTGAACCCATATTTGTATCAATAGCACCCAAAGGTGGAAGTGTACCAACCACACCCAAGGATGAACAAACACACTCCTTCAAATTCCACAAACCCAACACAAGTACCTTTAACCCCAACATATCAAACATACAACAAGGTACTGTACACCTAAGTGATGATTCTGACATAGATTATGGCATCAATGATGAAGAAATGGCTAGGGCTTTTCAAGACAAGACTTTACACAAAAACTTCAAAATTTTGGTAGCCTAAGAAATTGTCAAATTCAACTAAAACTTGGAGGGACCTAAGTCCAAACATCAAAAAAACCCAACACTTGAAAACATACAACCCATGATTAATTTGGACTTGGACAAGGTAAAAAAATCTTTGGATTTTTCAAACACAATGATGACACCTATAAGATCTCATTAAGAATCAACCATTAAAATCCTCCAAAGTACATTTGGATACATCAACATCAATCCGTTATTTGACGAACCTCCATCAATAAATGGCAACACTACTTTTCCTAAATATCCCAAAAGGAAGCTAATACTTGATCTCAATCATAGAATGCAACAACAAGACATGCCTAAAGGGATATTTACTCTAGGAATGCCAAAAATACTTCCTTTGGAGGAAAATCAAGAAAGCACACCCTAGCTCCTAACTTTACCAAATGTTATGACATCAAACGTTATGGAGCCTCCCATGAGTACACCATGTGAAACATTAATTGCAATAATCCCTATTGACATACAAAGGAAGAATCTTATTGACATTTCAACCATTCCCAAAAGTAACACATCTCAGTGTCAAATCAATATGATGTCCCAAGAAGGAATATCTAACAGACAAAGATATCAAAACAACAACCCAAACATGATGTTCAATTGTTAAGGGCATAACCAACTTCAAAGACAACAACAACCTATAGTGTTACAAGGACTTAAGATTTCCAATGCACAACCAAGTTTGAATCCACTTAAGACATATTCAACATATCGATAGCAACATCAACCACAACAAAAACCTCAAGTGGTACAAGCATCCAACATATCTAATACATAATCCAATGTAAATCCACTTGACTTACACGTAATGTACTAGCATAAATTCCAACAACAACAAGCCTTGTTTGCTAATAAAAAAGAAAATCAAACAATAATTAGAATACCAAAGACACTTAGAGCTAAAAATTGCCTATCAACAATACTTGTTACACCAACAATATATGCCACAACAACCTCAACAAATACCTCTCCAAAAATAGTCACATACATGATCTCACATGCAACCAACAGAGGTATCTCAACAAATGGCACAATAACAACCACAACAAGTTATTCAACAACAACACATGGTACCAAAATCACAATCAATGCCACAATAAGTACCCCAACATATACCGTAGCAAGGACCTTTTTGTCTTTGAGGTTACAATGTACCTCCACCACCTAGTAACACATCACCTAACTCTTTAGACACAGAAATATTAGAACTGAGTAGACATAGTTCTCGCCATAGAAAACAATCTACTCATATACACAAAAGACTTAAAGGGAAGACTATCATGAAAAACCCTAATGAAGAGTTATAACAAAAATTCAAGCAACTTTCCAAACAAGTCAAGGCATTGGGAGTCCAAAAGAAACATGCTCTATATACAAAAACGAAATTACATCCTAATCCATTTGATAAAATTCTGTATCTGCCTCCTTTCCCAAAACATTTTGAGGCACGTAGATATGAAAAGTACTGAGGAAAAGGCAACCCCATTGATCACATTAGGGAATTTTGTGCCTCTTGTACCAAACTTAGTGATAAGATCACCTACCTCATGAGCCTATTCCCTTGTTCTCTATGTGGGCCTGCACTTGAATGGTACTCCAAACTTCATGGTAAGATCAAATCTTGGTCAGGACTAGTAGACAAATTCATCTCCCATTTTGCATTTAATGTTACAAATGAGGTGACACTTTTTGATTTGTGCTCAACTAAACAAAAGAAAGGAGAATCATTTATCACATTCTTATTACACTGGAGAAACTTAGTCAGTCAATGCTCACTAAACATTCCTGAAGAACAGTAAGTTAATATATGCATTGAAAACCTAGTCCCCAACTTAATGTACCAACTCAAGATCAAAAGTCCAAGCATTATTTAAAAGCTGATGAAAAAATGGGCTAGTATTGGAGACACTCTTATCCGTAAGGGAATCCTCAAAATGAACAAGGAAAACACAAACACCAATTCGTCTAATGACAAGGCAAAATTTTTCTCCAAAAACAAAAATGTGACCAATGATGGTATTGTGGATTCATAGAAAATTTGTGCAACAAAACCTTAAATGACTTTGAAAGGTAGAAACCCTACAAATTCGAAAATTCCCAAAGAAACACCACCTCCACAACAGAAAATTGAGACTTCCACATAAGACAAACCTTGAAGACATCCTAGAACCAAAGTTAGGAAATTCACACCCTTGGGATACCTCTTGACATCAGACTTCAACAATTATTGAGTAATAACTTCTTACAATTACCTCCAATTAGGGATGAGCCACCAACAACATCAGAATGGTGGGATGATAAGAAATTTTGTGATTATCACCATACTAGAGGACATTAGACTACCTCATGTTTTCAGCTCAAGCATGAAATCCAAGACCTCATCGATGATGGTATAATTACTATATATCCTTCACTCCTATCATCCAACTTTGATCACACTATTTTTAAATATCCTTTGGGTAATCATGACAAATAAAAGGCCTCTAGTTCAAACTCAAACTCACAAGCTAATGTGAATTATACATGCACATGATATGACCACACCATCAACTATTTCAATGAGTCTGACTCCCACATATCCACATTCACTTTAAAGGCTAAAGATCCTCATTGCTTTGTCACTATATGTTGTACCAAGATCACCCTTTTTAGAGCTCCTTCTAGACCTACTACATGTACTAGACCTACACTCCCTAGTAGACCTAATGTTCCTACTTCATCTAATTATAGCCTTGTTGAACAACTTAGAAAAAATCATACACAAATATCCATCTTGGACCTACTACGTGCATCTACCCAATATTAGAAGATCTTGGATCAATCCCTTAATGAGTTAGTATTCCTAGATAACATTGACAATGTCCAATTCTAGGCCATGGTTGGGAACCTATCTGCATCACAACGTATCACTTTTCCCCAAGGTCAGATGTGTCTTAATAGATAGAGGAGCAGGGCTGAATATCTGTACCCTTAAAGTTGTCAAGGGTCTAGGTTACTCTGAAGAAGATGTGGATTCCTCTCACAGAATCACCATAAAGGCTTATGATGATGGTGAACACTTCTCCAAGGGCATTATCATACTACCCATAAGAGTTGGTCTGGCTATTGAAAATACATTATTCTAGGTCTGAGATATCAAAATGAATTGTAATGTGATACTAGGATGCCCTTGGATCCATACTATGAAAGTGGTTCCTTCTACATATCATCAATGTTTGAAGTTTCCTACAACAATTTGGAGGTTATCATCCTTGGTGATCCAGATTGTTTCTAATTTTGTGCTAATCTGAGAGATGCTATTGCACACCAAGTCCCAACAAACAATGAGGCACAACCCACAGATTCCTCTAAAAATGTGGACACTAATATAATCCTTATTAAGGACAAAGAAAAGGTAAAAATTGAAGACAATGGGTGTGGAGAATACTTTATGTCTCAAGTATCCCACATTAGGGAGTCACCCTTGCTCCCCAATCTTATGGTCAATCAAAACTATCACAAGCACAACATTTTGAGATCAATGCAAAAACTTATACTTCCATCAATTTCATTAGTGGAAGTGTCCTACCTGAAGAACATGTCTATGAGACTAAGATAACATCTGTCTGTATTGAGAAAGCAAATGAACAACAAAAACCCACTTTGATATCTCCTACCAAGTATGGACCTAGGTTTATTATCATGCAAAAATAAGGCTATGACAAAAGTAGTGGTCTTAGACCTCAGAAGCAAGGAATTATTGAACCTATCACTACAAAAGGATGAGCTCCTAGTTTAGGGCTTGGATTCAGACCATTGCGAATAGGTCCTCCTAGCAGTTGTATATGAGCAATGTTAGTATGCTAATAGAAACCAAATTTAAATAAAGCTTCTACAAACTAAACAAAATTCATAAACCTCAAGATAGCCTAAGATGAGCTCTCAATTGAGAATATGAGCCATTAATGGGCTCTCTCGATGAGAAGATCTCTTGTTGAGTAGCTTTGACTAAATAGATAGGATGTATGCTCAAGCTTTATGCTTCAAAAAGAGCTTCAAATGGAGTTGGAATTTGGGTGTGAGTGTATGGTTTTGATGTAAAATGGCTTCTTAAAATGGCATTATGACTTTACTTCATGGATTGTGTTGTTTTTCAAAGGGGAAGGATCCAATTTATAGGCAAGAGGCTTGAGGGATTGAGGGCTAAGATGCAAGGATGGGGAAAAGCTCATGGAGGGCTCAGATTGCATGAGAGGAGAGCACATGGATTGTGCTTTCTCATAGCCAATCAGGGAGTGACACATGTCACAGGGTGAGAGGATGGAGGAAAGGGGAAGGATGAGTCAACAAAGAAGGCTCAAGGGATAAAATCTTCATAAAGACCCTCATAATGGCTTGTAAGAGCAATAAAAGGGCTTGGAAGAGTCATTTATGGCCTAGTGGGCTTCATAAAGTTTTATGGTTGGGATATTTTGAGGGAGATGAGAGGAATTTCAACTTGGGCTTGATTAGGAAGGTTTTAAGCTTGCTTAGGCTTGTGCAAATGATTAGAGGATGGATTAGGATGGTTTAGGATTAGCTTAGGGATAGGCAAGTGGATGGTATTTAATGAGGGTGGGTGAAGGAGGAGATATTTGTTAACTTTGGCTTGGGTTAGTAAGTTTTAACCCATGTTTAGGGAATGTGACAAGGTTAGGAGGGGATTAGGATTAGGTTTAAAGGCATCTTCTAGAAGAGTCTAGACTTTGGATGAGGATAAAGACTTTCTAGAATAGTCTAGAACTTCCTAGGATGAGGATGAAGACTTTCTAGAAGAGACTAGAACTTCTTAGGATGAGGATAAATTATATTTTTAGGAAATAAATAAAGTTTTATTTATTTCAAAGGTTTGGGTTGAGGAGATATTTATTAAAACTTTTTTAATAAACATGAGGATTAATATTTAATCTTAATTAAATATTTTGAGTTGGGATTAGGGGTAGGAAATGATGGGATTAGCCTTTAATCAAAATTAAAGAAGGATTAGAAGATTTTGGAAGAGGTTAGTGGTCTTAAGGAAATTGGCCAAGTTTTGGGCAAAAAATAATTTATTTATTTATTTTGGGTTTTTTGGTCAATTTATTAATTACATAATTAATAAATAAGGAAATAATGTTTAAATAAGATTTAAACATTTTTGGGAGGGATTCCTTAATTAAATATTTTTAATTAAGATAAAGGGATTTAATGGCATAAAAATAAATAAATAATTAATTAATAAATGATGATGTCATCAGGAATTTTTCAGAAAATAAAAATACTTTATTTTCTAAAGGTTTTAGGTGTCTACAGTAGTAAGGTACCCATGTGTGAGACTATGGATGTTTTGAATGATGAAAAGACCTCTGAGGACATTCAACCTAAAATCAACAATCCTTATGCACTTGATCTTATCTTTTTTGACCCCAAAAGTTCCACTAAATCGAATACCCATATATCTACCTTTAATTACAGACCATTTAACACTGATGATGACATCCCCTTAGTTTATCATGAACCATTGGATTGGGACCAGCGTGGACCACAATTTCTTGATCAATTCAACAATGCTGACATTCTTATAAAAAAATTTGAAATATATGGAAGCATTATGAATGCAAATCATACAGAAGAAATTTCTCTTGAAGTGAACACATTGGCATATTGTGGGGAGTCAACTCCATTTTCAAGTTACAAAAGTCAAAGCAAAGAAACAAATAAGAAGCATAGGTCTCTTGGTGAAAATTGAAAGGCACCATTAGACTATGAAAAGGAAAAAGATAAGCATCTCCAAGGATACATAATGAAAAAGATGATGCCATGAATATTAGTGTTCTAGTGTTTAGCATCCCACGAAGTCTTTTTGATTGTTCTTGATCAACCTTCAGGTGGGAAGTCGTCGATCTCAGTCCTTCAATCTCTTCCTTACAGCCAACTATTTATCCCCAAATCTAGCTACCTAACTTATCCAACACCCAAAATCAAACCTCTATCCATCAAGCCTTTGAGCACATCGTGATTAGTGACATCCCATACAAAATATCCTTTCACCCAACTATCCTCAGATGCCTTGATTCACAAGAAGTAGACATTATCTTACATATAGTAGATGATGGTTTATCTCAAGGTGTTTCTAGTTTGATTTTAGCTATAGACTCAAAATGAATCCTGCATAGTTATGGTCAGTTGTGGGTTTAGAGATTATTAGCTAGCAGCACCTACAAGAGATTTCTTCTTAGCATCTATTAACAACATTCTTGATTCCACCTAAAAGTCCTAAAAAAATAGCACAAAAAAGGCAAAAAAGAAAAAAACTTTAAAAATGTCATGAAAAAAGGATGCCTTGATGAAAACCTAGCAAATAGGCATCTTGGCACAAAAATTTGAGTTGAGAGAATGTAACATCCCCTTTTAGGACATTAGGGTTAGTTTCCTCTTGAAATGTATAATCCTATAATAATTCCTATGATCCCCCTCTCAACCATATATATATATATATATATATATATATCAATATTGTATAGAGGTGTGTCTATTCATAAATATTAATTATATATGATTAAAATAGTAAATGATTATATATTATATGTTATTATATTAATTATTTATTATTATATATTATATATGAATCACTTTAATTATTTATAGTAATATTATTTAATATAGGCATAATGTCATATACCATAACACATAAAATAGTTGATATATATATATATATAAATTATTTATAGCATTACAATTAAATATATAATAATAATTATATATAATAATATTCACATATTCATATAATTAATATTTATTATATAATATATAACGATTTATATTTGTAACATAAAATAATTATAATTTATTCTATATAAATTATCGATTATTAATAACATACCCTTTTTGTATAATTAATTTATATACTAAAATGGGGATATCACAGCCATCCCCTCTTGAATTTGCTTGTCCTTAAGCAAAATCATTCACATACAAACTCTGTCATAGACACAAAATGTACTTGCATTCAAAAGGCTAAAAAGATTTATGAAATATACATTGAATGAAAACAAGAAGCATACACGATGTAGACAGATCATGAAAACACGAAGTAGACATGATGTAGATAGATGAAGACACAAAGCAAACACGATGCAAACACGTAAGACACACATTATGCATTTCCTTAATTGTGAACCTTCAACCAAAAAAAATCATTAGTACACATTATATATAAATCAATCCCATGATAGGGTGTTTATAGTCTCAATCCATTTATTAACTCTTTATTTTCTAAATATGGGAGGAGGAGCCATAATAGGGTGCCCTGTTACCCAACTAGTGGGCCTCACCGTTCTCCCTCATTATCGTTACCTCTCTTTGATCATTATTTCCAAGAAGGTGCCCTTGTATGATGTACTCTAGGATATCCCATCACCATAGGCTTTATCTGATACCCTGAGTGATGTTACCCAGCCCATTCCACCGTAGGCCTTATCTCAACTTGGAGAATCATGATCTTAAGGTGATTCTATCAACTAATTTTCGATAAGAAGTCTTTTAAAGCATAATCTTTGAAATATTAGATACATAATCTTATCATTCAATTATAGGAGGAGAAACCATAATGGGGTGCCCTATTACCCAATCAGTGGGCCTCACCATTCTCCCTCATTATTGTTATCTCTCTCCGACCATCATCTCCAAGATAGTGTCATGCCCAAAATTTATTGTCAAGAATAACACAATAAATTTTTTTTTTTTTTTTTTGCTTCCTAAGGAATACCTCAACATTCAATATAACAATACCAAATATTCAAACTAACTAGCTTTAAACTCTAACATATTCTAACCTAAAACATCTTATTGGCTAATTAATACTAACTAACCTTTTTATTATTCATTCTATTTTAAATTAGAAGCCATTTGCTCCTAATGTCTTTAAAGCTAGTTTTAATAGCACTCCTATACTTAACCCAACATCATTACTAAGGATTTGCATAGTGTCCCTTAAGACTATCATCCTCTCATTTTATTAAATTTTTCTTTCTAATGTCTAACTTCTTTAATTACCACTACCCCAAATAAATGTAACTAGATCATTTACTCACTAAACCCTAGCAAATATCTCCACATTTATTACAACTATCTTACTTTAACCTCTACCACCTCCTAACATCCAACCCTTACCTTCACTAATCCTTAAGAATAACAACATATGATACTAACCAATGCTTATCCATCCATTTAACCTTACTACCCAAAAATTAATCTTTAAATCAAGAAATCAAACATTAGCTATTTCAAGCATCCCCAAATCTCAAGTTTAACTCTATTCCATTAAGCTTCCCTATGAAGAAGAATTACACTAGATAATTTAGTCATATGATTTTTATTTCTATCCAATTTATATACACCTACTATTTTGATTTTCCATTTACTATTAAGGTTATCTATTAACATCCCAACCTTTAATCTTCTAACCCACTATGTCGAAAACTTTATTCTTAATTCCCAATCAAATTTTATAGAGAGTCACGTGTCCTTTTTCCAAAGCTTTTAAAATATTTTGAAATTACTTTTATCTCTTATCCCTAAATGTGGTCAAATCTACATAACTTCTTTCAAAGCATCAATTTGAAAAGTTTGAAGTAAGACAAGACAATCAGGAGGTATCCTTGCTTCTAGGGAGGCGTTAATACAAGTGGTTATGACATGGGGATTCTCCCAAGGCATGATGGCAATTTTTGATGGGGAAGAGCATTTACATAAACATTTAAACACACAATACTAGTTTTACCTTTTCCCAAAAATATGGCGCCTAAGGGGAGAGCATTGCATTTTTAAGCAACATAACCATATGCCAAACAAGGGATAGTACACATGCTTGGGAACTTTGATAGTTGTGGGACCCATGTCCTCTAATCTTGCGTTGGCCTTATGCTTCCATTCCTAGGTCACCTTTATCCAAGGTGCCTAGGGATCAAGGGCATTCTGACTATGTCAGGGTGACATTTAATCATTCATCAAACTCTTTTTTTTATGGTGTCATTGCCTAGGTTGAATGTGTGCGTGGACCCCTGCCCCTATCACACTAAGTACTTGTACTTCTTTAATTTATAGCACCTAGGTAGTCCTTATTATTTTATTATTATTATGTTTTACTTTCATTTCCTTACCTTCCTTATTGCTTTAATAGAATGAATGTTCTTGGGTTTCCTTATTAGGTCTATGAGTAGTTACCTAGACCTTCCATCATATTGACTTGACATAATCTTATTAAATATGTGTATATATTTTATTTTATTTTGTTTCTTGTGGAATAGTGACACAATGGTCACGGGATTTTTATGAGACTTTACTTGCTAATTCTTATGGGTTGGGGGTTTATTTTTATTATTTTGTTTGGCTCTTATCTCTTATGGCATATGTATTGATTTTTGCAAGATTCTAAGTATATTCTTCCTGAATAAAATATAGGTCTGTATTAGGAGAACTCATTCCTTTTCATCTTCATACAAATTCCAGAGAATAAAAGGTGTAGTTACAGGAAGACTTTTACTCCAAGTTTAATGCATTTTTCTCTTTTCTCATTTTAGGAGGCCGTGTCCGTGAGTTGTAAATGACCAGATTTGACTTCCTTACTATTTTTTCTTAATTTGAAAATTTGATATTTCTTCTTCATCTAAGGACCTAGTAGGACTTGAAAACAAATAAATCAATTTACCATGCATATACAATGTTCCATTAACAATATAATGCTTTCTTGTGATAACATAGGATTTTACAAGCCCATCACTTATGCTTCAAATTGAGACAACTATATTAGAAAAAAAACTTCCTCACAATAATCTATGAAATGTTTCTAATAAGAAAGAATGTCTCATTACTTAACTTCTCCAGAATTACATCAAATCTCTAATTGCAAAACTTACAATGACTTTTGCTAAATCTACCTTGCATAATGTTACAAGGATTATCCTATATAAAGTCTTGGAGAAGATTGACTTTAACTAACAAGAAAAGTTCATATGTGCAAAAACTTGTGCATCAGATTTCAACATGTCTTCCTTCACAATCAATATTTTCATACAACAACAAATTTCCATACAAGAACAACAGTATACAATTTTCTAATTGATTTCACAATCACAACTAAATACAATAGGAAGTAGCTTTCTTTTCTTTTAACCACATTACCAATTGACATATTCCTTCCACAATTATCCAATGGAACAATGATGCCAAGGTATTTTACTCTTCCAAAACTCATGATCATTTCTTAACAAGGAACATACAGATACAACATTTTCAATTATTTCCTCTACATATACATTAGGAAACAATGATACAATCTCCTTTCATCACAATGAGACAACACGAGACCTTTCGAAATCATATGAAACATGATCATTGAAAGACATGAACAATAAGTATCATGATCATTGAAAGATGATTCACAAATGACGTGCACAATGTCAAGCTTTCTTCTCCAAACATCAATTTGCAACATGGTCATTCCAAGCCATTTCCATTTCTCCCTTGGGTACAAATCTGCAAATGCATCACAAAGTAAACAACAAGGACCATGGGTGCTTTCCACCCAACCATAGGCCTCCAAGGAGACCACCCCCGCGCTAGGGAAACAAGGCTCAAACTGGGTTTCACACATACATCACAAAATTTTGCATGAAGACACAACACAAAACACAATCAACACCCTCCCATGGCTTGCACAATGATTCACCATTGGAATCATAAAATGTTGGGTGAAGGTGGGCTCTTCAAGGAGGAGAAATTCATAAATATCATATTGCCAATACATTTTGCCTCTAAAGGCCACCACAACATAAACAACATATTACCACTGCATTGTCTCTCAACGCCTTCAAAACAACCATCTTCTCCTCATCCACCAAACCTCCTTGTACCTCCCAAACAACAAGATTCATGGCCATGAAGGAGCCCATGCTCCATAATAACAACCTCATCATGAGTTAGAAACAAAATTTTCTTTCTCACCTACAATGTCAAGCCCAACTTATGCCCTTCACCCAAGGCTTCTCTACCCTCCCAAGGGTGAGTGAAGCCTTCACACCCATAATCACAATCAACACTCACATTCAACAAGAACAACAACAAAACAAATGAAGAACAACAAAATAAAACCAAGAAAGGATCTCCAAAAGCACAAAACACATTCTCTTTCCATTCCAACAAAAACAAAACCAAGAAGGTGAACCAAGAAATTTACAAGAACATTACACATTCTCACATTGTCACAATACATAATCAATGCTCATAATGCAACAAGAACACCACACTTTCACACAATACCCAAAAATCCATATCACAAGATTTACAATGCAAATGCATACTCTATTAATGAACTCTCACACTTGCAAATTTGTTTAACCATGCTAAAAGCAAGAAATGAGAAAGAAACAAGTTTTGAGACACCCAACCTTGGTCCAAGCTATGGTAAGGATAGTTGTAGTAGAGCTCCCTTAATCTCCCTCCAAAACCTAACAGTCTCTAAAATTAGAGAGTGGGTAGACACCCCACTAGTTTGGCCAAGACCCTCTAATAAAGCCTTCTCACTAACTTATTTTAGCAAAAACACTAAGCCACTACTGCTTACAAACTTGTCTCCTCCAACTTTTCTATTTTTGACTAAGTGGGAACATGGATATGACAACTCCAAATTCGAATTGATGGAAGAATGCATGGGTAAAGGGGCTCCCTAGGCTATCTAGGCACTCACATGATCAAAAATAGGTCCCTGACATGATGTACTGTCATATGGGTAACTTATTTTCACCTAAAAGACACTTAGGGACCACCTAATGACCCCTAAAAACCCTAGCCAAGTCCAAATTCGAATTTCCTTTGATTGAGACTCCTCATGGAATTTTTTTCTATGTGAGGTTAACTTGGGTACAACATTGGGGTTAGGTTTAGGTTAGGTTACTTCTTGCCAAACCTTGAGTGACATGGCATCTCTACATGGACAACACAAGTGTCAAATGACACACACACAAAACAACACATTACATTAAAAGTGACTTAACTCCAATAATGCATGAACTAAGCTATTACACACATATAAATTCACATATACAAAATAAAACACATTACAATGAGGTTTGAATCTTTTCCACTGATTCAACCTTGGCTATGTCATATTTGTAGTAGTTTGAGCCTTAATTCCCCTTTAAACCCATGGTCAAATTCCTGCACACTAAATTCAAGCATCAGTAGTCCAAGAAAATCATGTAAACAATAAGTACATAAGTGAAATAATCTTTATCTCATTCAACATTAGACTTGCATATATTTCATCATCTCAAATTAACTTTCCCTTTCTTAATCATTTCAAATATAACCTTCAAAATATTAAAATATCAAACTTACATATCACATTCGACATTTGAGTTCCATACTTCATTCTTTTTAATTAAATTACTTTTTCTAATAATTTCCATGTAAAATGCTCAAAATACTATAACATCAATCTTTACTTATCATAACATGGTCAATTTAATATTATGAATAGCTTCATAGTCTATTTTTATCATTATGACAAGATGTTGAATCCACAACTATTGAATTCCTAGGTATGTGGGTTAGGTCTTAATGCATAACAAAATTTATTTATTTTTTAACTCTAATTTCCACTTAAACATTACATTCTTACATTACAAGCATTTCTACCATTCAATTTCTATTAAAGAAATTTCAATAGCTTAAAACATATATAGAATCATTAAATGCATCAATTAGGTCATAATATGTAGAAGTAATTGCGGATCATCAAAATGCAGATAACATAACCCTACAGTCTTAGAAGTGTATCAATACATAGGATTAAAAATCACCGTAATACAATTATCTCATTGGTACTATGATGGATTGGGTGAGGCCTCACAGATAGTGCCTTTGTATGATGTACCCTGAGATATCCCATCACCGAGACCTTACCCTATACCCATAGGCTTTATTTGGTACCCCAAGTGATGTCACCCAAACCATTCCACTGTAGGCCTTACCTTATCTTGGAAGATGATGACCTTTTAACAACATTCTTTGGTTATTTTCAACCTAAAAATCAATGTCATTTCCTTGTAATTATTTGATTAGAACCATTGATAGTAAGTATTTAAACTATCACAATAACAAAATGTGTCAATAATAACAAACACACTAACAATTATTTCATAATATATGAAGAAAACATATAATTTACCTCATCACCTTTATGTGTTGAGTGACCATTTAAAAGCACGAAGTAACCTTCATATCCATTTTCCATTTTAAAGTCTCTTAATTTAGTCGAGCCAATGGAACTCCTCTTCTGATGTTGTTGTTCTTAAAAATTCAATCTCTATTAATTGTAGTAACTTCATAACCTCTTATAGTCAACAAATCCTTATATGAAATATTGGACTCCCACTTGATTTACACCCAAGTATTCACAAAGCTTCCACATGCACTTATACAAAGATTTTTCAATTATATATAAAACATATAAATATATTTATAACCTCCTTTAATCAATAAACAAATTAGCATCTAGAATACTTACATGTTCATATATATAAAAAATGACTATGAAATTAAAACTCTCCAACATTTTATAAGAGCGAAGAAGAAAAATCATACCTTTATCAAGACCTTATTATAGGTCTTTCTCATTGATACTAGCTTGACCTATATTATTCATGGATGGAAAATAAATCTACTTATCCTTTAATTAATCATTACAAATCTAAATCTTTCTTTTATATATTTTTAAAACATATTATTTTCTATTCATTATGAAAATATAATAATCAATTTTCATAATCCATATTTATTTTAAAAAAACATGATCGTAATAAAATAGACAAATAATTCCTACCTCATCATTACTTTTAATCAATATACATTACCTTTATAACTATCAATACCTTGCCATCTTGAGTCTACCAAGAGCTTACTTAATTGTCACTACAACTTCCACATATGTAGTTCTATTCATTTCTTGTAATGACCACTTCTTTATTTAGCCCTCCTCAAATTTCAGCCTTCTTGTAATGCTTAAGCCTAATATGCAATACTTGACCTCCTTTTGTTAATTATTAATTGTTTTTTCTTCCGTATCACAACTAATGTATATATTTTCAATGTTTCAAATCCTTGAGGATACCTCTCTATTCACTTTCAATGTTTATTCCACTCTATTCTCTATTGACTTCTCATAGCCATAGATATTCACGATTGACTAGATATTCTTCAGTCACTAATATACACGCTGCCCTCAATGATTAACATGTATTAATATCACTACTAGAATATCTCTGCTAGTTATCTGATACCATGCTAGTTTTTTTTTTTGTCCTCACACGAATCATTAGTGGATTTTAATTTTGTGCTATCTCATTTTTGTTTGAAACAAACACATCTCCCTATATTGTTGTCAGTGTTGCATCAAAATACGATTCTCCTCTCACAAGTTGCATTCCATTCGTTGTTACAGCATAGAATATTTGGACTACCAATTCAATTAAAAATCTGATTATGTGTCACTAAGCTCCTTTTGAAGTGTCAATACCTCTATCGCTGTAATCATAACTTCTCTAAATTATGCATTCATGATTCCTTTCATTTGAATGGTTTCTCCAAATCTCTTCAGTATTCGATGCTAAGAAAGGTTCCTTATTGTTTTTGCTTGCGAAGAACTAAATGAACAAATGGATTATATCACCAATTATGAATGCATAGCTATTCTCCTATGTTGGAAATATATCCACAACAATAAATCTTTTAATTAATTGCTATACAAACATAGACCAATAGAAAAAATTGAGGCTCGATTAAATATTTGTCCACTGAAAAATCGTTACTGCAACTTAATACCCAATAGAAAAGATATCAATCTTTACCATCATCATGAAAAACTAATAATATCCTCGAGCAACTTAGGCTCCACCCAACAGTATTCTCCTGAGTACTCATGATACAGTCGATACTTTATTTAATGCTTCTAATATTCAATCTTTAATTTGTGTACGAAAAGTTTAATACCAACTATAATCTTCAAGCAATATAAGCATCAAGATATAATGGAATGATTTTATTCTGCAAACGTATGGAACTCCTCCATGTACATGCGAGATGAGGAAATATTATTTACGCCAACCTTGGTGCTATCAAGGTTTATTAAACATCCATGCTATATGTCTACCAATTTTTTTTATATTCAGGATGGCCAGACCGATGCTCTGATACCACTTGTAATGTCCCCTTTTAGGACATTAGGGTTAGTTTCCTCTTGAAATGTATAATCTGATAATAATTCCTATGATCCCCCTCTCAACCATATATATATATATATATATCAATATTGTATAGAGGTGTGTCTATTCATAAATATTAATTATATATGATTACAATAATATATGATTATATATTATATGTTATTATATTAATTATTTATTATTATATATTATATATGAATCACTTTAATTATTTATAACAATATTATTTAATATAGGCATAATGTCATATACTATAGCACATAAAATAGTTGATATATATGTATATATTAATTATTTATAGCATGAAAATTAAATATATAATAATAATAATATATAATAATATTCATATATTCATATAATTAATATTTATTATATAATATATAACGATTTATATTTGTTACTTAAAATAATTATAATTTATTCTATATAAATTATCGATTATTAATATTATACCCTTTATGTATAATTAATTTATATACTAAAATGGGGATATCACAGAGAAAAATTCATCCAAAAGTGAAAACCTAACAAACAAGTGCTTTGGGCAAGTACCATGGCGAAAACCTAGAAAAAATGTGCCATGTATAATTAGTTATTACTCCTCCATATATTAGGATTTCATTTGATTCTTACCTATTTTGTCATTTCGTGATCATATCCTTCATACTACAAGACATCTCTAGTCCCTTATCATGGCCCACAAACTAGTTAACATCCATTGTTATCTTATCTAAGCATGACCAATCTGTACATACTCTGTCTTTGGCCTTTTCACATAGTCTAGGTCTTGTCTAGGGGCATATCATCTACATAGTGTGTGAGTTTGAGTTTGAACTAAGGGCATCTCCTTAAGAACATCTTATCCATTGGACTTATCACATATTAGATTAGAGCTAACACTTGGAATCCTTTATGATCCTTAAAACATCCAAAAAAAATCCAAATACAATCTTGAATAAATTGATAAAAATCATATAATGTCCTGAAATAAACCATGAAACATCATAAATATATCTTGAAATAAACCCTAAAATCATAAAATGTCCTAAGAAACCAGTCACACTAAAACATCAAATATCCTTAAAAAACCCTAAAAATCACAAAACCCACCAAAATTTTGTAATAAACCTTGTAAATACTCACTGTGGATAATCACTCATTTTGCTTAAACACTTGCATTTTTGTAAACTAAAACTCAAAGCACCACACTTCAATGACACATCATCCTATCAAAGTAATGTAAACCAACAATCAATCTAACATGTCACCGTGAACCTATCAACCTAAACCAACAATAAGACCTATCCCATTGTAAACCTATCAAACACTATCTACTAACCTAAAACACTAAAAGGAAAGTAATAATGAATAAGAATAGCTGTTGCCTCATGTTTTTTAGTGAATGATTTATTTTTTCTTAATTTTTCTTCGATCATGTTCCTATGCCACTCAATGATATAAACTAATCTATGAGAGTGGCTGGGATGGTTCATGGTCATCTTTTATTTTTTTTTCAGTTAAACATGTACCTTTGAGAGTCCGGGGCATGTATATATGACTCAGGAAGGATAAGGTAATTTTTTTTCTACATTGTGCTTGTTTACACAAAAGGTTTGTATTGGCACTCTGGCCCTTTATGCCATGATGCACTGCATTCCATTTACCATATCAAAATAAAGCTCCAATAACATATAGTGCACTTTACAAAAGAAAAAGTCCTCACCTCATACTAATTGTCCATCATCTCATCTCCTCTAATCATCTGCATCTCCTTCATCCGCCACCATGGTCTCGTACTCTGATACACCAAAAGTATTGTCAACCTACATTCTTGGATATGTCAAAAATCTAGAAAAATCCAAAGCAATACATATGTGCATAAACATAGTATTCATATCATTTTACATTTCATTTGCATTCATTCCATATCATTTTACATCTCATTAGACATTCATCCATGACAAAAATACGTGGCAAGAATAAAGATGCCATTTCCTAAGCATAACATGTGATAAATTAATGCATGATGTCATCATGTCAAAGTCCACATAGAAAAGCATAAATACATCCATATAAAGCATACAAAACACATGCATAGTCCATCTCATATAGTCCTCATAACATAAGTACTTCTCATAAATGTCTCACAAAAGTACCATGGCTTACATCAATAC
Source organism: Cupressus sempervirens (assembly GCA_028749045.1). NCBI lineage: Eukaryota > Viridiplantae > Streptophyta > Pinopsida > Cupressales > Cupressaceae > Cupressus > Cupressus sempervirens. The sequence goes on from CM053791.1 coordinate 279,449,925, forward strand.
TAACTATCCATAAGTGTGAACCATAAAAGAGCATAACTAAAAAAAAAAAAGTAAAATAGAGAAGCCCCTCTGTACATGAGCATGTCTCTATCACCTTGTGATGTCCCTAGCCTCATGGTCTCTATCCAAGCTTGAGGATGATCCCTCTATCATTTGTGGTGGTCTCATTAGTCCTATCACCCATGCACTACTCTCTGCCCTCTATGTCTATTGCGAGTGACATATCAATGCACGAAAGCTCTCTACCCTCTACCCTAGTGGCACTACCATCTCATATTGATCCCTCTAGTATTGTGTTTCCATATGTGTCATGGTCATCATCATCACCATCTCTTGGAAGTTTAGATATATGATGTTGTTAATAAAATCCCATGACTCCTACACTACCCTTTCTACTCTACATGCTACAACATCCCTCCCTACCTAACCCTAATCCCTCTTTGCCATAGCTTGATCCCTCTCCGCTATCATTGTATCTCTCCCTACTATCACTGCATCTCTCTCTACTAAAACCTAGTCTAACTGACTCTAGAGCCCTTTGATCACCTCCATAAGCTCCAACTGGCTAGGCCCTACCTGTACTAAAACTAGAATCCCCTTAGTGTAATCCACTAGATCCTTCTCTACATCTATTATCACCACATCCACACCTATGCCATCCTCATCACCTCCCTCATTGCCATCACCCCCACCCTCCTCATAACCATCCCCAACCTATCGTCCATCACCATCCCCACCCCCACTATCTCCACCCTCCTCATCACCCTCTCCCTCACCCTCTCCCTCAACATCCTCATCATCATCCCCCACATCTTCATCCCCAACCTCATCATCCTCATCATCATCCCCTGCATCATCATCCCTAGCCTCATCATCCTCTCCATCCTCCCCCTCCTCTCCATCATTATCCTCATCTCCCTCCTCCCCATCATCATCCTCATCTCCTCCCTCATCATCATTGTCATCTCCTCCCTCCTCCTCATCTCTCCCATACTCCTCCTCATCCTCCTCCTCACCTTGCTCTACTTGTGATCTCACTCATGCTACTAGCATTGTTTGATCTCTCAAGGGCCTAGGAAAATGCTATGCAAACCATCTATCATATGTAGATGTCATTCCTACATCCACCACATCCATTGGTACTCCTAATACCCTCAGGTGTAGCTCCTCCAACTATGTGTAAGCCACCTATGTCCTAATAGGTGCTCCCCACTCCTAGACCTCTTCTCTGGACTGTGTAAATAACACCAGACCTATTGGCACCTCCTGTATCTCCCCAAACTATTTACATACCCACTTTGGTAGGTACATCTCTATCACTAGGTGACCAATCATTATGCACCCTATGAGATGGTGCTTCTATCTATAGTATGGTAGGTGGATCTCATCATTGTCCCACCTAGGGTAATTTCTGTAGGGTCTCTAGATAAACTATGTCATAGTATCCAATTGATGCTTAAAGAACCGAGTGTACCCTAGTATCCTCATGCTAGTATGCCTCTATAACTATATGAATACGACATGCCCTCCACTAGCTCCCTCTCTATGAGTGGTTTGAATATTGCAATGTGCTGATATGCCCATATCTATAATAGTGTACCCCTAGTATTAAATATCAGCCCACCTCTATATGCTTCCTAATGTATATAATACCACAATATCCCCAACATGCATGCTCCCTAAGAAACATGGTCCCATCAATGATCATCCTCTCTAACACCTAACCTCATCCAATAGGGAATCCATGTCCCTGCCTATCAAGTATTAGTAGTCCACCAACAATCCAATGGATCATAGCTGCCAATCACCTAGGCTTGGCACCAATAGCTCCCATATGATCTCATAATCTCAGATCCGTAGCTCTACATCTCCACATCAAAACAATTGGTGTAGCGCAACTTACCTAGTAGCTAGGTCATACATAGCTAAGTCCCCATGAAATGGAATCCTAAGGATGCACCATACATTATCTAAGGTTATAGTAGCTCCCTCATCAACAGATGGAATGAACTGGTCTTTGAATGCCATCTCTTTGTAAGTGCTCTTAGTAGCACTCTATTCCCTCTCACCTCTAGCATAAATGTGATGTGATACATACCAAATCCTACCAAGATCTCCCACTCACTGGTAGCCATTTGATGATATAACATTAGGATCTGAGGCCTATTTTCCCTCATCTGCAATAGGGGTAGATCCTCCTACATAACCATGTCACCTATGTCAACCTTCTATGGCTTTATATCTAGTTTAACCTACATTTGACCCAAGTTTGACCTAGTTTGTCTCCAAGCTAACTAAGTTTTACTTTTTCTAAGAATATTTGAGTAAGCTGACTTATGATTTTAACTCTTTCTAGGATTTTGAGCATGTCTACCAAGTTTCAAGTCATTTCGAGCTGATTTGCATCATTTTGACCCTTTGCCTATCCATTTGTCAGCTTTTTCCTCTATTTGAGCTAGGTTTGACTAGGTTTGACTTTTTTGACCATGTTGACCTAAGTTGATATATTTTTTCAAATATTCCTAGGGTTTTGAACATGTGTTCCATGTTTTAGGTCATTCTAAGTCTGTTTGCACCCTTTCAAGCCCTTTGTATTGCTCTCTGTCAGTATCTGACTGGGGTTTGACCTACATCTGCCCTAAGTTTGACCAAGTTCTACCATTTTGACCACATTTTATTGAGTCTTAACACTTTTTTGACATCATCCTATGGTATTTCTAGTGTACCCCAAGTTTCAATTCAATCCAGGCTCATCTGGACCATGTTCGGAGCCCTGGAGCATCCTAGGGCACAATTGGGGCATTTTGATGCCCTAAACTAGCCCTAGGACCCTGTTTGACCTCTATTTGACTCCTATATGAATCAAAAGTATATAAAATCATAAAATACACAAAGATAGCTTAGATTTACTTATCATAGATCCTACATTTGCTTATCATTGGTAAGTAAGCACTTGTTCACCACAATGTTGCTCTAGGGTAACCTGTCCATCCTACTTGCTCTAGAGCTCTTTTCTACCAAATGTGAGGGTGAAAATGACTTTAAAACCCTCTCCAAGCCATTCTATAGTCTGTTTCTACCTAGATGGATGTGCAAGAGGCACTTTTATGTTGGTCACAATGCCTTTTTGCACTCTAGAGCCCATAACTTTTGCATTTGAGCTTCGATTTGTGATCTGTCACTTGCTATGGATTTGTCTTATCATTGTATAAAAAATTGACCTATCATATGTCCATGTTGGAAATTTCTCAAGGGGGCACCAATATATACCACCATTACTGGGGCATGCTTTTTTGGCTTTTTCATCAGGGTTCTTTGACACAACACTCTAATCACATTGTATCAAAGAGGGGCAAAATGTAAATGCTCAAAAAAGGTTTGCATCTATGATTTCATCACTATTTCATACTAACTCATCCCATTTCTTCATTTCACTAATTCCAATATTTTTTCCAACTTGATTATATCTCAACAATATTCTTTATCATTCATATCCTCTTGCACATCATTTGGTTATCATTTCATAATCATATCTGATCAACTCAAAAACCATTTCATTAACCAAAAATCATATCAAATCAACATAAAATCACCCCAAATCTACCTAGAATCACCCAAAATTAACTATAACCAACCAAAAACATATCAAATACCTTAAATCAATCATCATCTATCCAATCCTAGGCATTGTTGTGGCTTTTAGTGCCTTAAAAACCTATCAATCTGATCTTAGTACTGTCATGACTCTCAGTGCTAGGTCAAACTATCATTCTTATCATTCGATCATTGGCATTCTTGAGTCCCTTAGTGTTAGATCATGACATCATCAAACCATTTTAGTAACATTGACATAGTTTGTTGATGTTATTATGATTACCCATAACAATCAATCTCTATCCTGTAGCATTTACGATATCAATTAAATGTTACGTGTCCTTAATTCATGTCACGTGTCCTTGGTATGTTATCTATTTTAATCAATCAATTAATTTGACCATATCTTTGTTCTACCCATCATCATCCTAATCGATCGACATTTTCATCAAAGGCTATTGTCACACTTATTTAATCAAATTGGCCAATCATCTACTAACTTTCTCTATAGGATTAAATAACCCATAATTTAATCCTATGCCATTCCAATCATTTTCATCTCACATTGCTAATTATTCTTCTAATTAACATCCTCAATCAATTAATTTTATTAATTAATTGATTCATCATTCACAAACCATGGAAATTCATGATTTCCTAAGTAATATTTTCCACCACTAATTTCCATTTTACTAATTTCTATTTGTGTGATATATGGATTTTTAATTCACATGTTCCACATAATATTTACATAATCTTGACATCATCATGATGCATGGGCATGATACATCATGGATTCTCCATTTACAATTGGCTAAGATATGTCATAATCCATATATTCTTATTCCCTTACACATATCTATATTTGACTTCCATTGTCATAGATTCTTGGCTTTAAGTGGGTTTGAGGTGTCACATGATGTGTCATAGATCCTCCACCATTTTTAGCCATATTTGACTTCCAAGCATCATTCAATCCTACATTTAGAATCTTGTGTCATATATGTCATGGATTCTCAAAGGAATCTCTTGCCAAGCTGCATATCCAAGGTGACAAGTCCAATGCTCTCATCTTGCATGTTGATTATAAATTGAGCATTCTTCCTCTCATTTTGGGTCCTTCAAGTCCCTTGATTCTTAACCTTCAAGTCATAACTTCTTAGTCTCTTTATTCTTTAAATCACTTCTTCTAGTATTCTCATAGCATATCATGTCATAGGCTTTTTCTTTTCAATTGTGTGCATTATAGGCAATTGGAGCTACATCATATGGAGAAGAAAGAAGGACATGGGAGCTACAAATGAAAGAGGGGATTTTAACTTTTTTTTGCTTTCTTTATTTATTTGGCTTTAATGGTAGGCTAGAGGGTATCAATGTATGTTTATTGAGTTTGTGATTTGCTCATAGTATGTTAGATATTAGCCCATTTTCTGGTCCTACACATTGATGAAGCAACAAAGGATATGACATTTATGTGATGTAAAAAGGGAAAGATGAAATATTCCTCCATGTCTTGAACATTGTATTGAAAAGTCAAAATCTCCATTGTTGTTTTGAGTATTGTATGGTGAAAGAAAGATTATCTTGTTATATAATTTTTTTTGAATATGGAAGAACTAAAAAATTTGGTTGTCATAATATGTTTTGCATTCTGAAATGTATTTAAAGAGTGTAATTTCATTGTAAGATTTAATAGTGTGCATTTATATGTAATGAAGGAGGGAGATTTCTTTTAGTAGAATGATAGATATAGTTGAATGCATAAGAGATTACTTTTCCATAAGAAATTTTTTGTTTAGTATTCAACATGAACTTACAAATATAGAATCTTATTTCTTTTGATTCATAAGCAATACAAGAAAATGCATCCTCAAATGTTTATATAGATTAATTTTTTTTAATTAGATTTACTCAATGAGAAGTGTCATTTAAATTCATATTAATAAGAAAGAGAAATCCTCCATTTCATTTGCCTTTTTTTTTTTTTTGTGTGTGTCAAGTATATTGTCCCAAGGAATGTAAATATGCTTCAATTTAGACACTTATATTGAAATTTCTAAGTATCTCCATATTAGTACATTTCCAAGATCACAATTACATCATAGTGGATAAATGAAATGACTCAAATATACACTAGAGCAAAAACTATCGAGGTGAACACAATGTCTAGGTAAAACTATAGGCTGGGAGAGAGTATTACACTCTTTGGAAAATGTATGGGGAGGGAGAAATAATGCACTCTTGAAATACTAGCCAAATAAAATATTCATAGGGAATATTCCCTAGAATCTTTGACTATTAGTTCAAAAATGTATATAGTGGACATCAAACTTTTGGAAAAAAAAGGAGGTAGCCAAAACAATAAAATAAAATAAACTAAGATACTATCACTAACCCCTAAGCCTCTCCTTAAGAGGAGTCATGTAACCGATAGGAAGGACATGATTTGTCTCACCTCAAAAAAAAAAACCACAGATCTATTTCACATGCCTTGACTTGATTGTTATTGTTGGAAATACAAATGGGAAACATATACTTCTGGGGTGGCTGTGAATCAGAAGTAACAATATTTAACCAATAAAACTTTTAACATTAAACAATGCATGCATTAACATAATGGAATAATATGTAAAGTAAATGCATCCACATAAACACTTGACACCATATATGATTACCCAGAAACCCTCCAATGAGAAGATAAAACTAGGGTGGGGATGACACTCACAATTCTTTGCTACTATAGCAATAAAGTGTCACTTGTTAAGGTTACATAATTTGATCATTTTCATGATCTGCCCTGTGAAAGGCCTACCTTGTCATAGGCTTACAAAGGATTGTTAGATCTTACCCTATTAAAGGATTTAAACACCCTGTTAAAAGTGTGCCCAGCTAAAGGACTTTAGAACATTCACTTGGAATATCACCTTGTTAAAGAATTTCACAATGATTGTTAAATCAACCTCAGTCCAAAGGATTTCACCCTGCTAATATAGTTGTTAGAAAGTAATAGTAGAATGTTTGACCTGATAAACTTAAAATTTTTTCCTTGCTGATTTTAGACCATAGTTCTATCCAACTTGATCCTCTTGATCTATTATAACAATTTTGTATAGCTTTCCTCTATTCTGCAAACTAATTCTGTAATTCTTTCACACTTCTAAGTCACCTTGAATGTTTTCTAATCAATTCACCCCTTTCACTTCCCTCAATTCTTCGCTCACATCACTTCCTCACATGTACATTCATACTGAATTATGGGGTTTCATCTCCTTTTAAAAGGACTTTGGTGGCTTAGGGTTAGGTATGAATCTATGACTGAGATTCATTCATTTTTCCTGCTTAATAACTTTCATTTTTCTAATTGGTTGCATGTTGATCGCATAGGAAATCCAAATAGATTCAATCTTATCTTCAAAGCTTCAAGATCTATCCATAAGTTAGCTTAAAAATGGTTTACATAGTTGTTTGTGCTATCACAAACAACTAGGTCCATTCTATATTACTCGGTACTTGATAATATTGATGCTCGACACTTGAACTTTCTTGGCATCAACTATTCACTCCACACTTGAATTTCTCAACACATGAGTGACTTGGCACTCATTGCAACTTGACATCTATATATATTACACTCAACACGTGTTACTGGCTCAACATGAACTTAGTAAATATCTTAAGTGTGTTGACACTCAATTGTCAAAACCAATCTAAGATCAACAATCTCCCCCTTTGACATGAGTGGAAAAAACACTTAACTATACATAAAAAATCTAATTTCATTGAGTATAATATATACATAGTTCGACATATATATAGAAGACTTCAAAATATATACCTCAAAATTTTGTAACTCCCCTTGAGTTAATGTGCCCATTTTGTGTCCAAAATTTCTTTTCTTATTTTTCTTCATGGTGATCCTCTTTGTCTTCAAAAATACTAACACTCTATTTTTGTCTAGTATACTCTATTTCTATTCTTTCATTGGTTGCTCCCCCTTTTTGGGTCTTCCCCTTTATTCTTTATTATCTCTTGCTTTCATATTTTGTCTCCCCCTTTATTATATTTCTCCCCCTTTTCGACGTTGATGTCAAAGGGTCTATACATTGATTGTGTATTTGTCCAAAAATTTCTTGTGGACTTCCATCATAATCTTTAAAGAAACATCCTAGTTGTCTAATGCAACATCTAAGGACTTTATTTGGATGGTTGTCTTTGTTGCAAGATGAACTAGCCCATCCAATGTTGAAAGATTAAGATCTTTCTTTAACACTATTTCTGCTTATGCTAATTCTTTTCGAAGTATCTCCATATGGGGGGTAAGGGAGGCTTGTATATTAATCAACTTGGCTTTATGCTAGCCTCTTTTGCTATTAACACAACTAGTTGATTTTGTGTACGAAGCATTGAATTAAAGTGCTTCTCACTTTGAGCTAGATTTTGGGGTAGTTCCATACCTGAGACCTTCAAGTTTCTTTCCAAGCTCAAAATTATGTGGGTCATTTCTTGTGTGAAGAGTGTGGGATCACATAATTTTGTATACAATGATAATATGTTCTCAAGTACTTTCTTCACTTTCTCAATTTTTTTAGTCAATTCAACTTGTGATAATGCTATCCACCAGATATCTTCTCATTGAATTTCCCTTGAAATTTCTTTTCAAACCATTCTATGAGTTTAACATTAGTATCTTGGTCTTCAATAGTCACCTGTTCAACAATTTTTTTACATTAGGTGTCTAAAAGCTAAAGGAATCTAAAAAGATGTCTTTGATCTCTGCTTGCCTCTGTTTATACTCTTTTTTGAGTAATTCTTGATTCTTCTTTCTCTCCAATGCTTCTTGCATTATATTGATCTATTCTAAGACCATTACTGCATAATCATATTTGGGTATCATTATGTATTCATCTAAAAGTGCATTTCCATAGTAAAATACCTTAGCAACCTTTATTGAGCTAGGTCCTAAAGCTAAAATCTACAATGGTATTGCATTAGTGCTCGCCCTCTGAAGGACTTTAGTAGGAGTGCTAGATGTTGGTAAGTTTACCAATGTTTGTATGGCTTCTTGCTCCTTCTCCTTGGGTATGTCCTTCTCTTCATCAGATCTTCCTTGATCAATTACAATCAATTGAGGTGCACCTTGTGTTTGTGCATTAGGTATAGAAAAATCTATCTATCCTACTTGTTCTTTTGTTGGCTCCTTTACTTTTGCAGTTTGAATTTCATCAAATTTTGTAGTAGTGTCAACCTATATAGATTTATCCTCTATTTTTATTAATGGTTGAGCACTGATGGTTGTAGGGATGGGAGTAGGTGGTTTTTGTGTGTTCACCTTGTCCCTTGTTATGTCAGCTACTACTTTTTGAAGTTCATCCATACTGACCAATATAGGATTTTCACATAACCTTGCTTGTAGTGTGGATTGGTCAAGTATTTTTTTTAGATCCTCTCTAGTTAATGCATTAATTTTCTAAGGTGATTTATCAAGAACATCTTTCACTATTATGGTCTCTGTAGTTGTGTTTGTGTCATGTGGAGGGCACATGGATGGCAATTGCGAGTCTTCAACACTCTATTTTGCTTACTACTCATTAGTTATCGCTATCTCATCTTTCTTTTGCTCTATCTCCTCCATAGTGGTGTCTTCTTTTCCTTATTCTATTTCTTCCTCCTTGTCTTCACCTTCTTCCTCATTATTTCTTCCCTCAAAGGGATCTTCTTCTCATTCTTTGATAGTTATTAAAACATTTATTAACCTCCACATTTGTGTGGATTTCTTTACAACATCTTCAATTCTGTTATGTAAAATGCTGAATGCCCTATACTTTGGTGCAAATCTGCTACTATATTTTTTATTAGCCTTAGTTATTTTTCCTTTCGACAACTCTAGCATTACTTGTGATAATGTTGACTATCTTATTTCTTTTTCCATATTCAGGAAATAGTGCCATTTATTCTCAACAATTGTATACAAATCTTTAGGCATTGTGTTATTAAATTCAAGAGAAGTGTTCTTGAATTTTGCCATCATGGCATATACTGACTCTTCTATCATGTTTTGGTATTCTCTACCAAGTTTTCCAAATTCAATGTTTTTCAAACCTGTCAAATCTGCATTATCTCTAACATTATCACAAATGTTTTCAAGATCAGATTTAGGATCATGATTTATCATTTTGAATTGGCTTGTCTCCTCAAACTCTGTCTTCTCATCATCCGTCTCTGGTTATGCTACATATTTTCTTCTTGGTTTCTTCTACATAAGACCAGTCTACTCAATAGCCTTAGTTTTCTCTTTTGCCTACTCCTTGGCTTTTTGAGTAGTTGCCCTTGTAGTGGCTCTTATTGCTAGAGCTGTAGCCTTTGTTGCACTAGGATTTATAGTCTTCTTTGCCTTAGGTTATGCAATAGGTTGTGTCTTGGAATTTCTTTTCTTTGGCTGTGGCTTGGTTGGTGCTTCCTCAACATCTTCTCCCTAGGCACCTTCTTCTTCTTGATCCTCACCCATGCCTTGGATCAAAGAAAGAGGTTCTTGACCTTGTACCTCCTCCTCTTCTTCTTCTTCATCATCATCATCTTCATTATTACCTTCTCCAAACTTAGCTTTTAGTTTCTTCACCATTTTATCTTTCTTCTTCAAAGTTGAGGCTATCTTCAATTCCATCTCAACCTTTGCATTTACAACATCATAATTACCAAAATTTTTGGTAGTCTTATCAACTTCTTTAGCACGAAGTGCAATGATAGTGGTTGAAGCTTCATCAATATTTATTTCATAACCTAGAGTACTTAACCATCTAACTCTAGGTACTATAGCATAAATGAAAGTGTAGTCAATATCTACAAGAAATAAAATATCATTGTGATGTTTTTGTACTAGGGAAATAGGAATTTTGAACCTCTATTTCATGGACTAGTTGAAGTCCTCAAAATAGTTGGTCATTATCGACTAAAAATTCTCTCCCATTTTCTAAATATACTCATTGATTTGCATAGAAACTAACCTATTAGTCTTCCATCCTACTCTGCCAAAATATGGGAGCTCATTTTGGACATAGAAAAATATGCATACCAGTATTGACCCAAACTTACATTGAGCACTCTTTGAATTCCTTATTGCTCCTAGGTTCTCCATTATCTGTTGTAACTATAGTTCTGTAAGATCATAGGTATGATCTTTCTTGACTATCTTATAGCCTACATCAACTGCTATACAAGGAACACTATTTAGTTTGCTTGAATGATAGAATTTATGTGATGTGGCTAATAGAAAAGTCAAGAAGTGGATCAGTGATAGTGTTAATAGTCATTCCATGATTGTTCCACTTAGCTCCTGTATTTCGCTTAATTACCTCTTTAGAATTGCTTCTCAATGTCTTAGGCTGATCTAGGGTTGGGTATCTAGTAACCCTATGTATAATTCTAATTTGAGATTTTGATGGGTCCACCTTCTAGCCATAGACATCCATCATGTAATCTTCTTAGAATAATTTTGACTCACTCAGTTTTGAAAACTGTTGGGAAATCTAGGGCATAGGTTAAGCCCTTCCTCTCTACAATTTTGAATTCCTCCTTCAAATCCCCATTTTCACATAATTTTTCATATGCTTGTTTAATTTCCATGTCTCCAATGCCTCCTACCTTATAATTATAAAATTTCCTTACATCTTGGACCATTAAAACCTTAGGCAGAATGACATATAACATGCCTGCTAGGTCATTCTTATATGCAACTTTTGGTATGGTCCTGAAATGTGGTTGTTTGAACTCATTGCTGAGTAATTTAACTTTGAATGGTTCCTTCTCCTTTAAATTCTTAGAACTTGAGGCCATTTTTCAAGCTATGGTTTAACAAATATGAAACTATGTAGCTTAGGAGATGAAGAATGCCTTTGAAATTGATGAACTGATGCTCGATCTTCACTATGATCCATGCAAATGCTTCGATCTCACCCTTCAATTGCTTCTTTGCTCTATGTTCATAATGAATGAAAAAAAGTGAAATTTTCCCTTATACCCTTTCAAAATATAACATTTATTGCATGGTATATGTATAGTTGTAAACTCAGCTTCAACGCAATTTCTATTTCATTCAACATTAATTGGTTTTACCATCACTCAACAGCTATAAGAATTACCCTTAATTGGCACTAATAGAAATTTCCCTCACTTGGAAGCTACTACTAACTCAACTTCAACTAACTTTGGCTAATAGCTAGACACATACTAGGATTATACTTGACAATTGAAGAGGACTTTTCACACTCGACAGTAATGTGAAAACTTAAAGATTTGACCTTGGACTTTCCTTATTATCTTGCATCTTTCTCCATGCTAATATGTCCTTTTTTTAGTACTAACTTCTTTTGGAACTGATGTATGATAAAACATTTTAAATATCAGTCCCACATACCTCTTTTTTGCTTAATTTGATGAGATGTGACCACTTGATCTATTAGGTGAAGTGATGCCTTCATTTGATGTGCTACATCCATCTTTCTTCCTCCATATTTTGTTCATCTCTCCTCTAGTGTGTTCAACATCTACCTTGCCTTTTCCTTTGTTGAACTTTGAGCTAGGTGCCTTTGTCCTTGTTGGGCAGTGCTTGCTGATATGACCAATCCTCAAATAGCTAAAGCATGTAGTTTGACTCAACCATTTGTTGTAGTTACCACTAAAGTGTGTTCTTATGCAATTCTCAGGGATGTGTCCATATTCTAAAAAATAATAATAGCTATTTCTTGTATTGCAATCCCACTTATAGGAGTTTTCATAGCTTCTTCCCTTTGTTGGCCTTTTTGATGACCATGTGGACTTGAATCTACATTCAAAGGCTCTATGTCCAAACTTCTGACAATTATAATAATGTCCTTCAAATATTAGTGCATGCATAGTTTTGGTTCTACATTCATGTGCTTGATGACCTTGTTTGTTGCACTTGTGATAATGAGTCATGTTCTTAGGCTTAGTATTCTGACTAATATTCTTGCTCTTGCAAACATTGGCTATACGTCATTTCTTACCACAATGATGACAAGTAGGTTTAGAATTCTCACCTTTATTGCTTCTTTCCTTAGTAGCTTTGGATGATTCTCCTTCTTCAGTGCTTATGTAGCCCAATCTTGATGTGTCTTTACTAGATCTAGGGAATTTTAGTAGTTGCTCAAAGTACTTGATGGCTTCATTTGGCTTCTTGAAACTTTTAGAAAACTCATTTTCTCTTTTCAGGTCATTTTGCAGCTATTCATTCTACAACTTCAATGTAGTTATCTCAATGTCCTTGACATTCAACTCATGATGAGCATTCATCATTTGGCTTAGGGTGTCCAATTACATGTTTGAGATCTTGGATAGCTCTGCTAATTTTTCTTCCAAGCTATTTTCCAAGATTCTTTTATCTTCTTCAATCATGGGCTTTATCTTCTATAACTTTCTTCTTTTGTTTAGTTACCTCACATAGTAGTATAGCTATGATTCTTGTTCCAACTTGAGATTTCTGATTTCTTTAGCTTGTGCTCTATTCTTTTCCATGAGATCTACAATTGACACATCAAATTCATAGGAGTTACCATTTACAAATAACTTTGTGGTGTCAATCTCTTTGTATTGTGTGTAGTTTTCTACCATAGCAATCTCTTTCTTTCTCTTCAACGAACTTCCCAAAGCACCTCTAGCTTCATTTAGTTGTTGTAGTATGAGATGTATCTCAATCTCCTAATTTTCAATGGTCTTTCCCAACTTGTAAACTTCCATTTAAGATCTTTTCTCCAAGCTGTAAGGCTTCTCCTAATGAGAACTTAGCTATGATACCAATTGTTATTGTTGGAAATACAAATGGGAAACATATACTTCTAGGGGGTGGGGGTGAATCAAAAGTAACAGTCTTTAACCAATAAAACTTTTAACATTAAATAATGCATGCATTAACATAATGGAATAAAATGTAAAGTAAATGCATCCACATAAACACTTGACACTAGATATGATTACCCAAAAACTCTCCAATGAGAAGGTAAAACTAGGGTGGGGATGACACTCACAATTCTTTACTACTATAGCAATAAAGTGTCACCTATTAAGGTTACATAGTTTGACCATTTTCATGATCTATCCTATGAAAGGCCTACCTTGTTAAAGGCTTACAAAGGATTGTTAGATCCTACCCTATTAAAGGATTTAAACACCCTATTAAAAGTGTGCTTGGCTAAAGGACTTTAGAACACTCACTTGGAATGTCACCTTGTTAAAGGATTTTACAGTGACTGTTAAATCAACCTTAGTCCAAAGGATTGTACCTTACTGATACAGTTGTTAGAAAGTAAAAATATAATGTTTGATCTGATACACTTACAACTTTTGCCTTGCTAATTTTAGATCACAGTTCTATCCATCCTGATCTTCTTGATTTTTTATAACAATGTTGTATAGCTTTCTTCTATTCTACAAATTGATTATGATTTTCCTTCACACTTCTAAGTCACCTTGAATGCTTTCTAATCAATTCACCCCTTTCACTTCTCTTAATTCTTAACTCGTATTAGTTCCTCACATGTACATTCATACATTCATATAGAATTATGGGGCTTCATCTCCTTTTAAAAAGACTTTGGTGGCTTAGGGTTAGGTATGAATCTATGACTAAGATTCATTCATTTTTCCTACTTAATTCCTTCCATTTTTCTGATTGGTTTCATGTTGATTGCATAGGAAATCCAAATAGATTCGATCTTATCTTTAAAGCTTCAAGATCTATCTATAAGTTAGCTTTAAAATGGTTTACATAGTTGTTTGTGCCATCACAAACAATTAGGTCCATTTTGTATTACTCGACACTTGATAATATTGATGCTCAACACTTACTATAATTTTGTCTTGCTCGATAGTTGAACTTTCTTGGTATCAACTGTTCATTGGATACTTGAATTTCTTGGCACATGAGTGACTTGACACTCATTTCAACTTGGCATCTATACATATTATACTCGGCATGTGTTACTAGCTTAGTATGAACATAGTAAATATCATAAGTGTGTTGACACTCAATTGTCAAAACCAATCTAAGATCAACACAGATTCCCATAAACAAAACCCTTATAACTAATCCTAGTTCATTGGCCTACACAAATTGGTAGGAAGCCTTTTTAAAAAAGAATAAATATATTTGATGTGTGTTGGACATGGCCAGAAAAAGGTTGCCTTGGAGGAAAAGTACATGGAAGGGGCAAGGGGTCCCCACCTCACCAACACTCTTCATGCATAGCCATGTGCCTAAGAGCACTGCCTAACTCTGATCCATATCAGAGACCATAAATTCCCTTCTCATGTGTGGTCTAGTCCTTGGGTTAGCTAGGTAAGGTAGGAGTTAGTATATAAAATAAGGGATTAGGGGTTGTTTTATTAAGAGCCTTAATAAAAGCAACCACCTAGCCACTTGGAAAAAAGGGAGTTCAAAAAAGTTAGAAATTAAGGGAGTGCCGCACATGGATTAAGCATGGGTTGGTATTAAATTAGGATGATGGGCACTGGATGCTACTATCCTCCCTAAAAATTGTACCATTGACTAAATTTAAAAAGAATAAAAACACAATGATTTTTTTTGAAATTTTTAGCATTTGATCTTCATGACTTGTATATTTTGTGATAAAAACAACAAAATTTTTGATAAAATTTCACCGTGTTTTTGTGAATCTAAAAAAGAATCATGTTTGACTCTTTTTTTTGGGTCTTTGGTGCATTTTGTCTAGAGATTAGCTAGTGCCATGGGCACTTGGGTAAGGTATAAGTTAGTTATTATATTGTGTAGTTAATAGTTAGTATTAGTAAATAGTTAGTGCTAGAAAAATAATTAATGGTATAATTTAGTTCAATGGAATAGTTAGAAAGTAGAATGGTTGTTAGTATCATAATATGATTTATGATTTAGATGTGCAAGTTGGCTAGTAAGTAATTTAGGGAGTAAGTTAGGGATATACATAGTACACTATTAAGTAATATTAGTATGTCTAGAAAGTAGAGCATAAAAAGTCGAGCATAGGATATTACATGAAATTAGTATACTATGTAATAGCATAATGCTAAGAGTAGGATAGATCCATTTTTATTTAGAAGTAATTAGGAGTGAGGAGTTGGATATAATGTTTACCTAATTTATGTGATGATATAGGCTAGAATATTATTATGTTGATAATTAAATAAAAATTAATATTTTAATGAGGTATGTCATAGTGAACAAAAGTAGAATTATCTAGCTTGTAAATTATTAGTGGTAAATAACTCAAAATTTGGGAATTGGACTATATGATGGTGGTTGAATTGTAAATTAGTAATTATATTGTTATAGTTCATATTAGGTAAGTTAGTTAGCTAATGTTCTATATGTGAAGGTAGTACGAACAAGTGGTCCTATAATGGACATAACTATGAAAATGTAAACATAGCAACAAATAGTAAAAGTCCTTAGTAGATGTAATCAATAGGAGATAAAAAAAAATCTAGTAATTAGATCAATTAAATAGCGAGTCATGGGAAGGAATAATTCTCTATTTGATTTATGTACCATAATGCTCAAGTTTGAATATTATAGTGAACCCTTCACGTTCATACCACTACTTAACTAACAACCAAGTGTTCGATGTTCTAACCATGACACATTATCATAGTGCATAAGAAATATACATTTACATCTTCAATAAGTGTACCCTTTATCATAACCCTACCCTAGATGTGGAGTTGTAGTTCATACCAATTGTATGTCATGGCATGATAACTAGAAAATCCTTATATATACTATCATTGAGAGCATAGAAGAGTTGATTTTCCTCTTATCTAATTATGATGTTGTATAAATAAAACTACTCCCCTGATTTCCAATGCCAATTAGAGACTAACCTTCTATTGACCTAGCAAGGATCACTTCAGTTAGGAAATAGAAAGTATGTTGTAGCCAATAATCATGATGGTTAGGTATCCCAAACTTTTGGCCAATCAATAACCTAGTTGATAATGTATAGTCCTTCTGAGAGATTCTTAAGTGTTCTAAAAAAAAATTATAGAAGTGTTTTTCCCTATAAATTTTGGGCATGATTTTCCACTAAGAGCAAACAATATAAGTGTTTGAACTCTAACAATAACAAAGTTGTGGAAAGTCCAAATGTGAAAGTTGATGAATATGTGAAGAAGAATGAAGTTGAATGTTAAAAGGAACTTGAATATTACAAAAGCTTTATATACATTGGTGAAGCTGATTCCAACACCTTACCTGAACCTTAGAAGAAAGATTTTGAGTAGCAACAACTAGTGCATGTCGAGTTATAGTCGCATCATACTGAGCATCAAAAATTAGTGTTGAGCATTAGGAAGTGCATGTTGAGAATCAGGAAAAACCTACTAAGCAATAAAATGAGACTGCCAAACAAATAGAAGAGAAAGTAGAAATACATGAAGTGCTACCTAAAACCAATATGCAAGATGAACCTAAAGTAGAAGAAAGATAAAGATAACTTACATTAGCAAAATATGGAAGAAGACATCATGCACCTGATAGAATCATTAGAGACAAAAAATCTTGAATTATGGCAAGAAATAGGCTGAGAAAAGACACATGTTTACTATGTGAATTTGAGCTCAAATCACTGAAAGATGCCTTATATGATGAACATTGGACCCAAGCAATGAATTAAGAGATTGAGCAAATAGAAAAGAA
Organism: Cupressus sempervirens; assembly: GCA_028749045.1. Classification (NCBI taxonomy): domain Eukaryota; kingdom Viridiplantae; phylum Streptophyta; class Pinopsida; order Cupressales; family Cupressaceae; genus Cupressus; species Cupressus sempervirens. The sequence goes on from CM053791.1 coordinate 279,467,218, forward strand.
TAAAACATGTTCACTTGTGCCTAGACCAAAGGATAAGAATGTTATTGGAACAAAGTGGGTATTTAGAAACAAACTAAATGAGAAATGTGAAGTCACTAGAAATAAAGCAAGGCTAGTTTGTAAGGGATATGCATAAGAAGAAGGAATTTAGTATGAGGAGACATTTGCTCCTATTGCAAGATTGGAAGGAGTGAGAAAACTTCTTTTATATGATTCTTACAAAGGATTTAAAGTATACTAGATGGATGTCATGTCTATATTTTTAAATGGAATTCTAGAAGAAGAAGTCTACATTGAACAACCTGAAGGATTTATTGATCCAAACAATAGAGATATGGTATGTAAGTTGCTTAAATATTTTTATAGATTTAAATAATCCCTAGAGCATGGTATCAAGGACTGCATATATATTTGGTGAAGATTAGTTTTGCAAGGAAAAATGACAATAGAAATGTGTATTTGAAGATTGAGTCTGACAAAGAGATAATATTAGCTGAGATATTTGTTGATGATATCACATTTGGAGAAAATGATGCATTGTGTAACTCATTTGTAGATCAAATGAGACAAGAATTTGAGATGTCTGTGTTTGAACAAATCAATTTTTTTGTTGGATTACAAGTGTATCAAATGAAGAAAGGTATCTACATTAGTCAATCAAAATATATCAAGGAGATACTAAAAACTTTTGGTATGGAAGATTCAAGACTAGTTGGAACATCCATGACCATTGGACATAAAATTTCAAAGAATGATGCTTCTATTGATGTGAACCAAACCTTGTATAGATCAATGATTAGCATGTTGCAATATGTTGTTTATAGAAGACTAGATATTGCACTAGTAGCTAGAATTGTTGCTATATTTTCTACAAATCCTAAGGATAATCACATGATAGTAGTGAAAAGAACACTGAGATATATGAAAGACATAGAGGATTATGGACTATATACATGAAGAATTACAAGTTTGAGTTAAAAGTGTATATTGATGTAGATTGGGCTAGTAATGTTGATGACAAAAAGAGTACAAGTGGTGGTGCCATATTTCTAGGAAAGAGACTAGTTTCATGGACAAGCAAGAAGTAAAATTCTATTTTGCAATCCATAGAAGAAGTTGAATATGCAGCTACAATAGTTAATGTAGTTAAATCTTTGATGTATACCGAGACAAGGAATATTGCTATCAAGTACCATTAATTGAGATAGAAGGTACAAGACAAAGAAGTAAGATTGGAATATGTGAACTTATATATTTACAAAAGCTTTACCTAAGGATGCACATTAATATCTAAGAGAAAAACTATGTGTGATTCCCCTAACTGAGGATACGTAAGTTGAGATGATGCTGTGAATCAAATGTGTTGATTAGAATATCTTACAAGCTCATGCAAAAGGTCACACTTTAAAACATTCCTAAAGCTGTAAAGTGAGAAAATCACAAGATGTTGAATCATTCATAAGAAAAGATGACAAAAGAAGATTCTAGTTTAGGAAACTGACCAAGATATATAGACATGTTGAAGATGTATGTGACAAAGTTATCTGGTGATAGTATTGGAGTGTCTTTGGCATTTTTGTCAAAGAGGGAGAAGTTTATGTAGTTACCATATGAGGAAGAAAATAAAAAGAGATGTTGCAAAGAGGGAGTAGATTGATTTCATGTTCTAATATGATAGAGGGAGTCTATGTGTTGGATATTAGAGCTACATGGATGAGAATCAAAATGAAACTAATAAGCGAAAATATTGGACACTGAGATGAGAATCATAATGAAACTAAGGACATTAATGAAGATCAAATACTAAAAATAGAGGGAGCTACTTGAAGCAAGTAATTTTTTTAAAATTGCATTGCCATCAATTCCAAAGAGGGAGATTGCTGGAACTAAATCAGAACAATTGTTATGTTGTCATTGATGTAAAACCTTATTGGTGAGATAGTTTCTATCCGAGTAGAGTGTCATGTCAAGATTATTGATAGAGATGATTTGAGAAGAAGCGATAACAATATAATCTAGTGGAAAGGTTGAGTTATGTGGAATTACAATGGGCATTTTATTCATTGGACCTTGGAAAGATAACGGGTTGTTTAATCAAAAAACTAAGTGGAAAAGATAGTTGTGTTAAAGCCTAGAAGAGATAATCAATAAAAAATAAATAATTAGGCTTAACCAAGCTTCAAAGGAGAATATTAAGGAACTTATAGTTGAAGTCAAGCTATGCTAGTGTTGACCGAGAAAATAGTAGAAGCTGAGAAAATTCAGTAACAACCATCAGTAAAAAGAATGAATACTAGAGAAGTTAGACCAAGAACTACTAAATGGATTTAGTGAAAATAGTGTAAGATGTGTAAATCAGTATGGTGATGACCAGAGCTAAGGAATATGGCATTGGCCAAGTGACAACATTTTCCAATTTGTGAAGGAATCTCATTTCTTGGCTGACATAGTTGAATTCTTAGAATATGGAAAGTGTGTTGAAGATAATAATTGATGAGATGGAACATTTAAATTAACAGAAACTGTGCTTGAGCTTTTCTATGCATGGATTTAAAGAGAAGTTTCTAGAAGAGGGAGGAAATGAAAATATGGAAGCATTTGATGAATATGACCTAACCCTAAGATCAATGATGATGTTCAAGTAGAAAAAAGATCAAGATGCCTATAAAGGAGGCATAAGGGCTACTCTAAAGAGGTTGGCACTAATATTGAAGACCTTAACAAGGTTGGAGCAATTATTGATGCTATTGATCGGCAAACTTGAGTAGAAGGCTGAGAAGATTTGTGAAGAGGTGAAGTGTGATTGCTTGAAGGTTTTCCAAGAGATCAGAGATAGAGATGATAATGTAGGTTAGTTAGTGGATAAGGACATGAGTTACAATGTGATCTATATTTGCAAAGGTCATCTCCTAGTAGAGCTCACTTTATAAGAGTGAAAATATTGGTAGCATGTTACTGGTAATTTTTTCAGAATTGGGTTTCTACGTTAAATCATGGTGTCATACATGTGTGAATGTTATTTGAGATGTTTTATAGTTCATTTTTTACATTCTACAAGTTTGGATAGTGGACTACAAGTTTTATGTTACTGATATATTGCTACAAAGACTAAGCTACTTAGTGATTATATCTAAGTTAGTTGAAGTGTCTAAAATTTTATTTGGTACATATGAACCTGGGGATAATTGATTCACCCCCTCTCTTAGTTATTCTAAATCATTATAACATTATATACATTCTCTATCTTGTGAGTTCCAAAACCCTAAAAGAATCACACCCAAAGTCAATGCATTCAAAATTTGAATCGCATATTTGAGTTGTTCACAAAAAGCCTATAACACTTACTAGTAGGGTATAGACTAGTAGGCCTAACAGTCTATTTGTGATCCTATAACTAGATTCTTTCCTTTCACCTTTCCACCATTCCAATTGAATGTCTATCACATCAAGATATTGTGCATGCCTTGTTGTTATTTCACACAGATGGTGACTTACTATGTTGACTATCACTTAACACAATGCCAATATGTGTGATTCCATGTCCTTAGCTCTTGCATAATCTGACCAGTGTAGATGTCTATCAGTGGTCATTAGACAACATGTCCTTTTATTCCTCTATTCACCACTTACCAATCAATGATAACACCTAGGTGTAATAAGTGTTAGCATCATCAATCCTCAATCTCTATGCCCATGAGACTTGTAATTTCAACAAGTATTATTTCCTCTTTATCTAGGCTTCTAAAGATTTTACTTAGCCTAAATAACCCACTATTTTTTTCATAAATATCAAGGGAGTTATATCATTTTTTCATTAAAAATTTATATTGTGTTTTATGATTTGGGCCAAAGAGTTTGGTTAAAAATGGAACCTGAAACTTGACACTTAAAATGAGTATTTTCTTGTAGGTAGAGATAGAAACTCTATATTTAAATAAAGTGGGTTATGGGTTTTTGGATCCAATAAGACATTATAGAATCATACAAATGTAGAGAATCTAGAAGGTGAGAACTATAAAGAAATATGATTATGGGAACAAGTTTATTGTTACAACATTCAACTCAAGGATCATATGGAGAACTCTTATTATGGATGATGTATTGTGGGTTATGGGAGAAAATCTAAACTTGGCACTAGGTTCCAACTTCTAATTATGTTTAGAGAGTCCATTGTAATCATAGATTAGCTATAAAGGAAAGTTCTATTATGTTTGAGTTATTGGTCTCACATGAAAATGAAGACTTAGAATGTTGATCCCAATTCCTTAGTTCTATCCAATATCAAAAATTAATCATGGAAAAGGTAAAAAGGGAGTGAAAAATGTTGGTATATTAGGTAAATTTTTTATTTCACATGTTTAAGATATGTTTTTCATTGATGTTAAAATATTTAGTGAAATGATTGGATCAATGAGGCTACAACATTAACAATCAGAAGGAGCAAAGAGAAATAAGTATTGAGGTGCATCTATAGTTTACCTATTCAAGTTACAAAGGTTTTCAATAAGACGAAATTGAGCTATGGGTGATTTATCAGACCATAGTATTGTAATGTTCAAGAAGAAAATTCAAGGCTGAGATAGAGTGATAGTAAATGCTTCAATGCACATCAGTTTAAACATTTCTAGATGTGATGTATGACATGTTTAAGAATTGGAACTGTTTCCTTGACATGATCACTTATGTTAGAATTATTTAAAATAATTAAGAGGGGAAGGGGTGGTGAATCAGTTTTCCTCAGGTCTAGATGTACTAATTCAACTTTTAATACTCTCAAAAATTTAATCAATCTCATTTAAATAGTTCTATCATTTAAAATTTCATGCAATTACTTAACTCTTTGATTCCTATATGTGTTGATTGCTAGTAAATAAACAACTATAAAAATAACATGCATAAAGAAATATCCACACATGTAAATAACACTTGGACACAAATATTTAACATGGAAACCCAATTTGGGAAAAAATACCAACATGCTACCAATTTCTCACTCTTTTGAAGTGAGCTCAATTAAGAGCGAACCTTGTTAAAAGTTATACAACACAGTATTAAATGTGACCCTATTAAAGGATTTCATCACCTTGTTAGGAGTGGTCTTGTTAGAGGACTTTAGATCATTCCATTAGAATATCATCTTGATTAAAGGATTTATAAAATGACTGTTAGGTCAACCTTGATTAAAGGATTTTGACTACCACAATGGTTGGAATACAACAATAGGTTTTATCTTTAAAGTAAAACTCACTTTAAAAATTTAGATCTCTACTCATTCATCTTCTAGTTCATTGGCTGATCTCCATTATCATCTCCATCATTGATCTTATTGGTCTCTCTTCAAGAAATCATAACTAACCAATCTCTTCACTTGTCCTCTGCTACTATATTCTTTATAGGTTCTCCTTAAGATCACTAATTAACAAATTAAAAACCTTATAATACATCTCTTATGCCTCCTTAAATAGGTAATTTTGATCTTTTTCTACTTAAACATCACCATAGATCTTAGATTCAGGTCAGATTCATGGAATGCTTCCATCATTTTGTTCTTTTTCTCTTTTCTTGATACTTCTAGAAACTTTTGATCAAATCCTTTCCTTTTATCATATAACAAAGTCTCTTTGTGCATTAAGTATTCCAACTCATCAATACTTATCATCCACACACTTTGAATAATCCAAGATTTCAACTTTGTTAGCCTCAAATTCAATTCTTTTACAAACCATAACTTTTTCTTTCACTCGAAAATCACTATGTTCTTTTGCTTGGTCATCACTATGTAACTCAACATACACTCTTTTGTTTCACTTGACATTCACTAGCTTGCTCAACCATTACTATGCTCAGTGACTACTAACCTTCATTCATCAACTTTCTTGATATTAACTATCACACAATTTATACTATTTGTTTGGCCTCTACTTAAGTTCCTTAATCTTCTATTCTAGCTCCTTCATTGACTAACCAGCTCTGATACTCAGTCATGCTTAGATTTCAACTCAACTCTTGTTATTTCACTTATAAATCAATTTCAACTATCTTCTTCACTTCATGTATTGATTAAAAAATACATTATCTTGTCAAGTACTAACTTATCAAGTGGCCATTGTAAAACTATAATACTTAAATTCTCATCACTCAACAACATCACTAGCTCACCTTGCTATCTCTTCTTTTCAAATCCTTTTCATCAATCAATAGATAGGACACTCTACATTGTTAGTAAATGTCTCTCTAGTAGGTTTGACATTTTTTCTTACATTAGGTTTGACATCAATGATAATATAACAATTGTTCCAATTTTAATTTCTAACAATCTCCCTCTTTGACATTGATGGAATCATCTCTAGTTACCATGCAATCCAAAATCTTCATACTGTGACCTCCCTCTATGTTTGTTCTCTCTTTCTTAGTTTCATTCTGATTTACATCTAATGAAATCTTAGGATTCTCCCTCTAATATCAAATTTAGTAGTATCAACTATATGATACTACCTCTATCATTTTAGGACATATTATATCTTTGTCATATCTCTAGATGACAACACTCTACCTCTTTAAAACTATCACTTCATATAGATTTTCCCTCTGAATAGTAACTACACATCTCCCCCAATATATGAATGATAATTATTTACACTCTCTCCCTCTTTGAAAACAATTCCAAATGCATCAACCATTCACACATATAACTCTTTTCTCTAGCATACATAACATGCTCATGTCACTATTCACACAAATATAGAAATTTCACTTCAACATTAACTCTTTGTAGCTTCATCTGTTCATATTTGAGTGTCTTTCTTTTTACACCCTTAGGTAGTTCCTAAAGTATGACCTGCATCATTTTGTAAGATATTCTTATCATAACAATTGATTCAATGCAACATCTCTTCTCAATTTTCTTCATGTAGGGGAATGATCCCTAAGTTACCTCTTAGATACTCAAAAACATCCTTAGGTAGTTCCTTTGTGAATATGTTAGCTATATGTTCTTTTGTGTTCACATATTCCAATCTCACTTCTTTTTCTTGTACCATCTCTCTCAAGTAATGATACTTGATCTCAATACATTTAGTCTTTGTATGCATCACAGGGTTCTTTAATATGTTTATAACACTTTTGTTATCACAATTGGTTTAATGATCTCATCCTACATACCTTTCTATAAGTTGTTGATCCACACAATATTTGAACAATTTACTACTATAAAAATGTACTTAGCTTCTATTATGGATTGTGGAATACAGTTATGCTTCTTTCTTGTCCATGAAATCAATCTCTTACCTAGAAAGAAAGCACCTCCACTTGTAATTTTTTAATCATCAACATTTCCATCCCAATCTACGTTAGTAAAAACCATCTATTCAAACTTATCATTTTTCTTGTACCATAATCCATAGTCTTTTGTTCCTGTCAAATATCTCATGATCCTTTTTGCTACCATCATATGATTTTCTCTTGGATTAGCAGATAATCTAACAACAATACCAAATGTTAATGTAATTTCAGGTAAGCTATGTACACCATATTGTAGTTTTCCAATCATTGACATGTATAATGATTGATTCACCTTAGTAGTATACTCATTCTTTGACAACATATGTCTATTAACCATAGGTGTTCCAATCAGTCTTGAGCCTTCCATACCAAAAGTCTTTAATGTCTCCTTCACATACTTATATTGCATAATGTATATGCCACCTTTAATTTGATAGAATTGCAATCCCATAGAGAATTTTATCCCTCCAAACATTGACATCTCAAATTCCTTCTTCATTTGATCAACACGTGACTTACACATTGAATCTTTTCCTCCAAATATGATATCATCTACAAAAATTTCAGCTAGTAATATCTTATGTTTAGATTCACTTTTCAAATACAAATTGCTATTGTCTTAAGTTCTTGCAAAACCAATTTTCACCAAATAATTGTGTAAGATTTCATACCATGTTCTAGGGGATTTCTTCAAATCATATATATCTTTGTGTAACCTACATACCATATTCTTCTTGTTTGGATCAAAAAATCCTTTAGGTTGTTCAATTTAGACTTCCTCCTCCAAGATTTCATTCAAAAATATAGATTTGACATCTATTTGATACACTTTGAATCCTTTGTAAATAGCATATGCAAAAAAAGTTATCACTCCTACCAACCTTGCAACTGGGGAAAATGTTTCACCATAGTCAAATCCTTCTTATTGTGTACATCCCTTACAAACTAGTCCTTCCTTGTTCCTTGTGACTGCACCTTTCTCATTTAGCTTGTTTATGAAAAACTACTTGGTTCCAATCACATTCTTTTCCTTTGGTCTAGGTGCTAATGCCCAAGTCTTATTTTTCTCAATTTTCTTAATCTCTTCATTCATTGCCTTAATCTAATCTTCATTTTACATAGCATCTTTAAATGATTTAGGTTCAAATTTACATAATAAGCATGTATAACTCTTCAATATTTTTCTTTTCATGATTCTCAAATATTTGTCTCCAATGATTTGATATGGTGCATGATGTCTTCTTGCATAGTTATCCAATAATGGTTTAGGTCTTGTTTCTTCTTGATGTGGTCCACTATATTTATCTTGCTCATCTTCTTTAGTTGTCTCTGGTTGTAACTCAACTTCCTCTATCTGATGGTAGACAATGTCTACCTGTAACTTGGATCTTATAGCCTAATGCTAGAAAAAATCTTTTGTAGAACCTTGATAGTGTCTAGCTGCTAATGCTGAACAACTAGCTTCTTTGGTTTAGGTAAGGTACTATGTTTGTTAGATTGTGGTGACTAATCAGGAAAGTACTATTCATACTTCATAAATAGTGGTAGCTGACATATTATGGCTGACATGATATAACCCTAAAGCGGTTTAATACTTGTATAAAAGGGCTTAGGGTTGGGTATTTTTCATAATGTTGTGATACGAAATTGGTTCTTGCGGCGGTATTGAGCTGTAAGGGATTACAGATTGTAATCAGGTTGTAATCACTGGATTGTAATAAGATCGGACTTGCTGTTTGGTGGACGTAGCCCAGGGATTGGGTGAACCACATTAAATCTTGGTGCCTTGTGTTCATTTCTGTGTGTTCTATTATTTTTTCTATTATTGGTTATATTTGCATGTAGTTATTATTTTTGTTCGTGGTTTATCCTAACAAGTGGTATCAGAGCAAGGTTGTCTTTCAGTTATCCTCTGTAGAAAAGTCTCACGGTTAAGTGGGAGTCTCACAGTTGATTGGGAGCGATGGCAGATGAAGGTAAGTTGAGGGTTGACAGGTTTAATGGGCAGAACTTCCAGTTATGGAAGATGCAAATGGAAGACTATTTATATCAGAAGGATTTATGGAAGCCGTTGGAAGGAAAAGCCAAGAATCAGGGAACTATGTCAGAGGCTGAATGGGATCTTTTGGATAGAAAGGCACTCGGAAGCATTCGGTTATGCTTGGCACCATTGGTGGCATTTAATATTACAAAAGAAAAGACGACAGAAGATTTGATGAAAACCCTAGTGACACTGTATGAAAAGCCCTCCGCTTCAAATAAGGTATTTCTTATGAAGCGTTTATTTAATATGAAAATGGCAGAAGGTGGATCTATTGCAGATCATTTAAATGAGTTTAATACTATTACTAGTCAATTATCTTCTGTGGGTATCAATTTTGATGAAGAAATTAGGGCTCTCTTGATTTTGTGTTCTTTTCCTGAAAGCTAGAATGGTTTTGTAATGGCGGTGAGTAATTCTATTCCTGGATCTAGTACCCTAAAATATGATGATGTGATCGGTGTTATTTTAAGTGAGGAAACTCGTAGAAAATCCTCAGGTGGATCTACATCAGGAAGTGCTTTAAATGCACAAAGCAGGGGCAGAACGACTGAAAGAGGAAGTAACTCTGGAAATCATGGGAAATCAAGAGGAAAGTCAAAGGGGAGGAGGTCTCAATCGAGAGGACCAAATGATTGCTGGTACTATGGGAAACGAGGGCACAAAAAGAAAGATTGCTGGAATTGAAAGAAAAATGAAGGAGATAAATTAGATGGAGACAAGGAGGCAAATGTGGTAAGTAAAAAATTCGAAGAGGATGCTTTGCTTTTGTCTTTAGAGAGTGTTGATGATTCATGGGTTTTAGATTCTGGTGCTTCATTTCATGCTACACCTCATAGAGGTTATTTCATTGATTATGTCCAAGGGGATTTTGGGCTTGTTTATTTGGGGGATAATGAACCCTGTCAGATTGTTGGAAAGGGAAAAATTAAGATTAAGTTGCAGAATGGGAATCATTGGCTACTACATGAGGTAAGACATGTTCCAAAACTAAGTAGAAATTTAATTTCAGCAGGGCAACTCGGCGATGAGGGTTGTGTAGTTACTTTTAATGATAAAAATTGGAAGGTTTCAAAAGGTTCCCTTGTAGTAGCAAAAGGTGTAAAAGTAGGCACCTTATATCTTTGTACAGGTCATATTGTTCCTTCTACTTTGATTGTTTCAGAGAAAAATGAATATTCAGGAACAATTACTGCAGTTGAGCAGGGAGAACAAATAGTTGCTATAGATTCTGATACATCGCTATGGCACAATAGACTTGGGCACATGAGTGAGAAAGGTATGAAAGTACTTCATTCAAGGAAAGTTTTACCAGGTCTAAAATGTGTGAATATGGATTTCTGTGAAAGTTGTGTGTATGCAAAATAAAAGAGAGTGAGTTTTGTAAAGATAGGGAAGGAAAACAAAAAGGAGAAATTAGAGCTTGTGCATACAGATGTATGGGGACCAGCCCAGGTATCTTCCCTTGGTGGCTCTCATTATTATGTTACATTTATTGATGATGCAACTAGAAAAGTATGGGTTAATTTCCTTAGACATAAATCTGATGTATTTCAAACTTTTAAGAAATGGAAATGCTTGGTTGAAAATGAGACTGGTAAGAAATTAAAATGTCTCAGATCTGATAATGGTAGTGAGTATTGCAGTCATGAATTTGAAGATTATTGCTCCACTAATGGTATTTGTAGACAAAAAACTATTCCAAGGAATCCACGGGAAAATGGAGTGGCTGAATGCATGAACAGGACTATAATGGAGTGCGCAAGGAGCATGAGGTTGCATGCTGGATTACCCTTACACATGTGGGTGGAGGCTGTCAATACTCCAGTATATTTGATTAATAGAGGTCCCTCTACTCCTTTGGGCTGTGGTATTCCAGAGGAAGCATGGACTGGTAAGAAGGTGAGTTATTCTTTTCTCAAGACCTTCGATTGTGAAGATTTTGCTCATATAGACTCTGAAAATAGAACCAAGCTAGAAGCTAAATCAAAGAAATGTTTCTTTATTTGATATGGCATTAATGAATTTGGTTATAGGCTTTGGGATTTTGAAAATCTTAAAATTATTAGAAGTCGGGATGTCATATTCAATGAGAAAGTGTTGTACAAAGATCTGTTGCAGCAACATGAGAAGAAAGAAGATGATTATGTAGTGCTGGATGATACTCCAAAAGCTGATGTTCCAGCCATTCCTCATGATGTGCAACAACTGCGACAACAAATACCACACACACCAGTGAATGTTAGATGATCAATAAGGCAAATTAGACCTCCATAAAGGTTTTCTCCCTCTTTGTATTCTATTTTACTTACTGATGCTGGTGAATCTGAAAGTTATGATGAAGCTGTGCAGGTGGATACTAAGATTCAATGGGAGTCTGCAATGAAAGATGAAATGGACTCTTTGCTGAAAAATAAGACATGGGATTTGTGCAAGTTGCCTACAGGTAAAAAGGCTTTATAGAATAAATGGGTTTACAGGTTGAAAGAAGAGGAAGGAGGTAAGAAAAGATTTAAGGCCAGGTTAGTTGTAAAAGGATTTGCATAGAAAAAGGGAATTGATTTTGATGAGATATTTTCTCCTGTTGTTAAAATGACTTCTATTCGTACTGTTTTAAGTCTTGTGGCTATTGAAGATTTGCATTTAGAGCAGATGGATGTTAAAATAGCCTTTCTTCATGGTGATTTGGATGAAGAAATATATATGGCTCAGCCACAGGGTTTTGAGGTCAAAAGTAAGGAGAACTTAGTGTGCAAATTGAAGAAAAGTTTATATGGCTTGAAGCAAGCACCTCGGCAATGGTATATAAAATTTGACAATTTTATGCATGAGCATGGATATAATAGGTGTCATTCAGATTACTGTGTTTATTTTAAGAGGTTGGATGATGATAGCTACATTATTTTATGTTTATATGTTGATGATATGCTTGTAGCTGGGTCTAACATGGATCATATTAAGGGGCTGAAATGCCAATTAGCACATGCATTTGCTATGAAGGATTTGGGGGCAGAAAAACAAATCCTTGGTATGAAGATTTGCAGAGATAGGAAGAACAGAACATTGACGCTATCTCAAGCTGATTATGTTGAGAAGGTGTTGCAACGTTTCTCTATGGAGAATGCTAAAGCTGTCAGCACACCTTTACCTGGTCATTTGAAATTGACTAAGGAGATGTGTCCCAAGACAAAGGAAGAGGAGGATAAGATGTCGAAGGTACCCTATGCTTTAGCTATAGGAAGTTTGATGTATGCTATGGTATGCACTAGGCCAGATATTGCACATGCAGTGGGAGTCGTTAGCAGGTATATGAGTCATCCAGGATTTGAGCATTGGAATGCTGTCAAGTGGATTCTCAGATATTTGAGAGGAACATCCAATAAGTGTTTACACTTTGGGGGCTCTACTACTGATTTACAGGGCTATGTTGACTCAAATTTGGCTGGGGATATTGATACCAGGTGGAGTACTACAGGTTATGTCTTTACTGTTGGTGGGGCAGCCGTGAGCTGGGTTTCTAGGTTACAAAAGATTAATGCTCTCTCCACTACAGAGGCAGAGTATGTTGCTGCTACAAAGGAAGCCAAAGAGATGATATGGCTTTAGTTCTTCTTGGAAGAATTGGGACATCCTCAGAAGGATAATTATTTGTTAATAGATAGTCAGAGTGCCATTCATCTTGCTAAGAATTCAGCTCTGCATTCTAAGACCAAACACATACAGTTGCGGTACCATTTCATTCGGTCAGTTTTGGAGGATGGACAGTTAAAGCTGGAGAAGATAGATACCAATGACAATCCAACAGATATGTTGATAAAGATTGTAACAAGGGAGAAGCTGAACTCCTCTTCAGCTTCGGTTGGTCTTTTAGACTGAACATGAATAAAAGAACAGTAGAGTCTAGGATGGTTTGATCCAGTGGGAGCCCCATGTGGTAGTGGTATTGCTACAAGATCAGTCTCCAAGTGGGAGATTGTTGTTTAGTGTGGAGCCTAATCAGTCCCCAAGTGGGAGATTGTTAGATTGTGGTGACTGATTAGGAAAGTACTGTACATACTTCATAAATAGTGGGGTGAAATTTTTTTTTGGGCAGTAGCTGACATATTATGGCCGACATATGGCCGACATGATATAACCCTAAAGTGGTTAAATACTTGTATAAAAGGGCTTAGGGTTGCGTATTTTTCATAATGTTGTGATACGAAATTGGTTCTTGCGGCGGTATTGAGCTGTAAGGGATTACGGATTGTAATCAGGTTGTAATCATTGGATTGTAATAAGACCAGACTTGTTGTTTGGTGGACGTAGCCCAGGAATTGGGTGAACCACGTTAAATCTTGGTGCCTTGTGTTCATTTCTGTGTGTTCTATTATTTTTTCTGTTATTGGTTATCTTTGCATGTAGTTTTTATTTCTGTCTGTGGTTTATCCTAACAAGGTTTGCCTTCATATATATAGACACAATTTCCTTAGTCTTCAGGTTATTTCTTGCATTATTCTTCATTCTTTTCTATAAATTCATCAACTCTAAATTTTTTAATTTTCACAATCTTGTTAGTGTTAGAATTCAAACACACATAAACTTTTCCTTTTGGTGGAATATCCTAGAAATATTCTTTGATTACTTTTTGCATCAAGTTTACCTTCTCTTGCATCTTTCAATATGTAACACTTGCTTCCAAAAAAATTGAAATAATTTACATTATGTGCATAAAAACACCAAAGTTCAAAAGGTGTTTTATTTGTGTTGTTCTTCACTTATACTTAGTTTAGAGTATAGAATGCACTATTTACAACTTCTCTCCAATATTTTTGTGAAGCATTTTTCTCCATCATCAATGTTCTTACATAATCCATAATTGATATACTCCTTTTATCTAGACCATTATATGGTAGAGTCTTAGGTGCACTCATTTATCTCTTGATTCCTTTGTCATTGTAGAATATGTTAAACCCATCTTATATGAATTCACCTAATCTATCTTGTCTAGAGCACTTTAGACTCTTTCCTGTTTCTTTTTCAACTCGATCCAAATACCACTTAAACATTTGAAATGCATTAGATTTTTGTTTAAGAACTATCAAAGTCATGAACAAATAGAATGAAATATTTATCACCATAATAGCTTTTCATTCCAATAGGACCACACAAAGTAGTATGAACAAACTCCAAAATATCATCACAAGAATAGGCATTTCTCTTGAATTTTTTTTATTTTTATTTTACCCATTTGACATTGTTTGCAAATCACCTTATTTAAGTTTCTTAATATTGGTAACCCTATAACTCTTTAAATATTACTAATGCTTACTAGATTATCAAAGTTCACATGAAATAACCTCTTATGCCATAACCAAACATCCTCAATTTTTGAAAATAGACAAGTATCTTTAGAAAGTTCTAGACAGAACAAGTTACCTCTTGTTTTCTCTCTACTTCCAACTAGTTCACTAGTAGAATCATAGATCTATGACTTATTGTTTTGGAAATCAACTCTATAGCCTGAAATTATAGCCTATGCCACACTCAACAAGTTATATTTTAAACCATAAACCCAATATGCATTATCACATTTGATCCTATCATTCATTATAATTGATCCTTTACCTTTCACATAACATGGTGCATCATTTCCAAACTTAACACTAGTTCCATTATAATGTTCTAGCTTCTCAAACGTACTTTTACACCAATCATATGATATGAGAAACTACTATCAATTATCCATCCATCATTCTTACTCACATGTGAAATCAATGCAGTTTTCTCATCTTCATCAAAATCATATTTGAATGCAATATAAACAACTTTTTCATCATGATCATCAAAATCACTATTAGAACCATCTTTTTTAGCAATGTAACATGATATCTTGCCTTTATCTTTGTAGTCTTTATAGTCTCTATAGTCTCTATTGTCTCTCCTTCCTTTGTACTTGAAATATTTCCTTTCCTCCTTTTCATCTCTATGAGGACATTTGGCAGCAATATGACCAAATTTGTTACATATAAAAATAGATAATATGAAGTTTACCTTTGTGTTTTCTTTTTCCTCTAGGTAGTCTTCTGGACAACAATGCTTCATGATCATAAAGATCATCATTACATCCTTTGTCACTTTCTACATAATTTTTTTTCTTTTTTTTCTTAGATCCATCAAGGGTTAATTGTGCCTCAAATGCAAATTCAACAGTAGCAGGGGAATAATTACCAAAATTTGACAATTCAAATGTAGTGAGTCTACCAATTAGACTATCCAAGGTTAGATCATTATCATGTATACACCTCAGTTATCCAATTATAGATATGGTAATTGCATAGCAAGGAAGTAAAGTCCTCAATACCTTACTTATAATAGTCTCGTTAAATATGTCTCCTCCAGCTCCTTTGATAGTATTCACCACTCCTTTGATTCAACCACAATACTATGAATTAGTCTCACCTTCTTTCATTCTCATGTCATCAAATTTTCCTCTCAAGATTTATGCTTTAGCTCTGAATACATTTTTATATCCTTCATGGATTTCAGCAAACTTATCTCACATTTTCTTTATAGTAGTGCATTCCTCCACATCATCAAATTCAACATAAATTAGGGTTGTTGCAAGTTCAATCATCATTTGGTTGTACTCCTGCTTTTCTTTCATGTGTTCAACTATCATGGGCCTTGGTACCTTAATGTATTCATTGTCCAAGTAGTATGATGTTGGATCTCCAATACTAGATAAGTGAAGTCTCATCAAGCACCTATTCTTTGATACCAATTGTTAGAAAGGTTTAGAATAATTGTGGGGGAGAGGGGGGTGTGAATTAATTATTTTAAATCATTCTAACACACTTCATGGTTTATAGATTCACAAGTTGGGTTTTGAATTTGGCATAGGTAATTAAGTTATATTCATGATCAATAGGGAAGTGTTAGTGCTAAATTATTAGACATAGGTGTCCCTATTTTTGTTGGGATACTTCATGAATATTGTTTATATTTCTTAATTAGTTCTTATTCATGTTTCTAGATCACATTGGCTAGTGTGATCACATTTGGTGATGTTTTGTTAATGAGTGCATCAAGAACATTATATTCTTAGCTAACCTATTTGTGTAATATATTATGAATGACCTGTGACATGATTTATGAAGTTTTACATGTTCAAGGATGTTGTTATGGATCATTTTTGTGTCTTGGCCTACATTTAATGGATCTCTTTATAGTTTGAGCTTTGTTGAATAAATATGGTGTAGTTAAAGTGTTTAGTGAGGTTGACCTTGTTTATTTCTACAAGTTTGATTAAATGTATAAAGGGAAGAAATGATTTCTAATTATGGGTCTAAAATGTGTATATGTGGATAAAATTATGTATTAATGACTATAGGAAGAGGTATGAGTATAATTTAATGTACTTAATTACAACTAATTAAACATGGCATAGATGCTATCATCCAATTCATGATTTGTAGATTGTTGTTTGCACTTAGATTGTTTTTCTTGTAAATATGTAAGGCATAGAGTCTTCCCTTTTTGTAATTGAGAAGTGATCTCTAGGAAGTGTTCCTAAGTTCATGTGCATTTCCTTTGTACTAAATCTCTCAATGAGGTATAATTTTATTAGGATAATTATTTGTGGGTTCCATCTCCACTATGGTTTTTCTCCTAACAAGGTTTACATTTGAAAAATATTGGTGTTGTGTGTTCATGTGATGTTTTGAATTTGTTCTTACATTCTTAAAATTTTGACCTATAAATTAAAGATTTAATTATTCATGTTTGTTAAATTTTATGTGATTAGGACACAACTGATTCATCCCCCTCTAAGTTGTTTGGTGCTTCTATATTATTAATAAATTGTAATATTTGGCTATGGAATGAGATAATGTGTCATATGAACTTTGATAATATTGTGAAGATAATTACTACTAACATAGTAAGAGACACCTTTTGTGAAGAGAGTAGCAAAATGGACACCTCCCCCATAACTATTTCCTCCCCTGTTAAAGATAATTATAAGGTTTCCTCTAACCCAAGGGTTTTGCAGGAGGATTTCCAGGAGCAGAATGCTAAGGAGGAAGTGAAGACTAAAGAAGGGACTAAGAGGTTGGAGGAATGATATACCAAACTAGAAAGGAGGGTTAAAACTTTGGAGGAAGGGTTTTTTACCTTCTACAAATTTGGTCTCAAAGTTACACATGCTACTACCACCACCCTCTAGTTGCTGGCACAGGAAAAGGAGGACATAGGTATGGACATGGAAGACCACAAGTTGCTCTTCAAATTCCTTGCGAAATTCTAGGCACAGATCCTACTGGATGCGAAGGGGAAGGGGAAATAAGAAAATTAAGTTGTTTAATTTTAGTGGGGTCCTTGGATCCAAGACTTTTTATGTTTAACTATTGGCTAAGGTTTTGCTAGTTTACAACTGTTATTAGGACTTGGGTTGGCCAATGTTGCTAGTTTTGGTTATGATAAAGTTTTCTAGTTTTCTAGTTTTCTAGTTTTCTCTGGTTGGTGTTAGCTTAGTTGTTTTATTTCTCTATTGGTTCTTGCAGACTACTGGTTCTTGATGTTTAGTTAGTCTTTTGTCTACTAGTGGTTTTGTTGGTAATGTGTTGGTTACCGACTTTTTGCTTGTATGGGCCGACCCCCTTGTTTTGGTCACTTTTAATTTCAAAAACATAGTAAGAGATACACCAACTAAATTGATGAAACCTAATAATATTATGTGGAAGGAATGCCGCATAAGTAAGAAAACTAGATCCAATTTCAAAAGAAAAAATGATTTTACAAAATTATTGTTATATCTTGTGCATATTGACTTTAGTGGTCCATTTAGAACTAGGAGTTATAATGGAGTTAGATAATTCATATTTTTTTGGATGGTTATTCAAGAATGATGTCAATGATTTTTTTGAAGGAGAAATATGAGGCATTTAAAAAGTTTAAAATATTTAATTACATTTCAGATAGAGATAAGCTTGAAGATCAAGTTCTTGAGACCTAATAGGTGTGTTGAATTAACATCAAGTGAGTTCTATAGTTTTTGTTAGAAACATTGAATAAAGAGGAAAAATTATTTTCTCATGACTCAACAAAAAATAGTGTAGAAAAGAGAAGAAAAATATAAAAATCCTAGATATAAATAAGACTATGGTGATGGAGGGAAACATTTCATAGATCTATTAGAGATATATACTGTTGACAACAATTTACACATTGAACTAAGTACAAATAAAAGGTAAGTATGGTAAAACCCCTACTACATAATATTTTATACTATTTGGAAAAAAATGTTATATCAAAAGAAACGAAGACATAGGGAAGTTTGATCATAGAAGTGATGAGGGAATGTTTCTTGTTTATCCTACTAAAACTAAGGCATATAAGTGCTACAACAAGAGGCTGGGGAAAATAGTTGAGAATGCAAGTGTAAAATTTAAAGAATCCAATAAAAAATAAAAATCTTTTAATTATGATTTACATGATGAATGCACATATAAAAATCAGGGACCACAAATACAATATTAGTGTCAGCTTTAGATTATTTCTAGAGTTCATGATGATGAAGATGAGGAAGTTCATGTTATAGAATGCTCTCAAGAATTAGGTATTTATGAAAATCTAAAGACTCCAAGGGTATATGTATAGCTAAATTATTCTAAAAATTAGATCATAGTTGATAAGAATCAAGGAGTTTCACTTAAAATAAGGTTAGTAGAGGTTAGAGGTGAAATTTGTTTGATCTATTAAGTTGAATGTAAGAATGTACATGAAGCATGAAATGATGAAAGTTAGATAAAATATTTCAAAGGATTAAAGTAGATTAATAAGAATAACATAGATCACAGTCCCCATACTTAAGGATAAAAAATTGATTGGTACTAAGTGGGTATTGAGAAAAAAATTCAGTGATGATGTAGAAGTTGTGAGAAATAAAGATAGACTTATTTGAAATGTTTGCTCGCAAACTAAAGGTATTGACATTAAAGAAACTTTTGGTCATATTACTAGAAATAAGGTCATTATATTTTATCTTAATTATTCTAATTTAAAGAAATTCAAAGCATAATAGATGGATGTCAAATTTACATTCTTGAATAGTGAGTTGGAAGAGAAAGTATATGTGGACCAACCAATTGGTTTTTCTTTGATAGACAGAAGCAATGTGGTATGCAGGTTGAAGAAATCCTTGTATAGATTGAAACAAGCTCCTAGAGCATGGTATGAAATATTATATAAATGACTTTTGAAGATTGAATTTAATAAAGGTACTATTGACTGCAATTTTTATTTCAATATTGATCAGGATAATATGTTTATTGTTGAGGTATTTGTTGATAATGTCATTTTTGGTGAAAATGACAATTTGAGTAAAGAGTTCTATGATGAAATACAAAGTACATTGAGATTTACATGATAGGTGGGACAAGTGAATTTAATTTGAGTTTTATGATGAAATGCAAAGTGAATTTGAGATTTATATTTCTTAATGATTTTTTACTAATGTTTCTAGATTACATTGGTTGGTGCAATCACATTTGGTGATGTTTTGTTAATGAGTGCATTAATACCATTATTTTTAGCCAACCTAATTGTGTAACATATTATGATGGACCACAAGATGATTTATGGAATTTTTGTATGTTCAAGGATGTTGTTATGGATCATTTTTATGTCTTAGAGTACTTTCAATGGATCTCTTTGTAGTTTGAGCTTTGTTGAATAAAAATGATGTAGTTAAAGTGTTTAGTATGATTGACCTTGTTTCTTTCTACAAGTTTGATGAGATGTATAAAGGGAAGAAATGATTTATAATTATGAGTGTCAAATGTGTATATGTGGATGTATTAATGACTATGTGAAGAGGAATGAGTAAAATCTAATGTACTTCATTAAAACTAATAAAAATGGAATAAGTGGTATCATCCAATTCATAATTTGTAGATTGTTGTCCGCACTTAGATTGTTGTCCTTGTAAATATGTAAGGCATAGAGTCTTTCATTTTTGTAATTGAGAAGTGAGCTCTACAGAGTGTGCCTAAGACATGTGCATTCCATTTTTACTAAATCTATTAATGGGGTATTAATTGATCAAGGTAATTATTTGTGAGTTCCATCTACATTGTGTTTTTTCCCCTAACAAGGTTTACATGTGAAAAATCTTGGTTTTGTGTGCTCATTTGATGTTTTGAATTTGTTCTTACATCGTTAACATTTTGACCTATACCTTAAAGGTTTATTTATTCATATTTGTTAGATTTTATGTGGTTAGGACACAACTGATTCACCCCCCTCTAAGTTATTTTGTGCTTCTATATTATCAATAATTGGTAATATTTGGCTTTAGAATAAGAGAATGTGTCATATGAACTCTGAAAACATTGTGAAGATAAGTAATGCTAACATAGTGAGAGATCCACCAGCTACATCAATGAAAAATAATAATATTATGTGCAAGGAATTCCTCATGGGTAAGAAAACTACATCTAATTTCAAAAGAAAAAATGATTTTACAAAATTATTGTTATATCTTGTGCATACTGACTTATGAGGTCGATTTAGAACTAGGAATTATCACGGAGGTAGATGCTTCATATTATTTTTGGATGGTTATTCAAGAATGACGTGGGTGAATATTTTGAAGAGAGATATGAAGCGCTTAAAAAGGTTTAAAATTTTAAATTAACAATTTGGATAGAGATTCTGAATATCAAGTTCTTGAGACCCGATTATAAGTATGTTGAGTTCACATCAAGTGAGTTCTATGATTTTTATTAGGAACATTGGATAAAGAGGCAAAATTATTTTCTAAGGACTCCATAGAAAATACTATAGAAAAGAGAAGAAACATATAAGTCCTAGATACGAATAAGACCATGATGATGGAGGGAAATATTTTATAGACCTATTAGAGATAGATAATGTTGAAAATAGTTTACAAATTGAACTAAGTATAGATAAAAGGTAACTTGTAAAAATCCCCATGGAATTTAGTATGGTAAAAACTCTACTGTGAAATATTTTATACTATTCAAAAAAAATGTTATAGCAAAAGAGATGAATACTTAGGGAAATTTGATCCTAGAAGTAATGAGGGAATTTTTCTTGTTTATCCTACTAAGAGAAAGGCATATAAGTGCTACAATAAGAGGTTGAGGAAAATAGTTGATAATGCAAGTGTAAAATTTAAAGAATGCAATCAAAGACAATCTAGATCTTATAGTTATGATTTAGATGATGAACATAATATGAAAATTAGGGAACACAAATACATTCTTAATGTCAACTCTAGATTATTTCTAGAGTTTGTGATGATGAAGATGAGGAAGTTCATGATGAAGATGCTCTAAAGAATTAGCCATTTATGTAAATATAAAGAATCTAAGGTTATATGCATAGCTAAATTATTCTATAAATTAGATCATAGATGCTAAGAATCAAGGATTTTTAGTTAAAATAAGGTTAGTAGAGGTTAGAGGTGAATTTTTATTTATTTATATAGTTGAACTTGAGAATTTACATGAAGCATGAAAAGATGAAAGAACTAAAGTAGATTCATAAGAATAAAACATAGATCATAGTTCCAATACTTAAGGAAAAAAATTGATTGGTACTAAGTGGGTATTGAGAAACAAATTGAGTGAGGATGGAGAAGTTGTGAGAAATAAAGATAAACTTGTTTGAAAGTTCTACACAGAACTTAAAGGTATTGAAATTAAAGAAAATTTTGATCCTATTGCTAGAATCAAGATCATTATATTATCTCTTAATTATGCTACTTTCAAGAAGTTAAAAGTGTATTAAATGGACATAAAATTTGCATTCTTGAATAGTCAGATAGAAGAGAAAGTATATGTGGACCAACCAATTGGTTTCTCTTTGAGAGCTGGAAGAAACATGGTATGCACATTGAAGAAATACTTGTATGGATTAAAACAAGCTCCTAGAGCTTATTTGAAAGATCATATCAATGCCTTTTGAATCTTGAATTTAGAAAAGCTACTATTGAATGCAATTTTTATTTCAAGATTGATCAAGATAATATGTTGATTTTTGAGGTATTTGTTGATACGATCATTTTTTGTGGAAATAAAAAGTTGAGTAAACAATTTTATGATGAAATGCAAAGTCAATTTGAGATTTTAATATTAGGTGAGATATTTTTAATATTTGGTATGCAAATGAAAATGTCAAAAAAGGGCTTTTCATATCATAGTTAAAGTATGTAAAGTATTTTTTAAAGAAATTTGGTATGGAAGACTCAAAGTAGTTGCAACTTCTATGGATATTGGTTGCAAGTTCATAATGATTCTCAAATATAGATTAATGATAAATGTCTTACCATACTTGACACAAATAAGATATGATATTATGATTACATTGTGTATGATGGACAAATTTTAAATAGAACCAAAGGAATCTCATGAGGTTTTAGTAAAGTAGATATTGAAATATTTGAAGGGGATAGTTGATTATGGCCTATGGTATGGTCAGTATGATGATTTTATATTGTATTCTTAATTTTTTGCTGATTAGGAAGGAAATGTGGCTGACTAAAAGAGTACAAGTGGTGGTGCATTCTTCTTGGATAAGAGATTTATTTCTTAGATGAGAAAGAAACAAAATGTGTATCTCAATCTAGTTAAGGAAGAATATGTTTTTTCTACTACAAATTATGCATAGGTGGTATGGATGAAGAAAATGTTGAAAGATATAGGAGTGGATATTTATGTTCCCATGACTGTTTATTGTGATGACTAAAATGATATCAATATTTCTAAGAAGCCATTGACACATTAAAAATATAACATGAATGAGAAGGAAGTCAAATTGGAATATATGACTAGTAAGGATTAGATTATCTATTTTTCACTAATCCTTTTGCTAAGGATACTTTTAAGTATTTGAGGGAAAATATAGGGTTTATTACTGTTGGGTGTTCATTTTGCACGAGGTCAATGGCAGGAATCCATAGTGTAATTCCTCTCTTGAAAAGAAAATCTTTTTAAGGATCTACTCCAAGGTTCAGTGTTTGTCTTGCGACGTACCAAAATCCGCTCAGTAGAAGATAAATGTGAATGTTCATGAGGAGGCCTTTGCTAGTTCTAAAAACTCTTTTACCTTGGAATCAAGTAAAATCTGTTTGCTGTCTCAAAATATCACACCAAAAGAACAATATTTTTTGTATTTTCTGTTTTTCAATGAATGCAACTCTAACAATGCAGCTAGTATGAGATCCTATTCTAACAGGGGGGTTAGCAAAGCAAATAACGAAACTGAAAGCAAATAACATGAAATCAAATAACTTGAAAGTGAAATTCCTAAACGAACATAAGCTATAGAACACAACATGTTGCGAGTTAAACCTTTGAAGAAATCTATAGGAAACCAATGAAAACAGGAGCAACGCTTCCTAAAATCCACTGATGCAATCGTTGGTGAGAATCTATAACAAATCGAATGATGTTTCACTCTTCATCAAATCGCAAGGCCACAAAAAGTGCGCTCATGTGAGACAAAAAGCTATGTAGACACAATCAGGTGATCTCTTCTCAAGCTCGTTACATCAATGTAATTCATATATCTGTAGCAAACACTAGAACTAAAAGATCGCACAACCAGAAACAATGCAATAAACCTTTGGTTCAATCAAAATCTCATGAATAATTCCACAAAACAATGACACATTCAAGCAAGAATAACTACACTCTGAATGCTAGCACCAAAAGCATAATTTTATTGCATAATAACGGTAGCCCTCGCTACATTTTACAATGGGGTATTTATAAGATATTGTCTCCTTAATTTCTGTTGAGAGTGAGAGATATCTCAATGCAATAAAATGCTTTTAAAACATTAGAACAAACTAAATATATACAAACTGACCATCTAACTGGTGCTTAGAGGCACTCCATCCATATTTTATTCATTAATTGGATGCATGAGCCCTTTACATGTCAAAAAAAATGAAAGCATAACAGAGAAAGTAGGAGGAAGCCATCAGTTGAAGTAGAAGTGCATGGAGACACCAAAAATAGAAGCTAGCCCTTCACTAGGCGTGTGTCGGAGTTAACTTGCCATCAGAATGTGCTCCCAATGCATGGAAAGTGATCTTTTTAAAACTAGTAGTCAACTGTCAGTGCATCTCTGAATTGCGGAGCTACATAAAAATGCGGAGCTGCGGATCTGCAGACCTGCGGACCTACGGAGCTCAATTCACCAAAAAATCAAAGTTCTCAATTTTGAAAACAGTTTCTGGGTTTTTCTCAAATGAGGTTTTAGATCACTTTTTGTATACGCTCCATGCCCCTTTTTGATGATTTACACCCTCTTTATAGCCAATTAATTTTATAAACTTGCACTCCCTCTACTTCTTCAATCAAAAATCTCAAGGCACCTGTATTGAATCTTGTCCCCAATAGCTGCATAAGATGAGGAACCTGATTTTCTTTATGTGTCAAACCTCTGTATCTTTGACCTTTTTCTTCTCTCCACCTGTCCAATCCTTTGCGGCGAGAAACCATGTGATCCAAATTATCCAAGACGATCAAATGTTTGCAACTTTTCATATTTTTTCACAAATTTTCTAGGCATTTTTAAATGACCTTTTTGGAGGTCTTTTTCTCAAAATTTCAAGTCGAAACTTTTGTTAGTCCCTAAAACTGAGCAGTTGAAGGCTCACTATTTTAGGGATTAAAATTAGATCTTCAGTTCTTCTTTCCAATGGTGTAAGCGGTTTTGAATTCCAAGGCCTGAGTTAAAAGTTATGATCTCGACAAGTTGAGGATGCAATTTTTACCTACAAAAGAAGCAAACATTAGTTCGTAGAGTTAACAATGCATAGTAAAGACACTAGCTACTCAAACAAAATTGGAGGTGAATCTTGAAATCTAGCTAAGTCTGAAATTTTGAAGACCCGAAACTTGGCTAAGTCTGAAATCTTGAAGCCCTGAAATTTGGCTAAGTCTGAAATCCTGAAGCCCTAAAATTTGGCTAAGTTTGGATTTCTGAAGCCCTGAAATTTCCTAGAATTTTTACCTTATCTCTGGGAGGCCTGAAACCTATCTCAAAAGATTCATCGCATATATTAACATATATCTTAATATACTTCAACTTATACTTAAATGATATATTTTAAACCCCTCTCATTGGCTATTCAAGAAAAACTGTAGGTGAAAGGGCAGCTTGGCAAGGGCACATCGTCCTTGGGAGGACAACGGCACGAACATGCACGAGGCACCTTGATTGTGGGCATGCGCACACTTACAAATCGGGTGTGGCGTGACATGGTGCACGCGCAGCGCTGTGCGAGGCATGGCATGAGGCTCGACGCACGGGATGCGGGCACGCAGTGCGCGCGAGCGTGAGGCGCGTGCACGCATAAGCGAGCAGGCAAGGGGGCGGTGAGCGAGCGCCCAGGCGCACGGCACGTGGCATCGCGGACACGCAGCGCAGCGCGTGGGTTGCACAAGCGCACAACGCTTTTTTTCAACTCTCCTTTTTTTTTCTTTTTTTTTTCTTTTTCAAATTTTTTAAATTTATTTTATTTATTTTTTGTGATTTTTTCAATTTTTTGATTTTTTTGGTATTTTTTCAATTTTTCAATTTTTTTGTGATTTTTGAACTCAACTCTAAAATCCTTCTCCTGACTCGAATTGTGAGTCCGAGAGTCAAAAAAATTGGGGTCCCCATTCCTAGTGAGGAATGGGGCATGTGTTGTGGACACCACAACAATTACCCCTCTTGAGAAGATGTAAAGATGCATAGATGTGCATCAATCCAAGGTGTATAATAGAGATAATTTTTCTTATTTGATTGACATGGTGAGGATGCTCCTTAGGGGGAGTAGTTTGTAAAAGATATTTTTGAGTGGAAATTATATGGATCAGAGATTTATATTCAAGTATGAGATTAAATTTTGAGTTGCACCATTGGATATTTATGTTGTAAATATGTTCCTTTGACATTGATATCAAAGGGAGAGAGGAGTCATGTGAAAAATAGTGTATGGAGAGATTTTGGTATGACGAAGAGAAGAGTAGAAATGGGGAGAGATTGTTCTTCTAGGAGAGAAGATTATTAGAGAGACTCTGAAAGATAATATCTTTTGAGTAGTAATCATGGAACAAATTTGATCTTTGACATTGATATGGGTTTTCACTTCATCATATGCTTACATCAATACCCAATGTTGGAATGTGTAATTTCCCCCTGAAATGAAATGTAAAATCATAATAGAAGATTCGAGAAATTGTTGGATAGACAAATAGGGTTAGGTAAAGTTTTGGAAGTCATAGTTAATTCTAGAAAAGTATATTTGTTCTATGTTAGTCAATTTAGATGTTTCCAAAAATGATCTAAGACCTCTATAAATAGAGGCATCATGTAATGTAATTGATATGGACAAAAAGGTTAATGAGCTATATTAGTGCCATAACACATTGAGTATTTTTCCATTTTAGTTTATTTTGTCCATCCACCTTTCACAAGGTGTATTGGAGTTGTCTTGGGTTTCTACAAGTGGTATCAGAGCCAAGGTTAAGAAAAATCTATCACCCTTTGTGACAGATGAATTAGAGTCAAGTTAATTGAGGGAATCCTATCATGTTTTTTGATAGAAGCAACTAATCAATGGATAGATGAAGAAGGAATGAATTTTTTTGTTACCATTTGTGATAGCAAAGAGAATTTTGTTTGCACGACAAGGTTATTTGGAGAACCCTGTAACCATTTGTGACAGATGAAGCTATAAAGGGGTAGTTGAAAGAAGATATGAATTTGATCAAGGTTGTTAGTAAATCCTATCATCAACATTTGTGATAGATGAGGCAAGAGTATTAGTGATCCTATGAAAAGAGGAAATTGTTGGTAGCCAATTGCTGACAAAATGTTTGTAGAAATTAAAGGCTGCAACCTTGGAAGTCACTATCCGTGTATTAACGGATATGAAGATTACTGAAAAATGACATTTTGGCATCAGGCTAAAGAAAGAATTTGGATTTGTATGCAACAAAATTTGAGGTTGAAATTAGGGGGGAGTGTTGGAATGTGTAATTTCCCCCTCAAATAAAATGTAAAAACATAATAAAGGATTTTAGAAATTCTTGGATAGATGAATAGGGTTAGGTAAAGTTCTGGAAGTCATAGATAATTCTAGAAAAGTATATTTATTTTATGTTGGTCAATTTAGATGTTTCCAGAAATGATCTAAGACCTCTGTAAATAGATGCATCATGTAATGTAATTGATATGGACAAAAAGGTTAGCAAAATATATTAGTGTTGTAGCACATTGAGTATTTTTCCATTTTAGTTTATTTTGTCCATCCGCCTTTCACAAGGTCCTAGGTTTCTACACCCAAGGGGGAGATTGTTGGAATATTTAGCAAATATTTCCTTTCACATATTTAAGATATGTGTTCTCATTAATGTCAACATATTTATTTGTTCATATAGTGTTGTAGAATTGTTGTAAGAATGTTTAGAAAAATGATTGTATTAGTAAGGCTTAATCTATTTAACAATTAGAAGATGTAAAGAGCCAAAGATATTAAGGAATGTCTTTAGTTTACGTATGTCAAGCTACATAGGTTCATGGTAAGACTAAATTTAGTAATGCATGATTTATTAAACACTATTATTCTAGTCTTCAAAATGTATTCAAGAAGAGACGAAGTGATAGTAATTGCTTTGATGTGACAAAATTTTGGGATGTAATAGATATGAGATATTTAGGAATTGCAGTTGTGTCATTGAAATGTTTGGTTCATGGTTTAGAGAATCACAAGATATGTTTCTAATTTGACAAAGGTACCTATTGAGCTGTCATTTGCATGATGCTTAATGATAGGAATCATTTCAAACTTCTCCCTTGAAAAGCTAATCTAGGATCAACTCCAAGGTTCTAAATGATGTTGCAACCTACTGGAATCTACTCAATTGAAGATAAATGAGTATGTTCATGAGGAGGCCTTTATTGGTTCAAATGATTTTGGATAAGATATCTGATCTACTATTTGAAAAGTAATCACAAAAGAGATATATTTTTCGTATTTTTTTTGTTTTGTGATGAATACAATTTATCATACAACTATATGAATTCCTATTTTAACCAAGTGTTAGAAAAGAAAATAAAAAAGATAAGGTAACAAGAGATTAAAGAAAATAACTTGAAAGGGAAATTCCTAATGGACATAAACCATGGTAACAACATGTATGCAAGTTAAGTCATCGAAAAGATTGTGTAGGAAACCAATGAAAATAGGAGCAATGCTTCCTCAATTCTACTAATGTAATCGTTGATGGGAAATAAATAATAACTAAAATATGTTTCACTTCTCATAAAATAGAAAGGCCATAAAAAGTGGGCTCATGCAAGCCAAGAAGCTATGCAAGAACAATAGGTGATATTTTCTCTAACTTGGTATGTTAGTGGAATTCGTTAACACAAGGCAAACACTAGAACTAAAAGGTCACACAATCACAAAAAAACAATAAAACCATTGGATCCATTATTATTAATGAATATAAATTCACAAAAATAACACACTCCAACAAGAATAACTACACTTAGAATGAGAGCACCGATAACATATATTATTGCATCAAAATAATGGTTTGGAGTACATATTACATCCATGTATTTATAAGAAATCATCTCCTCCCTTTGTATTAGGAGAGAGAGGTCTTAAAATGCAACTCATACTAGAAACTAATAAAACAAATCTAATTATATTCAAGCTGAATCTCTATATGGTGCTAAGTAGGTCTCCACCCTTGTTTATATCAATTAATGGGTGCATGAGCCTTTACATGACACAAAAGAATAAAAAAATGAGAAGATAAGAAGAATGCAGTTGAAAGATGATCTAGGAGTCTATGGAAACTCTAAAAATGGAAGCTTGGCCTTCACTAGGCATTTTTGGGATTCAAACTGTCATCAAAATGTGTTTCTAGTGCATAGAATGCTCTAAATTAGGAACTGACAGTTAACTATTGGTGCACTTCTTGTTCTTCAAAATTTTCAGTGCACCTCTATGAAAAGCACACCTACACATCTGTATACCTTGATGATATGTTCCAAAAATCCAAAATTTTCTTAAATGTCAAAATTGCATTTCCAGTATCTAGGTTTCCTTCCCTTGAAGACCAAAATGATGTTTGGATGTTTACTCTTGAATTTCTCTATTATATCCATTACTTGGGAAACTTATGGAAAATCTAGAGCTTTGTATTTGTCCTTCACTAATTTCCAATAGTTACTTACTTCAATCTAAATATTCACAAAATTTTCAAGCTTTGTATCTAGCTCCAAAAATCTCTTCAATTTTGAATGCTTTCCTTATGTCTTTATCTAATGAAGCATTCTCAAGTGTTCCTCAGAATTTTTGGACTATTGCTTGTGTTACAATGAGCTTGGATTTTGACTCATCTTCAAAAATCTCAAGGCAAGCAGCATCATAGTACATTTTTGCTTCCAAAATTTTCTCTTGAGCTTGGTCTCTTGTTTCTTGAATATCTTCATGTGGACCTTCCATGAATTTATTGCCAATAGATATCTTCTCAATCCAATCGTTGAGCTTATCAATCTCCTCAGTAGTGAATACTTCCATGAGTGTACAATATATTTGACCTTTTATTGATTGGAGTGCCTATAGGTCTTTAGCCTAGGTATTTACTCATCTATCAATCAAAAATCCTAGTTCACTATGGATACTAGTTTGTCTGTACTTATCTGAATATGGTGCAATAGGTTCAAGTTCCCTAGTATTATTTGTACACCTTTCTCCTCAAAATTGGCACACCATTGTTGACATGCTTCCAAAAATGAGTATAATTATATATTCCTCTTTTTTTCCCTCTATAATGCCACAACAAGAGCGATCTCTAGATTATCTAGGTCTATAAGGCCCACAACTCCATGCAAATGGCCTCTTAGAAGCTCATTCTTTTTCACAACACAATCAACTCATACTCATCTTGGACCATATGTCTAAACACCTCTTTCATCCCTATAGTGATCATCAATTTAGTAGTATCTACCATGAGTCTACCCAACATGACCTCCTTTATTTGATAGTCCTTAGGATTCAATTACTTGATGTCAACATGAAGAGGAGGAATAGCTATGTGCATAAGCAAGTCCCTATCTTGATTCTTCATGATAAAGGCCAGTATTCATGCATCATTTATAGGTGACTCAGGCTTCTTAATGGATTTTACTAGTTCTATCATCCCCTCCTTGACAATTAAATCTAGCTTCCTCTTTTATCAAAACATGACCTCCCTGAATTGGATACATATACTTGACTAAAGAGGTGGTTTTCACTGCAAGCCCCTTTCCCCTATCAATCCTCTTTGAAATCTTTTCTCATTGAGAAAGATCAATAGTTGGAGTCTCTGTAGTGGGTTGGGCTAAGGTCCTAGCCTTTGTATCATAAGGAGTTTGTTGAGGCTTTTCAGGTATTTTCCTTTCCTTTGATACTTCATCAACATGTAGTTGCTAGGGCTTGGATTCCTCCATTTCTTGTTCTTTTGTTCCTATAGTCTGAGGAAGTGGAGTCACTTAGACTTTATCCAGGAATGTTAAGTCCTAAGATGGTGGTGGTGGAACACCTAGAGGTCCTTGAGGTAGAGGTGGAAATTGATTCTAGTCCTCTCTTAGGGATTCACTCCTGGGAGTATCTCTTATCTTCTCTCCCACCATCTCAATACCTATTGGATAAAATCAAAATTAGAGAGATTGAAGACATTAGCTTTGTGACCATCCATATTAGCTATCCATTTCTATTGCTCATCTTGTGAAATTAACACTTGAATAGGTTCTTTTAGGGTAGATGAAGGTGTCACTATTGATCTTCTTCTCCTTTCTTCTTCTATTGCCCTATTCGCAAAAGTCCTTTGGCTCAAGAGTACATATTTAATGAGTTCCCCTTCTTCTTCTTCCCCCTTTGCTTTTGAGAAGGGACTTGAGGAGACAAAGTATTTTTCTTCTTTAACTTTCTCCTCCTTATTCTAGCCACCTATGATTCAATTCTTTCACTTTTGGGAGATGAGGGGGAGGCTTCTTCCTCTTATATATCTATTAGTGGCACCCTCTTCTCTGCTTCCTACTCTTGTTCTGGCTCTTCCTCTACCACTTCTAGTTGTGGTGGTGCTTGTGGCTCTTTCCTGGGCTCTTGTTTGGGCTCTTGAGCTTCAGGCTCAACTTGTGACTCTTATTCCTATTGAGCTGCTCGGGATATTTTCTCCTTTTCCTTTGTAGACACTCTCTTCCTTCTATTCTTTCTCTTATCCACCCTGAAGTACTCAACCTCCCTCTCATATTAATGTATCATTTTTGGCCTCACTGGAGATTGAGTAGGGAAGGTTGGCACTATAACTAACACACCTTTTTCTTTGATTGGCCATGTCATGGCTTATAGGGGGATAGCCTAAGGAACTGGATCCATTCTAAATTGTTTCTTTATACATCCCTTTGTTAATTGGACTAGGTGTTTAGCCCAATTATTAATGTTAGTATTCTCATCCCTTCTGATCTCCGCATTCATTATGAGCCTATCATAAATCTTGTCCCTATTGTATAGAGGATCAAAGCCATTTTTTTATCCTTTTTGACAACCTTAAGTGAGATATTTATTTTCAACACCTTCTCTTCTATATATAGAGTCATCCTATAGTAATACCTTATCTAGATATCATAGTTGTCTACTACGTTCATCCAATGGTCCTGTAGTGCATCCTCATATACAAACTACTTCCCTACCAGATGTTGTACCATCCCTAGTTGCACTCTTCAAGTAGATATTCGCCCTATTTAGAATCAAAAGTGACAATTTCTTGCTTTTTCTTAACCTCAAAACATTGATTGTGATAGCTCATACCATGTATTTTTGTGTTGTCTTCTGTAAGATCCCTCCTCGTATGTACTTATTAAATATGAATTTCTCTGTTAAATCCATTATAGGAGATTTGAGTGGATATGAAGTAATGTTTTATGGTTTAGGTGTCCTAATATAAATTGAGATCATTTGATACATTTATGTTTATTACTTCATGATTCGAGACTTACTACATTGGTTGTACTAACCATAATAAGAGGTGTTTCAACTTATGATGATGAGGTTGATTATGGTAGCTTGATGATTAAGTTACATGAATTTTAAAGTTCAATATGCCTTATTGATAATGTTATGATGTTTTGGGTATACACATGCACTACAATGATTATTTTAATTTGAACTAATGAATATGTTATGATGATTCAATTATGAGACTAGTGATGATTAAATATGTGTGTAGAATTGAGAAAGGTTATTTAAATGACAATTTTAATATGCTGATCAATGTGACTATGCAAATTTGGTTTAAATATATGAATATGATGTTATCGAACTACTGATGTGTGAATTGAGTGTGCAAGATTATTAACCATGGAATTTATTAGAGAATTGGTAAATGATCCTATGTACAAATTGTAAGACTAAGGTTGAATCCAATGAAGTGATTCAAACCTTGTTGTCTAGTATCACATTTGTATCATAATTTGAATGTGTGTAGCATTCTATATTTTGTAAGGTGTTGAATGTTATGCAACAATGAATTTAATGGTGTCACTTGACACTTGTTAATTAAGGTTAGCAAAGTAACCCATCACCTAAAGATTGATTTATTAATCTAAGACTAATTAGTTGGTAACCTAGATTAATTACCCTAATTCAGATTTAGTGGAAAGATTACATTCCTAGGGTTTTAAAAGATTATATATTTCAAGCCAGTTATATAGGTCCTAAAATGATTCTAGAGGCCAAATTTAATATAATCCAACTACCCAAGGGGTATGTGTATGAGTTGGGGACCTTATCCACCCTTCTAGACTCTTTTGTTGACTTTTATGGCCCCTTAAATATCCCATTTTTCCTTTAGTGCAAAAATCGAACATCTCCATCAAGTTTTACAAGTTTACACTTCTCCTAAAAGATTGTCTTGATGGTAGGAACAAGTGGGAAGACCCTAGAAGGCTTAAGTCAAGTACGAAGTTATTATCATTTTTAGTTGGATGGGTTTAGAAGCCTATTTAGTGGCCATTTTGAGAGTTGAAGGGTGCTCACCCATTCTCTACATTTAGAGAAAGTTAAGCTTGGAATTGAGGGGGAAGAAGAATTAGCTTAACTCAAAACTCCATTGTCATAACTTAATGAAGGTAGGATTCTTCATGGCCTTGTTCTTCATACATTATTCTTTGTTGCTTATGTAAATCTCTTACATGTGTGTATTTTGTATTTGTGTTGAAACATCTGAGGGATGGACATTTGTGGGTTTTCTATTTTCCTTCCTTTCATGTTTTCCTTTTTGTCTTGTGGGGAAAATTGTTAAGGGTGTGTTGGCATTACTCACCCTCGTATAGGGCAGAAGTGGCCATGTATGGGAGGATGGGTTTAGTTGGACTCTAGGTCAGTCCATAACCTTTCCTCATGATGAGGAGAGGGAGAAAGTAAGGTGTTATGGGCCCTTACTTGTCAATACGAAATGATTTTTTTGTTTGGGGAGATAAGGAGAGAAATAACGAAAATACATTATGATTTATTAGCCTTAGAAGAGGCATATGATTTGTGTTCATGATTGACATCTCCTACCTAGAAAAATCCACCTTCTGCCTATTCTTAGTTCAATATGGAACCTATTGTGCAAACCTTGGACATGATTTTTTTTTTCAAGTGTGTCATTAGGATTGTTCTGATTGTCACCCAGTGAATTTTGGTTCTCCTAAGCTTGCTGTGTGGTCTCACATAGAGGCCTTGGTTGGGAGGTGAGCTCTCCATGGTTATCTTTATGTAAAATTGAAGATTGCTTGGATAGTACCTTGATATGGAGGAAAACTAGATTCAGAGTCTTTTTGGTGTTCTTGAGCCCATTGTTATGGAGACTTCTCCTCAAAAAATGTGATCCTAATGTATAAAATTTGATAGTGGAAATGAGAACATGTTAAATGGGTTTCATGGTAAATAACTTAAAAAATAGATTGGTATATGATGAATGCTTAAACATAGTGGTTCACAATTCATTTCTAACTTATATATGTAATGATAATGATATCAAGTTTTCGTCCCCAATTCTTTCTCGATTGAGTCTTTGAATCGGGTTTTTAATATATATATATATATATATATATATATATATATATGGTAGCCCACTATTGATTAAAAAAAGAAATTCATTTCTTATGACACTCCTTATACTCTTGAAAATTCATTCTAAATGCAAATGATCAATTGTATATATATAATGAAGTTATACGAAGTTGTTCAATTTGATTATGGTTATGTGTTAGCGGGAATTGCATTCAAATGAATATCATGTAATAGGACTTTACAATTCAGTAACAATAATGTATCATGAAACTCCTAAGTATATTTAATACTGAAATGTAACTACATCCTATGTATTTTGCATATAAAAAAAACCACCTAATGTATTTTAATAGTAATGCAATAAGAGTATTGAACTCAACCCTAGAATACACACTATAACTATTAAGCATCCCCTTGGACCTATAAAATGCACTCATATAATATTTCCCAAGTGAAGAAATAACCAAAAACTTCATTAGAAAACTTACGCAATTTTTCTCTCAAATATTCTCAAAATTGTCAAACATTCACCTATAGAATGTTGTCCTTTGTATGGGGAAAAATATTTAAATTTTCCCAATTTTATGATGATCATTATATAACAATAAATAAGTAAATAAACTTTGAATTATGCCTCAAATCAATAGAAAAATATATAAGTACATAAATATATACAAAATACAAACCTTACCTTTGAACTCACCAAATTAAACTTTATGACATAACTATCCCCCTTTTATTTTATCCTACCCATTTTCTACTTGCCATGCGTACCTTAGCTAACATGGGTGTTAACTTGTAATGAGGAGCAGATTTGAGTTTTGAAAGAAAAACAACAATATATTTATTTTATAAAACCTTGCATGAGTACCTTAAACTTTAGTTAACCTTGTTCACTTTATGCTTTTCCCTTGCTCATTTACACAAAGGCCTATGTACTTTCTTGGAAATATCCTTCCTTGCTGCATTTTGGTAGGGAGGGGACTTTATGTCAGCATAGTATTGATAGCCCTCTTGGTCCACGTGAGCATTGGGGAAGAGGGAAGAGTAGGGTAGGATAAGGGTTAGTTAGGAGTTAGTTAATAGTAGTTTGAAATTAGTAATTGATTTTAATTTTTGTTTTATTAGTTTTCTTGTATGAAATTTAGTTTTAGTAAATAGGTATATTTGAAAATATTTTCTTTTTCATTTTGAATATTCAAATGTATTAAAATGAAGTGTTATGTGTTAGTAGTTAATTAGGATTTGTTTAGTAGCTAGTTAAGATTTGAGTAATAGGTATAAAGTATGAGTTGATGGAATAGTTAGATTAAGATATTATTAGTATTTAGATTGAGTAATTTATTTTTATCTTATTGTGAATTTTTTTATTTATGTTATATTATTTAAAAAGGTAATTATCAATGTACCTTATAAAGATGCATGTTGGACTTAGTAATGTTAGTGGTTAGTTAGAAGATAATATTTGGATCTAGATATTTAATTTAAATATTTTAAATGCACATTATGAATATTGAAACTTATTCTCATGGTTTAATATTATTAATTTAATTAAGTTGATAGAATGTTCATGAACAATAGTCCATTGGGTAGTAATAAGGCTAAATCAGATTAGAGTTGCAAGTAGGAAGTTGTGATAAATGACTAGGATTAATATTTGATTTCGATAGTAGACGTTGAAATAACATATGAAATTATACTATATTATTCAAAAAGTAATCAAATATTGTATTTTAATGTTCTTTATACATTTACTTAAAGGTTCATTAATTTTAGTTTGCAAGGGTTATATGATCAAAGGGGTATTCAAGGAAATCATAGTTTGATTTCCTGATTGAGGGATGAAATATATGTTGTAAATAATTTAATTATCAATATTTAATGATTTTAACTAGTTTAAAAGCTATTTTAATCATGGAAATTAAATATTAAGGTAATTAGACAAACTTTCTAAAATGATGAAATCAGTTCACCTAAGAGATTGAACCGACACACCAAATGAATACGAGATAACATGATAACCTAATATAACTCATGAAATTACATAAAATTAACCATGTGACATAAAAAATGGTCAAGTAAGGTTGACCTAGTTAACAATTAGGGTTTTAACCTGAATGTACCTTGTAATGATGAAATTTTGAGTTGTCAAAATATGAATTACATGGACTTAACCTAACTCAAACCTAAAAAAATTTAATCCAAATCAACCAAAGAACTAAGGAAACCTAAATACCTTTCAAACATGATGTCATCACTCAATTAAATTTTAGTCAACCCACTTGGTTGATTTGAACAAGGTATTTTTGTAACATCTTGGCTTGAGTGTTCTAAACCCATTTAGTTTCGTTGAAAGGTTAACTCTACATCTTATTGAAAAATAACTGAAACTCACTTTTAATCCTTTTTCAAATTTCCATAACTTATTCAGTGTAGCATGTATTAACATAGTGGATTAATTAACTTAAAACAAATTTTGTATGTTTTTTCCCATATGTTTTGGGCATGACATCTTCTCACTCTTTCATATGCAGATGTGAGTTGGCATGTAATCTCCTACAAAATGAGCCTATCCAATGGATATCTCTAGATATTTTTTGGGTTTTCCAACATGCTCGCTACCTATAGGTAGGTGAATGTTTTGAATTGGATGTGGTATGCATCAATCTCTATGATCTTGGCCACTACTTCTACTGACATTCTTTTACCATAATTACCTTCAATAAATCTAATGATTACAAATATGAAGCCATCATTCACCACCTTGTATTATATACTCTTCTTTGAGAGTTTCTTCTTCACCAGTTGAGGGTACACCACATAAGGCCAGGCATTAGCATCCTACATGCTAACCTTTTAGTAAAGTCCTGGGTAGTCTATGGTCCTTGATGTCAATAAGTACATGTATGATGTCATATAAAATCTCAGATTGACTCTCACGGCTACAAGTTTCTCATGCAGATTATCACTTATGGTAGTGGCCTAGTCTATTGGAATCTTTTCCATCCTAATGGTTTCTATAAAGTGGACCATCCAGGTTTGAAGATGATCTACTGCTAGTAGTCCCATGACCCTTCTGTAGAGCGCAATGACATATCCAATGCTAGCTTTCATCTAACCCTTGTTCATGTCTAATTTGCCTACTTTGTGGCCCAATAGTGTTCTATTAATTAGGAAGGATGATTGAAATGTCTCTCTAGCTTCCTTTACATTCTCTCAATACCATCTTTTTGCTTAGTCATACGTTATCTTCAAATATTGATCAATTCTGGGAAGCTAGAATACATTCTCAATATTTTGTGGTTAGAGGTCTAGGACTATATCCACTATGACACTCTTGATGACCTTCTCTTTAGTCACATAGCTCTCTTCAAGCTCCATTATAATTTTGAGGACTGAATGGATGTAGGATGTGATGCTATGTTAACAAAACCTGATCTGATAAGAGTTAACACCATCATAGATTACTCTTTTGGTTTGTTACAGATGGTTAGGAATGCATTTCAATCTATATGACCAATCTTAGTATCTCTAATCTTTGCATGCTCGTCTTGAAACTGGGATTTCCTTGGTGCACTTTGTTAGTTGAATACAATGGATTTTGGAGCTATCTTTTCTACCATTAAAGAGGATGATGATGCCATCTTATCTACACAATAAAGGAGACATTAGTTTAGAAAGCCAAAATTTGACCTAAAATAAACCCTAATTGACCTTAAACAGATAAAAAACCTAGCAGAAATCACCCAAAATAATTAAAACCCAGTCAATTCCCCCCAAATGCCATGTTATTTTGTTTAGTGCACCCTTATAGGTGCACTAGTGCATTAAAATGACCCCTATTTGGTCATTTGTATGGGATTGCACATGTGTGCACCTTGGTAAGGTGCACACATGCATAGTACAAGTGCTATATGTGGGGGTGGGGGCAAATCAAACTTAAGTTTTGATTGGTCTAAGAAAGACATAAAGGTGTGCACATGTACACTTTTACATACACTTAGGTGTTTTTGCATTATTTTGTTCTTAGAAGGTGCGCACATGCGCACT
The DNA here is from genome assembly GCA_028749045.1 of Cupressus sempervirens. Taxonomy (NCBI): domain Eukaryota; kingdom Viridiplantae; phylum Streptophyta; class Pinopsida; order Cupressales; family Cupressaceae; genus Cupressus; species Cupressus sempervirens. The sequence continues at coordinate 279,505,710 of CM053791.1, forward strand.
TTGAGGAGGTGTGCATGTGTGCACCTTCATGATGCTTAGGTTGTGTTTTAGAAGGTGTGCATGTGCACAACTTCTTATGTCTAGGTATTAGGTCTTTAGGGTTAGGCTTTGTGTTTTAGGTTTGATAGAAGGTGCACACATGCCCACCTTGAGGAGGTACACATTTGTGCACCTTCATTATGGTTTCTAACCTTATGTTTTATTTGTGTTGGTTACATGAGTAGAGAAGCTAGGAATGCACATGTCAAGGGATGTGAAGGTGCGGAGAAGTGGAGAGCATAGAGAACAATAAAATGAAGGAGTGGTGTCTTGGGTGTTATATAAACCCTAGGCCCTAGTGTACACCTCCATGAGTGTGCACCAATGTGGGTGTGCACATGTGCAAGTGTGCTTATGTGCATCTCTAAAGGAGATGAGTGCACACTTGCACACTGAGTGCACCTACACACCGTGAGGAGTTGCACATGTGCACACTTAAGCACTTCTTCTTCAAAAACTTCTTTTTTTCAAACATTAGGCTCTTCAAACTTTCTAGTCAAAGTTTGGGGATTGAACCCAGACTCTTGGGGGAGTCCAAAAATGACCCATGCCCTAGATTAAGGGTCTAGGAGACAAGATTTTTACTAGGGGTTCCCCATTTCTAGGAGAAATTGGGTGTGCATTATGAGACCACAACAATACTAAGTTGTGTTCCTATTGAACAATGAAGAGTTGGTGATGAATTATGAGAAAAAGGTGTTCCTATTGTTCCTAGGATATTTCATGAAGCTTGTTGATGTTTATTTAACATGTCTTGTTCATGTTACTAGATTGTATTAGTTGGTTTGATTGCAATGGTTGGTATGATGACATTTGGTTATTTGTTGTTTATGAATGTATGAAGAATATTTTTCTTGGTTGACTTGTTGGTGCACACGTTGCAATGGATAATGCCATGATTGAGGAAGGTAAAAATGTGTTTTAGGAATGGATCATTTATATGACCTAGATTATATTAATTGGATCTCTTTGTAATTTAAGTTTTATTCAATAAATATTTTTTAATTAAAGTATTTAGTGAGGTTGACCTTGTTTATTTCTAAAAGTTTGATTAAATGTATAAAGGAAAGAAATCATTTGCAAGTATGGGTGTGTGAGGTGTGAATATAGATGTGAGCTATGTATTGATGAGTATGTGAATAAGTGCCCATGGAATCTAATTTACTTCATCCAAATTGATTAGGAATACTATAGATTCTATCAGCAAATTCATGATTTGTGGATTATTTCCCACACATTGATTGGTTTCCTTGTAAATATATAAGCAAGTGAGCATTTCCTTATTGTAATTGACCAATAAGCTCTAAGCAGCATGCCTAAATGCACATCCATTCCCTTTTTACTAAACCCCTTAATTTTGTATTACTTCTAACAAGGTAATTATTTGTGGGTTCCATCCCCAATATGTATTTTCCCTAAGAAGGTTTCCACATGAAAAATATTGGTGTTATGTGTTCATATAATGTTTTAGATCTGTACTTACATGCTTAATAGTCCAATCAATAGATTAAAGGTTTAAGTTTAAAATTTAGTTAAAGTTTATGTGGCTAGGACAACTTCAATTAACTCCCCCCCTCCCCATCTCTCAATTTTGTGGTGCTTCTATAATATCAAAAAAGTAAGGAAAACATGAGAATAAGTGGGCACTAGTACTTTAAATGTTGGTCTCAAGTCCTTAGTTCTTCCTCGTGTCTCAAGCCTATAGTGACCAAATAGGGTTACAAGGTTGAAACTTTATAAAGGAAATCAAGGGTTCAAAATACCTAAAGCAAGGATCAAAATATACTACTGTCCAAAATAACTAAACTATAAATAATCTAGAATATAGAGAAACTATAACTAATGAAAAATATTAAAATGAAAGTGGACCATTTAGGTTTGAAGATGCTCTGCTATTGGTAATCCCATGATCCTTCTTAAGAGCACGATGGAATATCTAATGCCATCTTTCATATAACCCCTGGTCATGTCTAATTTTCCTACTTTGGGGCCCAATGGTGTTCTATTAATTAGGAAGGATGATTTAATTGTCTCTCTAGCTTCCTTTTCATTCTTTTGGTACCATATTTTTGCTCAGTCATAGGTTATCTTCAAATATTGATCAACTCTGGGAAGATGGAATACATTCTCAATATTTTGTGGTTGGAGGTCTAGGAATATATCTCCTATGACACTCTTAAAAACCTTCTCTTTGGTCAATATCACTACTCATGAAACATGGGTCAATGAGTTTGACTCAAAATCACATAGTTAAATCTTGATAGAAATATCACAATTTGACTTGTTGTGGGGATTGTCTCCTACTTATCAATTAATGAGCCTAAGGGGCTTTCTAATGAATGGTTCATAAGGCACAAAATTTGATGAAGTTTTTTCAAATAGTGTTGCAAGCTTTGGGTTTAACCATGGAGGAAACTCCATAGTTAAGCATGCTCAAGTTGGAGTAGTACTAGGATGCGTGACCTCTTGGGAAGTCCCAATGCTTCACCCCTGAGAGTATCACCTAGATCCAATGAGTGTTGAGTGTTCCATTTATTCTCATGAGAGATGGATTCTTGTTGAATAACTACTCATGAAACATGGGTCAATGAATTTGACTCAAAATCACACAGTTAAATCTTGATAGAAATATCACAAATTGACTTGCTGTGGAAATTATCTCCTACTTATCAAATGATGAGATTAAGGGGATTTATAATGAATGGTTCATAAGGCACACCACTTGGTGAAGGCTTTGAAAATTGGATTGCAAGGTTTGGGTTTAACAATTGAGGAAACTAAATAGTTAAGTGCACTTAGGCTAGAGTAGTACTAGGATGGGTGACCTCCTAGAAAGTCCTAGTGCTTCACCCCTGTGAGTATCACCTAGATATAATGAGTGCTAAGTGTTCCATTTATTCTCATGAGAGATAGATTTATATTGAATAACTACTCATGAAACATGGTTCAATGAGTTTGACTCAAAATCTCACAGTTAAATCCTGATAGCAATATCACAATTTGACTTGTTGTAGAAATGATCTCCTACTTATCAATTGATAAGATTGAGGGGCTTTCTAATGAATGGTTCATAAGGCACAACACTTGGTGAAGGTAACCATTTAGGAAACTCTATAGTTAAGCATGCTTAGGCTGGAGTAGTACTAGGATGGGTGACCTTCTGGGAAGTCACGGTGCTTCACTCTATGAGCATCACCTAGATCTAATGAGTGCTAAGTGTTCCATTTGTTCTCATGAGAGGTGAATTCATGTTGAATCACTACTCATGAAACATATGTCAATGAGTTTGACTCAAAATCACATAGTTAAATCCTCATAGCAATATCACAACTTATAATTTTGGTTATGATGATTAACAATATTTAGGAATACCTTTAGAGGGTTGTAACTATCTCATAAAGTCACATGTTCTTCTAGGTTAAGAACTATACAAGTCCATAGAAAATCAGTAGAAAGTAAGGAAAGAACTTGTAATGCTCCGCCTGGAGATCCTTGGAAACAAGGATTCAAAACAAGCCAAGATATATATATATTTTTTACAAGTATGAATGCACATGACAACATCATACAGGGATCACAACGATCGCAACGGAAGACTTCAACACAATCTCGGCAACCAACGAATCTCCGAATGCCACTACCAAACTGACACACACAAACAAAGCCAACAACGACAACAATAAGATGAGGGCACAAGAAATGACCACTCATCAACAAAACACCAAGCTGGGGTGAAATGCAGAATCTCGAAATTTGGCCAAGTCTGAAATCTTGAAGCCCTGAAATTTCCTAGAATCCATAACTTATCTCTGAGAGGTCTGAAACCTATCTCAAACAATTTGTTGCATATATTAAAATATATCTTAAGTATAAGTTGTCAACTTATACTTAAACGATATATTTTAAACCCCAAGAGACTAAAACAGAAACAAGAGACTAAAACAGAAACATGAAAACTCGATTTCAAGAGAAATCGACAGAATTCAAAATGCAACAGCATATGGTTGAAGAATGCCCAAAAGGGTATCCAAAACCACTCTCAAAAAGATTGGATCATGAAGAAAAGTGCCTGCTGATGGCACGCGCAGGTTTTTCACAAAAATCGTGCTACACTTTTTACTATGGGAGGGCGATACTTCTCCTTAAGGCATGCGACACTCTTCCAGTGTCGTACGACATTTCTCAAGAAGGCATGCGACACTTTTCAGCATCGTACGACATTTCTCAAGAAGGCGTGCGACACTCTTCCAGTGTCATACGACATTTCTCAAGAAGTCGTGCGATACTTTACAGTGTCGTACCACATAGTTTGCATGGCCGTGCGATACTTTTTAAAGTGTCGCACCATGCTAAACAAATGTCGCCCATAGAAACACAAAAACACTCCGAGAAGCAAAAAAGACCAAAATAGAGCAAAGAACCTCCACACCAGGGAGTACCGGATCCACAAAGGCTCGAGGAATGAACACTCGAGTGCAAGAACAACACAAAAAGGAGAAAATCCATCCATCTAAACTATAGCAGTAAAGAACACACTAAATAAAAAAACATCGCAGATAACAAAAGCAACATTGCAATGAATTGAACAACCAAACTAAGTACGCGGTTCCTCCCAACCGTCAATAGCATCATAAGACCATCGTGGGTCCTAGCCATCCCCCGCGCGTAACATCCCAAGCCATTGACAAAATCGTCAGTACTGTCGTAATAGGGATGTCACTACTAAAACATGCATAATAATAGCATAAGAAAATCTAACATGCTAGTGATAACGCATAAGATAATTCCACAGTAGATAACATCACCTATCACATGCTAAACAGCAGTAAGCAACCGATATACTACTAAAGAAAATCACATCATCTAATCATATGCCAAACATCATAATAAGGGAATGCACCAAATAAAATAACATCATCTAAACATGATATACAAGCATCCACATGAAAGCATAAATCACAAGAAAGCATACTCCGGAACCCGAAGTACCAAGTGAAGACATCCAACAACAGTCGCACTAGGACAAAAGATCGTCTCTGTACACCTATCCCTAGCAGTGGTGAAGGTAGCTACGCCTCCCAACCACGTGGCACCCATAGGTCCACACCCGCCGTGCTGATGGAGATAATGATCCAACCACAAACACACATAAAACACAACATCCATGGCTAACACTCACGCCAGACAGTATGATGGCTGAACCAAGAACATAAGACAATGCAAGGAGTACAGGTCCTGGTCAGACACTCAAAAAGCTACTAAGTAGGGACTAACATCATGGAGAGTCGCTTGGCATCAAAAAGCCCAAGCTTGGATCATGTGGATTCAGCATCCCTCAACGGAATGGCTCGGCACAGCATTTTATTATCTTAAATTTTATTACCAGTCACACATTTTAGATTTAATTATCACTTATTTAAAACTTCATATCCTCCGCTAACCCTCTGGGCACAATGATCACCAGGCTGCGAGATAGAAGCCCCCTCCATATGCTACCCTACCCTACCCATGCTCATCCTATGACAAGTGCCCGTGGGCATGCATACTCCCATCCCAACCCCAATGATCATAACTTTTGGCAAATCCACAGAAGATCGGGCCTCGCAAGTCACCCAACAAATGTATGTGTACGTACTCGTGTGTGGCGCACCACCATCACGAAGATCATAACACAAGGACAGGAATGAGAACACAATGCAAATAAAACACCCAACTGAAGGCAACACGGGAAGGATGGATTCTACACGAATCCCAAAGCCAATAAAACCATACATCATTAAATCACTCAATCGGCCTCAATCTGAGAGTATGGATTCTACACGAATCCCAATGATGTAACAAGACCAAACATCATGAACTCACTCAATCGGCCTCAATCTGAGAGTATGGATTCTACACAAATCCTAGCGTTCATGAAACAAAAGAAAAGGTTCAAAAGAAACCATAACAGGTATAAAATCACTCAACCGAACACAACGTCGAGAGTACGGATGCAACACGCATCCCAATGCAACATAAAAGTGCAAAAGTGGTCTGATTGATATCCAAATGGATCATCAAGGTCCACGACCCACATTGTGCCAAGAAAACCCGAGAAAATAGGGCAGCACGCAAAATGAGGTAAAAACTCCAAAATTTTAAAAAACTTCAAAATTAAAACCCATTTGGCCTTTGGGTTCAAAAACCCCAAAAATCCAAAAATAAATGGAATCGGACACCGTATGCAAAAACGACCAGCATAACGGTGCAAAATCCCAAACCCTCATCCCAAAAAACAGGGAAATGTTCATACCCGCCCAACCGGGTAGAACTAACATACAGAAACGGAGGGGAACACTAGTTCTCAGCCTCCAAACAAACGGCTACCAAAAACAGAAGCTGAAATGGAGCAGAAACAATAAAACAGGAAAGCCCTACCTCATAGCCAAAAGGGCAAAACGGGAATCTGAACCATAAAATAAATATCTCGCAGAAGTAGCTGAAAATCGCGGCAATCCAAGGTTTCCCCGAGCTGGATCCAACGAGTCCAACCTTGCAACGATCCCACGCCCGTAGCTCCCACAATGAACAAAACAGTAAATCCTCATGAAGAGGATTTTGGGTTTTACTCTCCAACTTTCCAATTTGAAAGTGAGAAGTGAGGAATTAAATTCCTATTTGGATATTTATTCACTTTTTGGGTGAATAATCGATTAGGGCATTTAACCAGCCAATCTAGTTAAACCACAAATCGACCCAAACGAAAACAGGCTATTCCTATAAATAGGAATTCATCTATGGCAAAGCTACCAAAAATTAAAATAAAACAATAAAAAAGTTCGAAAACCCAAAAACACAAAAATCCCTTAACAACTTTCGCGAAAATGCGAACCTCTAAATGCACAGACACGCTTACTGGTCTAATCACATAATGCAAATGAGTTCGGATTTAATAATCACCGAAAGGTTTAAATTAAACATTTAATTAAGGATATGTCGACCATACAAGGACGACATTGGTAAAATATGAACGGCTGAATCACTAACTCCATGTGCCACTGCCAGGGATATAATCCTGCACACTAAATAACACGATCAAGTGCAATTGCATATAATAATATAGCCGAAGCAATAAATGCATTAAATCACCTAATTTAACCATTTATTTAATTATATTAAAATAATCTATTTACATCACTCACGTTCGCAGAAGGCATAACAACGTAGGAATGAAGTAAATAACTATAGCATTAAATCCATCATATAACAAAATTAGAGGTATGTCCAAATACCAGATAACTAGATAACATCATAAAACACACTGTCATCTCAAAATGGCATCATCATGCAATATGATTAACTGAACAGCGTAGTAGTCTAATATCTATGATACTGGAATCAAAGAGTAACATCTGACCCTCGGGTCCTCTCAAATGTAAACATAACATGAGTAACAAATATCTCTTAGATCAGAAATATAACAAGGTAAATGTCCGCAACACATAACCAAATAAATCAACATGGACAATCCATTTCTAATTACTTAAGCATTTAATAATGATTGATTACTCTGCATTAAAAAGGCATTTAAAACATATAAACAACCATAGTCATAAACATGACTAACCACTGTTACAGGAACCTAGTCCCGTGTAGCATGGTAAAAAGTACACAGTGCAATCTCTGCACACATCTCAAGGTAATCACGAAACAATGTCATGATACCAAATTGATCCTGGTAACCACTGGCACAAACCTCAGTGAACCAAAAATCACATCATAATCTCAAAGATCAGTCAAAAGCATAATCAAAGCAACTGATACAGAAACATAAATCCAAACACCTCAACGGTGTAGACCACTCAGGGTCACAATCATGATCCATCACAACAAAAGATCAGCAAGGTTGCATCCATTAGGACGACTTACAAAAGTCAAATAGGAGAGGCACTACAGAACTAAGATGAATATCTAGATTCATTTTAGTGCAACAAGCTAAAGTGGACATGCATTCTTGATTATTTCTTAAATGCATCTAGTATGAGAAAGAATAATCAAATGCAAGACAATGCAAATGGACATCTTTAAGTATGACTTTTTCTAAATTGTAAGAAAATATAATTAATGCTCAATTAAGCCTTATTTATCATGTATGAGCTCACATACCAATTTATGGTACTCCAACCCTACACTACATATATTTCCAACTTTATTTCCATCATATTAACTTTGAAATCAATTTTCATCCTCTTTTAGTAGGAAGAGGAGGCCTAGGTGATCCTCTTCCCTGTATTTTTCCTTGCAGTCAAAATTAGGGGCCCATGTGTGTTTTTTTTTAATTTTTTCTTTTCACGTCATTATGCATGGTTGTACAAGTTAAGATCCTTTTTAGAGGGGCTTGTGTACTTAAACTTAATGATGTTTTATCTCTTCACAATTTTTCCATGATTGTATCATTTCCTCTTTATCTTTCTTCTACTTTATAATGAGAATGAGGTGGATTCTTAGTCCCAATAAAGTGGGGGCTAAATGTATAATCCTAAATTATAAGCACTTATAACTAAATTTTTAATTAGGCCCCATTTTGGCATATATGAGTGCCTAGATTAATTTATAGTGTTTTGGCCCTGCATTGCCTACATTTCCTGCTTTCTTTCTATCTTCCCAACTCCAAAGTTAATTAGCATCCTCTTTTGGTGAGAATAGGATATGTTAGGCATCCTCTTCTATGGAAGAGCATGTCTAGGCCATCCTCTCTCGTATGTTTTCACTAAAATTAAAATCAATGGTCCATCTTGCTGGTTAAGTGGGATTCACAAATTCTCATTGGCTTCCTTCAAGTTTTGATCCCTTAGATATTTGGAGAAGTATAAATGTAATTTATATCTTCATTTTTGACACAAGACAAGTTAGGATTCAAGAGCTCTCGTATAATTTTGCACCCAAGTGTTATCAAGAATTGTAAGATATTTTTAAGTCAATCTTCTCCATGGATCGAACTACATTGAATGCGAAAAATGAGTCTACCATCAAGGAAGAAGATCACAATACAAACATCTATCTACATACATTCAAGCATCAAAGTCTTCATCCATCCCTCTCTCCATCAAGCAATGTGACAAACAACAACATCCATTATGTATGATTCAACCTCTCATGTTTTCCTTTGGGATTTTGTGTGAACTCAAAAGTTATTGGATTGACATGCTTGATTACATTCAATGAAGCACTTAAATTGCTAGCATATAATACACTTCGTTTCATATCTAGCCTCTACTACGTGATACCACACTTTCATTTAATTTATTTCATATCTAGCCTTTACTACATGATACCGCACTTTTATTTAATTTATTTCATGTCAAGGTTGATTCCAAATTAGAATTTGATTGAGGTAAACTCCCCCACTCTACATTACATTGTTCTTATTTTTTTAAGTGTAGGTACAAATGACATTCACACCAATTCAAATTTGGAAAGTATATGACCTAAAAAATAATTTACAATTTGAATTAGTCAAAAGTGATAGGAACAAGATGCCCATATATCCTCTTTCCTCCAAATTTACATCAAACTAAACCCAAAGGTCACTGACATCTTTTGGTTATTGTTTCTTGTACACATAATAAGTTGTCTATAAACTTGAGTATGGGTGCATTGAAAGTCATTCATTTCCTCATACTTCTCATAAATTCCTATCATTTTTTCATATTAGCGGAGGAATCTTGATATCCTTTCAACACTTGACCCTTCTAAGACTATTAGATCATATCTCGTTCCCAATGTGTTGTAGGAAATGTGATTGATCCCCCTTTATCCCATTTCTTATTGTACAAAATATAACCAGGTAACGTCAAATACTCTTATTATATTAATTTGATCCATAATAATTAATAAATCACTCAAGTGTTAACTAAATTTAAATTTTCAAAAAATTTGCAATTTATTCACATAAATCAAGACTACACCTACATCAATAATCCAAGATAATAGAACAATAAACTTTTTACAAATAATAATATAAAAATACTTTGAAATACATATGATAATAGATAAATTATTAATATTTAAAAAATAAATTTCATTTCATATACAATTATAAATTTATCTATATATAAAATTATTCCTCCAAACTAACTAAAACCACCATTAGTAGCAATTTTTTTCACTTATTTCCACATTAAAAGAAAAAAGATAAAGTTAAAAATAGAGTCACTATGCTCCCCATTAAACAACTGAATCATGGTGATTGTAGAGAATCATAAACCTCAACTTTAATTACACGTGATTGAGGTAATTTGGAAGCAACAATAAATTGGGTGTCCTTTCATTATCAATTTCCACAAGATGTGATGAAGTCATATACCTAGTTTGTTTTTTTTTTCATTTTATTGTGGTGCAACACCACAATCTAATTGTTCCAAGTCTTCTTTCCCTATGCATTATTTTTTTTCTATCAATGATTATTGAATGCATGTGTTTTTGTGTCTTCTATTATTTTAGACCCTAACAATGATTATGTCTCTCCATAGTCCGTCAAAAAGAAAGTTATGTCTTCTACTATTTTTATGAATGCATAAAAAAGTGAGTAGGCACAATAATCATAAGTTAGAAACTTTTTGGAGAGAAGTGATAACAAGATATTTATTTCAAAAAGATACTTAGAATGTGATAGGAAGAAAATAATGGTATAGGGAAAACCACAATCATTTTGTAATATTTTAAATGGTGTGATAACATTATATTAAAAAAGAATTATTTGAATTATTTGTATCTTAAAATTAAAGGCAATTATTTTGAATGATTTTTTAAATAAAGTTGAAATGTTCTATAATTTTAATTGTATTAATTTTCTTGGTTCATTTTAAAAATTGATGAATACTTTCTAAATGATTTCTTATAATTAGTTTTGAATGAATGTAATCTTTGAATGTATTAGTTGTCTAATACATTTTCAAAAATTACTAATCTCACATGAATCAATAATTCAAACAATAGAACTTTCAATTAAGGCTCCAGTCTATTTGTTTCCCTATCTCTTTGTTTTTCAAATCATAAAATTAAAATCTATATTTAAAATATCAATAAATGAAATACAGTTTAATATTGTTAATATATATAAAACATTATTAAACTGCTCACTAGAAAAATCAAATATACTTTTTTAAAATAACAAAAAAAATGATCTTAGATTCTTTAAAATCTTGCCAAAATGGACAAATAGGTGTCAAAATAATGAAGTTTAATATGCTCAAAGCATGAGTTATGCTCTAGAATTATGTGCATAGAAAATGGAAGGGATGAATTAGCTAATTACAAATATTGTGTATAAAATTAATGATCTTAATTATATATGGAATATAATAAACAATTCCTTCATATTTCTTAAATACTTGAAACTTTCCTTGCTACATTTTAAAATCTATGTTAAGCTTCCAACTAAGTTAATATAATAACATTGGAAATTTTGTAATATATTATCATAAATAAACTTTTTTTGGGTCAACTTTCATTTGTCAATATAGAAATATCTTGTCTACAGGGTGTATTTAATATTTCAATGACAATTAGATTTTAATCTTGTTTGGGTGACATAGTATTTTTTTTATATTAAAAGGAATAAAAAAATAAGGGCGTTGTCCATTAATTACAACAACCGGATGGTGATAGTAAGAAGATTCACCATTGTAGCACACTGATAGTACTGAACAAAACCTAGACAAACATCAACTACTTATTATCAAAAAAAAAAACAAACTAAATGCTAGTTATAGGCAGGCACTCCATAAATAACACCTTTGAGTTAACTACTTACACCATAGCTAAAGTAAATTTACTATAAACACATACCGTAATAGTCTTAACCATAATAATGTAGTTATACAAAGTCTTATTTAAAGGTTCTGTAGGGTCATACTAGAGTAAGTTTTTAATTGAACTATTAAACTTGTCATCAATAAAAAGCTAGATTAAACAAAGGTTTCAAAAAATTTTAATAGTCAAAACACCAATTTAAAGGAACATGGCTAGGGATTTTGGCCGTCTTCTTTAGCATGCATAACTTCAATTGCATCAATTAAGCTTGGTACTCTATAAGGAACTTGAAAAGCTCCTTAAAGTCACCATCCTTGGAGCCCTTTGCTCCAATCTTGTCCTCTTGTAGTAAAAAAATGACGGTAGATGAAGAATGCATCATCTCGAGGGTTAAACATTGATAAATCCATAAATATGTTTTCCAAGCTTTTGATGTCATGGTAATGTTGTTATAGAAGCTAATGTCAATTAAATTTAATAATGTCTTACACAATTTTGAATACTATGAAGACATAAGTTTTGTTTTTTTTTCTTTTCAATTAAAGATTTTTGACAAGGGTTACAAGAAAACCTTATTCTAATGTTATTTAATATTTTAATTAGCATGTTAACAATGGTGACTAATTCACAGTGTACATTTTATTTTTTTAGGAAATGAAGTTGATGAACACATAGAATAATTTTTGCACATTTATATATAACTATGAAAACATTGTAAAAAAAATTAATGACACCTACTTCATATTTAATTTTATCACCTTTGTTAAGTTCAATCATTTATACTTAAATTTACATAGAGACTATTTTTTTCTCTCTAACTTCTATAGAACTTTAAACATATTTGTGCAATTGTACCAAGTTTTCTTTTAATACATGTTGCGTGTTTAGAGGGCTGGTCAATGATTTATTCTTACCTTTCTACATCCTCCTTGTTCTACTTATACAATAAATTTCATTATATATTGTTAGAGATGTTTAGAATAACTGACAAAGGGGGGGGGGGGGGGGGGGGGGGAGGGAATCAGTTACTGAAGGTCCATAAATACCATTTGAGAAATTAAACATAAAGTCCCATTGTTCTTCTTATCCTATTGTTGCTTAGTCTCTATTATAATGATAATATCACTGTCTCAAACATAACATGCTTTGCTAAATGAAAACATTATCAAATGTTAAAACATATAAATCATTCAACACAAGTTTGACACTAGGATTTTACATGAAAACTCAATTTGGGAAAAACCACTAGCAACATGTCACTACTTTTCACTCTTTCAAAATGAGCTCTGTTAGGAGCCAACCCTATTAAATGTTCACAATACACACTTTTAAATGTGACCTAGTTAGAGGATTTAATAAACCTATTAGGAGTGGCCTTGTAAGGGGACTTTGATCATTTCATTTAGAATTTCACCTAGTTAAAGGATTTACACAGACTGTTAAGTCTTTCAAATGATTATTAGATCAACCTTTGTTAAAAGGATTTCAATACAAACTGTTTACAATGATTAGAAAGAAAACAATAAGGTTTTGATCTGTATGATTACAACTGACTTTGTAAATTTAGATCACTATTTAGTTCATGTGTCGAGTCATTGATAATCTTTCTATTCTCATCTCTATTTTGATTCACTTGGAAACCTTTCAAGCAATTAGTCTTCCCCTTTCAACAAAACTTAAGCCTTCTCCTTAGATTCACTTATCAACATCTACAACTTTTGCATAAGAAATCTCCTTTAAATTCCTATTTACTCTCAAACTTGTGTGTGTCTAATCAACCTTCCTCTATATGTGCCTCTTACATACATTCACACACACAATGGAACTTGCACTTCTTCATTCGACTCTTTACCTCTTTATATAGGCAATTCTTTCTTTACCATTTTCTATGTTCACCATAGATCTTAGAGTTTACGATCAAGTTCAACATAATCCATTGTATCTATGCATCTTCTTGATCTTCCTCTAGAAACTTCTCTGGAATCCCTTCGTTAGGTATTTACCTAATCATCACCTTGAATTTAATGATACAACTCATCAATCTTATCTTTAATATGGTTTACATCTCCCAAGAAATCAACTGATTCAGCTAGGAATCATGATTTCCTCAAATTCATTCTCAACACTATTACTCGACAATCACTAAATTCTGACACTCGATCATCACTAAAGTATTTGATCGCTGTAAAACTTCTAGCTCAACATCAACTAGCTTGCTCAATTGATACTGATGCTCGATCAAAACTAGATTTTCTTAGCACTTACTATGGCTCGGTTGGCACTAGAATCACTCGACATTTCTTTACCATTTACTCTATGTCTTAGCCTAGCTTAACTTTATTCATATGAAAAATCACTTTGTCTCATCAAAGTCTGAATAATCAAATGCCCATTTTGGCTTCCTTTTCATAACTTAATCTTTCCTGTAAGTGCTATTGTTATGAGCAATTTCTCAAATCCTCTTCATCAATCAAATAGATATGACATTTAGATTAGGTAGCAATATGTCTTATCAATAGATTTGACATCAATGACAAAACAACAATTATTTCAATTGTAAGTTTCCAACAATCTCTCTCTTTGGCATTGATGGCAACATGTCTACATCTCAATATTAGCAATATCTTAATGTATCAAATGTATCTCACTTTTTTACCATACAATCCAAAACTATTTTATCCCTTTGAGATAATAGAGTCTCTTTGTGTTCATATTCTCTCTCTCTAATATAACTATTGAATTGATGGTTAAATCATTTGTCAGTTAGTGCCAAAACACTTAATCATTTGGTTGGTTACATTGCTATTGAGCTTCAAAGAGTCTACCAAGCTTCACAAGCATAAAGCAATATAAGCCAAGCTTCATAGAGTCTATCAAGCTTCACAGTGTAAACCAAGAAAGATGTAGTGTTAATTGAGCTAAAAATTTCTATCAAGTTAACCATGTTAACCAAGCAAAAGGAAGATAGTGTTGATTGAGTTGTAGTGTCAACCGAGCCTTTTAGCATCAACTGAGTTCTCCAGTGTTTGTTGATTCATCAGTGCTAAGCAAGTTCATGCCTACTCCCGAATAATATATGTGGACCAAAAAATAGTGTTAATTGAGTACCAGATCTTGCCAAGTTGATAGTGTTGCTGAGTGTCAGAGTATCACCTGAGTGGTTTTCAAAACTTGAGTTACAATATTGAGCCGACTTAGTGAAAATGATTGATTTAGGGGTAAGACCATAATAATGATTCCCATTTTTCATGATGAAGAAATTAGATGAAAAGTGGAAAACTCATCTTCTAAGGGCTTTGAATGAAGCTCCCCTAGGGCTTCATTCAAATTTGTGGCCCTAGTGGCTTCATTTGAAGCCCCTTGTGCCAACTGCCACAAGGGCTTCAAATGAAGGGCTTTGAGTGAAGGCCCCAAGGCCATTAGGTGGGCAAAAAGTGGGTCAAAGGGCTTCGTTCAAACTCCCCTAGGGCCATCACATGGCCAAAAAGTAGGCCAGGGGGCTTCATTCGAAACCCCTTGGGGGCCACCCAAATAACCCCTTAGGGGGCTCAGAGTGAAGCCCCTTTTTTCCAAGCCTCTCCAAGGGATTCATTCAAAGGTCCCAAAATTGGAAATTTTACAAACTTACTCAAATTTTTATCAAAATTTTCGCTTTTGATGGCTTAAAATAGGGCTAAATAGGTCCATATTCTAAATCTAAGTACTCTGAATAATCTTGCTAATGACTATATTTCTAGTATATATTGTATTTATCATGATGTTTAATTTTTGGTTTTATTAGATATAGGTTGTCTGGAGATTTCACAAATTTGGATTTGAAGCTTGGGGAAAAATAGATAATGAGAAAATAAAAAATTTGAAAAGCACGTCCATCAAAGGTATGTGTGTTACCTTTTTATAGAATCTATATCTTTTAATGAAATTGAGTGAAACCAACTAAACTTACTAGATATTTATGTTACTATTCTATCCTTGAAAGAATTTTATCATTATCATTTAAAAAAAAAAAGTTATCTTGATCAAACAACTCATCACTCTTTGAAAATGCTGATTTTCATATAAACCACTTCTCAAAGGAGATGGAGAAATTGACTTCAACTGAATTTTTTTTAAAAATTAAAAAATAATTTGAGAAACTAGATAGAAAATTCTAAAAATCACTAGTTTACATCATTATCAAATTCTTGACAGTTTTGTAGCAATATGCATTTGAAAATCAAGTTTTTGTTAAAAATATCTACTTTAGTGTCAAACTTGACCAAAAATTAGGAACCATTACTTTGGCCTTACCCTTAGGTATTCTAGCCGACTCAAGAAGGTAATTATTTGGATTGGTGTATATGTAAGACATTGTGTCATATCCAAATGTAAAATAGTATGTGTATCAAGCAAGTATGAGAATGAATTGAAGAATAAGTATTGATATGAGATTGTTTTGAAATGAAGAACCTATAATAGAACAACCATTATTCTGTCAGTGATGTCAAACCTACTACCTGCTGGTGAGAGAATTGCTTTTTGGTTTGAAAGCTATCATTTAGTTGATTGATGAAGAGGATTTGAAAAGAGAAGATAACAATAGCACCTAGAGAAAGGTTGAGTAATTTGGTATGTAAAATAAGCACTAAGACCAAATAAGACATTGATACTATAGTGTATTGTTTATCTACTTAAAGTCTAAAATGAAAGATTACTCAAGTTAAGATTAAAAGAAGATCAAGTATGAAAAATGTTTGTCAAGCCTTGCCAAGCAGTCAGTGCAAGTCATGTAGAAATCATTGGAAGCTAAGTGAAAAACAAGAGGTGTCGAGAAAAGATGAAAATTTGCAAGCTAAGTGATTGTTAGTATATGCTAAGTAAACTTTAGTTGATGCCAACCATCATTAAAATTTAGTGTTCACCAAGTAAACTAATGTTGGCTAAGTGGAAAAATAGTATAGAAGCCGAGTGACAACGTATTGATGCCAAGTGCTAGTATTCATGTTAAATCATATATTTGACAAATTCGAGTTGATTATTTTGTTTCCTTAAATTATGTAAAGCGTATGGAAGATAACTATGATGAGGTGGTGGTATAGAATTCAAGGTAAACCTTTTGTGGTGAATTCAAGGAAGATTGTAGAAGTTTCTAGAGGAACCAAATGGAAAAGTGGGTAGATTCATTGTATTCTACCCAATCCTACCTAACCCTAAAAAGGATGTTGTGGTTAAGCGACGAAAGATATTAATTCTCTATTTATAGAGAGAGCTAGTCAAAAGCAAAGGTTGTTATGTGTGAGAATCTAAGGAAGACAAGGAGTCTAGGGTATTGCTTCATTCTGTGGCTGAACAAAAGAGACTACAATTGGCATGCAAAGCAAGAAGGCTTAAGAGTATGAATTCTTGAAGGGTGAACAAGCTATCAGAGCTGAAGTGTGTGAAAGGCATGCAAAATGGAGGACTAAAATAGAGATTTGTAATCTATAAGTGAGTTGTAATTTGTTATTAGATCAAGCCTTACTATTGCTTTCTAATCATTGTATAAGTATAGGGTAAATCCTTTGGATTAAGGTTGACATAATAGTAATTTGTAAATCCTTTAACTAGGTCATATTTAACACCGTGTATTGTAACCTTTAATAGGGTTAGCCTTTCACAAGGCATCACTTTAAAAAAGTAAGAATTAGTAGCATGTTACTAGTGGATTTTCCCAAATTAGGTTTCTATGTAAAATCCTTGTGTCAAGTGTATTATTGAATCTATTATGTTTCATATTTACATTTCTGTACATTTGTTTTGACCTAGGACAATAACCTACAAAGTTTAAGATTTGTATGATCTAATGGATACATGCATGCATAATAAGGTTTTATGGATATGGGTCTACTAAGCATTGAAAAGTTTTATTTGTACATTTGGACCTTGGATAAATGATTTACCCCCCCCTCTCAATTATTGTAAAGAATTCCAACAATTGGTGTTAGAGCACCATAGTGCTTAAGAGGACTAGTTTGAAGGTACTAGAAGAAAAGGATCAAGATGTCAAAAAGAGAGGTACCCAAGCTTAATCAGAACTTCCCTGCATGGAAAAGTATGTTGAAGCTACACCTAGGAGGTCTCAAAGATCATGCATAATCTACCATCACCAATGAGCATGTCAACCCTACAAGAACCCTAACTGTTGATGATCTGAAAAAGAAGAAAGAACACAATTAGGCAATGTTGGAGATTGCCTCTACCTTAAGTTATTATGAATGAAATGACATCAAGGGTTATGATACTGAAAAGAAGATGTGGAATGCTCTTCACACCATTTATGGAGGAGATGCAAATATTTTGAGAGCCAATTCTAAATGTCTTAGAGGTAAGTTCAATGACATGAGGATGCAAGAAGGTGAGAATGTTTCTCAAACTTGCTCTAGAATAAAAGATGTTGTTAATGCTATAAGAGGAGGTACTAGTAAAATTGATGATGAGACTATATTAAGAAAAGTATTGAGAACAATACTACCCATCTATGCTATTAGAATTTTTTCCATACAAGAATTAAGATGTATATGAAGTTCTAATATGACTCTTGAAGATTTGGTAGGTAGGATCACTACCTTTGAACTCTCTAATTTTGATAACTTTAAATTTGAGAATGTTGAATATGCTTTCAAAGCTAAACTATCATTAAAGGAACCTAAAGAAAAGAAGAAAAAGGTAAAATATGTTTCTAGTGATAGTGATATAGATGAGGAAGATGTAGAACAACTTGAAACACTGCTAGCAAGGAGATTTCACAGAGGCAAAGGGAAATTTAAAGGCAAGTTATCTATCATGTATTTTAATTACAACGAGGTTGGTCATATTGCTGCTAGATGTCTAGAGAAGAAGAACAATAGAAGTGAAGAAAAATATAGAAGTGAAAGAGATGAGGACAGAAAAAATTACAAAGACAAAGGCAAGAAGTCTTGCTACATTGCAGAAGAGGAAACTTAAGATGGATTTGATGACCATGATGACGAAGTGGTGTATATTGCAATGAAGGATGATTCTGATGAGGATGAGGTAACTACACTAGTACCTTATGTCAAAAAGAGTGACATATGGATCATTGATAGTGGGTACTCACATCACATGATTGGAGATAAAAGTAAGTTTACTACCCTAAATTACTATGATGGAAATAGCGTAAGGTTTGGTAATGATGCACCTTGTCTAATAAAAGGAAAAAACTCATTAAAAAGATCATGTGTGACAATGCTTATTATGTTGAAAGAATTAACTATAAATTGTTAAGTGTGTCACAACTAAAAATCTTAGGTTACAAAGTTGAGTTTCAGAACAAGATAGGTAAGATCTATGAAATTTATGGGAAACTAATTGGGAAAGGTGATCAATTGGTAATCTATTTTATCTTGATATGAATGATGCTACTTGTCTTGTTGTAGAATTTGATGATTGTGGTTATTGCACAAGAGGTTATGTCATGTTAACTTTGACAACTTGGTTACTATCAATAACATGAAAAGAGTTAGAGGTTTTCCTAAATTGAAGAAACCTAACAATATAATTTACAAACAATGTCAGTTAGGCAAGATGACAAAATCTAGTTTTAAAAGTAAGACTCGCACCTCAAAAGAAATTCTTGAGATTGTTCATACTAACTTGTGCGGACCAATTAATGTGAAAATTTACAAGGGTGACAAGTGCATTATCCTATTTGTTGATGATTATTCTAGGATGATGACAAATTATGTTTCTAAAATAGAAATCTGATGCTTTCCAAGTGTTTAAGTGGTACTTAGCTAGAGTTGGAAAGTAGACAAGCAAAAACTTGAAATGTCAGAGATCTAATAGAGGTGAAGAATTTACATCAAATGAGTTTGAGATGTTCTGTAATGATAGAAGAATCAAAAGACAATCATCTACACCTTGGACCCCTCCACAAAATGGGATTGCTGAAAGAAGGAACATATCTGTAATGAACTATATTAGGAAACTCATGATGGAGAAGAATGTTTCTTTGAAATACTGGAGAGAGGCTGTAAGTACAACTATCTATACCTTGAACCATGTGCAAGTGAAGAAAGGTACTCATTCAACACCTTTTCAATTATGGTATGGATACTCACCTAATGTAAAATATTTTAAGTTATTTGGAAATAAGTACTACATTCTTAAGGATTTCAAGAATGGAAAATTAGATGCTAAAAGTGAAGAAGGTATATTCTTTAGCTATTCCACAAGAAATAAATCTTATAAGTGTTTAAATACTAACACTAACAATGTTGTGGAAAGTGCAAATGTGAAGTTTGATGAATATACAGAGGTACATAAAGCTGAACCTATGAAGGAACCATAGGAGTATAAATATTTTGTATACTTTTATGAAGGTATTCTTGTTGATGAAGATGCTATAAATAAAGTTTCAAATCAACAAGTTTTAGTGACTGGCAAGTCACATACAATGAATGACGAGTTGCATCTAGGAACCGAGTTATAGTTAGGAGCTAAGTTGCAGATTTTGAGATAAGTGTACATGAAAGAGATGTTGAATTACTTGATAGAGAAGTACATAGTGATTCGAAAGTTGATAGAACCAATGAGGAATTTAGAGCAAAACTAAGATTGTCAATCTATGTCAAATGACATCATCCTGTTGAACAAATTATTGGAGGTCAAGATGGATTATGTAAAGCATTTGCAAATTAAATGAAAAAGAATTTGAGATGTCTATGTTTGGAGAGATCAAGTTCTTTGTTGGTTTGCAAGTATATCAAATGAAATATGGTATATACATCACTTAGTCTAATTATGTGAAGGAAATATTGAAATGTTTTGAATTAGAAGATTCCAAAATAGTTAGCACACCTATGGCGATAGGACACAAGATGTCAAAGAATTATGATTTAGTTGATGTGAATTAAAAATTGTATAGGTCAATGATTGAAAATTTTCAATATGTAGTGCATAATAGACCTGACATTACATTATCTGTTGGGATTGTTGTAAGATTCTCTGCTAATCCTAAGGAGAATCATTTGATGGTTGTTAAGAAAATAATGAGATATATGAAAGGAACATAAGACTATGGTCTATACTACAAGAAAAATGATAGCTACTCAAAGGTATGAAGGAGGAAATTATTGAACATGTGGTAATTTATTGTGATATATCAAGTGCTATAAATATACTAGAGAACCCTATGATGCACACAAAGACTAGGTAGATTGAAATCAAGTATCATTACTTAAGAGAGTTAGTTCAAGACAAAGAAGTGAGGATGCAATATGTTAATACAAAAGAGTAGATAACTAATCTCTTCACAAAAGCTTTACCTATGGATTCTCATGAGTAGCTAAGAGGTAAAAAAGGGGTGAAACCCTTATCAAAAGCTACTTAATAAGGATGAGCAGTGCCCTGCATCAACTGAGCTGTATGTTGTATCTTACAACTTGATGCAGTGGATATTACTTTAGGTGCTTCCTAAAGTAATGATGGAACTAAATTAGCAGAATTACAGTCACATGAAAGGTGACAAAGGGAGAATATGAAATTGACTACATCTACATATAGAGATGTGAAGTCTTTGGCATTGTTGTCAAAGAGGGAGATATAAAACTAAAGAAATACATCTACCTAGTAAGAAGGAGAAAGTATCAAGGGAGATATAAGTCAGAGGGAGAAGAATACAATAAAGGAACTTGACAAAGCTCACATTACCCTTGATAGAGGAAGGATATATACTGCATTGATAGAGGGACAAATTTCAAAGATTTATTTTCTTTTTGATATTGTTGTTGGTATTGGTTTGCCATCAATGCCAAAGAGGGAGTTTGTTGATATGAGATTATTTTGGAGTGAAGAACCTATAATAGAACAATCATTATTTTGTCAGTGATGTCAAACCTGCTACCTACTGGTGAGACAATTGTTGAATTTTTCTAGAATAATTGAGAGGGGGGGGGGAGGTGAACCAATTATCCAAGGTCTAGATGTATAAATAAAACTTTTCACAGTTTAGTGAACCCATAAAATATTCATACCTATGCATGCATCCACTAAGATTATGCAATCCTTAAAACTTGTAGGTTACTATCAAATCAACTTGTAGAAATGTAAAGCATGAAACATAACATATTCATCAACACATTTGACATAATGATTTACATGGAAACCCAATTTGGAAAAAACCACTAGTAACATGCTACTTGTTTTCACTCTTCTAAAGTGATGTCTTGTGAAAAGCCAACCTTGTTAAAAGTTACAATACACACTGTTAAATGTGACCTGGTTAAAGGATTTCAATCACCCTATGAGAAGTGATCCTTGTTAGAGGACTTTAGGCCATTCACTTGGAATGCCACCCAGTTAAAAGATTTACAAATGACTGTTAGGTCAACCTTAATCCAAAGGATTTAGCCTAGACTGATATAATTGTTAGAGAGTAACATTAGAGCTTTGATTTGATACAACTTACAACTTCTCTTGAAAATTAAAAATCTCTATTTAGTCCTCCATTTTTCTTGGCCTTCATACTTTTCTGATCTAATACCTTGTTCATTGTTCAAGCATTCATCTCCTTAAGCCTTCTTGCTTAACATGTCATTGCAAAAGCTTCTCTTGGGTCACTTGATGAAGCAAAACCATTAATTCCTTCTCTTCTTTGGGTTCTCACACATGAACTCTTTTTCTTCATGACCAAAAATTCATATAAGTAGGAAATTAGGATATTTTTCTGCTCATTTTCCATCATCCAATTTAGGGTTTGGATAGATTAGGTAGGATACAATGTATTTATCCCATATCTTGTCTCTTTTAGAAACTTCTCCTAGAATCCACTTTAATTTGCCTCAAAATGGTTTGCATCAATTTTTGTGCCACCGGAACATCATCCTTATCTTCCTCTTGGTTCACATTTCAAGAAAACAAACTAGTTGGCTTAGATTTGGTGAATCTTTGATCTTTAACATAATGCAGTAGCTCGACATTATCATCCTTCTGATGCTCATCACATATTGTGTTACTCAACATCAACTATAAAATCACTCAGTATCAACTAAAGTTTACAAATGCTTGACATCAACTAAACTTTACTCTACATCAATTGTCTTTCTTGATATCCACTAGAATTTTCTTTTACTCAGCTCCAACTAATTTTTTGCTTGGCTTGTACTAACATTTCTCGGCACCTACTGTCTACTTAGTCAAGCTTGGCAGAAAAAATTTGTGTAACTTGTTCTTCTAAACTTTCTAAAGTGTAGCCAACATTTTTAACCTTAAGTAGATTATCAATACATCATGTCATCACTATCTTAACTTATCCTTATACTTTATTACATAATCATAACTCAACCTTTCCTCTAGGTGCTTTTGTTACATCTTGTTGATCAAATCCTCCTCATCAATAAACTAAGTGATAGTACTTGAATCTTATAAGCAATTGTCTTACCAATAAGTAGCAGGTTTGACATCAGTGACAAAAAATTGATTGAAACACATAGTCTTCTTCAACAATTTTTTTCTTTCAATAATCTCTCTCAGCAATGATCTTTTCAATCATATTTTAACAATCTCCCTGTTTGGCATTGATGGCAAATCAAACTGATCAATTAAGTCAATCAAATGATGAACATCTTGTTCAATCAAACTGACTAAGTTAAAATAGTAAGACAATACCAAAAAGAAAAAAAATTGTATCAAAATTTCTCCCTCTATCAGCAACTTCTATCTTCTAATTAGTTTTAAAAACTCTTTCTTATAACTACCCTTGAGTTTCTTCCTGTATCTCCCTCTTACTAGGTAGGTTACAAATTTTTTTCTTGTGAATCCCTCTGATTTTCTTCCTTTTTCTTTTGTATTGGATTGATTAGTAGAATATCTCCCTCTGTGATTATACATTCTGGATCTCTGATCAATGTCTCCCTCTTTTTTCTAACTTGACTCTTGATATCTTTCTCTGATATACTTTCTCCTTTTCTAATCAGCAAATATCTCTATCTATTTTGAATCTTGATCTCTGACTCTTGACTAGTAGATTATCTCCCTCTTTATCAATGAATCTCTCCCTTCTAGCTCTTGATCAGTAAATCTCTCCATCTTTGACAACAATGCCAAAGACCCATATACCAAAAACTTGTCATCTTAGAATATGCAGATATAAGCTTTTATAGTTTCTTTAGTTTCTCCTTCTATCACTGTGCTTGTGATTGATTTGAAGTTTCAGCTCTATGATTACTTTAGAAAACTCCTAAGGTAAGATCCTTGGTAGCAATTTGTGTTATATGAAAATCAGCTTGTTTGATGTAGGGAACTTCTTTCTATTTCTTAGATAGCCTTTGATAGGGGTATCACCCCTAGTTTACCTCTTAGATGTTCATAAGAATCCTTAGGTAATGGTTTTGTGAAGATATCAACAATTTGTTTCTTTGTGTTAACATATTCCATCTTCACCTCTTTATCTTGAGCTAATTCTCTTAAGTAATAATACTTGATTGCAATGTGCTTAGTCTTTGTGTGCATCATTAGATTCTTTGATATATTGATAGCACTCGTATTATCACAATAAGGTATCACTAGTTCTGTGATTTCTTCCTTCATTCCTTTGAGTAGTTTTTTGATCCATACAATGTTTGTGCTATTTATAGTAGCAACAACATATTTAGCTTCAATAGTAGATTGTGAAGTACAACTCTATTTCTTACTAGTCCATGTAACTAGTCTTTTTCTTAAGAAAAATGCTCCTTCACTGGTGCTCTTTTTTTTATCAATGTTTCCATCCCAATCAGCATTAGTGTAGGCTCTTTGTTTAGACTTTTCATTCTTCTTGTAGTATAGACCAAACTCTTTTGTCCCTTTCAGATATCTCATTATTCTCTTCACAACCATTAAGTGATTCTCCCTAGGATTAGTAGAGAATCTTGCAACTATCCCTAAAGATAATGCAATATTAGGTTTGCTATGTACTACATATTGCAATTTTCCAGTCATAGACCTATAGAATGTTTGTTTCACCTTAGCTGAATCATCATTTTTTGATAACTTGTGTCCTATCACCATAGGTGTGCTTACTAGTTTGGAATCCTCTAATCCAAAAGTCTTCAATATTTCTTTAACATACTTTGACTGAGTGATGTAAATACCATATTTCATCTAATATACTTGCCAACCCACAAAAAAATTGATCTCTCCAAACATAAACATTTAAAATTCTTGCTCCATCTGATTTGCAAAATCCTTGCATAAAGCATCTTGTCCTCCAAATATGATATCATCAACAAATATTTCAGATAACAAGATACCTTTTCCTTTCTCTATATTTATGTATAGATTGCTATTATCATCAATCCTTTCAAATCCAATTTTCACAAGATAAGTATGAATTCTCTCATACCATGTTCTTGGTGCTTGTTTCAAACCATATGGAGCTTTGTGTAGTCTACATATTATATTTTTATTGTTAGCATCAAAAAAACCTTTTGGCTATTCTATATAAACTTCTTCCTCTAGTATGCCATTCAAAAATGCAAATATAACATCCATATGATAAACTTTGAAACCTTTGTATGCAAAATAAGAAAGTAGAGTTCTTACTCCTTCCATTCTAGCAAAAGGGGAAAATGTCTCCCCATAGTCTATTCCTTCTTCTTGTGCATATCCCTTGCAAACTAATTTTTCTTTGTTTCTTGTGACCACCATTCTCATCTAGCTTGTTTTTGAATACCCATTTGGTGCCAACCACATTCTTGTCTTCTAGTCTAGGAACTAGACTTCATGTTTTGTTCTTCTCTATTTGCTCAATCTCTTCTTCCATGGCTTTATACCAGTCAACATCTTCTAATGCATCTTTCACTATTTTAAGTCCCTTCATGCTCAACAAGCATGATTCACTTCTCAATATATTTCTTGTCATTGGCCTAACATCTTTATTTCCAATGATTTGATTAGCAAGATGGTGTATTTTGACATATTTGGACAATCTTGGCTCAACTCTTGTTTCTTCATTTGGTCTTCTAGATTCAGAATCATTGTTGTACATCTCTATCAGGTATCTCAACATCTCCTTCATGTGTACTATCTTCAAAACTAGAATGTGCATCCACCTCATTCTGTAACTTAGCATCTGAATGTAGCTTAGTTCCTAAATGTAACTCGACATTCAAAGGATGTGACTTGACAATCACTAAAACCTGTTGTTGGTTTCCAAATTGATTTGCAACATCTTCTTTAGCAGGCATTCCTTCATAAAAGTATGTAAATTATTTGTATTCTTTTGATTCTTTCATAGGTTCAGTTTCATGTATTTTTGTATATTCATCAAAATTCACATTTGCACTTTCCACAATTTTGTTAGTGTTAGTATTCAAACACTTATAAGCTTTACTTCTTGTGGAGTATCCTAGGAATATAACTTCTTCACTTTTTGCATCAAGCTTTCCATTCCTAACATCTTTAAGAATGTAACATTTACTTCCAAATACCTTAAAGTATTTCACATTGGGTGGATATCCATACCAAAGTCCAAAAGGTGTTGAATGAGTACCTTTTTTGATTTGCACATGGTTCAAGGTATAGACAGCTGTACTTACAACTTCTCTCTAGTATTTCAGAGCAACATTCTTCTCCATCATGTGTGTTCTAGCATAGTCCATTATAAATCAATTTCTTCTTTCAGCTATTCCATTTTGTGGAGGGGTCCTAGGTGTAGATATCTGTCTTTTGATTCCTCTATCATTACAAAACATCTCAAATTCATTTGATGTGAATTCTCCTCCTCTGTCAAATCTCAAACATGTCAAACTCTTGCTAAGTACCACTTAAACATTTGAAAAGCATCAGATTTCTATTTCACAAAAATGACTGTCATCATCCTAGAATAATCATCAACAAATAACATTATATACTTATCTCCTCTATAGCTTTACACTTCAATTGGTCCGCACATGTCAATATGAATAATCTTGATGGAGACACAACCGAAGAACAAAATGGACACAACAAGAAAGGGAAAACTTTATTAACTATGAAAATATGCCAATACACTGAGTGCGAAGAAAAAAGACTCCAAAACATGCCCTATGGGCTTACAATAGTATAAATTTGGAGATAATTTCTTCTCCCAGTACTTTCTCTCAAACTTCACTATGAACTACCTCTTATAATGCCAAAAATATCCTTAAATAGACCCCAAAGGATAAGGATTAGGAATACATTCTAGAAAGTGCTAGTTGGCATACACCACCAAAATAGAAGGCTCCAAAAGTTGCATTAGAAGTTGGTGCAAAATTAGAAGAATCTAGAAATGGTAGCCGAACTTCTGAGAGGCATAACTTTTGAACTGTAGCTCCGATTGATGAATTGTTTACATTTCTAGAGAGCTCTTAGAGTGCTCTATAGCCCTATGGAGGAGCTTTGATCATCCCCCATTTTTTAGGTCTATACAAGGTCATTTTGTGCATCAAACCTAACTTTGAAGCATTCTTAGGAGGTCTCCAAAAATTAAACAATTGTGATAACTTTCAAACCGTATAGCCTTTTGACTTGATTCTTTTTTTGGAATGTTCTAAACTACAATTATAATCATCCCTCCAATTTACACCTTCTTACTCACCATAATTATGGCTCAATTACATAGTCCTATTTTTTTGGCATTTACACGTATCCCAAGGTGCTTAAAAACTCTAACTCAAAACACTAATAGTGGATCTATGAGAGTTGGAACTTTTATTTGACCCAAATGGCTATGCAGAAATGAAAACACATGAAATAGAAACTAAGTCTAGGTATATTTTTTTGGGTGACACAGGATTGCCTTTATACCTCTAGATGCTCTTGCATCAGACACCCAGGGTAGATTGAAAAGTGACCCTATCACTTTATGGATGGTAGAGAAAATCCCAAATGGGAAACTTCAACTATTGGTATCCAAGTTGAGTCCTCTATTGGCCATCCTTTCCACTTAACCACGTACTCTTCATACTTCTTATTTCTGGTACTCTTGCCCACATGACTATCCATAATCTCTTTTATCTCCTCCTTCTTAAAAGTAGGAATTGGACATGGCTCCAGCATCAACCCCTCATCTACACCATCATCATGATACTTTGTTAGGTCTACAATATTGAAGATACGAGAAATGTGAATTCCATCTGGCAACTCCACCTCATATGCATTTCCTAAGTCATGTTTCTTCAAAATTTTGCAAGGGCCAAATTTCTTCATCTTTAGCTTGTTGTAAGTACCTACTGGAAATCATTCTTTTCTTAAGTGTACCATGACTAGATCCCCTACTTGGAACTCCTTATGTCTTTTCCTTTGATTAGCCCTAGCTATATACTATTGATTCATCTTGGTAATGTGTGACTGGACCTCCTCATGTAGACGCTTGATATGTTTAGGAAATTCTTCTACTTCAGCACTTGTCCTCTCTCCTTGCTCCATCTTCCTCAATTCTGGTGTAGTTCTTGGGCTACTTCCATATACAATTTGGAATGGTGATCTACCAGTACTCCTATTTATAGTGTTATTATAAGAAAATTTTGCTTGTGGTAGAATCAAATCCCATCCCTTGGGCTTATCCTGAATTAAACATCTCAGCAAATTGCCTAGACTTCTACTTACCACTTATGTCTGTCGGGCAGTCTGCGAGTGATGTGTAGAACTAAACTTCAAGTCCTTTCTCAACTTCTTCCACAATGTTCTCCAAAAATACCCCATAAATTTAGTATCTCTATCAAAAACTATACTCCTTGGGAGACCATGTAGTCTCACCACCTCTCTAAAAAAGAAGTCTGCAATATAGACAGTATCATGAGTTTTGTGGCATGGAATGAAATGTGCCATTTTGGAGAACCTATCAACCACCACAAATATTGAGTCATTACCCATTTGTGTCCTCAGCAATCCAAAAAAAAATTCCATACTTATGTCCTCCCATGGCTTTGATGGAACAAGCAATGGCTGATATAGTCTAGTATTGCGACTAAATCCCTTGGTAGCTTGACAAACCTGACAACTCTATACAAAATTTTTCACATCCTGTGATATTTGAGGCCAAAAATAATGTTCTCTAAGAATGGAAATGGTCTTATCTCAACCAAAATGCCCTGCCATCCCTCCACTATGTTTCTCCTTAATCAGATTTTCCCTCATGGAACTCCTTGGAATGGACAATTGACTGCCTTTGAACAACATACCATCTTGAATCAAATAGTCTAGCTACTTGGTTCTATCTACAACAACAGGTTCTTTACAAGCTTTCCATGGTTCAACAAAATTAGGATCCTCAGGGTATAGATTTTTGAGTTCATCAAACCCAACTACTTCAACCTGCATTACTGTAACCAACAACTGCCTCCTACTCAATGCATTTGCAACCCGATTAGACTTTCCACTTCTATGCTTCAACACAAATGTATAGCTCTACAAGAACTCTACCCACTTCATATGCTTCTGGTTCAATTTACCTTGACTATTTAGGTATTGTAATGCCTAGTGATCAGTATATAAAACAAATGCCTTTGGCAATAAATAATGCCTCCATTTATTTAAGGCTTGAACTATTGCATAGAACTCTTGATCATAAACATAATACTTCTTCTTCGCATCATTTAATTTTTCACTAAAATATGCAATAGGCTTACCTTCTTGGCTCAATGCAACCCCAATAGCACTGCCACTAGCATCACAATCCACCTGGAACACCTTACTAAAATTAGGAAGTGCCAACATAGATTATCCTGTCACCTTGTTCTTCAACAATTCAAAACTTCTCGTAGCTGTCGCAGTCCATTTGAACTCTTTTCTATCCCCTCTTATTGTGTCAGTTAGGGGTGCACATATGCCACTAAAATTCTTAATGAACTTCCTGTAAAAACTAACCTTGGAGTAGGCCATTCCAAGATGGCTTTTACCTTCTCTAGATCCATTTTGAGACCTTTAGGTGATACAAAAAACCCCAAGTAGACTAACTCTTTTTTAGCAAAGCTACAGTTCTTCAGATTAATTAATAGTTTCTCTTCCCTCAACCTTTCAAGGAAACTACAAATATGCAATAAATGTTCTTCCAAAGTCTTGCTGAAAATTAAAATATCATCCAAATAGAAAATAAAAAATTTTCCTAAGAACTTCTTAAGTACCTCATTCATAAGCCGCATGAAGGTGCTTGGGGCATTTGTCAATCCAAAGGGAATGACAAGCCACTCATAAAGAACCTCCTTGTTCTTGAAGGTATTTTTCCACTCATCTCCTTCTCGTATCCGTAGTTGGTGATAGCCACTCTTGAGATCTATCTTTGTGAAGTACTGAGCTCCACCTAAGCAGTCCATAAGATCATCCATTCTTGGCAAAGGAAATCGATACTTGATGGTTATCCTATTTATAGCTCGAGAGTCTATACACATTCTCCACTCTCCATCCTTCTTTGGTGCCAGTATTGTAGGTATTGCACATGGACTCAGGCTCTCTTGAATCAAACCCTTCCTCAATAGCTCCTGAACCTGTCTATTTAGCTCCTCAATTTCAGTAGGAGTCATCCTATGAGCAGCCTTGTTAGGAAAACTAGCTCCAGGGATTAAATCTATTTGATGACTAATTTTCCTTACTAGTGGCAATCCTTCTGGAACATTATCAGAGATTATATCTCCAAACTCACTTAATAAATTTGAAACTTCAAGTGGTATTTTACTACTACCTTCCTTATCTTTTCTAGTAATCAAAGCATAACACATACACTGATGTTTCATGCCATCTAAAAACTTTCTTCCATCAACAAGACAGATCCTAGCACTGCTGCATACCTTTTGTCATTCCTTTATCATGGGCTTCAGTTTGTGGTGAACTCCATCCTTTGTCAAAGAGTAAGTGTTTGCATGGCCATCATGTATTGCATGCCTATAAAATTTCCATGGTCTTCCCATTTATATATGGCATACATCCATTGGAATAATATCACAGAGAACTTCATCATGGTAACTCCCAATTTTGAACTTCACTAAACATTGTTCACTTACTAGGACCTTATGATCATCCTTCACCCAAGTGATCCGATAGGGCTTGGGGTGTTTCTCCCTCTTGAGCTTTAGCTTAGAGACCATCTCTTTTGACACCAAGTTGTTAGTGCTACCACCATCAATGATCACATCACAACATTTATCCTCACACTTGCACCTAGTACGAAATAGACTCCTCCTTTGTCTTGAATCAATATCACCACTTAGTAGGACCCTTTCATTTAATAAAGTCTCTCCTCTTTCTACATCCTCTAAATGTGATGACTGTACATCCTCATCCACATGAACAACCCTAGCTTGGCCCTTAGCTCTCCTATCTGTCCTTCCTTATTGTTGAGGACATTGAAAGGCCCGATGACCTTTTTCATTGCAATGTAAATAGGTACCAAGAAAGCCTCCTCTTCCTGAACCTTGTCCATGTCCTATACCTCTTCCTCTCTGATCTCCAAAGTCTTGATCATAGGAGCGGCTAAAACCTTCATTCCTCTGGTACTTGCTACTATCCACATCTTAATTTTTTTTTTAGGTCTTATTTTGGCCTCCAGATGACCTACCATTATCCCTTCCTCCTTGACTGCACCCTCTTTGTCTCCCTTCAAACATTTTATTTAGCTTCTCTTCAACTTGTAGGGAAAATCGGTATGCCTCTTCAATGGTGGTCATTCTTACCAGATTTAATTCATCCTGGATGCTGGGTCGCAAGCCACTGATATAATGAGAAACCTTCTCCTTATTTGCTTCGGCATGCCTTGCTCTAATCAAAAGTTAGTAAAACTCCTCCATATATTCTTGGACTGATTTTCCTACTTGCTTTAACCCATGCATCTTCTTAAACAAATCAAGCTCGTAGTCAACAAGAATGAACTGCTTCTTTAGTTTGTCCACCATGAAATCTCACCTTGTGATCTTCTCCTTTCCTCTTCTATTTCTTTCCAATTGAACCTCTTGCCACCAGATTTTGGCATGGCCTTTTAGTTTGGCCTTTGCAAACTTAACCCTATCAGGATCCTTGATATCCTCATACTCAAAGTACTCCTCTAGTTCATTGAACCAGTTGATCAACTCATCCGATTTTAGATTTCTTGAAAATACACCCACATCAATTGTAGGTCTTTTTCCAAACTTAGTAATGGCCCTAAAAAGCCTCTCTTCTACCTAATTCAAAACTTCCCCTTCAACTTCCCCTTCATGTCCAATGTCTTCTTCTTCATTGTCATCCTCACTTTCATCTCCTGCAGTAACATTTGTTCCTCTACGGAGCTCCTCCTGCAATGCTTGAACCTACCTTTTGAGGGCTCTAACCTTCTCAGGATTAATAGCTTTAGCCCTTCCACATTACTCTCTTCGTAGAGGCATCTTCTTAACTCAAACCCACAACCACACAATCTTGGTGCAAACTGCCTCACAGTCGGCACTCTATCTACACACTCAGGAAAACCTACTCTGATACCACTTGATGGAGACACAACCCAAGAATAGAATGGACACAACAAGAAATGGAAAAACTTATTAGCTATGAAAATATGCCAATACACTTAGTGCTGAGAAAACAGACTCCAAAACATGCCCTATGGTCTTAGAATAGTATAAATCTAGAGATAATTTCTTCTCCTAGTACCTTCTCTCAAACTCCACTCTGAACTGCCTCTTATAATGCTAGAAATGTCTTTAAATAGACCCCAAAGGTTAAGGATTAGGAATACATTCTAGATAGTGCTAATTGGCATCCACTGCCACAATAGAAGGCTCCAAAAGTTGCATTAGAAGTCAGTGAAAAATTAGAAGAATCCAGAAACGGTAGCCGAACTTTTGGGAGGAATAACTTTTGAACCGTAGCTCTGATTGACGAACCATTTACATTTTTGGAAAGCTCTTGGAGTTCTCTATAGCCCTATGGATGAGCTTTGCTCCTCCCCCATTTTTAAAGCATGTACAAGGTCATTTTGTGCATTGAACCTAACTTTGAATAGTTCTTAGGAGGTTTCCAAAAACCAAAAATCTATGATAACTTTCAAACCATGCAGCTTTTTTACTTGATTCTTTTTATGGACTATTATAAATTAAAATTATAATCATCCCTCCAATTTACACCTTCTAACTCACCATAATTATGGCTCAATTACATAGTCCTTATTTTTGGCATTTACATGTATCCCAAGGTGCTTAAAAATGCTAACTCAGAACACTAATAGTGGATCCGTGAGAGTTGGAACCTTTATTTGACCCAAATGGGTATGCAGAAATGAAAACACATGAAACAAAAACTAAGTCTAGGTATATTTTTTTGGGTGACACAGGATTGCCTTTATACCTTTGGATGCGCTTGCATCAAATCTCTAGTGTCTCTTTAGAGGTATAAGCTTTGCTCTTAACGCTTGACTTTGTCATTTTTCCTAATAGACATTGTTTGCACATTACATTATTAGACTTCTTTAACTTAGGTAAACCTCTAACTTTCTTCATGTTACTAATACTAACCAAGTTATCAAAATTAACATGACCTAACCTCTTGTGCTAAAGCTATACATCATCAAATCTTACAACAAGACAATTAGCATCCTTTATATCAAGATAGAATAGATTAATTCTAATTTGATCAAGTTTTCCAATCAATTCTCCATTTGTGTCATATATCTTAGCAATCTTATTTTCAAATTCAACCTTGCATCCCAAATTGTTCAATTGTGACACACTCTAAAACAAGTTCTAATTTAATCCTTCAATATAGTAAGCATTGTCACATGAAATCTTGTCTATTAGCTTGATAGAACCTTTTCCCTTTATCAAACATGGTGCATCATTACCAAATCTTACACTATTTCCTTCATCACAATTCAGAGAAATGAACTTACTTTTGTCTCCAGTCATGTGATGTGAGCATCCACTATCAATGATCCATCTATCATTTTTGTTTACACAAGTCACAAGTATAGTTTCCTCATCTTCATCAAATTTTTCCTTTATTGCAACATACACCACTTCATCATCATGTTCATCAGAATCATTCCTGGTTCCTCTTCAGCAATGTAGCATGACTTATTGCCTTTGTCTTTGTAATCTTTGCTGTCATCTTCTCTTCTATTTTTCTACTTGTTTCCATCTCTACAGTTCTTCTTCTATGTACATCTTGCAACAATATGACCAACTTCATTGCAATTGAAACAAATGATGGGTAACTTACATTTTAATCTGCCTTTACCTCTATGGAATCTTCTTGCTAGTAGTGCTTCAAATTGTTTAACATCTTCCTCATTTGTATCACTATCACTAGACACGTATTTTATCTTTCTTTTCTTCTTCTTCTTATGCTTCACCTCATTAGAGTCCTTTAATAATACATTAGCTTTGAAAGCAGATTCAAGACTCTCAAGTTTGTAATTATCATAGTTAGATAGCTCAAAAGTAGTGAGGCTACCTACCAGACCTTCAAGGGTTAGATCATATCCTGGAATACATCTCAGTTATTGAATTGTAGAAACTCTAATAGTATAAATAGGTAGTAGTGTTCTCAAGACTTTACTTAACATAGTATCATCATCTATATGACCAGTAGCTCCTTTTATTGCACTAACAACTTCTTTTATTCTAGCAACATATTGAGCAATATTTTCACCTTCTTTGATTCTCATATCATCAAACTTACCTCTAAGACTCAAATTTGGCTCTTTGAACATTTTTGTCTCCTCCATAGATAGTGTGTAAAGCATCCCACATTTTTTTTGTAGTGTCATAGGCTTTGATATCATCAAATTTGACATAGCTTAGAGTAGAGGCAATCTCCAACATCATCTGATTGTGCTCTTTCTTCTTCTTCTTCATATCTTCAGTAGTTAGGGCTCTA
Organism: Cupressus sempervirens; assembly: GCA_028749045.1. Classification (NCBI taxonomy): domain Eukaryota; kingdom Viridiplantae; phylum Streptophyta; class Pinopsida; order Cupressales; family Cupressaceae; genus Cupressus; species Cupressus sempervirens. The sequence goes on from CM053791.1 coordinate 279,540,360, forward strand.
ATTGGATCAACATGTTCCACTGTAATGGTAGATTGTGCATGATCTGCAAGTCCTCCAAGGTGTGGCTTCATCAAACTTTTCCATTTAGGAGAGTCATCTCTTGTAAGCTTGGTTATATCTCTTTTTGACATCTTCATTTTTGTGCTTCTAGTACCTTGAAACTAGTCCTCTTAAGTAGATGGCTCTGATACCATTATTGGAATTATTTAGAATAACTAAGAGAGGGGGGAGAGTGAATAAGTTATCCAAGGTCTAGATGTATAAATAATTTTTTTCATAGTTTAGTGAACCCATAAAACATTCATACCTATGCATGCATCTATTAAGATTATGCAATCCCTAAAACTTATAGGTTACTGTCAAATCAACTAGAAAAATTGTAAAGCATGAAACATAATAGATTCATCAACACATTTGACACAATGTTTTATGTGAAAACCCAATTTGGGAAAAGATACTAGTAACATGCTACTCTTTTTCACTCTTCTGAAGTGATGCCCTATAATATGCTGACCCTATTCAAGGTTACAATACACACTATTAAATGTGACCTGGTTAAAGGATTTCAATCACCCTATTAGAAGTGAACCTTGTTATAGGACTTTTGGCCATTCACTTGGAATGCCACCCGATTAAAGGATTTACAAATGATTGTTAGATCAACCTTAATCCAAAGGATTTACCTTGGATTGATACAATTGTTAGAGAGTAATAGTAGAGCTTTGATATGATACAACTTACAACTTCTCTTGCAAATTATAGATCTATGTTCAGTCCTCTATTTTGCTTGACCTTAATACTTTGTAGCTCTGACAGCTTGTTCACCCTTCAAGCATTCATCTCCTTAAGCCTTCTTGCTTAACATGACATTGCAAAATCTTCGCTTGGGTCACTTGATGAAGCAAAACCCTTAATTCCTTCTCTTCCTTGGGTTCTCGCACATGAATTCTTTTTCTTTATGACTAGACATTCCTATAAGTAGGAAATTAGGATATTTTCTTACTCATTCTCCATCATCCAATTTAGGGTTCAGATGGATTAGGTAGGATACAATGTCTCTATCCCATATCTTGTCTCTTCTAGAAACTTCTCCTAGAATCCACTTGAATTCACCACAAAATAGTTTACATCAATTTTTGTGTCACTAGCTCATCATCCTTATCTTCCTCCTGGTTCACAAGTTTCAAGAAAGAAAACTTGTTGGCTTAGATTCGACGAATCTTCAATCTTTAACATAATGCACTAGCTCAACATTATCATTCTTCTGATGCTCGGCACACACTGTGTTGCTCGACATCAACTGTAAAATCACTTGACATCAACTAAAGTTTACTGATGCTTGGCATCAACTAAACTTTACTTGGCGTCAACTATCTTACTTGACATCCACTAGAATTTTTTTTTACTCAGCTCCAACTGACTTTCTGCTTGGTCTGTACTAACTTTTCTCGACACCTACTATCCACTTGGTCAAGCTTGGTAGACAACCTTTGTGTAGCTTTTTCTTCTAAACTTTCTAAGTGTAGCCAACATTTGTAATCTTAAGTAGATTATCAACACATCATGTCATCACTGTCTTAACTGATCCTTGTACTCCATTACATAATCATAACTCAACCTTTCCTCTAGGTGCTTTTGTTATATCTTGTTGATCAAATCCTTCTCATCAATCAAATAAGTGATAGTACTTGAATCTTATAAGAAATTATCTTACCAACAAATAGTAGGTTTGACATCAGCGACAAAACAATGATTGAAACACATAGTCTTCTTCAACAATTTATTTCTTTCAATAATCTCTCTTAGCAATGATCTTTTCAATCAGATTTCAACAACAATTTCTTTTTGGTCTAAAAGATATCATTTAGTTGATTGATGAAGAGGATTTGAAAAGATGAGATAACAGTAGCACCTAAAGGAAGGTTGAGTTATTTCGCATGTAACAGAAGCACTAAGACCAAGTAAGACATTGATACTATAGTGTATTTTTTATCCCCTTAAAGTCTGAAATGAAAGATTACTCAAGCTAAGATTGGAAGAAGATCAAGTATGAAAAGTGTCTCCAGAGCCTTGCCAAGCAAAAATTAGTGGAATTTAAGTGAAAAATAAGAGGTGCTAAGAAAAGATTAAAATTAGCTAAGCTGAGTGATTGTTAGTATATGTCAAGTAAAGTTTAGTTGATGCCAAACATCATTAAACTTTAGTTTCACTGAGTAAACTAGTGTTGGCTGAGTGGAAGAATAATATAGAATCTGAGTGGCAACATATTGATGTTGATTACCAGTATACATGTTAAATCATAGATTTGATGAATCTGAGCTAACTATTTTATTTTCTTGAATTGTGTGAAGCGTGTGGAAGATAACTGTGATGAGATAGTTGCACATAATTCAAGGTAAACTATTTTGTGGAAAATTCAAGGAAGATTATAGAAGTTTCTAGAGGAACCAAATGCAAAAGTGGTAGATTCATTGTATCCTACCCAATCCTACCTAACCCTAAAATGGATGATTGTAGTTAAGCGGAAAAAGATCTTAATTCTCTATTTATAGAGAGAGCTGGTTAGAAGCAAAGGTTATCATGTGCAAGAACCTAAGGATGAAAAGGAGTCTAGGGTATTGCTTCATTTAGTGGTTAAATAGAAGAGATTGTAATTGGTATGCAAAGAAAGAAGGCTTATGAGTATGCATGCTTGAAGGGTGAACAAGCTATCAGAGATGAAGTGTGTGAAAGCCAAGCAGAATGGAAGACTGAAACAAACATTTGTAATCTACAAGTGAGTTGTAATTTGTTATCAGATCAATCCTTACTATTTCTTTCTAATCATTGTACAAGTCTAGGGAAAGTCCTTTGGATTAAGATTGACCTAATAGTCATTTATAAATTTTTTAATTGGGTGACATTCTAATTGAATGGTCTAAAGTCCTCTAACATGGCTCAGTCCTAATAGAGTGATTGAAATCCTTTAACTAGGTCACATTTAACAATGTGTGACAGTATTGTAGCTTTCACTCTTCCGTTGGGTTTCTAAACAAATCATTTTACGAAAGCCAACGTCGCATGCAATGCAGTTAAGCTGGCTTTTGAAATTGGGGTCACCAATTTATGGTTGAAGGGGGACTCGAGTAACATTATTAAGTCCATTAATGGAAATTTGTATCCTTCTTGGATGATTTCAAATCTTATCAATGAGATGAGAGAGACACTTGCCATATTCAAAAAATTCCATGTCACCCATACTTTTTTGGAAGCAAACCCGATTGCAGACAAGGTGGCAAATATAGGGGTCAACACAGACCAAAAAATGACATGGCTTCTCGGAACTTCTTTTCTAGTGGATGTCAAGTGTTTGATCGACTTGGAGAAAATCCAAGGAAGTACAAAGGATATCAAGATGTAATTATGAATATGAAAGGGTTAAGATATATGGGTACTTTTCATAATAGAAAAATGGGTATTCGTAAATGCAGATATCCTACTATGATTAATTGCCATGCTTTGTGGGTTCTTCATTGCATTCATTTCAGGGGCAACAACAGAGTTATTTTTCTCTGCTCCTTGCTTAATCTTGGTGATCCTTTCTAGTCTCACAGTGAAGAGCTTATGAGTAAAATAGGTGCACAGAGTGAGGAGATGGTGGGTGAGAGATGTAGAAAGGACCCGGTGGGGGACTTTGAGAAATGGAGAAGCAGGCCAAAAGTTTGGGAAAAACTGGAAGAGGGTGGGGTAACCAAGAATCTCATGAAGCTACACGGTTATGATCAGGAGGTGACTAACAATATGGTGGGGTCATGGAAAGAAGGTAGGGTTAAGGTGAATGACATCAACTTTTGGATAATATAGGAGGTTATCATGGCTGTTACAGAGATCCCAATCGAGGGTTTCAAATTCTTCAGGGACAAGAAGCTCTCAGCCAATGCAGTAAGGGATTATGTGGAGAGTGAGAAGGAATTGAAGGCATTAAAAAAGCTCGACACCTACTATGTTCCCGACTCCATAAAGAAATGGTGGAGGTATGTGCTGAAAGCTATCATTGAATATATTACTTTGGACCCAAGATTTGATAGAGCCCACACCCACCACTTTGTTATTTTAAATCATTTTCAGAAGAAAGCCAAAATTTCTTTTCCTTTTTATCTGTTAACCTCTATGAGTAAGGTGATGGACAACTTCAAAAAGAAGCCCATTGCAAACCAGCTCTGCATGAAGGGCTACTGCTTCTTATCCATGAGCACTTCAAAGCCTAGACCATTAGTAATGCCCCTCCTCAGACTAAGACTATGGAGTCTGGAAGTTCCAGTTACTCCTCAGACTCAGATGACATTCAGAGCCCCAGTTCTGAGAAAGGTGGAGTCTCCTCCTCAGGGAAAGTTGCGACTGTTAAAAAATTCCCCTCCCCCATAACCCCAAGCAAAAAAAACCCTAGGGATCTCAAGCAAAAGCAAGTTGAGAAGGTTGAGGAGGGTAGCAATGATGATTAGGATGATCTGGAGTCTAAGGAGGTGGTGAAGGAGACGCAGGAGGAAATAAAGGTCGATAGTGGAAGGAAGAAGCACAACAGGGAGAGCCTAGAGGATGTGTGCTCTCATTATGAGGAGATGTCTATGTTGCCCCTTTCTCCTATCCATCTCCACCCTAAGGATCAGAAAGAGGAGAAAGTTGGGTATGCGGAAGGGGAAGTGCAAACCAACGACAGGAGGAAAGCGTGGATTAATTTTAATGTCACGACAGCCAAAATGGGAATCTTTAGGGAGGCCATGAAACCCCAAATCCTAGTGGATAATAAAGAAGAGTAGAGGCTAGAAGAATTAATTGATCCGACGATTGTGGCTATTTCGGACAGAGCCAGGGAGACAGGGATGAACCTCTTAAATAATGCTCACAACAGCATGATAGATAATTTCAGATCAATCAAATGGCTCTTCCATGAGCTCAAGGAGGTTAAAGACCAGGTGAAACACATTGAGGCAACAAGGGAAGGAAAGGATGCTAATAGGAGGATAGACTCGGCCGATAGGCTCACTTTGGTAGAACAGAGGATACAGAATCTGGAAAACTACAATCACAACCTTGCCAACCATATATTTTCCTTATTAAGCTCCATCAACAACAACATCATCTCTCTCATGGGCTAGATCAAAGATAGAGAAATGCATGAGGATGAGGATGGAAATGATAGAGACGAGGCCAAAAGGGAGGACGAACCTGCAAAGGACAACTCCACTCCTGCACAGGACCAGGGGAATCAAAGAGGGCAATAGATGGAAATGAAGGAGAATCAATAGGCCTTTGAGGCTACTCAGGTGATGCAGGATGTGGAGCGAAAGAACGAGGAATAATTCTTGCCTGTTCCTTTGTTTTTCATTGTATTTTGGCTCTTTGTGCTGGCTTTTGGCCGTGGCTTTGTCTGTTTCCTTTTCCTGGTCTTTTCTAAGAACTTTTTCCTTTGGTTGGGCTTAATGCTTATTATCAGCCTTTGAACTTAAACTTTTCTAGCTGGGTTGTCATGCTTATTATCAGCCTTCTTTTGTACTAACTTTTGGGTTTCAGGTTCCTTGTAAAACTTGTTTATCTAATAAAAAACAATGTGTATTGTAACCTTTAATAGGGTTGGTCTTTCTTAGGGTATCACTTCAGAAGAGTGAGAATTAGTAGCATGTCACTAGTTTTTTTTACCCAAATTAGGTTTCCATGTAAAATTCTTGTGTCAAATGTGTTATTGAATCTGTTGTGTTTCATATTTATATTTCTGCAAATTTTTTTTGACCTAGGATAGTAACCTACAAAGTTTAAGATTTTTATGATCTAATGGATGCATGCATAATAAGGTTTTATGGATATGGATCTACTAAGCATTGAAAAGTCTTATTTTTACATCTAAACCTTGGATAATTGATTCACTCCCACTCTCAATTATTCTAAATAATTCCAATAGTAAAGGCTACAAGCAGTATAAGGAAAAACAAAGTTTCATCTATCACAACAAGGTGATCATTTCTACATCAAAGGAATCCCAATAAACAAACTAAGTTGTAGAGAAGGGATCAACCACTAGTTTATTCTAATATGTGCATCAATCAAATCCTCTAACAAGGTAGACTCAATAGTCTTATGCTAAATCTCCTAACTGAGTATATACTTTATTGTATTGTATAAATCCTTTTACAATATGGACCTAACAATCCTTATTGTTCTTAATAGGGTAGATCACTAGAAGTGATCATTAGTAAGCCTTAACCAGATAACTTTATACTATAGTACTAAAGCTTGTGGGTGTAATCCACACCCCAATTTTACTTTCTATTTGGATGGTTTCTGGGTTACCAATCATTGTGTCAACTCTTATGAATTTTTTATTACTTTTAATCTTTCATGCATGCAATTAGATTAGATTAGCTTAAACATGATTAATTGGTGAATTTAAGTTTAAGTTTTATTTTTTCTTGATTCAACCCCCCTTTGAGTCACTTGGTCCACCATACATTTCCAACAATTGGTATCAAAGAATTTAGTTCTCACATCAGAATTTTAGTAGCTTGAGAAAAGATTAGAGGCAATGGAAGTGTATAGACTTGAGAAAGCTATTGAAAATGAAAAGTTGGATCTATAGACAACCATGGAACAATTCAAGAAAATAAAGGAACAACTCTCTTAATCCTTGAAAAAAAGAAAAAAACATAGTAGTACAAATGAATGACAATCTCTACATAGAAGAACGAATTGAAGATATTTGCCAAGACATAAGTTTAGATGAAGTTGATGTAGCAATCAAAGACCTACTTGAGAATAATCTCACTCTTCATGAAGAAGCCAAAAAACTAAAAAGAGAACAAGAAATTCAGCCAGTCAAGATGTGTGAAGACATGAAACAAAAGGACAAAGAAAAGGAAGAGAAGAGATTGCTAACTAAATATATAGAAGAAAAGGACAATGAAATTCATCACCAATCTCTTTAGAAAGAAGATTTGATAAGTCAAATCAATTGTGCAAATCAAGAGATTATCAACTTGATAATAGACAATGAAAGATTGTATAATGATCTTAATATTGAAAAGAAAACTAATGAAATGATGATGAAATTGTTGACATTCTAGTCATCTTTGTTATTAGTGTCATACACTTATTTAGATTGTGAGTTCATATCGAGCACATTGTATAGTTAACAATATTAGCCAAACATTTCAGTTGCTAACGAGTCCTATAGTTGCTATCGAGTCCTATGGAAAAATTTCAGTTTGAAATGAGTAGTTACTATAGAGTTGAAGATCAACAGTGTAAACTAAGAATTTTAGTGTATGCCAAATTTACCATTGCAAATTGAGTTGTGTAGTACTTATCGAGTTCATAGTTGATGTGATGTGAGTCTAGTATTAACCAAGCTTCTTAGTGTTAACCAAAAGACTCAGCTTATATGCTAAGTTTCATAGTATTCACCAAGTCACTAGTGTAGACCAAGTTCAAGACTACTTGGAAGTGATCAATATGGACCGAGCTTCTATGTCTATTGAGTGCATGAAAATGCTAAGCATTAACAATGGATGCCAAGTATTATGTAATTGGATTGATATATGTGTAATACTTTGTATCACATCCAAATGTAAGCAAGGAAGTAATGTAATCATCATAGAAGAGTAGAAGAGTGAATTACAAAGGCTATAACCATATAAGGAGCATCAAAGATTCATCTATCGCAACAAGGTGATTTTTACACTTAGAGGAATCTCATTCATCAAAACAAGTTGCAAACCAAGAGATCAACTACTATTTCAACCTAACAGGTGGATTAATCAAATTCTTTAACAAGGTAGACCTAACAGTCTTATGTAAATCTCTTTACCGAGTGCACAATTAATTGTATGTTTTTAAATCATTTTTCAAGTTGGACCTAGCAGTCCTTATTGCTCCTAATAGGGTAGATCATCAAAAGTGATCATTGTAAGCCTTAATAGGACAACTTTATACTGTAGTACTAAAGCTTGTGGGTATCATCCCCATGCCAGTTTTACTTTCTATTTGGAAGGTTTATAGGTCACCAAATCTTGTGTCAAAGTGTCATGTATGCTTTCATTATATTTAGTTTCTCATGCATGAAGTTAGATCATAATTCATATAAAGGATTAATTGCTAATTGGGTTGAAAGTTTTAGAAGTTACTAATTCACCCCTCCCCTCTTAGTAACTTAGCTTGTCATAATATTTCCAATAGAAATCTCAAGAAAGCATGAATTAATTGAATGAGTAAACTTAATTCATACACAAAGGTAAAGCATGATTAGGCTATATAGATGAAGGTGAATCATCTCAGCAAGGAGTTCAAAAGAACAAAAGACCTAGTTGAAATCATTGCAAAAAGATAGGGCATACATCAAACAAGTGTTGGAGCAATGATAATTCAAAATTCAATAGAAAATGCTATAGTTATAAAAAGAAGGGTCATAAAACAAGTGAATGCACAAAGAAAACCAAGTTTGAAGGAAAATGTTTCAATTGCAACAAACAAGGGCACAAATCTTTAGAATTCAAGACCAAGAAATGGAATCTAGTAGAATAGATTATGAAAGCTATCTTTGGTTGGGATTGTAAAAAATGGTGCAGATGTCACTTATGTGGTGAGAATGGATATATTGGAGCAAATTTCATTAGAACTCACATGAGGAAGAGAGGCCATACAAAAAGATGTTTTATATGCATAAAACTTGGACTTCTGGCTAGAAACTCTATGAATTGAGTTAAAGTTGAATATGAGAAAAAAGAAAAATATGACAATATTATAAGTCAAATGAGGTAGAAATGGATAAATAAATCTCTAGAGAATGCAAGTCAAAGTCTTGAAAATGTTGACACCCAAGTTAATGAGTTGGGTGATTCAACCATCTCAAACTGATTAACCATGGAGATCACTAGAACTATGATTCATAAGGAGATATCACATATCAATTCCAGTCATTAAATAAGAAGATCCAAATCAACATTTAAGATGTATTGGGATCACCAAGTTAGATAATAGTTGAAGTAATGTCTAAGACCTTATGGAGCAAGGTTAGGTTGCAAGACCTAACCAAGCTTGGATATAGATGGCGAGTTTTTAGTTCTAACCAAGTTGATGGTATCTACAAAGTTAAAGAATTAGTTGAGTTGGAAAGGTTGTCACTGAGATATCCTATGTACAATGCATTAATGGTGACTTGAAAACAAATTTTTGGTTAAAAGGCAAGAATCAAAGGTTTTTTTTTTACCGCAAATTTAAGAGAAAATAGAGTAGAGAATTCTTGAGCCCCTAAGAAATTCAGAGTAGATTTGTTGAAGAATTATCTTTGCATCACCAAGCTATATGACCTCTTCATCCAGTAGCAAGGTTAAGAAGGGTTTTAAGATGTTGATAAGAAATGTAGTGCCCACATACCCAAAGTTTAAACTTTGCTTGACAATAGTAGAGAAATTGGACCCAGACATAGCACATTCAAAAATTCCTCCAAAGGTACTCTTGATACATCATATTAGGTCATTTTATCACTGTTTAATTCAGAATTTGGGTACTTTTGAGACAAATCAAGCACATGAGGCATTATGTGTGGATGGAAACTTGAATCTTAATCATACACATCATGAAACAAAGGGTTAACCCACATTCTACATATGCGGAGAGATTTTCAAGGAAAGTGGATTAGTTTTATCCTTAGTTGTGTCTGTGACATACAATTCTAGCTTGATCAACCCATTAAGATAACAAAGAAGATGCTTCATAGGGTTACTAGGTTTCCTATTCTAGATAGACCTAAAACCATAAAAACCCTAGGTTAGATTGAGCTAGCAAAGAAGACTTTTACCGAGTGGGATGGTAGAGGAATGAAGCTTAATTGTGTCATAGATATGGAAATTAATTTTGGAATACATGTTGTTGCTCATAAAATTTATAGTTCTAGCCAACTTAATAGCATTTCGTGTGGAGCTGTAGACCTAGCATTCAAGGTGGTCAAGAAAAATCTATCCTTTGACCTTTCCGAGTTGTAGCTAAGCTAGCAAAGAAAGTGTTGAAAAAAAAAATTCAATTGTATATTATCTTTGATGTTACACAAAATATCATATCTTTACTAGTCAGTGTCTACCAAGCTCACTTAGGTGATGAAGATAGTTTCTAGTGTTTTCCAAGCATTCTAAAATAAACCAAGTTTAGAAGACAATGTCTACCAAGTTCAATCGAGCACCAAAGATAAGTTCACAAAAGTTTTGTGTAAACTAAGCTTGCCCAACTAACAAAGGAAAGTTGGCATGGAACTTGTACTAACTGAGCTTGCTTGGTTACCAAAGGAAGTTTACAAATTTTTCATGTTAATTGAGTTCACTTGGTTAACACAAGAAAATTATTTTATAGTTAGTGTCTACCGAGTTGGGTCGGCTAACAAAGGATTTTTTCAATTTAACATATTTAGTATAATGAACTTATTTGTTAAGTCTAGCTGACTTAAGGGATGGACATTGAATATTTGTAAGTGTATTCAAGCTGACTTGACAATGGAAAATATATAAGTATGAGGTCAAGTTATGGGATTGAAGAAGAGAAGCATGGGATTGAAAAGATAAATCAAGGAAGTGAATTGGAAGGATAGTAGAGTATCCTAAGTTGACCGAGTTGCAAAGTTTTATTTGATCAAGGAGGATCAAGTATTCAAGTCAAAATAGAGATATGAAATCAGCAATATATTTGCATAAGTAATTAGGTCATATCATTGTTACTCTCTAATAATTGTAGCAGTTTATCCAATCTCTTAATAGAGTTAGCATAATAATTATTTTCCAAACCCTCTAACAAGCTGGCATTTCTAGATTGAAGTGTCTAAAGATCTCTAACAAGGCCACTCCTAATAAGGTGATTAAATCCTTTAACAAGGTCACACCTAAAAATTTGTTTTTAACCTTTAAAAGGGTTGGATCCTAATAGGGCTCACTTCAGAAGAGTAAAAAATAGTAACTAGTTGCAATTGGTGGGTTTTCCCAAATTGGGTTTCTACATTAAATACTGGTGTCAGTTGTATTCATGTTATTTCTTTTATGTGTATGAAAATAAGTAAATTTAGGTTAATCACACTTAATATATAAAGATTTTCATGTTTAGTATTTATTGAGTTACAGTTGATATTTTAGTACTTGCCAAGTGATAGTAAATTGTTAGTGTTAATCAAGTGCCTCTGTGTTAACCGACTTTAAGCAGAAGTTATATTTTGATTTGTATTGACATCTAGGGAATCTAGGATTTATTTTTGTGGTAAATAATTCACCCCTCCCCTCTTAGTTACTCATCTTATATTTACAACAATTGGTTTCATAGGTTTTGGTGCTTGTAGAAAAGGTTTTAAGAACTTAAGCTAAAGATTAGGATGTCTTACAGAAGGGAGATTCCTAAGTTGAATAGAGATAACTTCAAGGAATGATAGGAACTCATAAGATTTCATTTGTATAGTATTGTAGACTTAGGCCTAAAGTACGTAGTTGGAAAGTATGTGGCAACTACTAAAACTGTGATTGTTGAAAAAATCATAGAGAAGAAGAATCATAATATCATGATGAATGATATTCCTTCTACTCTTAGCTATGTTGAATTTCATGAAGTAAAAGAAGATGGTACTGCTCATGAGATGTTAATCAAGCTAAAGGACATCTATGGAGGAGATTATAATGTAAGAAGAGCCAAGACAGAAAGTTTTAGAGGTGAATTTGATCAAATAAGTATGAGAGAAGATGAGAATATTGCAAAATGTAGTGAAAGAATAAAAGCCAGTATGTGTGTAATCATAGCCTCAGGAGGAAAGATTGAACATGAGATAGTGGTAAGAAATTTTCTTAGAACACTTCTTCCTATATATGTAATTAGAGTGTTAGTAATTCAAGAGATTAGATGCAATCCAAATAATAATATAAAATTGGATGTAGTAGTGGGAAGATTGACAACATTTGAGCTAGATAACTATGACAATTATGTTCCTAACACTAGCAACCTTGAGTCTACATTTCAAGCCGAGCTATCACTCAAGAAGAAAGATGCAAAATCTAAATGGTAATCTAATAGAAAGGATGAAAATGGTTCTGATGAAGATCTTGAAGTCATTGAAGCATTACTTGGAAGAAGATTTCTCAAGGGCAAAGGGAAGTACAAAGGAAAAATTTCTTTGATCTACTTTTCTTGTGAAGGGGTTGGTCACATTGTTGCAAGGTGTCTAAATAGAAAAGGAAAAGAAGAAAAGAAAAATGACAAGTACAAGGGAAAGGAATTAAAAAGCTACAAGGGCTAAAAGGACAAAGGTAAGAAATCTTTTTACATTACTAAAGATTCTGAAAGTAGTGAAGAAGAAGATGAAATGGTCCACATTGTTGTTAAAGATGAATTAGATGATGAGAATGGTAAAAAAAAACTTACCTCACATATTAGTAAGAATCATACATGGATTATTAATAGTGGTTGTTCTCACCATATGACTGGTGAAAAATCTAAATTTGAGAACTTAATACACTATGATGGTGGAAGTGTTAGATTTGGCAATGATGAACCATGTTATGTGAAAGGTAAAGGTTATATTGTACTAACCATTGATCTCATATGTGATAATGATTGTTGGGTTGAAGTAATGATACATAATCTACTTAGTGTGGCTCAATTGGATAACATTAGATTCAAGGTAGAATTCATGAATGGAAAGGCCAATCTACTGGATGGAAAAGGTAATCTGGTTGGGACTGACAAGCAAACAAAAGGTAATCTATTCTACCTTAATGTTAATGAAAGTTCATATTTCATTGCTCAAGTAGAAGAAAGTTGGTTATGGCATAAGAGTTTATGTCATGTGAATTTTGGTAAATTAATAAACATTAGCAAGAACAAAAGGGTTAGAGGCATTCCAAGCCTAAGTAATCCAGACATGGGCATGTGCAAGAATTCTCAAATTGGCAAGATGGGAAAGACAAGTTTTAAAAGCAAAAAATATCATTCTAAAGAAGTACTAGAGCTGGTCCATATAGAACTTTGTGGACCAATTGGCATAGAAAGACAAACAAGAGATGAGTACTTTATTTTATTTGTTGATGATTATTCTAGAATGATGACTATTATGTATCTAAAAAAAAACAAAAATATTTTCAAAAGTTAAAATGGTGTTTGGCTAGAGTGGAGAAAGAAATAGAAAAGAAACTTAAATGTTTAAGATCAGTCAGAGGAGGAGAATTCATTTCTAATTAATTCAATGAATTCTGCAACAAGAAAGGAATCAAAAAATAAGTGTCGACACTTGGCACACCTTAGCAGAATGATATTGCTGAAAGAAGGAATAGATCAATCATGGATTGTGAAAGGACCCTTATGATAGAAAATAATGTTGCTATAAAATATTGGAAGGAAGTAATCAACACCGTAGTTCATACCTTAAGGCAAGTTTAGTTGATGAAGGATTCAAATCAAACAACTTTTGAATTATGGTATGGCTATAAACCTAATGTGTGTTACCTCAAAGTATTTGGTAGTAGATGTTATATTCTAAAGAAATCTAGAAAAGAAAAATTTGATGTCAAAAGTGATGAAGGAATATTTTTGGGATATTCCAATAAGAGAAACTTGGTTCCAACACATTCTTGTTCTCTAGTTTGGGTACTAGAGTCGATGTTTTTTCCTTCTCAATCCGATCAATCTCTTCTTTCTTGGATTTACTCTAGTTATCATTCTCTAATGCATCCTTCACTAAGTTAGGTTGATGCATGCTCAAGAAACATGTATCACTTCTCAACCTATTCCTTGTCATTGGTCTGGCTTCTTTATCTCCAATAATTTCTTCAACAAGGTGATGTTTGCTGACATACTTTGAGAAACTTGGTTCTTCTTTTCTTTATTTAATGGGTCTATCAACTTCAAAATAATTGTGTACTCCTCTATTAGATAAATCAACATTCCTTTCATGTATACTAATCTCAGTATCAAAATATACCTAGGTTTTTGTCTCTAACTTGATTCTTGAATGCAACTCGGTTCTTGAATGTAAATCAATTTCAGAATGCAACTCAATTTTTGAATGCAACTCGACATCTATTGTATGTGATTCAACAATCATTGATACTTTCTTTTTTTAATTTACACCTTGGTTAGCAACTTCATCAACATTCATGTCTTCACAGTAGTATATGAAGGTTTTGCACTCTTTACATTCCCTTTTAGGTTTAGCTTCATGTACCTATGTATGTTCATCAAAATTTAGATTCACACTTTCCACAACTTTTTTAGTGTTAGTATTTAAATACTTATAAGCTTTACTTCTTGTGGAATAGCCTAGGACCATACCTTCTTCAGTTTTAGAATCAAGTTTACCATTCCCATTGTTCTTAAAAATGTAACATTTGCTTCCAAATACCTTAAAATATTTTACATTGTGTGAGTATCCATACCATAGTTCAAAAGGTGTGGAATTTGTACCTTTCTTGATTTGTACTAGTTCAAGGTATAGAGAACTATACTTATAGTGTATCTCTAGTATTTCAAAAAAATATTCTTCTCCATCATCAGCGTTCTAGCACAGTCCATTATAGATATGTTCCTCCTTTTAGCAATCCCATTTTATGGAGGAGTCTTAGGTGCAGAAGTATGTCTTTTGATTGCTTTATCATTACATAATATCTCAAACTTGGTTGACATAAATTCTTCACCTCTATCATATCTCAGACATTTCAAGAATTTTCTAGTTTCCTTTTCAATGCTTTCCATATACCACTTAAAATTTTGAAAAGCATCAGATTTTTGTTTCAAAAATATAACTTCCATCATCCTAGAATAACCATCAAAAAATATGATAATGTATGTGTCACCTTTGTAGCTTTGCACATCAATTGGTCCACACAAATCAATATGAACTAATTCCAAAATTTATTTTGAGGAGTGAGTCTTACTTTTAAAACTAGATTTTGTCATCTTGCCTAACTGACATTGTTTGCAAATCACATTATTAGGTTTCTTTAGTTTTGGAAAACCTTTGACTCTTTTCATGTTACTAATACTGACTAACCTATCAAAGTTAACATGACATAACCTCTTGTGTCATAGCCATACTTTATCAAATTCTACAACAAGACAAGTAATATCATTCATGTCAAGATAAAATAGATTACCTCTAGTTTGATCTCCTTTTCCAATTAGTTTTCTATTAGTGTCATAGATCTTTTCTTCCTTATTATCAAATTCAACTTTGCAACTTGAACCATTCAATTGTGACACACTCAAAAAGTTATAGTTAAGCCCTTCTACATAGTAAGTATTATCACACATGATCTTTTTTGTCAATTTTATTGATCCTTTACCTTTTATTAGACAAGGTGTATAATTACCAAATCTAACACTATTACCATTGTAGCACTCAAGGGTAATGGACTTACTTTTATGTTCAGTCATGTGACATGAACATCCACTGTTAATGATCCATCTATCACTTTTATTCACATAAGATATCAATGCAGTTGCCTCATCTCCATCAGAATCATCTTCCATAGTAACATGCACAACTTCTTTATCATGGTCATCAGATCCATCTTTTGTTTCCTCTTTAGCAATGTAGCAAGACTTCTTTCCTTTTTCTTTATAATGATCGTTGTTCTCATCTCTTTTACCTCTATATTTATCTCCACTTCTATTGTTCTTCTCTGGACACCTAGCGGAAATATGGCCAACCTCATTACAATTGGAACACATGATAGGTATCTTACCTTTGTATTTCCCTTTTCCTCTATGAAATCTCCTTGTCAGCGATGCTTCAAGCTCTTCTACATCATCTTTATCCATAATCACTATCACTTGAAACATGCTTTACCTTTTTCTTCTTCTCTTTAGATTCTTTCAATGCCATTTTCGCTTTGAAAGTATATTCAACATTTTTAGTTTTGAAATTATCAAAATTAGAGAGTTCAAAAGTAGTGAGTCGACCCATCATTCCTTCAAGGATTACTACTAGGAACACACCTTAGTTCTTATGTGGAAGAGACTCTAATAGCATAGATAGGAAGTAGGGTTCTCAATACTTTATTGATCACAGTATAATCTTCAATAACACCATTTGCTCCTTTGATAACATTCACAACATCTTTTATTCTTGTGCAATACTGAACTATATTCTCACCTTCTTGCATTCTCATGTCATCAAACTTTCCTCTTAGACATTGACCTTTGGCTCTCGAAACATTCTTATCTCCTCCATATATTGTCTCTATAGCATCCCATGTCTTCTTAATAGATATACATTGTTTGATGTCATCTAACTCTGAGTATCTTAGGGTAGAGGAAAGCTATAACATTTCTTGATTGTGTTCTTTCTTCTTTTTTGGATCATTAGTATTAAGGGTTCCAGTAGGATCAACATGTTCAGTGGCGATGGTATAGTGTGCATAGTCTCCAAGGCTACCTAGATGTAGCTTCATCAAACTTTGTCATGTGGGAAATTTTTCCTTGTTTAGTTTAGGCACCTCCTTTTTGTACATCTTGATCTTTAGCTTTTAGTACCTTCAAACTATTTCCTCACAAGCACCTACCAATTGTTGGAATTCTTTAGAATAACTGAGGGTGGCGTGGGGGAGGGGGGTTGAACCAATTAGCCAAGGTCCAAATGTACACATGAAAATTTTCATTACTTAAAAAATTCATATCCATAAAACCATTTTATGCATGCATCCATTAGATAATTCAATACCTTAACTTAGTAGGTCACTATCCTAGGTCAAAATAACTTTGCAAAAATGTGAACATGAAATACTACAAACTCATTCACATAATTTGACACAAGGATTTTACGTGGAAACTCAATTTTAGAAAAAATACTAGTAACATGCTACCCAATTTCACTCTTCTGAAGTGATGCCTTGTTAAAGGCCAATCCTTTTGAAGGTTAAAATACACACTGTTAAATGTGACCTGGTTAAAGAATTTCAATCACCCTATGAGGAGTGAACCTTTTTAGAGGATTTTAGAACATTCCATCATAATGTCACCTGGTTAAAATATTTGCAAATGAATGTTAGGTCAACTTTAATCCAAATATTTATCTACATTGATAGAGTTGTTAGAAAGTGACAATAGGAATTGATCTGATAATAAAATACAACTCACTTATAGATTACAAATCTCTAGTCCAGTCTTCCATTCTTCTTGGCATTCATACTCTTCATCTCTAACAACTTGTTCACCCTTCAAGCATTCAACCTCTTAAGCCTTCTTGCTTTGTATGTTAATTGTAGTCTATTCTATTCAGCCACAATATCAAGCAACACCCTAGACTTTTTGTTTTCCTTAGGTTCTTGCACATGAAAACCTTTGCTTCTATCCTTCTATCTCTATAAATAGAGAATTTAGATCTTTTATCTTTTATCCAAAATCATCCATTTTAGGGTTAGATAAGACTTAATGAATCCACCCACTTTTCATTTTAGTTCCTCTAGAAACTTCTTCTACAATCTTAATTGAATTTTCCTCAAAATGATTCATCTTGAATTTTGTGTTATCAACTCATCATACTTGTCTTCTACGTCCTTCACATAATTCAAGAAATCAAATTAGTCAGCTCAAATTTGTCAAATCTTTAATTTAACACTTTTTGTTATCACTCAACATCTACACTATTCACTCGACAGTAATTGTCTTCTGATGCTCAACCAATACTGAGTTTTGTTGTCATAAAATCTTGCACTCTTGTCTAAATTTTTTATGTAAAGGTTGCCATGTGAAACATGGAAACAATCTCCAAGTTGTGGGACTTGAACAATGAGATTGAGTCTTAGGAGAAGGTTGACTTCCTTATTATCAGGGTACACCTAACTACTCTTGAGAGGAAAAGGGAGAAGGAGATGCATGGAAATCAATTTACCTAATATAATCTAAAGGGGTGATACACCAAAATAGTATGTTCAACCTTATTTCTACCTAAAAATGTGCTATTCATCAACATAACTTCAAAATACACTGATTCACTCTTGCATTAATTTAAAAAAAACAAAAATAGATCACAAACCATATATATTTTATAAGAAAGGACCTTCACTCTATAACATTCATAGATAAGAATAGATACTCTTATTCAAATTGAGGAATGAAGACAAACCACCAACATAGACAAGGAAACTTTGCACAAATATTTATGGGAGAATAAGGTACTACAGAGTGTTATATTCATTCATAGACATAAGGAAATTAGAGTAATGGAACATAAAATGCAATACTAATGAATCAAAAAAAGGCCAACCCTAAGAAGGTTCTAAAATATGCTTTTATAGTTCAAGCATAACAAAATAGCTTCTACCCTAAGGCAAAACTCAACTACTACCATTAAAGTTGTAGAGAACAATCATTACAAATTTGGGGAAGATCTGATCTTGGTACACATCTAGATATAGGAAAATCTAATATTTTATCAAAAGAATAACCTTGAGAATATAGGAATAGTGGCCATTAATGCATAGGTAGATAGATGGATAACTAGGTGATAAGTGTGTACTTCTTTTATATTTAATAGGCATGGGATGTAGTAAGAATAACCAATAACTGATTGATCAGATCAGATTTCCCATTAAACAATTGTTATTATTTGTTAGCATGCCAAGTCAAATAGAGTCACCGGTCAACTATTTTCAATCTTCATTCTATACCTTTCCCACAATCTTATTATCTAAAGACTGTTTACTTTTCTAGTCTGGACAAGTATAAAACCCTTTATAATATGGTCAACTTAGGAACTTATGATCTTATGATCATCAATAAAGTCAAAATGATCGTATATCGTAGCCCTCATGATCTTATGATCTTTGATAGTAATAGGCCATGCAATCTTGCGACAACCTAAACACATGACAACACCATATTGTAGGATCGCGGGACCATCTATATCTTTCTATGATTTCATGAAATAGTTAATTCACCTTATGATCTTATGATTGTTTTCTATCATAACATCAAAACATCAACACACAACCTTTATAATCTTACAATTGTAGTTAACTTAGCCTTTGTCATGACATTAGTGGTCCCTTTACTTGCACTATGATCTTACAAACATCGATTCATCGTAAGATGAGAATACAGCCCCAACTTTTTGATAGAATACTTTAATTGAACCTTTTTCCTTTTCATTCAATGGGTGACTACTTTGAAACTAGCCCCTTTAGCCCTTATGCCTCCCATGATCCTATGATGATTGACCATAATTGACCATCGCTGAAACCCTTGAAGTCTTCGAAAGAACATTTTGATTGAGCATTTAAAACTTCATATGATGCAAATTGTTACCATGAAATGATACTAGTAGGAGGGACCCTCTGAGATTTTGACACTTCCAGACATGTGGTAACCACTCATTATATCGCTATGGTTAATAAACTTGCAACTTTAGAAAGTAGCATAATGACAGTCATAGATCTTGGTTCTCTCAATGACTACAGAAAACTTGAAAAGCACTGATGAAGATCTTGCCCTTGGCTAATAGAACACATCCACTTGGTAGAAACCTTGACACATTCCTTCTAGCTTGGCATCCCACACTAAGAACTGGACTAATCTATGTGGCAAAAAAGTGCTTATCCACTTTCATTAAAGATCATGCATTTTGAAAATGCAAGCATATGATCACTATCGATCATCTGGAATATGACGATAGTGATCTAGATGTGAAATTTCTCCCTCACTCATTTGTACTTATGACTAGATGATAACCTTACTATTGTATAGTTACACCTCCTAAAAACCTACCTTACAATCTACCTCTTTGTCATAGTATCAAAACCCTTCTTTATTTGTCATGTTATTGCAATCCCACAATCTATGGGCTCATCATAAGATCAAAACATCTCCTGATCTACTTTATCAACAAAAACTTGTCAAATGAATGTTTTGACCTTTATTTGATACATTGACCCTTCAAAGCTAGCACCTATGAGCTTATAACAATAGGAATTGGAGAAATTAGACCCATCCTGACACGTGGTAGCTTGTCATTGTGTCACTACGACTAATGACCTTGCAACTTTGGATAGCAACAAAATGATAGTCATTGATTCTCTACCAATCAGATAATTACAATGCAATGTAGGCACTTTGCATAGTTTGAGACCACTGACCAATTAAGACTAGCCACTTGTTCATCTTTGACACTTGAAGACTCATGATCTCATGATTATTCCCCTATTTGTAACCTTAGAGGCTTAACAATTTAACTTCAGGATCCTATGATCATTGACCATTTTGTAGCATCAGGAAGGTTCTCCTCTTAGCTCATAATCCTTTGATCTTTATGATACTACGACCACACATTCATATGATAGTCCTATGGTACAACAACACTATACTTTGTGACATCTCAAGCCATTAGTATGCCCTTTACGATCTTATGGGGCTCTTCATTTCCTACACTTGCAGTCTCTTGACCAATTGATGCTATAACTGCATGATCTTTCAACAACCTTTATCTGTAGCATCTAAGGATGAAAGAATTTCCTTGGTGATCTCATGATAAAAAGCTTATCATATCATCAGAGAACCTTTGAACTTTCCTTCATAATCATCTAGCCTTACGACCCTTTGATAACTTGACACTATGACAACTTGAGGTATTGGGACATCTCTAGTCAATCTACTTGCCCTGACGATCTTACAAAACAAGTCTATTGTCTGGTTGCAAGTCCTTGATTCTCCTCTTACAGTCATTTCTCTCCATGATGTCATGACAACATTGACCATCATAACATTGAGAGACCTTGAATTAGACTTCTTGACCTTCACCCTAAAGATGTTGTGACAACCTGATGCTTTGACAACTTAGCACATCATAACATCGTAACCTTGAAAGATCATATTGGTGATACCGCAACAAAAGAAAAGTCTTGAGATTAGGAGACTGATCACTTGACCTTACAATGAATCACTAGCAATAGAATCTATAAAATCAGGAGAGGCAAAAGGAAGACCTACCACTAAACTATGAAACCCTTGATCATAAGATCATAACTCTTGGAAAAGATATGAAAATTTGAAATATGGCATGAAAATCTAGGGTTGAGTATATTTTGATCGATTGGGAAATTTTGATGCCATGAAAGGTATCTCTAATCAATTTTCTATGATGGTGTCAAACAAAAAAGAGGGGGGGGGGGGGGGGGAGGGGAAAAATTAACTAACAGGTTTCTTGGCACCAACTACATCTTCTTAGCTTGGTCACTACTATTATTTCCATGATGCTTGGCACTTACTAAATTTTATTGATGCTCGATATATACTAACATTTTACTCAGCCTGAACAAGAATTTTCTTGGCTTACATTGTTTTCTCAGCTAGGCTTGGCAGAATTTTTTTATGAAAACACTTCTTCTTAGCTTAGCTAAAGTAACTATTTACTTTATCCTTAAATAGATAAAAAATACATAATATCATTAATGTCTTACTTGGTCTTAGTGCTCCTTTTATACACTAAATAACTCAACCTTTCTCTAGGTTCTCTTGTTATCCTCTCTTTTCAAATCCTCTTTATCAATCAAACAAATGATAGCATTCAGACCAAAAAGAAATTGTCTCACCAATAAGTAGTAGGTTTAACATCATTGAAAAATAATGATTGTTCTAGGATAGGTTCCACACACTAATACATTTGGGGGTCATTTTCAATGGCAGGCCAATTTTCTTGTCAATTTTTAAAAGTTTTTAAAAAAATATGATCATAATAATGTCAAAATTTTGACATTGTTGGAGATATAAAAAAGAAAGAAAAGAAAAGGTAAATTTCATTTATTCATGTGAAAAAATTTGGGCATCCAGGAGTGAGGCTTCACAAATTTTTTTGCAATGTCATTGAAGGTAAGGGTTTTCAGAAAATAATTTGTTTAAGTGCATTCATTACATTATCTAGTAGGAAATTAGTATTTAATGATTCATTCTATTTTCAAGCCCAAATTGAAGGTCAAGACCATAACCAGGAATGAATGATCCACTAGCAAATGAGATAAGCTGAACAAGTTGAGATGTATGAAGTTCCTTCCTCTATTTTTCAAAAGTCTATTCATGTCAATCAATTCAAATCTCTTTCAATAAATAGTAGGGGTATTCTTTGACTTGATCGACTAGCCATGGATATATAGGGGTTCAACTGATACCACTTTAATTCAATAAGTTCTTCTTATTGTTTTGCTCTGTAATATGTTAGGTCTTTCATAGAACAATGAGATGTGGATATGGACCCCAATGAATAAGGAATGTCACGGACCCGATGGATATATAGGGCACTATTTGTGATGCAAGTAGGGAGGTGTTCACCATGATCTTCTTACAAAATTTTCCAATCCTACCAAATTGACCTAGTGAGGGCTCTTCCTTGTAGCCCTATTTTGTGGTTTTAGGCAAGAAATCACAATCTTTCAAAATATTTACCAAAATTTTAGGAGGATTCAGATACCCAATGTTGAGTAATTTATGAGAATCTCATCTACAATCTATTGGGTTCGAGTCTACTTGACCTTAACACATAATAATTAATCTCAACAAATAATAATAATAATAGAATATTCTAAACTTAGACTCATTACCTATAAAAAAAACAAAGAATGGATCTGAGAATTAAGTTCCATGCTCTTATTAAACGGTGTCTTATTGTACAAATTATGTTTTATTGGATTATTTATATATTTCTTCGAACATTTAAGTTTTATTTTCTAATTTTCTAAAAAAATATAAATAGAATCCTTCAAATTATTATTATTTATTTCTGTATTTATCTTTTTAATAAATAGTTAAGTATATTTCATTAAAAATAATCATTATGACTCTTGATTAAAGACTTCAAGATCTCTAAACTATAGAGTTGGAAGAAGTATTTTCTTATAAATAAATCTTTATCTTATTGTAAGGAAACTATAATTAATTTTATTTAGATCATTGGCTCAATTTTCTTTTGGCAAGTATAAAATTGCAATTTATTTGTATATCTATAAAAAAAAATATAAACTTTATACACTATAACAATAATAAATTTATCAATCATCATTACTAGGGGTCACTTAATTTGATCCAAAAAGTTGATACAAAAAAGATCACATGGTTTGTGTATCCATTCAAAAGGTAAGATTAATGAGGCTTTTATGATGTACATGGAAAATTGAAGATGGTAGAACCATGGTGTGGAATGCTACTAGAATCTAATGTCCTAATCTAACCTCACAAATAAAAATGTGTACAAAATTTTAAGGGTACAAACCCTAAGGAATCACCCAATATGATTTGTAGATGTAATACAAAAAATTTCTCTCAACAACATGAATGATATAAATTAGGCAAAATAGGCTCACCTTTAGGATTGACAATAATATTCTTAGATTTCAAAAATTACTCATTGCAACTCTCAGATTTAACAATACAACTAACTATAAATCATACTTTAGATTTGCAATCTCTGACACATATGCAACCTTACTATAACACCTTTCTTGGCAATAAGCCCCTTTTGTTTTATCTCTTATCAATGACACCCATAGACTTGCATTTAAATCAATTTTGAATCTCTGAAGTACTATACTCTTGATATTTGAAGTTTGAACTTAATGCTTCTTTAGAAAGATTATACAGTATAAGCACAATCAACTCACATATTCTTTTTAGACACTCATACAATATGAACAAAAAAATAAAATATCATTGTTATCATATATCACAATCTTTGTATCATATATCACAATCTTTGTATCATTGACTCCATATACATAGACTTTTCTCATTTGCAAAGATACATAACAAAAATATAGTAACTATCTTCCAAACTCCAGCATCTCTCTTATTCTACTCTTCCAAAGGGTTCCTCAACATCCCATTAATGATTGCAACCCTCCAAAAACCACATAGATTATACTCAAGCCTTTATCACATTTCTTCGATGCTAATTCACTGTGTTTTAAATGCAGCAACAGATACTCATTAATTCTTGGTCCATTCCTTATAGGAATCAGGGTTACGGTGTAGACCCATAAGAGGGAAATTTCACACAATAAAAAAAATTGTTAAACCTTCCCTAATATCTACACAAAGAAAGCATGTAGCCAATCTAACACTTTTATCTAGAAGTGTGCAGAATTTACTATTTACATAGTAAGTATTGAGACCCGGTAATAACCCCATTGATACTACATACTCATTTAACATTAGAATTAGTTCTAGCCTCCATTTCCATATAAATGAAACTTAAGAATCATCACAACCATGAGATAAGGGAGAATATATTAGAACTGCTAATAAATACTAGTACATAAGTAGATTTTTTTTTTAAAAAAGACTTTATTATACAAAACCACACACATCATAACATTCACCTTTCTTCTCTATATCCCATTCTCTATTTTCTTCATGAGATTCATTGCTTATCTAATAGAAGACCTTTCAAATCCCCAAAGAGTTCATCCAAAATGGTTGACCTTCCATCTTCTACAAAATAGTCATTTTGTAAAAAATGTTGACATCAGCATTTTTTTGACAACTTTACATTTTTTACACATTTTTTATAATTTGCCTCTTTTGCTAACCCATGCCTATTTAACACCATATATATGTCCAATAGGCTTACAATTTACATGCTTAATTCATCTATGACCTTGCATGATATTTTAATACCCCTTAGAGCCTTTGACCAACTTTAACTGATCCTTGACCAACCTTCCATCAAAGTTGTGGTTGCAGAACATATTATCATTAAGACTTGGTCTAGTGAAAATTGGAATTTGGATTTTAGTTAATAAGAGGAAGAGAAGGATTCCCATCCTTAAGTATAATTCATTCATTATTTCTCAAGTAGTTTCCAACTTCAATTCCTAGTAAATTCTTGCATTTTTCTACATGCTAGAAGAAGATAAGATCTTCAAAAATAGGAATTTCCATAATCCAACTGTCATCCCTAAACTTGATCCTCCTTCCATTATCAAGATTCCATCTTCTTCCTTGCTTAAACTGTTCTTATCTTTATGGATACTATTTAAGATCTGGTAACCATTAATCCAAACATCTAAATAGAGGTAATCCTCAAGGTTAGGAGATGCAAAGGCATACTTTTTCTTAGTTAGAGAGTTCCATTCTTTTTCCTCTTCAAATATTCTCTAAATTTGTTTAGAGAGAAGAAATTTGTTAATCATTCTGATAGTGTTGACGCCAATACATCCCTTCTTAATTGGTTTGCAAGCATTTTCCTATGACACTAACAAAAATGAACCTTCTCCTTTGTGTCCATCCAAAGAAACTTCCCCTATATTTTTTAGTTATATTAGCATCCTTAGGAAGAATAGAGAAAAGGCTTAATGCGTACATGTTATAATTTGGAAAGATCAATAACCTAGAAAAATAGTGCAAAGAATAGATATCTAAACTACGAATGCAAATGATACAAAATCAAAATAGCAACATAGAGTCAGTCTCCAAGAGAGTAATGCAAATGCTAGAAGCAAAATAGCATTAAGAGGATACAAAAATAAGAGATGCAAATACAAGCTAGGTAGCATGCTTATATATGCTAGGAAGAGGGAGGAGGTGGCAACACTGACCAATGAGAAGCAACCATCTATCAGACTAAAGATAGCAAAGTATCTTCCCAAGATAGCTAATGGATGCTCACATGTAGGAAGGTGACACCTTGAAACCATTCACCCAATAAGACATGCTTTATTAACCTAAGTGAGATTATTAAAAGTGTAGGAAAACCTAGCAATATAGGGAAAAATAAATAACCTACTAGGAAATAAAAAACTACACTAACACCCCCCCACAAGTGAAGCTTAGGTGGATGTAGAAATGGGTCTCGGCAAGTCAAGCTTGATGAGGTACCCATGTACATAAAATTCCCCCAAAACAGAGAGAAAAGAGACCCCAACCAAAAGTTAGGACTCCGAGTGAGAGGAAGAGGCCCCCCCAAAAGATGAAGCATCCCACAACCCCATCAAAGCTTGCAAATGAAGGAACTTGCTCTTGATGAAGGGTTTGGTTAAGATATCAACAACCTGCTCAGAATTTGGACAATAGCAAAGGTCGATGATGTGACCATGGATGAGCTCCTAGATGTAGTGCATATGGACCTCTATGTGTTTGGTCTATTGATGATGAACTGGATTCTATGAGATCTAAATGACACTCTGGTTGTGACAAAATATGACTGATGGTCATCCAATCTGGATACCAAACTTAGTGAGAAGATGTTGAAGCCAAATGGCTTTAGTGGTGGCATTTATAGCCCCTTGATACTTAACCTCAGTAGAATATAGAGGAATAGAAGACTACTTTTTACTCAACCAACAAACAATACCTAAACCAAGTGAGAAGCTGTAACCTGATGTAGACTTGCGATCTTGAGAATCACTTGCCCAATCTGAATCTATGTAGCCCACCAAATAAAGCTCAATACTTGCTACATAGTGAATCCCACAACTGTGAGAACATTGAATGTAGTGAAGGATCTGCTTCATTGCTTTCTAGTGCAACTCATGAGGCTAATACATGAATTAAGAGACCATGCCTACAACATATGAGATGGCAGGTCTCGTATGAGTAAGATAAATGAGACTCCCAACAAGTTGGTCGTACAAAGTGCCATCAAAAAATGGAGAACATTGAGCCTCAAGTTTGACTCTAGAAAGGAAAAGAGTCAGAGTAGGCTTATAGTCAACCACATGAAAACTTGAGAGTAAATCTAGAGCATACTTGGACTATGTGATGGTGATCCTAGAAGGAGACTAAAAGATCTCAATCCTGAGAAAGTAATGCAACAAGCCCAAGTTAGTCATCAAAAAACTATCCTGAAGGGCCACTTTGACAGCCTTAATGGTGGGTGAAGAACTTCCTATAATCAACAAGTCATCAACATACAAAACCAAAAATAGAAGTGAATTGCCCTATTGTAGAATGTAGACATTAGGATCAGAATGGCACCAAGTGAACCCAACTAATAGAAGGAAGGAGTCCATCTTGGCATACTAGGCCTAAGGAGCCTATTTGAGTCCATAGAGAGACTTTCAAAGATGACACAAGTGAAGAATCTTGAAGGAAGCCTTGTGGCTATTCCATGTAGATCTCCTCATGAAGGCCACCATGAAGAAAAGCACTCTTCACATCCATCTGATGTACTTCCCAATGATTAGCTATAGAAATGGCAAGAACAAGTCGAATGTAATTCATTCGAGCAATTGACACAAAAGTCCCAAAGTAGTCAGTCCTAGGAACTTGGGAGAATCCTTTAGTGACCAAGAAAGCCTTGTGTTTGTCAACTGACCCATCTATTACAAATTTTGTTTGATAGATCCAATTCCATTGAACAAGTTTTCTTCCCTTAGGAAGAGGGACAAGATCCCAATTGTGGTTCATCATCAAAGAATTATACTCTTCCTACATAGTTGTATCCAACTTAGGAATACCAGAAGCCTCATGAAAGGACTGTGGATCTGAGGTAATAGCAACGAAGACATGTGGAGCATCTTGAAATTGTGAACGAGTCCACCTGGTGTCTGATGAATCCCCAACCCAATCACCTATAGACTGCAAGGTCTGCCTAGCCCAAAGTGGACCAAAAGATGGAGAATCTAGAGGAGAATCATTAACCTCTGAATGATGACTAGGAGAGGAAGGAGGTGAGTTCTCTGAATCAGTCTCTACATTGAAAGTGGAGGTAGAAGATTGTTCAGGTGAATCTAACTCATCAAAAGATTTTTCATGTATTCCAAGTGACTCCAGTGTTAAAGTAGGAGTTGGAGAAGTGATATAAAGTGACCTTAAAAATCCATCCTCAAATTGAACACTCCTCTCAATGAAAAAATCATGTGTAGTAGGGTGGAGCAACCAATAACCCTTTACACCATCAGGATAACCTACAAATATGCAAGGTCTTCTCTATCGATCCAAGGCCTTGAATTTCTCTATAGGAATGTGGGCCCATGTAGGAGAGCCAAAAACTCAAAAGTTCTTAAAAGATGGTTTTCAACTACTCCAAGCTTCAAAAGAAGTAATTCCCTTCAAGGCTTAGTGAGGAACATAGTTCTGGATATAACAAGCACAATTAATGACCTCTACCTAATACTTTGGTGCAAGAGATCTAGAGTGAATCATACAGTTTGTCATTTCCTTCAAGGATCTATTCTTCTATTCTACAACATTGTTCTGCTAAGGATTGTATGGAACTGAATGCTATAAATCAATCCCCTTTGAAGTGCAAAATATTTCAAACCAATGGTTGACATACTCACCACCATTTTCTGTGCACAAAACTTTGATAGGTTTCCTAGATTGCTTTTCTCCAAAAATTTTGAAGTCGTGAAATTGATCAAACACCTCTAACTTTTGTTTGAGAAAGTACACCCAAGTATATCAAGAAAAATCATCAATGAATGTAAGGACATATTGGGCCCTACTGAAAGAAGGATGTCAAAATGGACCAACCAAATCACTGTGAACTAACTCTAGTATCTATGAAGCTCTCCATGCCTTACTTTTGTCAAACTTTTCCTTAGAATTCTTACCAAGAATGCAAGCTTGGCAAACACCGCCTGAGAACTAAATTGAAGGCAACCCTATGACCATGTTCTGTTGGTTGAGCTAATGCAAATAGTAGAAGTTAAGATGGCAAAACCACTCATGCCATAATTTACTCACATCATTAGAGTGAGTGAGCAAAATAGTCAAAGGAGGATAAGGAACAAAGTGAGAAAATAGATAGATTCGTGATTGATGATCTATTCTCCCAACTATAACTATAGAATCACTGTGCAACTTATGTATCTACATTGAATTAGGAGTGAACTCAACCCACTTGCCTAAACTTGTGTGAGTGACTGGTATACTAATAGGAGATTAGTTGATAATGAGGGTACATAACGAACATCATGGAATGTTCCATCCCCCACATCAACAAACCCTCTCCCACACACCTCAACAGGAGTGTCATCACCCATCAAAATAGAAGGCATAGTACATGGCTCCATGGATCCAAGTTCTTCCTTAGATAAAGACATGTGGTGGAAAGCACCCGAATCAAGAACACAAGTGGATTGTGAGGAAGCCACTAGAACAAGAGCCTTGCCATTTCCTTTCCCCTTGGTCTTTTCTTTTGTCTTGTTAGACCCTTCATTAGAAATTTGTTTGATAGACTTAGGAGCATTGATATTATTCTTCTCAAGAGTGTATGTCAGGTGATCAATTTGTTTCTTCAAACATTTATGTTCATCATGACCGGATCTTTTACAATAGGTACATTTGACCTTTTCTTTCTTAGGCTTATCACCCTTAGAAGATGGGGTATCAATAGTTGCTTTTGAAGCAACCAGTATTTGATCCTTCTTTTCCTTGCTATTACTTTGTTTCTCATCCTTACTATTGTTGTTACTACTTTGTCATTTTTGTTCTTTTGTGCCTTGGTTGGCAGCCAAGGCATGTGACTTAGAGGACTTAAGAGTGCCCATCTGGATTAGCTTGTCCTATTCTTGAGTGAGATTGACAACAAAATCATCTAAAGATGGCATGGTGAATTGAGTACCAAGTGCACCCTTACTAGCATAGAAGGTAGAGACAAACACAGAATATTCTAAACTTAGCTTAGAGAGAATACTAAAAATCAATTGTTCATCTTTCTTTTCAATTCCACATTGTTCTAAATTTAGCCTTAGTGATTTCAATTTGGTGAAGAAATGTTGGATTGTGTTGAAATTGCCTGGACTTAAACTAATTAGTTCATTTTCCAACATATGACCCCTGATTGAATCTTGTGTGCCAAATAGTGTTTCTAGCTCTGTCCACATTTCATTTGGTGTATCCAAAGACTCAATGTGAAATAGCAAGTCAGGTGAAACAGAAAAACACAATGTTCCATATGCCTCATCACATTTATTAAACCACTTAGGCTTATCTTCATCTTTATCAGGTTCAGTTTCAAGTCTCATAATTATCCTATTCAATCCAGCTTTCCTTAAATGAATTGTCATGCATGATTTCCACTCAAAGTAATTGTATGGATTAGGATGGTCATATTTGTGTGATCCGTGTTGAAGAAATGCAGAGAAGAAATGCTAAAAGAAGAGAACCTAGCCACAAAAATGCCCCCCCTTTTTACTCAATCAAAGAACCCAACACCCCCCCCCCCCCTCCCCCCCCCCCCAAAAAATAAATAAATAAATAAATGATTTGACACTTTATTTTGGTGCATTTACAACTACCACTAGCAAGAAATACTAAGTGATCTTGATTTTAATGCATTACAAAAACCCTCACAAAGAGCATATGTTGAAAGTGAAACTTGGGCATAATACTCAAGGAAACAAATAGCACCACTGCAATTTACTCAAAAAATCATGCACTTTCAAAAAAAGAATCATCTCGATATGAGGTCATATGAGAAAGTTATGATCCTCTGAAGTTTTCAAAATGAGAACTGTGCAAAGCCACCACTGAGAATTTGCAATTTCTAAAAAAATTATCTATGAAAATAAAAAACAACTACATAGTAGTTAAAGCACAAAAAAAAGCCAAGATCATAACAAAAATAATTGAAATCAGAGTCCATATGAGCAAGAATGAAGCATTTGAAAACTACATTCAAAACTGCAACTGCCAATGGAGAGGGGTACGACTGTAGCTTTCTACACTTGATTATGCAAAATAGATAGATTGCATGCAAAAACTAAAAGATGCCCAGATGGATTTTTTGGGCTACAAACCAAACCCAAAATGCATTTTTCTTGCTAATGTATAGAAGATGTAGTTTTAGTGTAAATCAGATGCCTTTAACAACAAAAAATGGCCCCAACAACCAAAAAACAACACCACCAACCAAAAAATGTCATAAAAAGATTGAATCAGCTACCTAAGTCAATAAATGGCATGCTGGAACCTGCAATATTGATTGAAAACACCAAATATGCAAGTTGGTTGTCAAATTTGAGATTGAAACCCCAATTTTGCAACTTGTATGATGATTTCTGATCTTGGCGAAATGAAAACCAAATTTGACTTTCTCAAGCCTCATGTATGCATTAGAACAACCAGAATTGATGCTAGTATAACCAGAAATGCTACCTAGAGATTAAAAACATTTTTGTCAAACTTTTTTGATTCTCAAGATCATCCAAAATGAGAGAGTATGGCATATTATGTTTTTCAAAAATTTACAATAAGGTTTATTAGCCCTACCTAAATCTCTCAAACAAAGAAACTAAAATCTACTCTTGCACATAGAAAAGCTCTGATACCATGTTATAATCTGAAAAGATCAATAACTCAGAAAACTAGTGCAAAGAATAGATATCTGAACTCAAAATAGAAACATAGAGTTAGTCTCCAAGAGAGTACTGAAAATTCTAGAAGCAAAATAGAATTAAGAGGATGCAAAAAAAAGAGATGCAAACACAAGCCAAGTAGCATGCTTATATAGGCTAGGAAGAGGGAGGGGGTGGCAACACCGACTAATGAAGAGCAACCATCTATCGGACTAAAGATAGCAAAGTATCTAGATAGCTAATGGATGCTCACATGTAGGAAGGTGACACCTTGCAACCATTACCTAATAAGACATGCTTTATTACACTAAGTGAGATTATTAAAAGTGTAGGAAAAACCTAGCAATATAGGGAAAAATAAATAACCTACTAGGAAATAAAAAACTACACTAACAATACACATGCATATTTTGGTGAATAGACTTCAAAAATTGGATTTTTTTCCCAACTTGACTTAAAAGGGCTCCTTTCTAACCAGTCAATTTTCTATTTACTTTTTTCAATAATTGAATTGCAAAAAGAATTAAAAGGCTTGATCCTTAATGGGAGACCAAGATAGGAAAAAAGGAAAAAAACCAATCTTATAATCAAGGATTTTAGATGTTCTTTTTTTGTCTTTCTTTTGGATTATTGATAAATAAGATGGAAGTTTTGGTCTGATTGATAAGTTGGCTCATAGAATTAAGTATAGGAAGAAAGAGAAATATCTTTTTTTGCCCCTTTGAAAAAATCCATTCGCATCATGATAGTGTCATCAAAAAATTGCTTAAGGAATAAGGAGAAAAATTAGAAAAATGTTGGAGACCCTATTTACTATTGATCTTCCATTTTGAGACGGTTAGTTCCTTAATTACTATTGATCTTCTATTTTTGAAAGAAAAGTTGCATGACAATTTTTTTTTTCAATTTTTTCAATTTTCCAATATTTCAAAGCAAATGACTTTAAATGCCTACCAAACCTTAACAAATCTTGCAAGAATACTAAAAAACATGAAAATGAATATTTTTGGTCAACTTACAGTGTTGACCAACCTTTGACTTATCTATATGCCTTATTACAACATGCAAGAAATTTGTCTAAATACATTCTAGGGATGCTTTGAGATTGCCTAAATGTCTCATGTCATCTTGGACAATTATTAACCTCCTACTCTATCCAACATTGGCATTTGACCACCTTATTAATAGAATTGCATATAACAAATGTATTTTTGATAAAATTAATAGAATGACATACCTCTTCTTCTTTTAAAAAATCTAATAAAATCTAATAACACTTATCTTGATCCCTCACCTCCATCCCCCAATGTTTCTTGATCCCAAACTGATCTTGCCAAAAACATGCATACCTTTACTCACATTTGTTATAGCAACCTATTTTGAGTGGCCACATACATAAATGAATAATTTTTGTTCAAAATCAATGCTAATACATAACATTGTTCAAATACCAATATTTATATAGTATAATTCATTTGATTTGTTTAGATGCCATCTTTATTGAAGGGATAGTAATATTTAATTATTTTATTATTATTGATTATATACAAGATGCTACTAATGCTTGTATGTTTATATTTGATATAATTTTATAGCCCAAATTTTTGCATGTGAAGGAAGTACACGCCTAACAATATGAACCCAAAACAAAATAAGGAGACAATTTCCAAATTATGATCTTAGTTCAAAAGAAATGGTGATGGAAAATATTATTGTCCTTGCAAAAAAAGAAGGGCTTAAAGAATCAAAGAATTCTAATCACAATAGCTCATAGACATTGTAGGTAAAAAGATCACATTGAAGGGGGAAAGGATTTTTGTCCTTTGGTGAATGTGGATTTTGAATTGGTGGAACATAGAGGTGTGAATGTCGAAGTAGAAGGTAATGCTCCCATGGAAGAAGATGATCCTAAGGTAGAGAACACAATTGAATGTTGGTATTGGTACAACTGATAATGTGCTAGAGAACATGATTGAAGAAGATGTTACTGGCACAACTAATAAAGATGATAAAGAAGATGATAGTCATGTATCTAATGATGATGATAAAGAGAACCTTGATATACCAATTATTGAAAAGACATACGAGCCCCTATACCAAGGCTCCCAAATAACACTTCTCTCTGCTATATTGTTGTTGGTAAACTTTAAGGTTATAAATGGTATATCCAATGTAGCAATCTCATGTGTGCTAAGGTATAGTGTCATTTTTTTCATCTTCTATGTTAGCATGCAATTAATGTTCTTTATATTAACAATATTTTTCCATAGGTTGATAGGTGAGTGTTTGTTACCACCATCAAACATTCTACCTCACTCTTACCAAGAATTATCGACCATTATGAAAGATATTGGAATGGAGCATCAAACAATACATGCACATTCCAATGATTATATTATAGAACATAAATAAAATTAATTTGCAATAGAATATCATGATTATCACATTAGTAGATATCGATGAGATCAAAAAAACCAAAAAGGTGCTTCACAAGGTTCTTCCACTAGTATATTTCCCCTTGTTTTTCTACCAATTTATTTTACCAAAGGCCATATTGGCCAATGATTTCATCTTTTTTTTTTTTTTTTTTATCCTTGTGTTGGTCAAAAGTTTGACCAAATTAGAGTTTTATGCTTGAGTTGGTTAAAATTTTGACAAACTCAGGTTCATAACAAAATAAGAAAAGAATTTATGTTGTATGTTCACTCTCGTCAAATTATGCATATCAAAATAATGCTTTCAAGCAGCGACTTTATTAGCAACAACAAATACCACACTAGAAAACTTTCAATTGTATTGGACTAGGAAGTAGAGGCTCACTAATGGACCTAACCACAACTCTATCATATACAATTGATAGAGTGCTTGCTTGCATCTTGAGCCTACTTATGACCCCCTCATTTATAAATGCTAGGTCTAGGAGTATATGCATCTTGTGGAGGGATCATTGGCCAAAGGGTGTTTTGTCTACATCATTACAAGAGCTTTTTGAGGTAAGTCTTTTTGTGGTTTATGTAGTGATGCTTGGAAGTTGATTTGTACAGAGGGGTGATACAAAACCCTAATTTGTGGTGTGAAATATGTTATTTAAGATCAACATTCCCTCATATGGTGGTTATTTAGTGCTAGCTCTTTTCTTTTGTTGATTAAATAGGTAATTTTGATGGCTTTCTTCTACAATCAGCTAAACATGATTCAACTTGCTATTGTACATATAGAAAATATCCATTAAGGGTCAACTATAAAGAATGAAACTATTTAAAAGGATAGTGACAACCTTTCAATCAAAGACCACTCAAGCTATTATCATCTTAATATAGATTGTGCAAGAACTCAGTAGATGTTGGGTCCCTGCTTGTTAATTCTTCTTGTCAAACCTTTATCTGCTTGATCTTGCTTAGTTTAAGAAATGATTTTTTTATATCTACCATCATCATTGTAAGGAACAAAAATGCATATGGTGACATCCTAAAATGTTTTTTCAAGAACATCAAATTATTTTTTACTCATAAGCATTGACATCATTATTAAAGTCATGCAATGAACACGTCATAATCCATAAAAATGAAATCAATTGACCTGTACTTTAGTTGTAAACTACAAAAAACTCAATAGAAGTTTAGATCTTTCACCATAGAGCTAAGAAAGAAAAAATAATAGTTTGTAATTAAAAAATGTTCAAATAAACACCTCCAATATTAGAGATACACAAAATAGGCTAAGATCAACAATTTTTTTCTATTTTATTCCAATGTAATGACCACATGTAACCTAAAATTAGCCATTAATTTCCATGAATAGGTAGAAATGTGGATTATCAAATAGAAATCTGATCATAAATAAGACTACAAAAATTAGTCATACTAAATTTCAAAATTCATGATTTAGTAATTTCCACCTTTTACATACAAGCCTTTGGCTTATGGTTTGTCTTTTCATATCCCAAACTCAAGGATCACAAAATAAGCCCTCATGTAGTGTGAGGTTATTAGAAGATCCACACTGCAGTAATGGCAAGTGTTGTTTCAACCTCAAAAACTGTTGCATTGATTAAGCTTGGCTTCTCTTGATCCTTAATGTTCAAATTTTGACTTCACAATGATTTTGACTATTGTAATTTGAAAGATACCTTTTACACGTCAAAATTCTCAAAAGTCTATTTCTTCACATTTCAGAACCCAAGAAGAGAGATGTTTAAATCCCTCAATTGAAGTCCATATGTGGAATGAAAATGCTAACTATAGAATAAAAATTTAATGGTATATCATCTTTCTAACTTCTAATTTCAAAATTTGAAAAGATTAACATGTTAAAAAGGTAAGTCAGATTTCAAAACAATATTTCGTGCATCAGTCAAATGCCTTTTGTGGCTTGCATTTGTTATTATCTTATAAAATTAAGAACACTATTTACTATAATAATCTAGAAATATGAAATAAAAGATATATCTTACCAAGTAGTTTTTTGAGGCAATGTAAGAATATTTAGTCAAGTTTATCAAATCCATATTTCATTGGCTACTAGGAGAATCACTAAATTCATCCCTCGACATGAGCAAGGTTATTGTGCACTTCTATGGCCTAGAGAGCCTAAAACAAAAATAAACACTTAAGCGTGTCTGTAATGAGAGTCATCACCATTAGAAAACCAAGAAAGAAACCTCTGAGGTTCTTGGTAGGCAAACTTGAGAATTGTGCATTGCTTGTGTAAAATGTTATGTAAAGATGATATAAAATTATTTCAAATGTGAATGCTCTCAATAGTTAAATGAATTTTGAAAATGGTTCCAAGTTCTTAACTCTTGTAATATTTTTACTTACTCCTGAACATCTATTAAAGTCATGGAAACTTGTTAGCTTTGGATGATTTACTATTTAGCATATGTTATTTTTGTTTCACCATAATCTCCTGCCCTAGAAGCCAACAAAATAAAAAGATGAGGTAATGTTATAGTTTTTGATGATATATCTACAAGATGTATTTCTCTCTATATTCAAACTAAATAAATGACTGTTAAAGTTATCTCTATATTGTGTCGCCGCTTCATATGATGTTGAAGTTGAAGCAACACAGTCATCGTAGCAGGTATTATTATTGTCATCTTTTGTTGTATCATTTTTTACAATAGGAATTCACATAAGATGCGGTTGTTCAATATGTCATTTTACTTTGTAATGGTCTCTTTCATCCTTGCAACCAATCTAAAGAGTCCAACCCTTCATAACCAAGTAAAAATCTTGTATAAAAGGGCATATCACATTCCATTTGTTCTATTAGATATTCCATGCTAGGTGATTATATCATAGAAGTATATTTTATTATCTACAGATACATTTTAGAGGAGTTCTTATCATTGTTTTTAGTTTGATATAATTTTAGGCAAAAGTTGGAGGGCTTTCCTAGGGTATTTTCTGTGTCTTTGTGTTCATTATTCTTGTTTTCCTATTTGTCTTAAATTCTATTATAAAATCAATAGTGGTAAAATAAAATAAAAAATCACATAATTGATTTATTCATTAGATCTCCTTTTATTTTATTTTACTTGAGTTAAGTTTGGAATTGTTTCTCTATTTAAGGTGATGTGCTTTTCTGTCACAGAGCATAAAATAAGGACAATTGTCATGAAGAAATTTAATCCTAGCCAAGGATTTCATCAAGGGTTGTTTTTTTACTCTTATAAGGATTCAATGTTCATCATTGTAATCATCCAATACAATCCCATTCAATACATAATTAGATACTTGGTTGCATCAAATTAATTCTCAAAGTTGAACACACATTATCTACTTCATGTCGCTCTTCATATGATGAGCATTTTGGTTGCAGGTTATTTCTAGGAACTATGGGATTCAAAAATCAATGCCAATATGATATTAAAGCACCAACATGTGACTTGTCCTTTGTTGATAGAAATTTTTATTTGAGGGGGAAAAATGGTGCATCATGGAGAAAAATAGACATCATCATTGCCTCTAGAAACCCAAAAATCCTAAGATCATGATACTATTGTCAAGTGAAGTGTTCATGTGTACATGCTCTAGCCCAAAACTATCCTGAGTATCATCTATTGGTTTAACCTGCAAATGCGTAAATATGAAATATCAGTTTCAAATATAATATAGTGTATATAAGATGTATTCTTGGTATATCTTAATGTTACATATAATTTATTCAACCTTCTTGTAGAAGCATATACATTTTAAGTGATAAATATCTTACTTGTCTTCTGCTATCAAGTGAAGTGCCTATGTAAGCATGCTCTACCCTCGAACTATCATGAGTATCATTGACTATCTTAACCTACAAATCTAAGTAAATATGAAATATTGATTCCAATTAAAATAAATTGCATTGGATCACAATCATATATTATCAATGATAAATATCACACCATCTTCACTATTTTCAACTGAAGTGCATGTGTGTATCTACTCTACTTTTGAGCTAGCAATATCACCCACTAACTCAACCTACAAAATTCATGTAAAAATAAAATATTAGTTTTATTTATGCATAAACTATCAAAGGACTATAAGAGTCTGTTTTGATTTTTATAGTATAAATTCAACTTAAAAACTACATACTTGTGTCATTATAATTGGATGCTGAGTATGATTCTTTGCCTCTACCATGATGTCCTACATTATCTCATCTGAAGTTATCTTATTGTTCAATAGCTCTATCATTGATGATGTGTGTAGTCGAACATGAAGGTGTGATTGCATTGATCCTAATGAAAGCATCTGATTTGCAGCATCCATACCCCTTGCAATCTTCTTAAGTGAACAATGTGCCTATGGAGTGACAACCTTGAAATGGTTAAATCCAACTTTTTGTTTAAATGTCAAATTAGATTTAGGTTACTTCATTCTTTAGAATTATTTTAATAGATCAACTAAGGAGTAATATTTATAAGT
Organism: Cupressus sempervirens; assembly: GCA_028749045.1. NCBI lineage: Eukaryota > Viridiplantae > Streptophyta > Pinopsida > Cupressales > Cupressaceae > Cupressus > Cupressus sempervirens. Next base: position 279,578,545 of record CM053791.1, read on the forward strand.
GTTAATGACCATATATATATATATACATTTTGTTGTTAGATTTATAGAAATAAAATTATTATAATATAGTAAACCATTGTAATATATATATATGAATTTTCTTTTGTGCACATTTTTCTATTAGATTTATAGAAATAAAATTATCATAATATAGTAAACTATTGTAATAGCTATAATTTATTTACCTGAGGACTCATTATATCTCCATGATTTGAAAGTGGTGGAAAAATTTCAAATGCCTTTACTAAATGCTTTACTTTTCCCCCACCACATATTGGAATATCATCCATTGTTTCTACTTGCAAGGACCTTCAAAGGGCTAGGGAAACCCCTTTCCAAGGAGATGACAATAAATTTGCATTGCTATATTCCTGAGCACCCTCCATTATCTTCTCATCCATGTTTCCATTTTTCTACCCAGAAGTCCTAATTTTCTCATCATTCACATTTGAGTCCATCTAAGGAGATATTAACATAATTTCATTGTGTCATGCCGAAAATACAGGTGCAAAAACACACCAATTTTTTTTTTTTAAAGATTAATAACACCACTAAGTTGATAAGGGGTTTTGATAAAGTTTACTATGTTTGATTTACTAGTTCAACTATGGTATATTGCAAACTAGATATAGGTTCCCCTAACATTACCTTAAGACTACATCTCAGTTTATACCATTGTGAGAAATAGATTGTTAAATTAAACTTTTATTATTAAATCGATTAATTAAATTAAACAATCCAAACTCAATTATTTAAAAGATTTAACACATTATTATTTTTATTTACCTCTGAAATCCAACAATAAACATCAAATCACTAAACATACTAGTAAACCATAGAATTACAATCAACCAAAATATTAATTAATCTCATAATTAAATTTTTCTAATAACTTATAAATAAATCTAATCCTATCAAAAATTAAATTGGATAAAACTCTAAATTCAATACTAACTAAATCCAATACAAATCTTAGAACACTTAATTAACCTACATTAACACTAACTTAAGCTTTTAATACAATCTAATAAATAAATTACACTAATTTAAACATTAAACCTAAAACTAATTTAAAATATTTAAAATAAAACTAACTAAACAAAACATATTAATTAAATTTCTTTAAAAAAAAACTAACATAACATTTAATTAATGAATTTTAACTTTAAATTTTACTTAAACATTTAAACAACATAACATACACACTTAAACTAAAACTAAATTTATATTAACTAAACTTTTACTAACATTAATTAAAAATCTATCATTTATTATACTAAATTTAACATTATTAAAATAAAATAACACTTAATTTTAACTTTTACTACAAACTAACTAAATTAAAAAACTTTATTCAATAAAAGAAACTTACTAACCTACCCACCCTATCCACCTACACCACTAACTTAACCCCCCCTCCAAACTCCTCCCAAGAATGGTGGCATGCTGTCCAAAGCTGCAAAAGATTTGGGCAACCAAGATAGAGTGCAGGCAAGGAAATTAATAAAAAAATGAGTCATGGATACTTTAATTACAAGTCTATCCAACTAAAATGATTTTCAAAACTTTCTTTTTTTCTAACCCTTTTGTCATGTCAGACTGACATGGGAACTATAAAGAGAGGAACAAAACAGTTTATGAATAAAGTTAAGTAGATAGGATATTTATAAATTTTTTGTTTTTTTTAATAAAAATAAATAATATTTAATAAGTCCAAATAAGGATATTAAAGGAATCTTCATGTTATTCTCTCTTCCAAAAAGGGTGATTATTTATTTTTCCCATACAAACTCTAGAGAGCATATTTGCTCTAGTGGGTTATTTTTTTTCAAGTTCAAATTTTTTTCTAAGTGTTAATTTTTGAATGCAATTTGTTTTTTTGACAAGGGGGTATATATATATTTTAATTGGATTTATAACGTAGGGTAAATGTAATGCCTAACAATTTGAATAGGAATAATTTAACTTACTCATACTCATGAATAATTATGAAATTGAAGTACCAATCAAATGCAAAAATTTTTTTAACTTAGTTTGGTTTTGAAATTTTATAACTTTATATATTTCACCAATTTGTGCAATAAACATTAATCAAATGAATGCAATTTCGAAGTATATAATGCCATAGTAAGGTAAACATCATCACATCTAATTTTAAGTAAACTTATGCAAAAAACTAAAATATTAGAAATATCATATGCAAGAATAGTACTCAATTTTTTTAATCAATATACGTGGTCCACTCATTTTTCATTTATTTTATTGAACCACCTAATTTAAAGGCTCTGCTAGGAAAGAACCAGGAAGAAAACCCAACATCATAGCCATTTCCATAATAAGTTTAAAAATAACATTTTTACACAGGATTACTATCCTAAGGAGAAATCTCCCAACATATTTGAATTTTAATAACAATTCTAAATTTCCTTTTGTTGGATTTGAGAATATACACAAATCAAATCCACAAGCCCTCAAATCACCTACATGTAGAAAACCTAGCATAGAGTAGAAAAAGACAAGAAGAGGCAAGGGTTTGGTATGAAAATAAGAAAATTGTATTCTCAGATAAAATGTAAATTGTTATACAATATGATGTGAATTTACAATGAGAGAGACCGAATATAAAGGCCTCAAGGAAGCTTGTAGAATAAGTTGGAAAGTGGTAGAAGATAAGGTTGACAACTAAGCATATGTCCACAAAAGGTGGAATATCCTCGATAAAGGTGAGAGGATAAGTATGACTGGATAGGAACAAACTTCCATGTTGTCAACAACTCATCAACTACAACTATTAAATAAATGCATTAACCTAAGTAAACTTAAGTAAACGAATAACTAATTAATAAATAATTATTTACTCTAACACCCCCCCTTAAGTGAAACTTAGGGGAATTCCTTAAGCTCACAAAAACTAAGATGAAATGCAGAATGAGTCTTGAAAACAAGGCCATGTTAGATACCCATATACAATGCAAAAAAATGCAACCTCTGAAAATGGGGAAAGAGAGAAAACCTAATGGGAAAAACCCTCCCCCAAAATGAGGTAAGTACAAACATACTGGAAAAATGAAGGAAGGATGGAAGGCCTCAAAAAGACCCCCTAAGGACAACTTCCACTGAAAATGTTTCAAGAGACTCTCTCAAAGCCATAAGTACAACTAGCCCCCCCATGAGAGATAGAAAAGATGTCAAAGCCCCCCCAAAATAATGGAGCTCTTGGAGAAAGAATCGAACCAATGAATCTCCAATGTAGAGTAAACAAGGGAACAAAATAAGGGAACCCCTAAATGAGAGGGAAAATTGGAAGACCTAGCTGATGCTCAAAGGAGAAAATATAAGGATCCTAAAAGGAAATCCCTAAGGTAGGTGTGATGATACTATCATGAATGTCCATTGTAGAATCTGCAATAGGTGCACCTAGAGGCTCAATGAATGGAACTACAAGATCAGGCAGAGCAGAAGAAGAATCTTGTTGAAGAGAAAAGACCTCAACTAGATGTGGTGTGGTAGTCAAAATAGGGATCTCAGGAACAATACAAAGGTTCAAGTATCCTAACTGCACTACATGATGCTCTTTCAAAAGAGAAGAAGTGTGCTCTAGCAACAAAGATGGTGGACCAAAGTGCGAGAAGGTGTAGAGACAAGTGGAAGGATCAACTACCCCTATAGCAATAAGAGCTCCTATTGCATGATCTCAAATGAAGACTGAATCGACAATGAACTCAACTTTCTTCCCTGATCCACTGCATGTAATCTAAGAAATTGAGAGAAGGTTTGTAGACAGAGATGGAACATACAATACATTATTGAATATACCATCCTGGATGCAAACTAAACCTTTCCTATAGATTGGTAGGGTAGTGTTATTCCCCATGAGAATATCAGGAATGGAAGAAGCCTCAATAGTGGAGAAGACACCTTGAGAAGATGTCATATGGTGAGATGCACTTGAATCTAGTATCTAAGGAACCTGTAAAGGGGATGCAATGGAAGCCCATAATGCATGACCCTTTCCAAGATATGGTGTAGATATTGAAGAGGTGGAAGAAGCCTGAAAAGAAGACCCTTGTGAGGTAGAAGAGGAAAAAATTCTCTTCTAAAGGAGAGCTTGCAAATTGGCAATCTGTTTCTCATATCCAGCAAATCTCTTGTGAAAACAATGTGACTCATCATGAGATCCTTTCTGACAATAGGAACAGGTCAAAGTATCAGTCTTCTTTTTCTCCTTCTTCTTAGAAGAAGAGGATGAACTAGTAGTGTGTTGAGAGGAGGAATTAGATATCTACTTCAACTTCTGCTCTTGTGTATCCTTGACGAGCAATGCTTGTGACTGTGAACATGTAAGTGAATCCATCTGAGTGATCTTGGACTATTCCCATGTCAACCAATCAGAAAATGTCTCAAAAGAAGGCATTTGATGTCTAGTACCCAAAACATCCATAGTGGAGTAGAAAGTGGAAGAAAATATCTAATATTGTCCTTGCAAATTTGAGAGTATAAAAAAGATACACTCATCATCTATTTTAGTTTTACCACATCCCTACAAAATTGCACATAGAGATTTGAACTTCACCAAGAAGTCTTCAATGGTGGAAAATCTATCAAGTGTTAAAGAGGTCAACTTTGTATCAAGCTGAAGTGCTTGAAACTCATTCACTACGCCAAAAAAAGACTAGAATTTCATCCAAATAGCCCATAGAGTGGTCAAACCATCCAAATGAAATAGAAGACTATCTGAGATGTTTAGTGTAATCAATCCCATGGTCTCATACATTTTATTTCTATGCTTAAGAACCTCAAAAAAGTGCATTAGAATAGGTTGGCTCTCAACTAGATATGACCATAATCCTCTTGACATGAGAATCCTTGTCATTTGTGCCTTCCAAGTGTGATAGTTGTGCGACATTAGCCAGGTCACAGAAGGATCCGACATTGAGAGAAGAAGATGGAAGTAGAAGGGTCTATTCTGAAGTAAATTATAGAAGAAAAAAATGCTCCCCCCTACAACGTATAAAGATATCCCTCAAATACCAAAGAAACAACTATAGAAAGTACAAAAATTGAGAAAAGAACCTGGATTCCAAATGTAGAGAGGGAGGAAACTGAAGCGTCTACTTCAACACCAAAAATAGGAGCTCAATATTACTCCAAATAAATTCTAGATCTGGAAAGTAGACAATAAATAATTCACTTTTTAAAAAATAGCATTGAAATATGTGTCCATATGAGCCTAAATGAAGCCTTTGAAGGTGTAAAAAATGGGATTTTTGAGTTGTAGAAAAATTCAGGAATAGAGATGTCAAACTTCCTACACCAATGTGTAGATCAAAAAATTCTACCCCAAAACAAAAAAAAATTGCTCAAAAAAATGAGTTCGTATGAGGGAGATATCACTATTTGAAAATCACCTTTGTAGTTATTTTTTCTGAATCATCGCCATCACACCTCCAAAAAATAAAGAAAAAAGACCAAAAAATGTTAGCCCTATTATGTCAAACCCTCTTTCTCCTTTTTCTCCAAATATTGAATAAGCTACAACAAATCTAGCTCTGATACCATGTTGGATTTGAGCAAATACGCAAATCAAATCCACAAGCCCTCAAATCACCTGCACTTAGAAAACCTTTCAAAGAGAAGAAAAAGACAAGAAGAGGCAAGGGTTTGTTCTAAAAATAAGAAAATTGTATTCTTAGATAAAATGTAAATTTCTATACAATATGATGTGAGTTTACAATTAGAGAGACCGAATATAAAGGCCTCAAGGAAGCTTATACAAACTCCTATGTTGTCAACAACTCATCAGCTACAACTATTAAATAAATGCATTAACCTAAGTAAACATAAGTAAAAGAATAAATAATTATTAAATAATTATTTACTCTAACACCTTCTTGGCTCCATAATAGGGAAACCATTACAAAGTCTACAATACATCAAGGTGATCATGGAGAGAACAAAAACTGATCGAGAGACAACCAATCTTAACATGAAGACAAATTCAAACATTCACTCCCATCCAAGTTTGCACAATAGGTTTATCATTGAACTAGACTAGGGAGAAGGTGGATTTTTCCAACAGGAGATGTCAGCCACAAGACTATAACACGTGCCCTTTCGGGGCTATATACTCAAGAACATCCATTCTTTCATTTCTTAAATTCAAAACTCAAAACATGGTTTGTGTTGATAAGTAGGGGCCCATAACACCCTACTCTCTCTCCCTCTTCTCGTTCTGAGAAGAGACTCTGCACTGTCAAAGTCCAACTAAAGACCTCCTCCTATACATGACCAGTTCTGCCTTATTTGAAGGTAAGTAATGTGAATACAACCCATACAATCCTTTTGAAAACCAAATCAAAATACAAAGGAAAAACATTTAAGAAAAACTCATTTCAATCCCTCCCAAACATATTCAACAAACACATGAACATACATATGCAACAAAATGACTTAAGCATGAAACACAACATGAACCAAAAGAGCTTGAAGGGTTCCTATCTTTAGAATGAGGTTATGTCAATTGGAAAATTTGAGATGAGCTTCCCTTCCTTATCCTTCTCCTCCAATCTTGAATTGCTTTCTAAAACTAGAGGCTGGGTGAGCACTCATTCTCTCTCAAATTTGCCTCTAAATAAGATACTAACTCAACCACCTTCAAAAATGTAATAACTCGCCCACTTGCCTAAGGTTCTAGAGACTTCTAACTCAACTTGTCATAAGGTTAACCTTAAGGTGGAGTTAAACTTATCCAACTCATGGTGAAAATATTCAATTTTCGCAATAAAACAAAAATAAGGTTTTTGGGTCACCATAAAAGTCAACAAAAGGGGCTAGAGGGCTAGAAAATGCCCCCAACCCCAACCCATACCCCTTTGGTACTTAGTTTTCATGATTTTTGGCTTCTAGGACTATTAAGGAACCTAACAAAAAGCTTGGAATTTTTTGGACTTTCTAACAACTTTCAAAAATGCAGATTAATCACTAAGCATGATTAGGTTTAATTAATCTTGATTACTAACTGATTAGTAAAAAGGTCACTAACCTAGTCCAACTTAGATATTTAGGTTACTCTGTTAATCTTAACTATCATGTTGAAATGCATATACAAATCAGGAGTGTCAAGCGACACTATAAAATCACTATTACAAAACATTAACACTTATTGATTACAGAATGATACATTCATTCAACTCACGATATAAATAAAATACAAAAAATAGAGTTTGCATCTTTTGTTAGACTCAACCCTTGTTTTCACAAATGGTACATAGGATTTAGTTCTGATTCTCTATTAGATTTCTTAGCTAAAATACCCTGCACACTCATTGCAAACATCAATAGCTCAAAAAAATCAAATGCATATATATATATATATATATATATATATATATATATATAACTTATTAAGGAAATCACATAAATTAAAACATCCATCTTCCAAATAACTAGTTGTTTATCTCATTTTTACTCATATTCTTAAATGCATAATCAAAGTATGCATGTTCATAAAATATTTGAATAACATAATTAAACATCTGAAAGTAAAACATCACACAACATAAGATAACATAATAATGTTCAATGTGTCCAGAAGTGTCTCAACATATCAAGTCATGAGTATCAAAATAATAATGTATCAACTATGCTATGATGGGTCGGGGTGAGGCATCACATCCTCCCTCAATAGGCATGAAATTCCTCCTGGAGTTCATCAAAAAGAAATGGGTACTGAGATTGCATCCATGCTACATCCTTTCATGAAAATGTGACCTCATCATAACAATCCCACTAGACCCTAACCTAGTCTAGCTCTCAGCCTTGAAGAGCTAGGGTCCGTCGAGCAATAATATGGATAGGCTCCAGTGCTAGTTGCTCATCTAACTCCACCTACAAGGATTTCCAATCTATAATATGAGACTCATCAAAAATGTATCCTCTAAGTACTGAAATATGAAACACATCATGGATGCGTGACATGCTAGGTGGAAAAGCTAGATAATATAAAATTGGTCCTATCCTCTCTAGGATCTCAAATGGTCCAATGAACTGGGGTGCCAACTTAGAGCCCTTTCCAAATTGAATCAGACTCTTGTGTAGTCGCACCCTCAAGAAGACTCTATCTCTAACCTCATACTCTTGATCTATCCTCTTTGCATTGGCATACTTCTTCTACCTATCCTATGCCTCTTAAGAGTTGTCTAATCAGGGTCACTTGTTGTTCCATCTCTTTGACTAACCGAGGGCCAATAGATACTCAATCCTTAATCCTATCCCCACTCAAGGAAATTTTACATGGTCTTCCATACAAGGCCTCATAAGGTGGCATACCTAAGGAGGAATAATGCCCATTGTTATAGAAAAACTCAAAAGGATGCAAGTATTCCTCCAATTTGACCTGATGGTCCATCACGTACATACGCAACATGTCCTCCAATACCTGATTCACTTGCTTGGTCTGACTATCAATTTGAGGATGGTACATTGTACTAAAATTGGTCCTAGTGCCCAATGCTATCTACAACTCTCTCCAAAAGGATGAAGTGAATAGTGAGTCTCTATCAGAGATGATCTTACAAGGAATACCATGAAGTCTAGTAATTTCTTGCAAAAACACCTGAGCTATGTCTCATGTTGTGTAAGTAGTACACATGAGTGAGAAGTGGGTAACCTTGGTCAATGTGTGAGCTATCACCAAAATTTCATCATGGTAGCAAGATGACATAGGGAGACTAATAATAAAATCCACAGATATAGCATCCCACTTCCACTCTACAATCTCATGAGGCTGAAGAAGCCCATTGGGATGATGGTGCTCTACCTTCAACCTCTGACACTTGAGGAATCTTGCAACTATGTTAGTAATCTGCACTCTCATGCTCGACCAGTGATATAACTGTCTCAGATCTACATGTAGCTTCATAACACCGAGGTGTGCTGTATAAGGTGCTTTGTGAGCCTCAAGTACAATGAGCTTGCACAAACCCCCAATGGAAGGTACATACATACATCCTCTATGACACAAGAGTCCATCAAACTCCAAGGAATACTCTAAATACTTCCCTTCTAAAGGTCTTTGAGAATGCACCATCTGACTAACTTCTGCATAAAGCTCATTTGCTAGCAAGTGTTATAGGATCCACTCTCTCAAGTTAGTGAAAGTAGTCACAAATGAAAGCTCATGGCACCTTCTACTTAAGGCATCTGCAACCACATTCTCCTTTCCCTCGATGTAATAAACATCAAAATTGTACTCACAAAGGAACTCCATCCACCTTCTTTTCTTAGCATTAAGGTTCAGCTGAGTGAATATGTATTGCAAGCTCTGGTGGTCAGAATGAAGTTTCAATCTATGACCTAGAAGGAATTGTCGCCACCTCACTAGAGCATGAATCACTGCTGCAATATCTAGGTCATGAGTAGGGTAATTGAGTTCATGAGTCTTCAACTTCCTTGACTCGAAGGAAATAAGTCATCCCTCCTACATAAGGAGTGCCCCTATACCATCCAAAGATGCATCTGTGCACACCACAAAATTTGTAGATGGATCTAGTACTGCAAGATAGGTGCACTCGTGAGGGCTCTCTTGAGCTCTTGAAAAGATCTATCACACTTCTCTATCCACTTGTACTTCTTCCCCTTTTTCTAAAGAGATGTGATTGGATGTGCCAATCTAGAGAATCTCATAATAAAGTGTCAGTAATATCCTGCTAGTCCCGTAAAGCTCCTCACTTCAGTGACACTGGTGGGCACTAGACAATCCATGATGGCCCTAATCTTTGATAGGTCTACTAAGACTTCATCACTTGATATGACATGACCCAAATAATGTATCTCAAGTCTATAGAATGCACACTTCGATAAGCTGCCATACAACTGATTCTCTCTCAACTTCTACAATACTTGTCTCAAGTGCTCTTCATGCTCCTTCTTATCATGAGAATATATCAGAATGTCATCAAGGAAAATGACCACAAACTATGTGTTGTATCAAACATTGACCATCCCCACACACATTCAACAAGACTTTTGTAAATATATGGAAATCATCATCTCTCTCGATTCCAAGAGAGCCATATATTATGTTGTCTCATTACCCTTGTTGATGTAGATAGCATATCCTTTGATGATGATGCTTTAAAGAAGCTTAAGTAGGTAACATGTCTTACATTTTTTGATGATTCATAGGATAATTGAAGAACTCACCACAAGTTACCAAGACAAAAGCCCTTGTGAATTACTCACCTAAAAAGTAGCTGTTGTTTCTGACCAAAAATCACAAAATTTGTGGTTTTTGTGAAAACTAGTCTCAATGATTTTTTTCTTATGTAATGTTAAATGTTTTTCATGATTTTAACTTCTATAGATAATGAATCACAAATGCCTAATTTTATTCTTAGATAGTGAAGTGACATTGCCCCTCAACCCTAATAGGGGCAACCCCATGAAGGAGCATTGCTCCTCAACCCTATTAAGGAAATAGGATCTAGGTAGAGTATATCTTTGAATTCAATTTTTAGATAATAATAAGATGGAATACTTTGCAAACCCTTCAATGATATTGGCTAGCAATTGTACAATTGTTAATTCAATGACTTATATAAATTATGATCTTTTACTTGAATATTAATCTTCAGTCGAATAGTACTAACCTTTCATATATATATGCAAGTTCATATTGAAGGTATTAACATGTGGTGTTGATGTGTTTCTAAGAAATCTATTATCCTCCATGATTACATATGGGAGGAAATCATAACAGTTGATTTTCCTCGGTAGGGTAAACTTTAAGAAACCCCCCTCCATAAAAAGAAACAAATTATTGGCAAATCTTTCATTATTTTGAAAAACTAAATTATTTTTACTAGCAAGTCTCTCAATCTCTTTATTTTAAATATTATTTACATTGGTAATTATTTTGGAATCATAATTTTTTAGTAGAAAATATTAATGAATCTCAATAATAATAGGACGTTCTCTAATCGTCATGAAATATTACAATTCAAAATTGAATGTGTTTTATCTCATGGAAATTATGAGGATAATTACATTATATTTTAAATCAATAGTGAAAACTAAATATTTGTAATATATCCCTAAGGAATTAATAATTATGATAATTATTGGTGAATTAATTTTAATTTCTTTGATAATATATAATATTTAGGTGAATCAAATCTAATCATGTGTCAAATATCATGGAAAATCTTTAAGTTTAAATTATTTAATAAAATAAATTATTGAGCAATTTTAAATCTTTTGGAACTAAATTTAATAAAAATGTGGTGATTTAGGCTGCATTAAATCTTAAAATATTAGCCAAATTACTAGCAAAAAGTTTCTAAAATTTATAAAATTATGAATATTCACCACTAAAAAACACCCTAGTCCTTGGAGATTATAAAAATAAAACTTTCCTATACCTTTACAAAATGGTATGTGCACTTGACCAAGGGTTTCCTGAGTTTTGGTATTAAATCTTTCAAGTGTATAATAGGATGTAATAGTAAATTGTAAGTGCTCTAGGATGTGCTTGCACAAGTACTTAGAAAAGCCTTCTAACTTTTCCCAATGATCCTTCATCTCCTCTAGGATCTATTTATGCTTAGATTATTAACTAAGTCCCACTCTTACTCTTCTACAAGAGTCTTACTCCTTGTGCTTCACCTTGAAGAACAAACACCTTTAGATTTCTTCAACTCTTCCTTCTACACTTAGAAGATTCTAAGTGCCAACCTCAATCAACTCATGAACTTCATTGTAGGGGTTCTTATCTCTCTATCAGAATTGATGTTTCTTACATTTGGATCCATTTTGAGAGATATCCAAGCCTTTTCCAACTGGGTTCAAGTTTTTGCCTTGTAAAGGCCTAAAATGACCTACTAGCAATTAGGCCTAATTAGAGACCTTTTTTCTCTTTTCACCAAAAAATTCCAAATAATTTGAAAAATTGCCACCACATCCAAATACCCTTTTGGATTTTATGAGAGATTTTTCTATTTTTAGACTCTCAAGGCATTTTTACATAGGTATCCTAATATCTAGGGCTAATAGGGCTAATAGGCCTAGTTTATGGGGCTTTGTTGGTTTTTTGCCCACAACTCACCATAATGGATTAATGAAATGCTAAAACTTCACACACACTTTCTTATATCACAACACACATGAACATGTGGTTCTTTCATGCAGTACCTTCAAACCCTACAAAATTTGCTCATTTCTTCACCTCCAAACCTCTAACCAAGCACTACCAGCTCACTTAGGGCTTGGTCTTAAAAATAATTCTCCTACATCCCATGACTCCTACTACTAGATATTTAATACTAATTAACTCCCTTAAAATATCCATTCAACTTAAGGGTTTTCTCATGGTTAGATTTCATGGGGGAGCCATGACAACACAAACTAGTCTAGACTAGACCAGTAAACAACCCAATTACAAAACAATTTACTAAGGCCACTAAACTATCTCTAAGATCAAAGAACAAAGAATGATAAACACTTGAAACTAATCCTAATACATAAATACAATTCAAACCTTTTTTTTTTCAATTCATACAACAAAGCAAGTGCTCAAAATGCTCAGTTTGCACACTAAATCACAGTCACAGTCACTATTACTTGCATAAAACTTGTTACAATCTAACTGTCCTCCTCAAGATTGAGTCTCCAATATGTATTAGATGCATTTTACAAATATTATAGGCCATATTAGTGGATTTTTCACTCCTCATATTTAGGGGATCCAAGGTAATCGAGTTGCATGCAACATTTGCAATAAATTACAAATGTTATCATGACAACTTTTTGACAACATTTGACATCTTTGCACTTATTCCATGATCCTTTTTTCTAGGATCTCTAACCCTTCTAGATTGATCTATAAACATCATAAATGACCTTAAATCATCTTTTCCACCTCTTCTATGTGTTTAGGACACATTTATAACTCAAATCCCTTCTACTAGCTTCCAAGCCTAAACTTGCTAAAATAACTAACAAAGCCTAATTAGTGACCTTGGCTCTAACACCAATTCACTTAGTCCACATAGAAAGAACTCCTAAGGTCTAAAATAAACACACACTAACTAATCTAACTTGGCTAATGTTAGATACAAGCCAAAATGTTAATTACAAGGAGGATTGCCTAGGTGCTCATGCACCATAATCAATGTGTGCAAAATTAGGCATAGAGAGCCTTTGTTATAGGGTTTCTTTCTTTTGATTTGAAAGCTATTTGTTCTAATTAATATAATAAGGTATTATTGTCAATTTTTTTTGACAATTTATTTGATTATCATAGGTCCAAAAAAGGCATAACCTCTTGTAGATTTAACTTTTGAAATCAAGCTAAAAATGAGATTTCAGTCAACATGGAAAATAAACTTGAGAGCTATTCAATTATGTGTAGCTATATTTAAAATAAAGTCTTTGACAAGTGTAGAAAAGGTTGATGACTTTTCATTTGGATCTTAGATTGGAAATCTATAGATTAAAATTCAATTTGGTTAAACTTACAAATAAATCTATTCTTAAGTGCCTAGGCTCTACTACACAGTGGTCAACTTAGTATAGCTTATATGTCCTAAAATTATTTTGTGTTTAATTTTTAGTATACACACTTAAGGTCTACTCAATAGTGTTCATTTTTATTTGAAATGAAGTCTTAAAGATCTGAAGTAAAGTGTTGACAACCTTGTAAGAGAAAAATATATAATTAGTGAATAAATAATTTAACAATAGTTTTATAGATTACATAATAAAATTTATATACCTAGCACAAACCCAATAGAATTCATACATTTGACATTCACAAACTTCAAAGCCACATTTGTGATAATTGCATTCACACTTGTGTTGTCCATCTTTTAAAATTCAACATAATATAAGAAAGAGTTTTATTTTTTGTCAAAGGAAAATCTAATCAAATTGATAGATATGCATCGACAACATCTCTATTGAAGATTGAGGTACTTGAAAAGCATATTTTGTTAGTTTTTCAACTTTTCTATGAAAATTGCACTTACAATATGTTCAAACTGATTTTATTTTTTTGATGACACATCTTATAGGAATAATGGCTAATATATGTAACCTTATGTTTGTAGGATGTTGGACAAGGTGGGGGTGTACTAACTCTAGAGTCATTTGTTGATCACTTTTTCATCATCCTGTAGTCATTGTATTCTAGGTTCTCGATTCTTTTCCATGTTCTAAAAATGAAATATTCTATTTAAGATTCCTTATAAGTTTAAAATAGAGCAATATACTTTGAAAGACATACTATACAAATAGCAATAAGGATAAACAAAAATAAGGTTAGGGATGAGAAAATTTCCATTCTCTAAAAGACATATCGTGTTGTATTCCTCCATATTTTATTCTTCTTTGATATATTTTTTAGCATTTGGAGGTTCATTTGCTGAGAAACATCCCTTTTCTCCATTCTACTTTATTCTTTCTGGTTTGGTGATGCCAATGAGCATAACTATTATAGAAAGATAGCATGAATCATGTAGGAACAAATATTTCAAATTGCACTAAAATGCTCCACCTCTTCTTTCATTTTTGACTCTTCTGACATCCATTATACCAAACCTTCTCTAGAGAAGACATTCTGTAAAATTTCTTTATCAAATTCATACCTTTATGTCATGACTACCTTGAAATGAAAATGTCAAGATGCATATTTATTAATTATTGACTGCATTCATAAACCACTCTCTTGCTAGCACATAATTCCCCAAACCATAATTCATTCTCTCTATCCTATTAGGCCAATATATAGAAGTGGACCTAATTGTTGTGTCATTGGAGAAGAAAAAGCTTGAATGTTTGGAATGCCTTCGATACAAAACAAAAAATACTGGCACTTCCAAAAACTAAGTATACATGTACACAAGGAAAGCAAAACATCTACCAGAATGAATCATACCGAGCTAATGAAATAAATAGTCACAACTCTGATATGTACATACTCTACACTAATTAAAAACTTTCCCTATTAAATGACCCCAACTCATGATAAACAAGGAGTAATGGAAGGCTCAATGAAAGTTGTTGATATTATAATATGGGTGGATTTGAGCAAGGTGACCAATTTTTTCTTTCAAAACCATACGTAAAAATATAAACACTAAGTACATGTCCAATATTTTTCCATATATATTTTCCTATGAAGAAAGACCACACCTGACAATATGAACCCAAAACAAAATAATGAGAGAATGGCTACATTATGGTCTCTATTTTGAAGAAAAGTTGATAAATGTAATTGTCTTTGCAAAAAGTGTAAGGGCTTAAAGAATCAAAGAATTTTTATTTTTTTGATGACACATCTTATAGGAATAATGGCTAATATATGTAACCTTATGTTTGTAGGAAGTTGGACAAGGTGGGTGTGTACTAACTCTAGAGTTATTTGTTGATCACTTCTTCATCATCCTATAGTCATTGTATTCTAGGTTCTCGATTCTTTTCCATGTTCTGAAAATAAAATATTCTATTTAAGATTCCTTATAAGTTTAAGATAGAGTAACATACTTTGAAAGACATACTATAGAAATAACAATAAGGATAGGGATGAGAAAATTTCCATTCTCTAAAAGACATACTGTGTTGTATTCCTCCATGTTTTATTCTTCTTTGATATATTTTTTAGCATTTGGAGGTTCATTTGCTGAGAAACATCCCTTTTCTCCATTCTACTTTATTATTTCTGGTTCGGTGATGCCAATGAGCATAACTATTATAGAAAGATAGCATGAATCATGTAGGAACAAATATTTCAAATTGCACTACAATGCTCCACCTCTTCTTTCATTTTTGACACTTCTGACATCCATTATACTAGACCTTCTATGGAGAAGACATTCTGTAAAATTTCTTTATCAAATTCATACCTTTATGTCATGACTACCTTGAAATGAAAATGTCAAGATGCATATTTATTAATTATTGACTGCATTCATGTAAGCCACTCTCTTGCTAGCACATAATTCCCCAAACCATAATTCATTCTCTCTATCATATCAGGCCAATATATAGAAGTGGACCTAATTGTTGTGTCATTGGAGAAGAAAAAACTTGAATGTTTTGAATGCCTTCGATACAAAACAAAAAATACTAGCACTTCCAAAAACTAAGTATACATGTAAACAAGGAAACCAAAACATCTACCAAAATGAATCATACCGAGCTAATGAAATAAATAGTCACAACTCTAATATGTGCATAGTCTACACTAATCAAAAACTTTCCCTATTAAATGACCCCAACTCATGATAAAACAGGAGTAATGGAAAGGCTCAATGAAAGTTGTTGATATTATAATATGGGTGGATTTGAGCAAGGTGACCAATTTTTTCTTTCAAAACCATATGTAAAAATATAAACATCAAGTACATGTCCAATATTTTTGCATATATATTTTCCTATGAAGAAAGACCACACTTGACAATATGAACCCAAAACAAAATAATGAGAGAATGGCTACATTATGGTCTCTATTTCAAAGAAAAGTTGATAAATGTAATTGTCTTTGCAAAAAGTATAAGGGCTTAAAGAATCAAAGAATTTTTATTTTTTTGATGACACATCTTATAGGAATAATGGCTAATATATGTAACCTTATGTTTGTAGGAAGTTGGACAAGGTGGGGGTGTACTAACTCTAGAGTTATTTGTTGATCACTTCTTCATCATCCTGTAGTCATTGTATTCTAGGTTCTCGATTCTTTTCCATGTTCTAAAAATGAAATATTCTATTTAAGATTCTTTATAAGTTTAAAATAGAGAACATACTTTGAAAGACATACTATACAAATAGCAATAAGGATAAACAAAAATAAGGTTAGGGATGAGAAAATTTCCATTCTCTAAAAGTCATACTGTGTTGTATTCCTCCATATTTTATTCTTCTTTGATATATTTTTGAGCATTTGGAGGTTCATTTGTTGAGAAACATCCCTTTTCTCCATTCTACTTTATTCTTTCTGGTTCGGTGATGCCAATGAGCATAACTATTATAGAAAGGTAGCATGAATCATGTAGGAACAAATATTTCAAATTGCACTACAATGCTCCACCTCTTCTTTCATTTTTGACACTTCTAACATCCATTATACCAAACCTTTTATGGAGAAGACATTCTGTAAAATTTCTTTATCAAATTCATACCTTTATGTCATGAATACCTTGAAATGAAAATGTCAAGATGCATATTTATTAATTATTGACTGCATTCATTTAAGCCACTCTCTTGCCAGCACATAATTCCCCAAACCATAATTCATTCTCTCTATCCTATCAGGCCAATATATAGAAGTGGACCTAATTGTTGTGTCATTGGAGAAGAAAAAGATTGAATTTTTTGAATGCCTTTGATACAAAACAAAAAATATTGGCACTTCCAAAAACTAAGTATACATGTACATAAGGAAAGAAAAACATCTGCCAAAATGAATCATACCGAGCTAATGAAATAAATAGTCGCAACTCTGATATGTGCATACTCTACACTAATTACAAACTTTCCCTATTAAATGACCCCAACTCATGATAAGAAAGGAGTAATGGAAAGGCTCAATGAAAGTTGTTGATATTATAATATGGGTGGATTTGAGCAAGGTGACCAATTTTTTCTTTCAAAACCATATGTACAAATATAAACATTAAGTACATGTCCAATATTTTTGCATATATATTTTCCTATGAAGAAAGACCACACTTGAAAATATGAACCTAAAACAAAATAATGAGAGAATGGTTACATTATGGTCGCTATTTCAAAGAAAAGTTGATAAATGTAATTGTCTTTGCAAAAAGTGTAAGGGCTTGAAGAATCAAAGAATTCTAATCATAGTAGGCCAGAGTCATTGTAGGCAACATAGTCACGTTGAAGGGGGCCATGATTTTCATCAATTGCTAAATGTGGATTTCCTACTAGAGGAACATGGAGGTGTGAATATCCAAGCTAAGGATAACACTCTTGTGGAAGAAAATGATAATGTGCCAGAGGACATGATTAAAGAAGATGGTATTGGCACAACTGATGAAGATGCTCATGATGATGGTACTAGCACATCTGATAATGGTGATGAAGATGATCTTGATATACTTATACTTCAAAAGGCACACAGGCCCCTATATGAAGGCTCCCAAACAACTCTAGTCCCTGCTATAGTATTGTTGGTGAACTTAAAGGTTATGAATGGTTTATCCAATATAGCAATGTCATGTATGCTAATGTATGCCATTTTTGTCATCTTTAATGTTAGCATAGCATTACTATTCATTATATTAACAATTCATATTTTTTATTGTAGGTTGATAGGTGATTTTTTGTTACCACCATCAAACATTTTGCCTCATTTGTATTGAGAATTATCTATCATTATAAATCAAATTGGAATGAAGTATCAGACAATACATGTATGTCCCAATAATCACATTCTATATCATAAACAACATGAATTTTCAATAGAATGCCCTAATTCTCACATTAATAGCTATCAGTTACATCAAATAACAAAAAAGGTGCCTTACAAGGTTATTTGATACATTCTCATTATTCCATGTCTTCAACAATTATTCAGGTGCACAAGCTTCGCACAATTTATGGATTACCATGCACGCAATAGAAGTCAAGATGATATTAGATGAATGCCTGTGGATGGTTCTACATTTAAAGAAATTGAAGTAACATGGCCACACTTTAAAGAAGAACCTCGTAATCTAAAGCTTTCATTAGCAGTGAATGATGTCAATCCATTTGGAGATATGAGATATGTTTACTCAGTTTGGCCCATTTTGTATTTAACAATAAGATTCCTCTTTGGATGTCCATAAAGAGGGAGCATATAATGTTGTCAATAATTCGACCAGGTATTTTTTTTATTTTATAGTTATCTAAATTAATTTATAAACAATGCATGAAAATGATTATAATAATTATGTAATGTTTATGTTCATTCAATTATTAGGTAAGTACCAAGTTAAAGATATGAACATGTATATTGATCCCCTTATTGATGATTTTTTGAAGTTATAGAATGGGGTCACTATGTATGACATCTCTAGACCAATAGGAAAAAGAAAATTTCAATTCCATGAAATGCTTGTATGGCAATACATGATGTTTGTGGGCTAACTCATTTTTGTGGTATGTTATATTGTTAAAGTCGCATATTTTTGGTCTATTATAGTGCTTACATATTATTTTTGTATGCTTAAGTTGTGAATGCTAATTATACATGATCTTTTAGGTCTTTAAACAAAGGAAAAAATTGCATGTCCAATTTGTGGGTCGAAGATAAAATCTCATCATTCAAGAAGTTTAGGAAAGAAAGTATTCGATGAGTTTAGGCACTTTCTCTATAATGATAATAAGTATTGAATTACTAAAAAAATCTTTTTAATGGGAAAGAAGAG
Source organism: Cupressus sempervirens (assembly GCA_028749045.1). NCBI lineage: Eukaryota > Viridiplantae > Streptophyta > Pinopsida > Cupressales > Cupressaceae > Cupressus > Cupressus sempervirens. The sequence goes on from CM053791.1 coordinate 279,597,972, forward strand.
ACAACATCAAGGCTGTGAAGAATGACACCTCATCGATGGGAGTTGGAATACAATCAACTAAATTGTCGAGGTAATGTCCAATTTGTAGTTTGAAGTTTGAAATTTATATCTTGATATTGTCTTTTATTTAGTAATGGTGTAATTGATGCTCATGAAGATCATCAAGGCATCATTGACCAGCTTCCTAGAGAAATAAAAAGTTATCTTACTCAATTTAGTAGGTTACTATACTACAAAGATCTCCCAATCATCCATTTTTTTAATGTTATGCATATTGGAAAGAATGTAAAAGAGACACTATGAAAAAATTTGGATGGAAGGCATGATAGAGAAATAATTGCCAAAATTTATATTGACACTCATGAATCCAATCATGCATTGAAAGATTTCATTGAATCAAATAGAAATGTAGAGTGCATAAATATGAGTGCCTTTCCTTAGTTATTGATAGAGCAACAAAGTGATGCATTAAAAAAAGTCATAAAAGAAATAAAATTTCATAGGATTGCACAAAATATAAGCACTCTTGTATCAAAGAAAGGGATTTTGGGCTAGGGTTGAAAACACATGATTGGCCTACTTTCGTCAAGGTAAATCATGTTCTCTATTTAAAATATATTTATAAAATTTAATGTACTACCTATTGTATTATTTCATGATATATTGAAATGATTATTTTTTATTCATTGCAGTATGTCCTACCTCTATCCCTCCTACACCAGTTTAGCAATAGTATTAAACAAGTTATATATGATCTTGAAAAATACATGAGGTTAGAAGTGTTATTTCTTAGATTTGTTGCACATATATTATATTTATGAATTGATTTAATTTTTATGTAATCTTAGTTATATGTTCTTGTATGTTGAATCTCTTTTAGATGGTTAACATTTAAAAAAATTGATAAAAAAGATATAAAATATTAGAAGAGAAAAATTCCACAGCTTATGTGTGAAATGCAAAAGTGTCTACCTTCAACCTTTTTCAATGCTCAAGAACACTACCTCATACATCAAGTTGAGAAGATTGAATTGTGTGGACCTGCACAAACTAGGTTAATGTGGATGGTTGAGAGGCACTTAAAATTTATGAAAGGCTTGGTTAAAAAAAGAGCACATTCCGAGAGTTCTATGGTAGAGGGATATATGGTATATCAGTTTGTAGTGTACATTAGTGAATATCTTCTAAAGTTTGCAACAAATATCTATGTAAATTGCATTTGGGATCCCAAATTTATTAACAAATTCGAAGAGGAGTTCCTGACAGGGAAAGGTAGATTGAGGAGGGTGAGAGGTAATTATAAATTTTTTTGTTGTAGTTAACTAATTCTTATCCATCATCAATATAAGTTGTTTCTAACTAGTCTAGTTGTTTTCTTTATAGTTGTTCATGAGTGGGATGAACTACATTTGTATATTGCAAACAATCTTGATTAGATGATGGTATGGATTCAAAAATCTCAAGAAAATGGTTGCTCATTAACATGGGATGGTGTTGCATCATTGGTTGAAGAAGCTCATCATAATGAAGATCCCAATGTTATTCCAATGGTACTTGATCTAGCATATGGATTAAGAGATAGAAAGGTATGCAAAAGATTACTAATCATAAGCCATAAGTTTAATATCAACTCACAGATCAATGCAAATAATCTTTACATATTTGAATAATTGCAAATCAAACACGACAAAGCTATGTACTACCATGGTCATAAATTTCACATAAAAAAGTCAAACAAAATAAAGAAAACTTGTAATTCTAGGATAAGTGTAGTCTTTGTGATCACCAATATTTCATCTAGAAATGACATACATCCTCAGCAACCTAAAAATCAATATTTTGGCATTTTGGATGATATACTTCAGTGTGAATTTAATTCATTCAAATTAGTCCTATTTTTTGGCAAATGGTATAAGTTATGGCTGAATCAAAATGATCCTAATAGGAGTGTTATTGAATATGATTGTGGATTTACAATGATTAATACAAAGTCATTTGAGTTAGTTAGAGATAAGTCCTATTTTCTTCCAAGCCAATGCAAGAAAGTGTTTTGCTTTGGTGTTCCACACAAACTAGGTTGGTCATTTGTTGTTAGACATGATCCAAGAGGAAGGTCGATAAACTATGATGTGATGGAAGAAGAAGTACTAAAGAATTAGAAGATGATGTAAATGATGATCACAAATGATTGCTACACAATGATAAAGAAGAGGAAGATGATGATGATGATGATGATGATGATGATGACGATCATGATCATACTAACATAGATGGTGTTGATCATGGCGATGATGGTCATCATGATGATGGTCATGATAATGGTGATGAAGATGATGATGATGATGATAAATATGGTGGTAGTGATGATGATGAGAAAAATGATAAGTACAATGATGGTGATGATGATGATCAATGACATGATCGATGAAATGTCTGTTGAGGTACGATCAATGTCAAGTATAATGGGGTCATGATTTTTATTTATAGATTTTTTTATTTTTTTCGATGAATGCATCATGTAATTTTTGTCTTCTACATAATTTGTAGTTTATAGAGCATTGTAGGCAAAAAAAAATTTATTCATTATAATATGGATGAATTTGACGAGCAAGATGACCAAATTTTTCTTTCAAAAGTATATGTGTAGATATAAACATTAAGTATAACATGTCCAACATTTTTTTGATATACATAATAATTAGTCCAAATTTTTGGCTAACTTAAGATAAATGATTTAAATATACAGGCTATTCAACACCTTTGACTAGGATCTTGCACAATCACATGGATTGATAAGTATATGTCAATAGACCCTATAGATACAATTTTTTATTTGTATATCTTTTTCTTTATTATCAACATCAACTTTTGTCCTAGTATGTCTCTCATTTTATGGATTGTGGGTATTACCAAATAGGTATTTGTTTGATCTATCTTCCTCGAGTGAGGAAAATGAAGGAATAGAAGACCAAAGTAAGACATCTAGTAAGTCTAAAATAGGGAGATCAACTAGAGGTCAAAAGACTAGAAGAAAAATAAAAAAATGAATGCAATTTTTTCTTGCTAAGGGGGGTCGTGTTCTTATGATAATAAGAGTGAAGGTGATAGGAAGGTTCCCTTAATGTACACACATCTTCAAAAAGAATGGGTACCCAAGGAAATACCTCTAGTTAACACTATTTTTTCTATTAATGAAAGGATATATCGCATAGCTCCATCTTCATTACATGGTTTGGGCATATTTTTCATGGATGACATAAAGGTTTGTTACAATAAAGTTGTTGAATTGATGGAGTATATAAGACTTTGATACAATTACAATAATTCGATGCAGATTGTGAAATATAAAAAAAATATGGGTAGGTATGCATTGTCACCAACTTATATACAATGAAAAGAAAATGATCAAAGTAAAACGTTCACTATGTATATTGATGGAAGGCCAAAAGCAATAGGGAATATTGCAGGATTTATAAATAGTTCTCGACCTGTGTTAACTAATAAGTTGGTGAATTGTATATTTGAGGCATGCAAGGGAAATAATATTTTTGTATGTGTGATAAAATAAATAAGTGTAGGGGAAGAGCTTTTGGTAGATTACAATTTGAATTGTGCAGATACAAAAAAATTCTCTATCATGGGACTAGTAAGTTTAAAATTTAAACCAATTGCCTCCAATTAATATTGACTCCAATATACAATCTACTTTATTATTATTAATTTTTATGGTAAGTCTATTACTTTCATTTCACTGTTGATTTCTAAGAATTACTAATATTTTTCACAGGGTGACATGGATAGACTGCCACTCACAGGTGGGGATGCACCATCTCACACACCTTCTTTAGCAAAGGTAAAACTTAATTATTGTAACTATTCAAATTATATAGAAACAAATATAATATTATTATGTTATTTTCTTCATGACTTTAGAGTTATTTTGATAAAAATTTATTGATATTGAAGTCACAAATGATAGGAAAAAGCTAAAATGATAGTAGATCAAATGCAATCTAAAATACAAGCATCATTTCTAGATGACATCGCCCTTAGTGTGGACCCTATGTTCATGGACCAAAAACTTATACAAAGATACAATGATGAAATTGTTAAAATTATCATCGAGGGTGACACAAGTGAGGAGAAAGAGGCACCAAAAGAAGAATTGGCCCATAGAGTCAAATCTTTGAAGGTAAGCAGTAATTAATCTCAAGAAATAATAGAAGTTTAATAGAAGTTTATATTTTATAGTATCTTATGGATCATGATCTAAAATATTATGTGTTCTTTTATAGCAATAGGTGAAACCTATGACACTGCGTGGTGAACATGGTGAGGGTTGTAGTGAGCAACCTTCGTGTAAGTAACACTTTCTCTTTACAACATTACTAAAAAATATAGTATTATTACACTATTGAGTTTATTTAAAGAAATTAATGTTGAAATAGAACATCTAATGTTGAAAGTGAAACTAGTGCAACATTGTTTATTTTTATCAATATTATAACACTTAACTTTTATTTTTGGATGCTTCTAGATAGTATCCCATTTGATCTTTATCCATTGCAAATGTCTTTGCTAACAATATTGTATTCTTAAGCTCATGATGAAGTGTGGATGCCTCCTTTGGTTGTCACTTCAATATTGTCAAGTGCATTGTTAGCAACAAGGAGCATGCAAACATCCTCGTTTGTGCCAAGTACAATTGGTAAAACCTTGTTTTGCTATATGTTGTAATGTGATAATCATGCATTGTTTTTTTTGTTGGCTGGATTTTATAATCATGTACCTATTTTGTGCACTAATAGAAAGACCTTTAATTGATAGAGAAATAGAGACCAGTATACTAAAGCTTATCTATTTCCTGGAGTAGTCCACATGACTAGTATTGGTACATTTTTGGGGACATTGTTATTGAATAAGAAAGCTATGTTTCTGTTAAAATTATGAAAGCTTCCAAGTGCTTTAAAAAATTTATTATTTATAGTGTAATTATAGTTTACTTATACATAACTCATTTCAGACTAATAATCCCATGATGTTTTTGTAGGAAATAATGTTTTCTTTGATCATCTTTTTTATATGACATTGACGCTATTTGGACCCACCATACATAAAAGGTATGTAGTTTCATATCATTGCTATAGTATTTTTCTTTTCTTCCATTTTATTGTATTATAATAAAGTTATTGATCTAATAAATTTTATTTTTTTTTAAGTTGGAATGACCAGGGTCCTCAATCACAAAATTAGCTCATTACATCTTTTGAGGACCTTTTTGGAAAATACATTTTTGACACTACCCTACTTCTCAGAAGAGCATCAATACATATAAAGACTATGAGGACCAATACATAAGGGGTCTAAAGGAGAACCCAAAGTATGACGATCATCCTATGATTCCACTAATGGAGTGGAATGAAATAATAGAAGATGCAAAAGAGAAAATGCTACATGATAATAAAGGAAATGAACTAGAATAGGGAAAAAGAAGGTATGTCATGATAGTATTAAGTAGAACATAATCATGCACTAATTAGTGATCTTTGTAAATATATAATCTAATATGTTTCAAACTATTCATAGATTGCAGGACACATTAGTGGCTACAAAAGTGAGACTAGAAAAGGTTGGCCAACACAAACTTGGCTCTAGTGGCTATATGAATCTTCAGTCTCAACTTGTAAGTATCAAAAATAAAATTTTATATAGTTTTATTTTATATAATGTTGCAAAAAAATTTTTTTAATCAAACCATACATGAAAAACTAACGATATTAAGCAAAAAATACAGGACACAAAATTTAATGTAGAGCTCACAGATGAAGATAAAAAAATTGTCTTGAAGGAAGGCTATAAAGTCGTGGTTGCATGCCTATGCCAAGAATTTGAAAGCCATACCCATGAATCTAGTGCACCAAATGAGAAATAGGTAAATTGGTTAGATGAAAAGTAAATCAAATTGAATAGTTGAAAATTTTCTTTTTTGGTGTTAGTTTTGAACATAAATTGATTGCATAACATTTCATTGTAGCCTTCATATCCTATCACAAAACTTGCACATGATGAAGGCCATGATGTACATCATAGTGGTGGAGGTATTAATTTTCTATTAGAAATTAGTTACACAATTATGAATACAATTTAACATCTTCAATTGAAATTTGATGTATAACCTTTTTTTTGAATATTTTAGAGCATGTTGAACATCATGGTCAAGGAGTGGAGCATGTTCCAAGTTTTTAGCATATTGACGTGGTGGCAGATCAAAATGTTAATGTACATGATGTGGCATTGTCAGATAAGAAAATGTATGTTATGTTGTACTACTTAATTAAATACTTGTAACAGTTAAAAAAAGAAAAAGAGTATGTCAATTTAACCCATTTACGTGTTCTTGCAACAGAGCCCCCATTAGTGCAGCAACCTCCTACTCCTCGAAACAAGAGGAGGCATCATAATTTGAAATTACATGTGCCACAAGAGGAGGAGAATGAGGAAGATATTGATGCTTCTATCATCCTTTTTCTTCAGAGAGCTAAGAAAAACAAAAAGAAGAAAATGTTTTTTTTTAAATGCTCTTTGATAAACCTTGTTTGATAAACTTTTTTGGATAATGAAAGAACGTTTTTTAAAGCAATTATCTATGAATGTTGCATATTAATATTGATTTTTATTTCATGTTAATGAATATTGTTGTGTTAATGAATTCTTGATTAGTATTGTGTATTAATGAATTTATATCATATTAATTAATGTTATAGTTCATCAATGGATGAATGAATGAATGAAGTATGTAATTAGATGATAATGGGTAATTTAGATTGATGTTGGGGGAGGGGGGATGATGCCAAATGAGCTTTCACCTTCATGTGGTTGGTTTTGTTAAGTAGAGAATATTAAAGAATTCTCAAAACCAAGTGAAGCTCAAACTAACATACCAAGGATATCTTCCTAACTAGCTAATAGTTTATTTTCTTTGAGACAAATTTCTGTATCCATTCCTTTATCAATCACTACCCTTTTAGGCTCCTTAGTTTCCTACTTTATTCTTTATTTTTCTTCAAAACTATTACCAAAATCAAAATTTATTCTTGATCATCTTTATCTTAGGTACCAAGCAATATAATTTTGATCTTGATGGCTCTACTTCCTTCAATTATTGTTCTATTGTCTATGAGATCATATGATGATAACTTAGTTGGGTTGTTGATATAGGTCTATCAGTCGAAGAACCTAATGGAGATAACACTATGATTCTTTCATAGAGGAAGCATGGTTATCTCCTAAGGTCTATCTAGCTTTTTAATACCCTACAAAAGATGTGCAATCAAATGGAAAACAAATTGTTAGTGGTCACTACCATGAGGTATTGAAGTATAATTATATAACATGTCATAACTTGTACAATTTTAATGAGAAAGTTGTAATCTTTGAACCTTGCATCCAAAAATCAAACATTTTATTCATAGGTCTGAGTTGTCTCTTTCTAAGTGTTGTGGAGTTTCTAACAGTTCAGTGGCACCCTTGAAGAAGAAGTCAAAGTTAGAAAATGCACATAAATATCAATGCATTTATGATGAGAATCTAGAAGATAGTGACTTGAAAGAAATGAAAGTATCTTTACCATTCCCTACATCTATGAGCAAATCACTTTTCAGGCCATTGGACTCAAAAGATTGCCATGAAATTCCAAACAATGCTTCATCTGAGCATCTATTTGGTTTAAATTATGACAATAAGGACTAGATGCAATAATTATTATGGAATTTAAAATTGAAAATGGATCTCTAGAGACCTCTTAACTTGGAAAAGGAGATATCTACAGTTTCAGTCCCAATAGCTTAGAAGAATGAAACTAATGTGACAAGAAAATGGGAATCACAATAGCTAATGAGAAAAAAGATGTCATATTTATGCAAGATAGAGAAAAGAACTATTATATTGCTTAGTTTCATAAGTAGGTCATGCTTGCTCCTCCACAAAGGACTACTACACATTTCAATCCTAAGGAGGAGCACCATCAACAAAAAAATCAACAGATATCAAGTTTTAGTAAAGACTTAAAATTACATAGGAAGTCTAAGGTTTCAGAGGATCAAATGATTGATAATTTGAATGAATTTGGATCAATTCTTAAGCCAATTAAAATGTCACAATGCCTAGCAATAAACAAGAACTAGGTTCTATTGGGGGCACTAGTTTGCTTGACATATGTGTGTCATTAAATAATGAGTATTTAGAAGGGTATGGTAAGCATATTTCTAAGTGGGACATAGAAAAAGAAAGGTATTGTGATTGGTAATGACTTATGTAGAATTTTTCTTATGTCATATAGAGATATCTAGTAGTCTTTCCAACATGTTGGTTCAACATAGATTGAGGTCTCTTTTGTTATGTTACAACCAAATATCAAGCATTCCTTCCTAGGTTTGAGTTGTCTCTTTCTAAGTGCATCGTAGTACTAACAATTCAGTGATGCCCTTGAAGCAGTAGTCATAGTTAGAAACAATACATAAATATCCTATCATTTCTAATAAAAATCTAGAAGATAATGACTTGAAAGACATAAAAGGAACTAACTCAAAAGACATACAAGTATCTTTACCATTCCTTGCATCTGTTAGCAAATCACTTTTCAGGCCAATGGATTCAAAAGAATGCCATAAAATTCCCAACTATGCTTCATCTGATCCCAAGGAATCTTTAGGAAATAGAGTAAAAGTGAATTTGAGATTGAGTTGTCAAAATATTGACCCAAATATTTCTATCTCGAGAATTGATCAATGCAAAATCATTTTATGAAAGAATAAATACTCAAAGGATATAAGTAATATATGCATTGACACTCATTTAAATAATAAAACAAGTTTGGTTTTTGAATATAGCATGTCTACACATTTGATTTATATTGATAAGAAAAGAAAAATTGTGTGCAATCCATTTTATCTAAAGCCAAATTCACCATCAGTTCATAAAGATGCTTCATTATTTCACAACCAACTTCATGGTTCATTTAGTAATTTAGAGAGTGACTTATCACCTTTAGTGTTGCCTATTCTTTCCCCTATTAGAGGTATTATGTGTGAGATGACACCTTTGGGTCCTATTGTTGACTGTGGTAATGTGAAAAAGTAAAGCTACTCATCTATCATTAGAAATGACACAAAAGGCTATGGTACATCAAACATCTTTTCCACACCTTTAAATTTGAGCAATTTTGGTGATGCAAATTATGGTTATTCACATGTTGATAGAATAGAACATATGAACATGCCTAGTGGAAGTAACCAGATTGATGTATAAAGTTCCTTTCAAGAGCCTATAAGAGATACATACAATGAAAATCATGTCTCTAATGGGCACAAGTTAATTACAAATTATATGGACACCTATGCATCAAACATAAATTTGATGAGCAATGACTTATGTAGTGTTTCACATTTAAAGGGAAACATCCAAGGGGAGATACATAAAGAACTTTTTCTCCAAAAGAAACCTGACTTTTAAAATTGTGAAAATTCCAAAAAACTTGAGCCCTAAGACACTAGCATCATTCTTAGAAATGTTGTTAACTCCATCCACCAGTTGACATCTACAATGAAATTAAAGACAGAATGTTCAAGCACAAAATCAAATAATGGTGAGGTGAGTTAAAAAAATATTTCCATATTTAAGAGTTGTTATCATGATTTCTACTAAATTCTATTCCCAAATAAAACTATCCGTTATTTTCACTTTTAGTAATTAACTTTTTTATCAAAAATTTGTTTGTTTTGTGCAAAGGTACACGCATACTAGGAATGTTAATTTTATAAGTTCTAGTTAATTTCTTTAAAAGAATGGGTGTTTTAGCTATCTCGTAGGTTGGGAGCTTAATTATGTGATGACTTATAGAAAACATTCTATAGTTCAATATCATGTACTAATCATCTTTGAATGATTCTATAGTCTGATGTATCTAAAAAAATATATAAATAGTCTAATTTCAAAAGAACTTTTACAACATTTAACTTAAATGGTATAGAATGCAACAAACTAGTTGCATAGGAACCCAAAATGTCAAGATGAACAACAATCATGGAAATTTTTCCTTATCCTTATCAAAAAAGAAATGTAGCTTAGCTCAACAAAATAAATTACATTGGAAAAGCTTTGCAGAGACACAGCTTCCAAATTGTACAAGTGGATATATATTTGAGGACCAATGGCGCTACCATTGATTTGCAAACCTAAAACACAAGAAGAATGTTTATGTTTTATTTTCTCATCACAGCCACAAGTAAACACTTCTCCCTAACAACTTCATGTATACTATGAAGGAATCTAGATTTTTGTTGCTATGTTTTTGCTAGCCATAAATCTATGGTTGCATTTTGAAAATTTTGTTCAATAACATGTTTGATATGCTTTCTTCTGGACCTTCTTGTATATTTAAGTTTTAAATCTCTAAGTGCGCAATCTAGTGATGGTCTCAGGCCATGAGTGTATTGTCCCCCCTAAATTCTTTGTGCATTTCCAGTGACTAGGCCATTCCTAGTGTTTGTTATAATCAGCTAGATTGTGAAGCTATAGGAAGTATGTGTTCTAATGTAGGCAGTTTGGAATTGATGTTAATTTGAACATCATTTCTATAGTATTAATGCTATGCAACTAGGTGGACTAATCTGTTTTGATTTATTATCAAGAGAACTTATTCAATTTTATTGTATTGTAATGAATCTATGTTGAAGCTTTGCCTTTTTCAAGAGACACTGAAACTTATTCAAGAAGGCTTAGATAATTTTAGGTAATTAAATATGTGTTCCATTAATATTAAGTTAAACTTTTACAAAACAATAACATTAATGAAAATACATGTATAGTTTTAGTTGTGAAAGTTAGAAAAAAATTGATTTTCCACATTTGATCATGTTACTTTGATAGGCATTGGATGTAAAGAAGTGCTCAAAGATGGAAAAAAAAAATTCTAAGAAAGAGTCAAAGGTGAAAATTCCTTTTCTTGTATATCATTTTTTAAGGGAATAAAAATTCACCTTTGCTTCAAGGTTTCTTGTGTACTTATTGAAAATTTTACTTTTTTTGGCCAAGAATGTAATCCTTAACCTAGAAACCTTGTATTTTGATGTATTGTAGTTGGGGATCTTTAAAGTGGTTGCAGCAAGTTGTTGCATATGAGAAGTCTAAATTAATATTTCTAAAAGAAAACAAACAAGAACTGATGGTAACACCTCTTCTTTTTTCTTATAAAAAATTGGTGTTTGCAAGTTTTTCCTTTGCTTACATTATAGTTTTATTTGCAGAAGAATGCCCAAGAATTGCATCATGGTTGTCAGGAATTGGACCAACTAAAATCACATTACTTAAAAATGATAGGTCAATTTAGGGGATCTACTAAGACCCTCGTAAGAAGAGAAGAAAAAGAAGCTCATGTCCATTTCCTTGAAGCTGAAATTAGGAAACAGGTATAGACCTTGAGAGTCATACAACATTGTATACTCATATATTGAAATTTGTGCATCCCATCATTTTTGGATGCATTTTTCAACATGAAATTTTAATTATTCAAGTCTACAAGCTTTCAATGTACCTTTTTATGTAATTATCATAGTGCACTAGTGCAACCATTGATTTGAGTTTATTGTTTTTATTTCAAGTTGATTCATTTTGTGTAGTTAGAATTGATTCATTTATTCAACCTTTTTTAAAAATGTAACATTTTTTTACAACTTTATAGGGATAGAAAACCAAATGATAAAAGGTTCAACTCAAAAAGATGTAGAGAAAATCTTCTTGTATATTAATCTATTAGATTATAAAATTGCCTATGGTGTATATTTTTAAGTGAGGGATGATTAATCAATTTTCAACTAGTTGTTAATTATACATCTAATTAATGAACCTATTTTATTATTATTTTTTGGAGTACAATTGTAATATTAATAATTTTAATATCCTATCAAAATTTCCATAAATGAAATTATGAAAAGTTTATTCTTTGATATAATTAACTTTTCAATGTGTAGCTTGGTTTACAAATGTATTTGTTTTTTGCTCTTAAGTTGGACAATGCATAAGCTATATAAATTCTTTTGACTAGAAAGTCGACAAATTGGGCACCAATTTTAATAATGGTAGTTTAATGTGCCTTAGGAGGGATAAGTCTTTGAGGTCAATGATGGGGTGTTGGAGGAAGAACACGAGAAAAGATGAATTTGAACTTGTTGATGGTAAAGTGTGCAAGAATATAGAGGCATGGGGGTGGGACCCTGATTCTCTTGCAAAGTACTCAAATTTTTTGAATAAGAAGAGCTTCATGGAGTGACCAAGGTGGAGTGTTTTTGTCTTTGATAGGATTAGTTCCCCCAAATTTCTCCAGGAGAGGATCATCTTAGACAAGATTCTTGCTAATTTGCCAGCCTCCCTTGCCCCATGGTGCTCTTCCAAGGCTCCAAGGTGGATAGAATTTTAGAGTGACTTGGCTGAAACTAGGTCACCAAATTATTCCTTCTCTTGCATCACATCTCCTTCTCCTAAAAGCCTATTTTGTTCCCCCAAAGTGGACATTGATGTAGTTGAAGATAAATGTGGTGATGATGGATGTATAAACATTACTGAGATATGTATGCCTAGATGGGTGATGGAGCACTTGGAGGAGCTTTAAAATCTTTTAAGAAATGGGGGATGGAAGGAGAGGGACATCAATGATATGCTACTTCAAGTTTATACCCCACCAAATTTGGTAGACTTTGAAGAAGATATTTACTTGGATAGCCAGACTATTATAGAGGGCTTGTTGCTTAAAGCAGATTTGATGTCAAATTCACTAAGAAAAGTAGGGTGGAGTTCAAAGGATGTGGTAGATATTTTCAAAATTGAGTACGATCCCATTAAAAAGCCCACCAAGAAAATATCTCCAAAGTTGGTTGAAAGAATAGGGAAGCTTTATGAATTTGTGGCCAAAGAATGAATGACTTTGCCATGGTAAATTTCTTGTCATGAACCATTCATTGTCTCTATGTGCTTACACATTTCCAAACTATTTTTTTTGTTGGTGTATTGAAAATTTATATAAAATATTGTTGTGGTTTCATAATGCACACCCCATTTCTTCTAGAAATGGAGACCCCCTAGTCATTTTTTTTTGCTTTCCCAAACCCCTATTCTAGGGTTTGGGTCTTTTTTAGGGTCTTTTGTCATGACTTTGTCTAGCCTAGCCCTCTTCGTAAAAAACCAAGTTGCCAAAAATTGAAGAATTTGGATGAAAAAGTGATTTTAGAAGTGAAAAGGGTGCACTAGCGCACCTAGTGCACCCCTCAAGGTGTGCTAGTGCGTTAGTCACTCTAGTGCAGAACATTTCATCTTGGAAGTGTGCACCTCTACACATGCACAAATGCTTGGGCTTATAAAAGCTCAGGATCCCCTTCCTCCGTATTTTTTTTCTTCTCTAAGTATTCTATTGGCACACCTCCACACCCTCTAAGGTGCACCATCTTCGAGATCTTGCACACATGCACAAAGCAACACCTAGGTTAGAAGCTGCACAGTGTTGCACCTATCCAAGGTGCACAACTATGCACCTTTAATCACAAAATTTAAAAAATAAACACCTAACATCTAAATGTAAGGTGTGCATATGCGCAACTTACAAAAACTAAACTAACACATTTAACAAATGGTGCATAGGTGTGCACCTTCCTAAGGTGTGCACATGTACACCATTTAGTTTTAAAATCTAAGTATGCAGAGTTGGGGTGTGCACATGTGCAGCCCAAAAGGTGTGCTAGGTGCACACCCTTTATTTTAAAGCTTGCTAAGTGTAAAAAGTGCACCTAGCACACCCTCAACATGCACAAGGTGCGCTAAAACTATCTATCAGAGGCTAAATTGAGTTTTTTTAGGTGTTTTAATGGGTTTTAGGGTTTTAGGTCAGATTTTTTAGTGATTAGGGTTTGTTTAGATTGTATTTTCCACCTTCTAGACTAATGTATTTCTATTTTGTGTAGATAAAATGGCTTCCTCCTCATCCTCACTTGTAGTAAAGATTTCTCCAAAACTAGTGGTCTTAAAGTTTCAAGGTGTCCAACCAAAATCATGCTTCTAAGATGTGCATTCAAATATTAAGAACATTGAGTTAGGTCATATTGACCTGAATGCATTCATAGTACTCTTCAACAAGCCAAATGAGAGATCCATAATGATTTATGCACTTATTAGATCAGGATTAGTAAATGCAACTTCACACCCTATATCAATACAATTTTTAGAATTGATTATGGCCTTAGAAGAGAATTATGTATTAGAAGAGAGAGTGGTGAAAAGCATAAGAAGAGAGATCATCCTAGATTTGAGACCAAAGAACATCGAGAAAGTATTCCATCTTCCAAGGGTAGATTAGTACATTAGGTTGACTTATCATCAAGTAGAAAGGTGGTACAAGGATCATGAACAAGAAGCTACAAAGATTATTCAATCATCATATTTGATTTATAGGACACTTGTGGGAAGAAAAACTAGAAAAGTTGACATGACTAGAGGATATATGAAGCATGATATCAGATATTCCATTGTGCTTTTAAGCAATATTATGGGTCTACTGGCAATTGGACACTTGAACATTTGGATGGAAAATTTCTTCAAGACCATTAAAATGGAAAAGATGCCAATTAACTAGGCCACAATAGTTTGTGAGAATTTAGATGAACAACTATTGTTAGTTAAATCTGACCCCAGATTCTATATGACTTCATATTTAGTATATTTGTTAGCAGTGAGGACTATAGACTACCTAGGGTTGATTAAGAAGGGAAGCATGCAAGATGTTGATGCCTGGCCTTATGTGGTATACCCCTAGCTAGTGAAGAAAAGGTTATCACATCAAAGTAAAAAAATACATGATAGTGAATGATGCTTTCATTTTTGCAATATTCTGATTCATTAAAGGTGATTATGCAAAAAGGATGTCAGTAGAGGCAACAACATGAAATGCAAAAATAGACACCTATTACTGTATATGAGGATTAGTAATGCAAAGAACACTAAATATCAAATCAAAAGTATTCACAAAACTAAATAAATGTAACTTCAAGATAGACTACGATGAGCTCTCAATTGACAATATGAGCCATTAACGGGCTCTCTCAATGAGAAGCTCTCTTGTTGAGTAGCTTTGTCTAATTAGATAGAATGTATGCTCGATTCTCCAAAGGCTTCAATGATGTTCTTGATGGATTTTGGCTTGGGTGAATGGATTTGATGTAAAATGGCTTCTCAAAAATGGCATTATGGCTTTGCTTCATGATCAAAATGGCATTACTTTGTTACTATGGGTGATTGTGTTAAAATGGTTTGGGAGAGGATTCCTTAAATAGGCAAAGGGCTTGAGGGATCAAGGGCTAGGATGCAAGGATGGGAGAAAGCTTATGGAAGGTTTAGATTGAATGAGAAGAGAGCACATGGATTGTGCTTTCTTAGAGCCAATCAGGGAGTGACACATGTCACAGGGTCATTGGTTAGAGTAAGAGGGGTTGAGATGTCAACAAAGGAGGCTCAAAGCTCATAAAGACCCTCATAATGGCTTGTAAGAGCAATGAATGGGCTTGTAAGAGTCATATATGGCTTTGTGGGCTTCATAAAGTTTTATGATTTGGATATTTGTGAGAGAGTTGAGATATTTTGACTTGGGTTAGATTAAAAAAAGTCTTAAGCTTGACTTAGGAATGTGCAAATGATTAAGGCTTGGATTAGGCTTGAGTTAAGATTAGATTAGGCTTGTTAGAGATGGGCAAGTGGATGGCATTTAATGAGGGTGGGTGAAAGAGGAGATATTTGTTGGCTTTGGCTTGGGTTAGCAAGTCTTAACCCATGTTTAGGGAATGTGACAAGGTTAGGCGGGGGATTAGGATTAGGGTCAAAGATAAGGATTGACACCTTCTAGAAGAGTCTAGGCTTTGGATGAGGATGAAGACTTTCTAGAAGAGTCTAGAACTTCCTAGGATGAGGATAAATAAAGTTTTTAAGAAATAAATAAAGTTTTATTTATTTCAAGGGTTTGGGTTGAGGAGATATTTATTAAAATCTTTTTAATAAACATAAGGATTAATATTTAATCTTAATTAAATATTTTGAGTTGAGATTAGGGGCAGGAAATGATGGGATTAGCCTTTAATCAAAATTAAAGAAGGATTAGAAAATTTTGGAAGAGGTTAGTGGTCTTAAGGAAATTGGCCAAGTTTTGGGCAAAAAATAAATTAATTATTAATTTTGAGATTTTTGGTCAATTTATTAATTAAATAATTAATAAATAAGGAAATAATGTTTAAATAAGATTTAAACATTTTTGGGAGGGATTCCTTAATTAAATATTTTTAATTAAGATAAAGGGATTTAATGGCATAAAAATAAATAAATAAATTATATAATTAATTAATTAATAAATGATGATCTCATCAAGGACTTTTTGAAAAAATAAAAAATACTTTATTTTTTAAAGGATTTTTAGGTGTCTACATTTTGCCCCTCTTTGACATAGTGTTGAGATAACACTATTTCAAAGAAGTTTGAATATAAACGACAGGAGGAAGATGTTTTAGCAACAAAGTTGCCCCAGTCTTGGATAAGAAGGAGAGACTAGACTAGGAGATGCCCCCTCAAGAAGGTGCTGGGGAGACAAAATGAGGCTCGATGGCTTCTTGAAAAATACAAGAATCTGGGATAAGCACGGAGACCCAGATTGGCAAAGAGAAGGGGTTGAATTAGCTAAAACTCTCACTATAGGAGAATGATAAAGGAGAATTAGATGCACAAGAGGAAGCAAGCTTAAGACTTTAGGGAAGGTGGAGGATGAAGGAGCGGAGTGCTATAAAAAAGAATCCAAGATAGGGAGAAGGATGAGGGGATATAAAGCTGATGCAATAGAATTTCAAAGAGTCAGATTGGCAGAAGATGGGTTTTGAAGATCCCATAGGACTAGGATTGTGGATCTTGAAAGATGAGGCTTGGTGGATTGATTGGATTAGTGGATCCCTAAGACTAGGATTGTGGATCCCTAAAGCTAAAAGTGAAGATTGATTCAAAGAGATACTGATGCATGAGCTGGGGTAGGAGAGACAGATGCTGGATATGGATGGAGGATAATGGAGATGAAGGGATTCCATTGAAGCTTTTTGAGCAGGGGGATACTTCAAAGAGAAGTACCACCATGTACTTGAGCACTAGATTTGCTATAGGACTGTTGGTTAATTGCCAAGGTTACCAAGAACATCAAGGCCATGTCACCAACCATCTAGAGGACTGATGGATTGACTCGAAATAAACACACAAGGATTGCCCCAGCATCACACATGAAACTTGGAGGAAACAACATGGAACTGACACTGGGTAACCCACAAGCAAAAAAGAAACAAATGAAAGATTGATCAAAACCATACACTCAGAGTGCCCCATTCGTAGCATACCATGATATGGAAGATGGTGGCAACCTTGAGGAGGGAACAAAAAGATTGCTTAGAAAAGATACTTCAAGACCCAAAAAGGAAGATTTCAAATCAAAAGAAAGTGAAAATCCAAAAGAGAACCGTTTGCCAATGAGATGGGTAGGATGAGGTACTAACAGACCAAGATCAGACAGGAGAAAAGCTATATCCTGCAAGGATCTATCAGAGAGCACCTAAGCTAGTGGATTTGGATGAGTGATGCACTTGGCAAGCTGAACTGAGAAGGATAACACTTTGATAATAGGAGATCTAGCTAAAGGATGCATTGGAATAGCTAACCAAAATTTGTGCGATGTGTGCAAGATGCTGATCAAGGATGAACTGACATGAAAGCTGGATAGATACAATGATACTAAGCTAAAGAGGATGTACAAGCTGACAGACCAAGATATAGTACAAATGTACAAGTTTTTTTGGACAAGATTGGATATACAAGCTATGATACAAGGTATGATACAAGTGTTGGATACAAGATTATTTACAAGTTGTACAAGAGCTCCAGATGATAAGATAGCGGGATGGCTCAAGTTGGTGCAAGATGCAGAAGCTAAGGATGAGGTGATAGCAGAAGATATGGATTTGGCAAGATACATCCAATGATGATGATAGATGTGCGACCAAGGATGGGGATAATGCTAAGGTTGGTGGTAGCTGAGCTGATAGATGGCACTAGAGTGAATGGCTAATGAGAGGATGACATTGGATTTTCATGAGGATAGCCTAGAGCAAGATACCAATGACAAGAGAGGATGGAAAAGACAAGATCTCCAAGGAATATAGTGCCCCCAGTCAGAAGATGACATGTGGAAGGAGATCTTACAATGGATGTGATAGGATTGAAGCTAGGATGGAAACACTGAAGGTGCTAGAGAGATGGATGATAGCTGGGATGATGGGGTGAGGTTGCAAAAGATAAGTGGATAGTGATAGATAAAAGCTAGAGGATGAAAGATAGGTGGATAAATTGGAAGATGGAGCTGGATGGCAAGATGTGACCAAAAGCATGAGGATGATAGGCTAAGCTGGGGATGGTTGGATTTTACATGATGCTTGTTTGCCAAGTTTTCATCATGGTACTTGTCCAAGGCACTTGAAATGCCAAGTTTTCACCAGTGGACGCTTTATTTTTCTTTTTTGTTTTTGACTTTTTTGACTTTGGACTTAGCTGGAATGATTTTGGCTTTCTTCAGCTATTTTTGGCTATTTTTGAGATTTTTCACTAGCTATTGGAATGTTTAATTTTGTTGCTAGCTAATGGTACACCGGATGTGTTATTTATGCAATAGATCAGATTAGATGAGATTGATGGTATTAGATGGAGGGATGAAAAGGCTTGAAAGGAGCATGAGATGGGGATGCTTGCAGGATCAACATTGGCACATGTTGGGACAGGTTTGAAAAGAGCATATGGGGGATAGATGGTAGATGCGGGCTTGATGGAGGATTTGTGGAAGTGTGCTTGGGGATATAGGCACCCAAGGTGGAGTTAGGAGATGGGGGACATTAATCATTGGATGGGAATTAGCAATGGTGGATGCCATTATGCATTGGGTTTCAACTTTTTTCTTTGGGATCCACATGGTTTTGGATTTTCTTTTCATAGGCTTTTGCATTATTTTGCATTCTTTGATTGGATTTTGCCTCTTTGGAGTATTTCTTTAGAATAGACATATGATTGCCTAGGATGTGGATTTTTAGCTTTATGCATTTTGAAGTTGGCATTCACATTGTTGTGGTAAGCTTTGGGAAGATGGTTAGGAGAAGCTTTGTGAGATGGAGAGGATATGAAAGAGCATGTAGGGGGATGATGATGGATGATGTGCCCTGATATGTGCCTTTGTTGATCTTGCGTAGGAATGGAGGGAATAGGATTTTTATGGTGGCTGATAGGAGGATGAAGGATGGTAGATTTTGGGACATGGGGACCCAAAATGGATTTAGCAGATGAAGGCGGGATATGGTAGGTTATTTTGGGTTGCAAAAATGGTGGAGGGGGGATGACATAAGATTTCTTGAAGGAGTGATGGGAGGCTAGCATGGTGAGCCTGGAGATAGGCTTGGTTTGGGGATGGTTTGTACCAACACTTTTAGATGGTGAGCCTTTGGATACAAATTCGAGACCATGAAATCCTGGATTCTTTTATGCAATAATAGGCTTTCTGATTCCTTGCTCTTGTGGTCCTAAACCTTGACCTTGATAATGCCATCAATTGAGCATTTGAACGAGTTGAGGAAAAAATTTTCTTGGAGAAAATGGTAGAAATGCTTTATTAGATGTACTGCAATGGGGAGATACTATTCTTAATTCTCCTGCTGAGAGGGGGCCACCATGGATGAATGTAAGTGAACCAAGAGGGTAGATTATAGATGGTGGAATAGCTAGGATAGGTGGTAAGATGGAAGCATGGAGCGGAGGAGATGGTAGGATAGGATCTTGATTTAGCTGGTGGGATGAAAATATATCTTGCAGTAGAGGAGGTATGGCTTGAGGTTTTGGAGATGGAAGGGATGGTGACTGCACTATGGATGGAAGACATGGTACGATGATATCTTTATTTATGCTTTGGGGGATGTCAACATGCTTTTGGACAGGATCTTGATAGGATTGGATTGGAGTGGATGGTGTGATAGGAGGTGAAGGGATAGATTCTTCAAAGGCAACGGATGGATAGATGGGAGATTCGGTAGTGGAGATGGGTGAGTAGAAGATGGATGCATAAGGGTCATTACAGGAGATTTGGAGGGATTTGATAGGTGGTGGGATTTTGATGCTTGCGGGAAGTGGAAGGATTTTAAGTAATTTGATGGATGGTATGGGGATGATAGCTATGGGAGATAGAGGTGATATTATAGATGGGGAAGCTTTATTACTGACTACTTCACATGGTTGGATTAGATGACATGGCTTATCGACTATTGGAGGTGGATTTTCTTGTATTTCCTCTAGGAGATTCTTGGGAGACTCATGTGTCAGAGGTGGAGGTGGTGGATTAACAAGAATAGCTAGGGTGATGGGGGTGGAAGATTGGAAGCTTGGTTGATTAAGTGATGGAGGAGAAGTTGGGATATGAGATGGCATGACTAGATAGTTTGGAGGAATGCTTGGATTTTGGGGGATGGTTGGCGGAAGGCATCTAAAGCTCTCAAGATACCTATCATAGTCAACAAGATTTTCATCATTATTGGAATAGGATGTAGCGGGAGAAAGGACAATGTGACCAAACTCATCATGATAGGGTTGGGATTTCATGTTTTAATGATGAGTTGGATGGGGATGGGGTCTTGCATATGGATGAACACGAAAGCTCATGGTTGGATTTGGATTAAGCGCAGATTTTGGATTGGCTAATGAAAGATTTCCTAGGGAGAGTCAAAGTTGCATGATAGACCTAAGGAGGATTAGCTGGAGATTTTTGGCTTTCCTGTGGATGGAAGACTTCAAGGTTATACTGTTAAAAAGTGAGAGCTTTGCTTTCCTATGTGGAGGATTGGTGACTTTTGGTGTCAACTTGAGGATAGACAAATGATCCTATGGGCATGACACGAGATTGACCACTTGTGGATCCCAACATTTAGCTTAAGGTGATGAGGGATGACAAGTGACAAGGCTAGATTACCCTAGAAAAAGCTCTATCAAAAGGATAACCTTGGGGAGATTGAGGGATTTGGATAGATTGATTGGATAGCAAACTCTAGCAAAGTAACAACAATTCCTTAAAGGCTTGGGTGATTTTGGATTGGGTTTCTAGCTAGCTGGGGGGATGATTTGGATGGACTTTGGATTTGGGATTGTTGAACTAGATAGATTCGGTTGCGGCGGGGGAGCTTGGATTATTTTCTGATGAGGAAGTGACTACGCTAAGTATGCCTTGAGCTTGGAGATTTCTGCTTTTCTGGGATTTTGACCAAAGTTGGCAAACATTCACTCAAAAGATATGAACAAACAAGCAGACAAAAGTTTGGAGCAAGCACGTCAAACACACCAACATCCTAGGAAGCTTTTTACAAGGATGAAATTTGGTTTAGCTAGGGAGTCCTCGATATACGCAAGGTACATGAGGCCAAAATCCATAGATAAAATCAAAAAGATGTCACACAGTCAAGAGGAGTGGTAACCCACTTCTCCTCTTTCAATTCTCAAAGGTATAAAGTTCCTTGAGGCTTAGCTCGAGTGACAAAATTTTGATCCCAAGAGAGGTGTCTTTGGATTCACCTCCTGATCTTTATACTTCACCAAAACTCTGGAGTTGAGGTCGTCCCTCGAGGTGATGAAATCCTCAAGCAGGACTCCTAAAAAAAGAAACAAGGTTTTGGATCCTAATCTTATGCACCCAAGATGGCCTTGAAAGATAACAAGGGGAGAGAAGACTTGGATGATCTTGGGCTAAAAGACAGAGTTCTTTTCCAACTGACACTTAAGTTTTTTGATCTAGTCTTTTTGAAAACATGCGTGATTAAGATACAAAGGTTCACTTCCAATTTGAAATGCGCCAACAAAAGAGAAGTGATCAAAGAATGAATACACAAAGGAGAGTTAGGGTCAACAAGAAAGTAAACCCGCGTGCTCGGAGGCCCTCCACGTCAAGTATCAATTAATTTCTTTTAAGGCATTCAAGAGTTGGTGTTTGTTCATTTTAAGGCCAAAACAAAGATGTGTGTAAAGATCAATTTCAAGCGTGCGCCGGGAGGCCCTCCACATCAAGATTTGTTCAATTTTTATGCCCAAATGAAGTGTTAGCGAGACTAATGTGCATTCAAGAAATTTTCTATTTTAGAAAAACTAATAAAAACTCAAGTGAGTGGAGTTTGATTTTTGTGGAACATTTAACACCTTCTTAGGTAGACCCATCCCTATATATGGCGCTGATAAAAACTAATAAAAACTCAAGTGAGTGGAGTTTGATTTTTGTGGAACATTTAACACCTTCTTAGGTAGACCCATCCCTATATATGGCGCTGATATTGCAACCAATGGTTAGAATGATGGGTGATTAAAGAGGGTGAGTCCAATAACAAACTCACTCAAAGTGTCTTTATTTGTTTTTATAACTTAGAAAGTTTCTAAAATGTGGATTCTTTTTATGCCCCAAAAGATGAAGTGTGATGTATGATATTAATTATTTGATCTGTGGCATTCAAGATTGGATTTTTTATGTATTCCAATGAAAAAAACAAACTTGATTTTAATCAATGGCACTCAAGAGTGATTTTAGCAACATGTATTCAAAGACGAGTGTTTAAACATTCAAGTTCTTTCCTTCGAGCATTCAAGATTGAGATTTTGCGTGTTGTTTTAAGAACTTTGAAGTGCTTTGTTTTAACCTTAGATCATTCAAGATTGAATTTTTTTGAACTAAAATTCAAAGAGGAAGGAATAGGGATGCTTTTCTTTTCAATTTAGATCATTCAAGATTGTTTTTGACTCAAAAAAAAAGACTCTTTGGACTTTGGTTTTCATTTAAGATTTTGTGTTCTAGTTTGCATGTTTTAAGCCCAAAAATGATATACCTAGATTGTTTTGATACATGAAAAACCTAGAAAACATTCAAGATTTTGCAACAAGACATTTGTTTGGAACAAATAACAAAGCTTTTAGGACAATTTTGGAAACCATTTAGGACTCTTAGTTTTCATGAGATTTTAAAAGAACTTTAAAATATTTGCAAATGAAGTTCATTTTATCCCTGATTGATGCTTTTAGTTTGATTTAAATTTTTGTGTGCACTTATTGTTGATTTTGAACCTTTTGAAATGGAAACTTGAAGTTCTTTTTAAGTTTCCAAAAATGAAGTGTTCCTAACTTTGCATGAATGCATCTAAAACCTTGATGTTGCAAGGATGCAAATGATTGGATTGATTTAGTTTTGTTTGTTGAAAGATTTTTTTGCATTTTTTTTAGTTTTTTTAATGGATTTATGTATGATTTGGGGGTTCATTTTAAGCACTAAAACAAGGTGTGTATGATTTTTCTCCTTTAAAAAAAAAAAATTGGCCAAGATTCCACAAGAAGAAGAAGAAGAAGTAGACGGAATAGAAGAAGAATATAGACAAGAAGAAGAAGAAAAATTCCAAGTGCTCCTTCCACCTATAAGCTTGAAAAATTTGAAAACACTCTAAATCCCATCAGAATGTTTGCAAAGAACTCTTGCTTCATCTGCTTCTTGCTTCCTTGGACCTGCAAAATTTGATTAAATTCCCCTACCAATCACTAAAACATGAAAATTAGCCAAAGTTAGTATAAAACATGAATTTTGACTACAAATGATAACAAGCATGACCCATGCGGGGTCCCACCGGGCGTGCAAGAATGTATATGAGGACTAGTAAAGCAAAGAACACTAAATATCAAATCAAAAGTATTCACAAAACTAAATAAACATAACTTCAAGATAGACTAAGATGAGCTCTCAATTGAGAATATGAGCTATTAATGGGCTCTCTCAATGAGAAGCTCTGTTGTTGAGTAGCTTTGTCTAATTAAATAGGATGTATGCTTGATTCTCCAAAGGCTTCAATCATGTTCTTGATGGATTTTGGCTTGGGTGAATGGATTTTATGTAAAATGGCTTCTCAAAAATGGCATTATGGCTTTACTTCATGATCAAAATGGCATTACTTTGTTACTATGGGTGATTGTGTTAAAATGGCTTGGGAGAGGATTTCTTAAATAGGCAAAGGGTTTGAGGGATCAAGGGTTAGGATGCAAGGATGGGAGAAAGCTTATGGAAGGTTTAGATTGAATGAGAGGAGAGCACATGGATTGTGTTTCCTTATAGCCAATCAAGGAGTGACACATGTCACAGGGTCATTGGTTAGAGCAAGAGGGGTTGAGGGGTCAACAAAGGAGGCTCAAAGCTCATAAAGACCCTCATAGTTGCTTGTAAGAGCAATGAATGGGCTTGTAAGAGTCATTTATGGCTTTGTGGGCTTCATAAAGTTTTATGGTTGGGATATTTGTGAGAGAGTTGAGATATTTTGACTTGGGTTGGATTAAGAAAGTCTTAAGCTTGACTTAGGAATGTGCAAATGATTAAGGCTTGGATTAGGCTTGGGTTAAGATTAGATTAGGCTTGTTAGAGATGGGCAAGTGGATGGCATTTAATGAGGGTGGGTGAAGGAGGAGATATTTGTTGGCTTTGGCTTGGGTTAGCAAGTCTTAACCCATGTTTAGAGAATGTGACAAGGTTTAGGGGGGGATTAGGATTAGGGTCAAAAATAAGGATTGACATCTTCTAGAAGAGTCTAGGCTTTGGATGAGGATGAAGACTTTCTAGAAGAGTCTAGAACTTCCTAGGATGAGGATAAATAAGGTTTTTAGGAAATAAATAAAATTTTATTTATTTCAAAGGTTTCGGTTGAGGAGATATTTATTAAAATATTTTTAATAAATATGAGGATTAATATTTAATCTTAATTAAATATTTTGAGTTGGGATTAGGGGTAGGAAATGATGGGATTAGCCTTTAATCAAAATTAAAGAAGGATTAGAAGATTTTGGAAGAGGTTAGTGGTCTTAAGAAAATTGGCCAAGTTTTGGGCAAAAAAAAATTATTTATTTATTTTGAGATTTTTGGTCAATTTATTAATTAAATAATTAATAAATAAGAAAATAATGTTTAAATAAGATTTAAACATTTTTGGGAGGGATTCCTTAATTAAATATTTTTAATTAAGATAAAGGGATTTAATGGCATAAAAATAAATAAATTAATTAATAAATGATGATGTCATCAGGAACTTTTTGAAAAAATAAAAATACTTTATTTTCTAAAGAATTTTTAGGTGTCTACAATTACATCCAATTCAATATATTCACCTACTTAAGGGTAGTGGGTACAACTGTAAATCCTACGAAGCTCCCTAGGTATCCATGTGATAAACTCATTTTGCTAGAGATTTCACAACAACTCTCATCTACATATGGTAGAGTAAGGAAACAACATAAGAAGACCTGGGCATGGCCCATCACCATAGGTCTATTTGGTGTCAAACAGAAGCAAGATATCATGACTTTTGAATTAGAATGAGATTAGTATCCCTTGGAGGAATATAACTCCCCTTGTCCATGTTTTGATAATATTGGAAGAGTTCAATACTTGGTAAAAAAATAATTTAAACATGAGGATTCCATAGAGGATCATTGGATGAATGCAGTAGATGACTATGATATCTGGATAAGGGATTATTATAGGATGACCCTTTATTTGGTAGGCAATGACTTGAAAATAAAGGTCCCATTGAAAGTTGTTCAACAAGACACTACAGAGGTCTTAGATCCCTTGTATAATCAAGATAAGATATATGATCAGCCAATCATGAATGCAAAAATTGATAGAGAATAAAATGTGGATATCAATCATAGGGTGAAGCATATCATCCAGTTGACCAAGAAATAGATTAAGAAGATATTCAAGTTGGACTTAATTCTTGAAATAGTAGTCTTATAGGCCACAACCCACCCAGTAAAGGGAATAGGGGTGAAAGTTAAATACCAACATTCATAGCCCAATCTCCAATTAGGCCAAAAATGGTATATCAACATGATAGGGAAGTTGGATACTTCAAATCATGGAAAGGCAAGAATAAAGGAAAAGAGTTTCTCTTGAGTGAGTTGAGCCCAAAGTTGAAGGGACTCAAGCCCAAGAGGCAACTCAAGCCCAAGAAGCCACTCTAGCTCAAGGTAATCCACAAGTGCCACCACAAAATAGGGATAGGGACCTAAAGAGGAAGCACAAGAGGTATCCCCAGAGGTTCAAGAAGAAGAAGCCTCTCCATCAGCTCCTAAGAGAAAAAAAGGCTAGGACTCCAATTAAAAGTACTAGAAGACAAAAAGTAAAAAGTAAGGTTATTCCTATTCCTTTAGTCCCAAAAACCATTTCTGAAGAAGATGAAGAGGATAACCTTCCACTGAGTTAGAGGACTTGTCTAGCCAAGAATACTAAGGTAGAATGAAGAAGGAGTTCTACTGTAATTCTTCCATCTATTCCTACACAACCTATTCAGGTTACAACCTCAGAGGATGAGCAATAATAATGGATTTATGAACAAGAGGACCAAGGGCATGATGTCTTTAAAATGTTAGATTTTGACTTCATGCCTATAGATACTGAGCTCATAGGTGACAAGTTAAGGGATACACCAACAAATTATCTTTTGGGAGAAGATTGGAGTTAATTTCCACCTTCTCCACAAGAACCTCTAGGTGCCCCGCCGTCACCAAGTCAAGATTTTTCTTTCTTGGATAAAGTTTTAGCCACTCCTCTCCCTCCTATTAATGAAGAGAAATTACAAGTTGTGCAAGAAGAGGAGCCACAAGAAAGACCCATTGATGAAGTATCAGAGGAGGGGAAAATATATGAAGAACCTCAACAAACTTCTTAAGATACAGAGGTAAGGACTGTGGACTCAACAGACATAGGGATGCCTGATGTAAATCCCTCATAGAAAGAAAGGACTCTAGAGAGGAGCGATAAGGGAAAGGGTCTAGCAAAACAAACCCCCTCTTCATCTAAGTTTAAGTCTCCAATGGAAACTACTCCAATATGGTTAAGTAAAGATGTGATGGTTAGGCATAAAAGGTATTTGTATTGTAGTGAGAATGAGGGAATGAGATAATTAGTTGAAGCCCTAGAGAAATCTAAGTTACCTAAGGGTGATGTGCATACATTGGCCTTTATTATGAGGAACCAAAATTAGGACTTATTCGTTCACATTGTCATCCCTCCTCTACATGTAGATACTGAAGATCTTACCATAAAAGATTATCAAATTAAAGAGATATTGTTGGGAAAGCCAACTATGGACACAACTAAATTGATTTTCACCACAGGAATTAAAGAAGTGTTTAACCACTTGGAAAAAGATGAGTCTGAATTGTTGAAGCTCTAAAAAAAAAATGAGCTTCTAAGAGGCTATTTACATGAACTGGTTGGTCCTTTGGATCCTGATCATCCTGAGGAAACTCTAGGTGTGGCACTTAATAAGAAGGAGAAAGAAGTTGTACAATTGGATCCATTTTTGAAGGTGTGTCAGCAATGGAGGGAAATTTTTGAGGAAAAAGGTGTGTTGATAATATAAGGAAACCTTAAATTATTGCACCATATGAAAAATAATGTAAATAGGTTGGTTGCTATATTGAACCAAGATTTTGGACTAATGGACATGATACATACTTGGGGTAAGGACCTTCAAGAATTGTAATCAATAAAGGGCCAAAGGTATCGTATTCTCATGGATGTATATACGAGGGATGAATTGGATAAGATAGATGATTGGATTGAGAAGATTGCCACTGTATAAAGTAATGGAGACATTACATGTGGATATTCATAAGCTCAAAGATCAAACCCAAGGGCAAATTTTGGAAGCTGAGAAGTATTATAGTGATGCTTGCCTTGACATTTTTGAAGATGAGTCAAGAGATAAACTCCTACCTATGCAAATAGTTGTTGAACAATTTTGAATAATCTTTGATGAAGCTTCGACTAATAAAAACATTAGAAAAGCATTTAAGAGAGAGGAGGTATTATTAGAAATAGATGCAAAACTAGAAGATTTTGGGGAGACTCGCATAGAAGTGGGCAACTATCGGCAAATTATAAAGGATAAGTATGATTTTTTGGAGTTGTTGGATGCAGCCCAAGTGATGGAGATCATAGAGAAATTCAAGAGCAAATATCCTGACATAGATGTGGTATAAAGGGGAAGAAAACCTAGAAGCTAGAATCTCAATTTTGACACTTGAAAATTTTTGGATTTTTGGACCTATCATTAAGGTGTACCTCTCCAAAGGTGTGCAAGGTGTGCTTCTCCAAAGGTGCACTAGAAGTTTTGAAGAAGTCAAAGATACACTGACAATTAACTATCAATTCAAAATATAGAGCTTCCCATGCACCAAAAACACATTCTCATGGTAGTTTAACTCCTACAAACATCCAAAGAAGGTTGAGCTTCTATTTTTGGCATCTCTAGTGACTCTTGGATCCTCTTAGAGCTTCCGTCTTCTTATCTCCTACTTATTTCTTTGTTTTAAGACATCTAAAGGCTCATGCACCCATTAAATGATATAAACGAGGGTGAAGTCCTACTTAGCACCTCCTAGAGGGTCAGTTTGTATATATTTAGATTTATTTTATTAGTTTTAAGCATATATTTACATGAAGGAATATCTCACTCTTAACACAAATTGATGAGACAATTGCCAAGAAATTGGGGAATTAAATATGTATTCCAAGCCATTATTTTAATTCAATAATATATGCGTATTGGTGCTCTCATTCTGAGTGTAGTGATTCTTGTCAGAGTGTGTTATATTTTTTAGATGTATGTTCATGAAGTGTAATGGATCCAATGGTCTTGTTGTGTTATTTTGATTGAGCAATCTTTTAATTCTGGTGTTTTCCTTGTGTTTACAAATTCCACTGACATACTTAGTTGGAGAATAGATCACCTATTGTTCATACGTAACTTTTTGTCTCATATGAGTGCACTTTTTGTGGCCTTGCAATCTGATGAAAAGTGAAACATCTTATAGTTACTAAATTCCCATTGACAATTGCATCATTAGAATTAAGAAAGTGCTACTCCTATTTTCATTGGTCACCTACCGATCTTTTCAAAGGTTTAACTCATAGATATATTTTTTCTATGGCTTATGTTCATTAGAGATTTACTTTTCAAGTCATTTTCTTAAATTTCTTGTCACCCTATCTTTTTTATTTTATTTACAAACACTTGGTTAACTTAGGAATTCATATAGTTTCATTGTTAAACTACATTCATCATAAACCAAAAAAATACAAAAATATATCTCTTTTTGTTTGGTTATTTTTTTGAGATAGCAAGCAAATTCAATATCTTATTTGAAAATTGGTCGAACCAGCAAAGGCCTCCTCATGAACACTCACATTTATCTTCTACTGAGTGGATTCTAATAGATTGCAAGATCGCCCAAAACCTTGGAGTTGATCCTAGATCAGCTTTTCAAGAGAGGAGTTCGAAAGGATTCCTATCATTAAGAATCATGTAAAATGATAGCTCAACAAATATCATGATTTATTTTACATTTTTAGGTTAATTCTTCACTGTGTCAATGTGTTGGGTACTGAGGAACTATATAAAATTCCATGATATTTGATTTGTGACCCCCCTTATTGTGTAATATTATACTGAACAAATGTTGGACATTACAATGCATATTTTTCTTTGCTATAATATTCTATTTGTTCCTTGTTTGTTTATATTCTTGAGGGCTCCATGTAAGTCATAAATTTAAAAAAAAGAATGAAATTTCTTTTATGTCACTTTCAGTTGTCTAATTGCCCATATATTCTTTAATTTGATGACTTCTTCTTCTTCTTCTTCTTGATTTTTGTTGTTGATCTTACCACAATATCATGATAATTACAGGAAATCACATGATGATCTAGATTGAACTCACTAGGTTTTCACTGTTATCAGACAAAGGTGGGATGTTTTAAGAAAAACTTTGTCAATCTTTTATTAATTAGCTTTATGAATTGAACTAGGATAAACAATTGTTTTCAATCAAATAGCTCCCATAAAAAACATTTCATTTTATCTCCTTTCAAATCACATTCTTTAAAAACTGAAAAGTAAATATTTTTTAAAGAATTATATGTATTTTATATTTGATCAAGGAACACTGTGAAAGAATGGAACCAAATAAAATGGAGGGAGGAATTGATTTAAAATGGAAGAGCACTTGATCAAAAATTTTGTTTGTTTTTGACATGTGGTTGTCCAATCCACAAAATACAATGAAATAGAAGGAAAATGGGCTATGAAGTGCGAGATCTAGTGTTGTGTATTTATCATAACACCAATAGATTTTATCCTTGTATCTATTTTTAACTATCTTTGGAGAAGGATAATAACATGATCTGGTGAAATCAGCTGCAACTATAGGACTATGTATGTTTCATTTATGTAGTAAAAGGTGTGGATCTTTTACTCTTTCCATTGATCATTGCTCTATCAGATGTTGTTGCACCATCAATTTATTTGAAGATGCCTTCATTAATATTACTTGTCCTGAAGCTACCAAAGTTACCATCAACTATGAATAGTAAATTATCAACTAGTCAAGTTACTTTTTTCTCTTCCTTACAATAATGTAATTTGATATACATAGTGAAATATTCTCTCTACTATGTAGGATTTGAGTGTTCCTAGGTTCATTACTATCGACTTTAGGATTACTTGTTGGAATAACAAGTGAGAAGAGTGCACTTCTGGGGGGGGGGGGGGGGGGGGGGGGGGTGAATCAGTAGTTTAAACTTAGACCCATTAAACTTTCACCATTCATTCATCATATGCATTCAACATGTAAACTGAAATAATATGTAAACAATATGCATCTAAATCATGTAACCAATCACACACATAACACTATATAGGATCACCTAGAAACCATCCAAGTGAGAAGGTAAAATTGGGGTGGGAATGACACCCACAAATCTTCACTACTATAACAATAACATGTATCCAATTAAGGTTACAATGATTTGACCATGAATCATGGTCTGCCCTATGAAAGGCCTACCCAGTTAAAGGCTTACAAAGATTGTTAGGTCTCACCTTGTTAGAGGATTTCAACACCATATTAGAAGTGTGCTTGGTTAGAGGACTTCAACTTACAATTAAGTAAGCACCCTATTAAAGAATTTCATACAGCCTGTTAGGACTACTTTGTTAAGAGATTTAACTGAAATCACCTGTTAAAATTTCTTAGCATAGATCTTATGATTGGCACTTGCTTACCTGATAGAAAATTGCCTCTACACAATATCTAATTGATCTTTCACGATTAAATGTCTCAATGTTGTATCATTTTCTCTATCCTCTGTTCTTCTCTAACTAATTTTGCAATTCACTCTTTCTTCTAAGTCATCTTGAATGCCCTACAAACTATCTTGTTCACTCTTCCAATTTGTTGACTCACTATAAAGAGTTTAGGGCTTTGTCCTCCTTAAGAAGACTCTGGTGGCTTAACGTTAGGTATGAATCTATGGCTGAGATTCATCCATTTTTCTACTTAAACATTCCCATTTTCTAATAGGCTGCATGTTATTGCATGGGGAATCCAAATATAGATTCATCCTTATCTCCAAAAAATCATAATCTAACCTTAAGTCATCTTTAAAATGGTTTACATAGTATTTTGTGTCATTACAAACAAATATGTCAAAACTGTGTCACTTGGCATATGAAGTCACTAATTTTTGGCATACACTATATTTCTATTCTTGACTCGACACCTACACTACTTGGTATCCACTACTTACTTGGCTTGTGAATCATTCGACATGGTCTATCTGCTCGGTACCTAAGTGACTCGGCACATGGGTGACTCAACACACATTGCAACTTGGCATTTGTCTAATATTTACAGGTTGTGCTTGTCATGTATTACTAGTTCAACATGAACTAAGTAAATGACTTAAGTGTGTTGACACTCACTTGTCAAAACCAATCTGAGATTAACAATCTCCCCCTTTGATATCAGTGTCAAAAACACTTGAATATACATAATCAATCTCAATCTTCTTGAGCATAACATATCCATGACTTGGCTTATATACAAAACTTCAAAATTTCAAAATTCTACAATAACCTTTATACCTCAAAATTGATAACTCCCCCTAAGTTAATATGTCTATTTTGTATCCAAAATCTATGCTCCCTTTAATATGTTTATTTTTTATCCAAAATATGTGCTTCTCTCTGACTTCAATGTGCAATATTTGTACTTTTTCATCTGATATGTTCTATCCTAGCTAATATCTATATCTGTTTGCTACTTCCCTCAAAAATTAATCTCCAAAAATTTATATCACCCCAATGATATAACTCTACTATTATGCTCCCCCTTTGTTCATACTCCCCCAAATATCTCTTTCTTTCTTTTATTCTCCCCCTATCTTATATCTCCCCCATGCTATTCTCCCTCTATATTATATCTCCCCCTTTTTAACACTTATGTCAAATGGGCTATACACGTATAGTATGTTTTTCCAAAAAGGATTTATGGGCTTCCATTATTATCTTGAGGGCTACATCCCAGTTTTCACTTGCAACATCCAATGACTTGATTTGGATTGCAAGCTTGGCAGCAAGGTCCACTAGGTCATCTAAGGTAGAAAGATTGGAGTCTTTCTTCAATAGAGTCTTGGCGTAACCTAGTTCCTTGTGTAGTATCTCCATGTGTGGGGTAAGTGATTCCTATATACATGTCAATTTAGCTCTTATGGTTGCCTCATTTACTGTCAATATAGCTAATTGACTTTGTTTCTAAAGCAATGTTCTAAAGTGCTTCTCACTTTGAGTTGGGTTCTAAGGTAGCTTAGTACCTAATATGTTAAGGTTTCTCTCCAAACTCAAAATATGACTCCTAGTCTCTTGAGTAAATATTGTAGGATCACATAGCTTTGTGTATAGTGAGAATATATTCTCAAGTACCTTCTTCACATTTTCAACATTAGTTCCCAATGCAACTTGAGTTAATGCTATCTCACTAGATATTTTCTCATTCACCTTTCCTTGAAACTTCTTCTCAAACCATTCTAAAAGTTTTGCAATAGTATCAAGGTCTTCTTTACTAAGCTTTTCCACTATATCTATCAATTTTTCGTTTAGTGGCTTGGTTTGTTAAGGATTTGGCAAGATGAATGCATCTAAAAATATGTCTTTACTGTATTGGAGTTCTTTTTTTTGCCTATGTTCTCTCCTGAGCATTTCTTAATGATTTTTCTTCTCTAAGTCTTGTTGTAATATGCCTATTTACTCTAATATCATGGTGTCATAGTCAAATTTTGGAATCACAATTTATTCATCAAGGCTTATGTCTCCATAGTGAATTACCATATCAACCTTTGATGAGCTAGGGCTTGGCACTAAGATTTTTAATGGAATGGCTTCTATAGCTGGCTTCTGAAGAACTTGTGTAGGTGGAGTGCCAGATGTTGATAGAGTTACCAGTGCTTGGATGGCTTCCTATTCTATCACCTTAGGTGTTTGCTCACTTTATTCAAGCTTGTCCTAACCTATCACTATGACTTGAATTGCACCTTTTTCTTGTGCTTTAGGTATAGATGAATCTATTTTTCTTGTTTTTATTTTTCATGTAGTATCTTTCTCTTCTACCTACTTTTTCTCAATAGTATCAACTTTAACACTTGTGTCAACCTTGGTAGATGTATCTACTATTGTTTGAGCCAAAGGTTGTACACTTATAACTGAAGGGATGAAAGAAGGTGATTCTTGTGTATTCACCTTGTCCCTTGTGATCTCAGTTACTTCTTTTTTCAATTCTTCTACACTGACCAAAACCAAATATTCATAGAGTTTTGCATGGAGTGTAGATTGGTCTAGAATCTTCTTTAGGTTTTCTTTAGTAAGTTGATTAATGTTCTGAGCTAATGCATTAGAAACATCCTTAATAGTTATGGTCTCAGTTATTACACTTGTGTCATGGGGGGTACTGACACACGACATTTGTGTGTCATGCACACCTTGTTCATCTTGTTGCTGCTCAGCTTTTTCCTTGTCATCATCTTTCTCATTTGTCTATCCCCTAATTGTAGTGTCTTTACCATCATCTTTCTTATCATCATCTTACTTGTCATCATTATCATCATCAAGTTTATCATCATCCTTGTCATCTTGTTTACCCTCTGAAGGGTCAACTTCTCCTTGTTTCACAGTGATCAATCCATAGATAAGTTTCCATATTTGGGTTGATTTCTTGACTACATCTTTAATGTTATTTTGAAGAATGTTGAAAGCTCTATATTTAGGTGTGAACCTAATTGCATATCTCTTGATAGCCTTAGCAATTTTTCCCTTTGTTAGCTCTACCATCACTTGAGCTAATGTGGTTTCCCTGATCTGTTTCTCCAAATTTAAACAATAATGCCACTTTTTCTCAACAATATCATATAAACCCTTTGGTATTTTTTTGGAAAATTCTAGTGGAGTGTTCTTAAACTTAGACATCATAGCATATAATGCCTCTTCCACTTGATTTTTCTCTTCTTTCCCAAGTTTATCAAAATCAATATGTTTCAAACCAGATAAATCTACATTGCTTTTGATATTTTCACATAGATTGTGAAGATCAGATAGGGGATTGTGACTTACCACTTTAAATTGGTTATTTTCATCTAATTCTATCCTTTCTTCATCAAACTCTAGTTGTGCAACATAATTTCTTCTTTTTCTTTTCTACTCTTGGCCACCTTTCTCTATTTGTTTTTTCTTTTCCTTGGCCTTCTGATTTGTAGCACATGTACTTGCTCTAGTGGTAGGAGTAGTGGGCTTGCTAGGTTAGGTTGGACAATTTTCTTTTCCTTTGCCACTAGCTATGCCTTAGCCTTCCTCTTCTTTGGCTTGTTAGGAGTAGGTGCTTCATTGGCATCTTCTCTCTCAACACCTTCAGTTTTCTCCTCTACCTTGTCTTCTCCCATGCCTTGAGTAAATGCAAGGGGTTCTTGTGCTTATGCTTCCTCTTCATCCTCTTCTTCCTCCTCCTCTGCTCCTTCTCCAAATTTATTTTTCAGCTTCTTAACAAACTTATCTTTCTTCTTGAGTGTAGAGGTAGTTTTCAACTCCATGGTAATATTTGATTTTACCATTTCATAGTTGCCAAATATCTTTGCACTTATAACAATTTCCTGTGCTAGGAGTGTTATGATGGTTGTTGATGCTTCACCAATATTAATTTCATACCCAAGTGGTCTTAACCATCTTACCCTTGGTGTGGTAGCTTGCACAAAGGTGTAATCAACATCAACAAGAAAACATATGTCATTATAGTGTTGTTCAACTAATGAAACTAGTATCCTCATTCTCTCTTTCATTAATTTCTTAAAATCTTCAAAATAACTTGTCATCAAGGTTTCAAAGTTTTATCCCATTTGTTCAATGAACTCATTTATCTACACTATAATTGACCTGTTGGTCTTTCACCCTATAGTACCAAAAGAGGAAAATGTATTCTGCACATAAAAGAATATACAAACTAGTATTGAACCAAATTTACATTGTGCACTCTTGGTTTTTCTAATAGCTCGAAGATTTTCCATCAGTTGTAATTGTAGCGCTGCCAAATCATATGTATGATCTTTCTTTACAATCTTGTAGCCAACATCCATAGTTATATAGGTTACACTATTCAATCTGCTAGATTGATAGAATTTATGAGAGATTACCCTTACAACAAATTTTAGCAGTGGATCAATGAGTGTATCTATAGTTATACCTCTCTTATTCCATTTTGCTTCAGTGTTCTTCTCTATCACTTCCTTGGAGTCACTTTTGAGTGTCTTTGGTGGATCTAGGGTTAGGTAACTAGTAACCCTATGAATTATTCTTTTGGTGATCTTAATAGGTCATCCTTCCATCCATAAAGAACCATCATGAATTCTGCTTAGAACAATTCTTATCCACTCAATTTTAAACACATTCAAAAAATCTAGGACATGATATTGTATTCCTCCTTCAGAACACCATTCTCACACAATAAGTTATGTGCATCTCTAATCTCTATGTCTCCTATACCTCCTATTTTACAATTATAACACTTCCTCACATCTTGCAACATAATTACATTTGGCAGGATCATTGATAGTGCACTAGAAGGATCTTATTTATAGGCTATGTCAAGAATGGCTTTAAATATGGGTTGTTTAACTTCATTACTGACAAGATAAACATTCAAAACTTCCTTCCCTTCAACATTTTTTGAGCTAGATGTCATTCTATCAAACTAGGGTTTATGCAAAAGTAAATTGTGTAGCTTGACTTATGATAAATACCTTATGAAATCTATATTATGGTGTGAGATCATTGCTAAAATCTTTGCAAATGCCTTGAACAAGTTTCTAAATCACCTCCTACTCTGCTTACTCTTTCTCAAATTTGAAATGATGAATAATGAGTAGAAATCGATCATATACCCTTCGAAAACCTTGCATTTAATGTTGAGTGGTTACATAGCTATAATCTTGGCATTAATAAATTTTAGAATCACTTCACATCCATTGATATTTCCATCACTTGATAGCTATTATGAGTTCAACATCAACTAGATATTATGGCAGCTTGACATCAACTAGCATTCCACTCAACATACCTAGGAAACATTTCATGCCCAACAACAACATGAAAATCTCAAAGATTTTAACTTGAATTTTCAACATCTTGAATCTGTATTCATGCTAATGTAGCTTTTTTAGTACTATCTCTTTTGGAGCTAATGTATGATATAACACTTGAATATCAGTCCCACATACCTCTTGTTTGCCTAGTTTGATGAGGTGTGATCACCTAACCCATTGGGTCAAGTGATCCCTTCTCCATTTGATGTACTACAATCATCCTTCTTTTTCCATGTCTTTTTCATCTCATCTCTGATGTGTTCAATATGTACCTTGCCTTTTTCTTTATCAAATTGACAACTTGGTACCTTTGACCTAGTTGGACAATGCTTACTAATGTGACTAGTCTTCAAATAGCTAAAACATGTAGGTTGACTCAACAACCTTTTGTAGTTACCATTGAAATGTATCCTTATACAATTCTCAAGAGTATGTCCATATTCTTGACAATATTGACAACTATATCTTGTACTATAATTCCAATTATAAAAATTCCCATAGCTTCTTACCTGCAGGCTTGTTTGATGACCACATGCATTTGGATCTACATTGAAAGGTACTATGTCCACACTTCTGATAGTTGTAGTAATATCCTTCAAATCTTTGTTTATACATGGTCCTGGTTTTTCATTCATATGCCTAATGATATTTCTTATTGCACTTATGACAATGTGTCATGTTCTTAAGCTTAACATTCTAGTTTGTATTCTTGCTCCTGCACACATTAGCATTATGTCCTTACTTACCACAATTATGACAAGTAGGTTTGGAGTTCTTACCTTTTTTGTTCTTTTATTCAAAAACTTTGGATGATTCTCCTTCTTTAGTGCCAGTGTAGCCTAATCTTGATGTATCATTATTGGATCTAGGGGATATCAATAATTGCTCAAAGTGTTTGATGGCTTCATTTGGCTTGTTGAGACTTTTAGCAAATTCCTTTTCTCTTTTCAGGTCACTTTGCAATTATTCATTCTATAACTTCAATGTAGTTATCTCAATGTCCTTGACATTCAATTCATAATTGGCATTCATCATTTGACTTAGAGTATCCAATTGCATGTTGAAAATCTTGGTTAGCTCTATTGACTTCTCTTCCAATCTATTTTCCAAAATTCTTTTGTCTTCTTCAACCATGGCTTGTCTTCTATGGCTTTCTTCTCTTTTTTAGTCATCTTACATAGTAGTATAGCTTGTGATTCTTGTTCTAGCTTAAGATTTCTAATTTCCTCAGCTTGGATTCTATTCTTTTCCATTAGATTTGCAACTACTGCATCAAATTCATTTGAGTTTCCATCTATAAATAGCTTGGTGGTGTCTATCTCTTTATATAGTGTGCCATTCTATGCAATATCAATATCTTTCCTTCTCTTCAAGGATTTCTTTAGTTCCTCTCTTGCCTCATTTAGTTGATATAGTATGAGATGTATTTCAATATCTTGGTTCTTAGTAGTCTTTTCCAACTTGTAGACTTCCATTTCAAGATCTTTCCTCAAACCTACAAAGCTTCCTTTTCAGGGAACAAGGCTTTGATACCAATTGTTGGAATTACAAGTGGGAAGATAAAACTTCTAGTGGGTGGGGGGGTGAATTAGTAGTTTAAACTTGGACCCATAAAACTTTCACCATTCATTCATCATATGCATTCAACATGTAAACTAAAATAATATGTAAGCATATGCATCTAAACCATGTAAGAAATCACACACATAACATCAGATATGATCACCCAAAAACCCTCCAAGTAAGAAGGTAAAAATGGGGTGGGAATGACATCCACAAATCTTCACTACTACAACAATAAAGTGTGTCCAATGAAGGTTACAATGATTTGACCATAAATCATGGTCTGCCTTATGAAAGACTTGCCCTGTTGAAGGCTTATAAAGACTGTTAGGTCTCATTTTGTTAGAGGATTTCAACACCCTGTTAGAAGTCTTCCTAGTTAGAGGACTTCAACCTAGAATTAAGTAAGTACCCTATCAAAGGATTTCATACAACCTTTTAGGACCACTTTGTTAAGAGATTTAATTGAAATAACCTGTTAAAATGTCTCAACATTGATCCTGTGATTGGCACTTGCTTGCCTAATAATAGATCACCTCTACACAATGCTAATTAATCCTTCATGATCAAATGTCTCAATGTTGTATCCTTTTCTCAATCCTTTATTCTTCTCTAACTGATTCTACAATTTACTCTTTCTTCTAAGTCACCTTGAATGCCCTGCAAACTATCATGTTTGCTCCTCCAATTTGTTCACTCACTATAAAGAGTTTAGGGCTTCGTCCTCCTTAAGAAGACTCTAGTAGCTTAGGGTTAGGTATTAATCTACAACTGAGATTCATCCATTTTTCCACTTAAACCTTCCCATTTTATGATTGGCTACATGTTATTGCATAGGAAATCCAAACATAGATTCGTCCTTACCTCCAAAAGATCATAATCTAACCTTAAGTCGACTTTAAAATGGTTTACATAGTTGTTTGTTCCATTACAAACAAATATGTCAAAACTATGTCACTCAACATATGAAGTCACTAATGCTCAACATGCACTGTATTTCTATGCTTGACTCTACACCTACACTACTTGGCATCCACTAGTTACTTGGCTCCTGAATCACTTGGCATGGCCTATTTGCTCGGCACATGAGTGACTTAGCACTCATTGCAACTCAGCATGGTCTAATATTTGCATGTTGTGCTCCACATGTATTACTAGTTTGGTATGAACTAAGTAAATGACTTAAGTGTGTTGACACTCACTTGTCAAAACCAATCTGAGATCAAAATTACTATCTTTCACTTCTTGACAAATTCTAATCATTTAATATTCATTTTGTAGAGTGCATTTTAGTTAGCTTTCTTCTTTTGGACATGGGTAAGAAATAAAAATCATTATCTAAATATCCTTTTATATCTACTTTAAGTTGATTTTAAAGCTTGGATTTGTATAATTTTTCATATCTGATCAATAAACTTACATTTATTTTTTATGATTGATGCAATATGAATATGGTCTAAAATCCTACTTCCATGATCAGATGGTGGACATTGTAATCAAAATAACTTGTGGGTAAGTTTACTTGATGTGTTAAATTTCCCCAAATAGTCAATTTGATGGCTTAGTAGTGCCCTAATATGGAAAAAAATGAAATGTTTGGCATTAGAAGAAATGACCAAGCATGATCATGAAACACACACAACATTACAAAATTCTATTCACTCTTTATAAAGATTTTCCTTTCAATATTACATTTATATCCATATCCACAACATTGCTAACTCAAAATACATTTGTTTTTCATTAGGGTTGTAGTTCAAATACTTTTTAGCTATGCAACTCTCCCTCTCTATGCTCTTGTTACATAGGTATGCATTAAGATAGAAAGAAATACATTTTATTTATCAATGGCTCAAGACATTACAATTTTACTCACCTCTAGTGGCAATGACCCTTGCAAAGAATTCCAAGAAATATTGAGGTAGAGTTGCATGTTTCCAAGGCTAACAATGACTTCAGGAGGTATTGCCCCCTTTAGATTATCATGAGCTAACTCAAGGAGCTCCAACTTTAGAGATCCCTCCAAACTAACAGGTATCTCCCCTAATAACTTGTTGTTGCTAAGATAAATGAGTCATAGCTATGGGTTGTAAATGGTGAAATGTCAAGTTTAGGGGAGATCAACATGAGATTTGAGTGAGTTGTTTCTAGATGAAAAAGTAGTTGTTCCTCTGCATGCAGAGTGGGACTACCAAAAACTAGTCTAGCTCCATTACTTGTCTAAGATTCAACCCCATCAAAGAATATAGTCAAAATCTACTCTATACTAAACACAAGTTTCTCCACCTATCTTGCATGCATGTGAAATGTAGAAACACAAAACTAGGGGCAATTGATGGGATCCAATAAACCCATATATATCATAATAATGCTACAAACATAGGCGTAGATTACCTAAATCCTAGCTAGAGACCTTGGGAAGGAGTGTGAAAGGATCTGATAAAATATTTAATTATGTAATGAAAGGAAAAATGAAATCCTAACTTTATCACAAGAAAAATCTTCCCAAATTCTATGTACAACCACTAACCTTCATTAAATTACATATATAGATTTGGTAAAAACTAAAGTAAAATGAACTGACACAACCATCATACCTAATCCTACTACAAATTTTGACTATTTGTGCTCCCTTGTTGCTGATTAAGATGTGCTAGGAAGCTCCATTGATACTTAACTAGCTTTTGGAAGTCTTCTTGTTCATTGGAATAGGTAATTTTTTTCACAGTTCCCTTTTTTCTTAGGATGTGCTAAGAAGTTCCATTAATATAGAAAATCAAGATAAAAAATTAAAATACCAATCCTATTTGCATAATTGATAATGAGGAATGATCAATTTGTTTTCATCTTGGGACTTCTACACTTATTGGAATCTAAACGTAGAACATGTGGCATTTTGTAGAGAATATGAAGAGACATGTACCAACTTCTCTTATAGGAAAATATTGAAGCACTTCGAGAGGGATTAACAATCCCCAAATTGTT
The DNA here is from genome assembly GCA_028749045.1 of Cupressus sempervirens. Lineage (NCBI taxonomy): Eukaryota > Viridiplantae > Streptophyta > Pinopsida > Cupressales > Cupressaceae > Cupressus > Cupressus sempervirens. The sequence continues at coordinate 279,639,193 of CM053791.1, forward strand.
CCTTGTTCTCATTACTGATATGAAGGTGAATCCATATGATGCCAAGACATTTACTTTGAAGATGAAAGTAATGGTATGTTTTAAATTATTCTATGTTATTTTTGGAGGTTTTCATATGCACTTTATCGACCAGGTTTTGTTCTCTAATACCTTGATTTGTTTCTGTCTTGGGGCCTTTGCTATATTTTATTTTAAAGACATAACCAATCATCACTCATTTTGAACAATCAATTAGAGAGTCCACTAGATCCCACCCCCTTTAGAATAGTAGGGGCATAGGTGGGCCCTATGATTCAATGGGGTTCTAGCCATAACTCTAGAGGGGGTCTAGCCTTGAACACCATAGAATTGTAGGGGTGAACCCTTTCTATTGCTCCCTTATAGTTCATGTGGGTGGATAGCCATTATGGTGTAGTAATGTATGCATGCAGAGGAAAAATATATGATAGGGTGGGATGATCTTACCATTCTATAGGCAAGTGGTGTGCCTTCCTATAAAATGGTAGGGCAGAGGCCCCTACTATTCTAAATAAAGGTAGACCAATGTATTTCCATCCATCTGCATGCATCATCATGCATTGTCTATTGTTTTTTTTTAAAACAAATTAGATTGGTCAAAATTTTGACCAATCTTGGCTAGCATTTTGACCAAGATTAGTCAAAATTTTGAACATTTTTTTGGTCGTGAGTATGGAATCATAGTCATTGTGGTGTACATTTCCACCAAAGAATTGGTCACAATTTTGACCAATCATGGTTTCATTTCGACCAAGATTGGTCAAAATTTTGACCAATTCTTTGGTTGTGAGTATGGCATCCTAGTCATTGTGGGGTCCATTTCAACCAAAGAATTGGTCACAAATTTGACCAATCTTAGCTAGCATTTCGACCAAGATTGGTCAAAATTTTGAGCAATTCTATGGTCATGAGTATGGCATCCCAGTTGTTGATGGCACAGAATTGGTCAATATTTTGACCTTTCTTGGGTGGAACTTTCAATGATGGTTGTTTAAAATTTTGACCAATGGCCACCAATAATGGTCATACTAGAGGTAGTCTATTTCAACCAATTATTTGGTCAAAATTTTGACCAATTGAAGGTTTTGTCAAAATTTTGACTAAAAAAATTGTGACCCACCAATTGGTCAAAAATTTGACCAGCATGGGTCAAAATTTTGACCAAGTTTCATCAAAAAATGGGTCAAACTTTACTAGTGTTCGTTGTATTCCCATTATTACATATTTGTAATGATTATTAAAGTGTACTAGCTTGGCATAATTTATGGATTATCGTGCACACAATAGAAGTGAAGATGACATTATGTCAATGCCTATGGATGGTTTTGCATTTAAGAACGTAGAAGATAGGTGGCTAGTATTTAAAGAAGAACCTCATAATCTGAAGCTTTCATTGGCAGCAGACAGTGTCAATCCATTTCGAGAATGAGATATGTTTACTCAGTCTGGCCTATTTTTTGTTATTAACAATAACATTCCTCCTTGGATGTCCATAAAGAGGGAGCACATAATGTTGGCAATGATTGTATTAGGTATTTTTCCATTTAATACTCATCTAAATTAATTTATAAACACAATATCAAAATGTCCATAATAATTATGATTTGTTTATGTACATTCTACTAGGTAAGTACCAAGTGAAAGATATGAATGTATATATTGAGCCCTTGATTGATGAGTTTTTGGAGTTATGAAATAGGGTCACTATGTATGACATCTCTAGAAAAAGGCAATTTCAGTTATGTACAATGCTTGTATGGACAAAACATGATGCCCTTGGACTAACACATTTTTGTAGTATGTAAAACTATTAACATATATTTTTGGTACGTAACAATGCTAACACATTTTCGTTGTATGTTTAAGTTGCATGTAATAATTGTAAATATGAATCTTGTAGTACACATGTCATCCATTTATACATGATCTTGTAAGTCTTCAAAAAAAGGGAAAATTTTCATTTCCAATTTGTGGTCCAAAGATGAAATCTCATCATTTAATTCTTTCTCCACAAAAATCATAAGTATCAAATTGCCAACTCCTTGACTTTTACAACATGTGGTGGCATAGTGGGTGATATCTTGACCTTAGGAGATTCATCAACCCTTATCAATATAGGATTTCAACATGGAATAGGTGCATTAGTGGATTCTTGTGCCAATTTCTTGATGTCATTAGCACTAAGTGGATTTACATTATGTGTAGTGTTGTCAGTGATGCCTTTAATAGTTATAGAGTCATGTTGACTCTCTTTCTCTTCCTATGGAAGACTAATGTCTAGCACATTAAGATCTATGTCCTCTTGTGTGCCTTCCCTTTATGTTTCTTCCTTCTCTTTTTCTTTTGTGATCAACCCATAGATTTATTTAAAAAGTAGTGGACTTTGGGTTACCACCTCTTGAATGTGATTCTGTAAAATGTGAAAGGCCCTATATTTTGGAGAAAATATCCCTTCTTTGACTTGTATGTTTTTTATAATTAAGTTATTATGTGTTGAACTCTATTTTTATGGAGTATATACAATGATATTGCATAGCTACCACACATAAAGTAGAGGTAAGGAATTAAAAAATATACAATGATTTTGATGAATGCATCATGCAATTTTTGTCTTCTACATAATTTGTATCATATATATCATGTAATTTTTGGCTAACTTAAGATAAATGATTTACATATGTAGGCTATTTAATGCCTTTGACCAGGATCTTGTATAGTTACATGGATTGATAGGTATAAGTCAATAAACCCTATAGATACAATTTTTTATTTGCATATATTCTCTTTATTGTCAACATCAAATTTAGTCCTAATATGTCTCTCATTTAGTGGATTACAGGTATGGTATTTTTCTAACCTGTCTTTCTTAAGTGATGAAAATGTGGGAATATAAGATAAAAGTGAGACATCTAGTAGGTCTTAAATAGGGAGATCAACTAGAGGTCAAAAGATTAGAAGAAAAATCAATAAATAAATGCAACTTTTCTTGCTGAGGGGGGGGTCATGTTCTTTTGATAATGAGAGCAAAGGTGATAGGAAGGTTCCCTTAAGGTACACATATCTTCAAAAATAATGGGTACCTAAGGAACTACCTCTAGTTAACACTGGTTTTTCTATTAACGAAAGGATATATCACATAGCTAAATATTCATTATATTGTTTGGCCCTATTTTCCATGGATGGCATAAAGGTCACTTACAATAAAGTTGTTGAATTGATGGAGTATGTGGGACTTTGTTACAATACAAAAATTAGATGCAGACTGTGCAATATTAAAAAATTATGTGTATGTATGCATTGTCACCAAATTATATACAATACAACGTAAATCATCAAAGTAAAAAACCCACTATGTATATTTATGGAAGGCCAAAAGCAATAGACAATACTGCAAGATTTATAAATAGTTCTAAACGTGTGTCAACTAATAAGTGGTCGAATTGTATATTCGAGTTATGCAAGGGAAATCATGTTTTTGTATGTGCGATAAAATCAATAATTGTAGGGGAAGAGCTTCTAATATATTACAATTTGAATCATGTAGATACAAAAAAAATTGTATCATGGCACTGGTAAGTATAACATTTAAACCAATTGCCTCCAATTAATATTGAATCCAATATACAATTTACTATTTTATTTATAATTTTTTTGGTAAGTCTATTACTTTCATTTCACTACTAATTGTTGAGAATTACTCATCTTTTTCATAGGGCAACATGGATACACCACAAGGCATAAGCGGGGATGTACCAGCTCACACACCTTCAGTTAAGGTAAACCTTAATTAATGTAGCCATACAAATTATATAGAAACAAATGTCATATTATTATGTTCTTTTCTTTATGGATTTGGAGTTATTTTGATAGAATTTTATTGATACTGATGTCATAACTTGATACTTATTGATAGGGAAAAGTGAAAATGACAATAGATCAAATGAGATCTATGTAAGACCCCTCCTCTTATGCATTAAATAAAACCATAGTTGTTCAAGTCCAAAGGATAATTTTGGTAACAATGGTCTTACATATACCTTCGTTAGAATTTTCATTGAGAAATTGGAACACCATAATGCAATAACATAATGTTAGGTGTTAAGATAAATTAATGTGCATAAAACTGGTAGGAATACTTGTGGTAAAATATTATAGTGATATACTAGGGTGAATATGGACTTTCTATATGGGAATGATAACTAAAAAAAAATTAAGTTTAGGTTACTTTCATAGATGCTCGAGAGAGTAGATGATTTAATTATGATAGAAATTGAACTGGAGTTTAACTAAAATAAATAGGAGAGCTAGATATGTTGGTTAAAGTTGTTCTCATCTACCCCATATGCTATGAACAATTACCAAATCAATGATGAGATGACTAGTATGAATTTTGATTAGTTGACTTAAGTAAATTTAGGGTTATGCCCCATCTTAGGATAATAATGAGATGATTTAGTAATATTGTCATAAATAATTAATTTGAAAAGCAAGTATAAAAAGAAGAATGTGTACTAGATGGAAGGATTCTAAAATAGCAAGGAATTCAACATTATATGAGATTCCAGTGTAAATTATTTATGTTGTATTTATTTATTGGAGGGTAGTGATATTTTTTCTCATTTAGACGATGTGATGATCTCATGTGTTGTTGTTTAGGAAATTTTATAGACATTGATATTTTGGATCCTCTAGACTATGTGATGATTCCATGTTATGTTATTTAAGACATTCGTATCCAACTACCTTATGTTCTATAAGCCATGATGATACTAATTTGATACACTAATTGTGATACTTTTCTTATCAAACATGGTTTCCAAGTGATCTTAATTACTTATGTTTTAGCATGCTTGTGTATTTGGGCTTATAATTCATATATCATTGTTGTTAATATCAAGTAATTTAATTATCTATTTTTCATCTAAATCCGTTATTGGTGTATATAAGTTGATTTTACATTTGGAGTAGATAAGAATGATCATGGTGTGTTATGTTTAGGAATGTGGATTTAAGTGTGTCAATGAAAGTGGATATGTTGATTTAATATTTTAATGTTTTGAATGTTTTATATGAAAAGGACTAGAAAAGGGAAGGTTAATTGGAAAAGATGAAATATAAAAACCTAATGTTGAATGTGAAAGTGATTTATTACACTTATTTATATATTGCTTATATGATTTTCTTGGACTATTGATGCTCGAGGGTAGTGTGCACGATTTTAACCATGGGGTTCAATGGGGAACCAAGGCTCAAACCACTGTAAACATGACATAGCCAAGGTTGAATCAATGGAAAAGATTCAAACCTCATTGAAATGTGTTTTGTTTCATGAACGTGAATTTGTATGTGTGTGCAATATTTTAATTCATATATATAATTAGAGACATGTCACTATAAATGTAATGTGTTGTTTTTTTGTGTCACTTGACACTTGTGTTGTCCATGCATTGATGACTTGTCATTTAGGGTTTTGGGAAAAAGTCACCTAACCTAAACCTAACCCAAGGCAGTACCCAAGTTAACCTCTTATGGTAGAGTGTTAGCTGAAGTCTCCATCAAGGGAAATTCGAATTCCAATTTTCCATTAACTTTTGGGGATCAAAAAGTGGTCCTAGGGGGTTACCTTGGTAAAAAATAAGTGCCCATGTCATAGTAGTATGGGTTGGGGGTCTAAATTTAACCTTTAGAAGACCTAGATAACCTTGGGAACCCTCCAAACAATTTACTTTGAAAGCAATTCGAAATTAAGAGTGTCACATGACTCCTTCCACAACCTTTTTAGTTGTTCAAGGCTACATTTATAGAAAGAGACAATGGTGTAAGTAAAGGAAGCTTATAATATGACCATTTTTAGATAATGGGGGCTTTGGGATCCTTTTAAGAGGACTTGGGATGAAATTAGTAGGTTGTCTACCCACTCTCTAATTTTAGAAATTATTAGAGTTTGGAAGTTGGGAGGGAGCTCTTCTACAACCATTCATTACCATTTTGCAAAAGGATTCAAGGTTGGTTTCTTTTTTGCCCATGTAGTATTTTTCTCCAAAATTTCATAATGGCATTGCATTCATGAGCATGAAGGAGTGTGAGTTCATATTGTAAGTAGAATTCATGACGTTGTATTGTAATGTAGTATTCATGTAAATGTTTGAATGGTGTTCCATGTTGTGGGAAGATTGTGGTATTGTGGGGTTGAGATGAAATGTGTTCTTGCATTTGATTTTTTATTTGTTTCTCCATTTTGTTATGTATGTTGTTTATAGGTTTAAGGACTTCACTCACCCTCTGGGAAGGGAAGAGAAGTCTAGGGTGAAGGGGTTAGTTGGGCTTGAAAATGTATTATGAACCTTGGAGTATGGGCTCCATTATATGCCATATTCATTCATATCTTGTTGGGGGTGATAAGGGAAGTATGGTGTATAAAGGGATTTTTATGGAATATGGGCTCCCAAAGAGCTACAACTGATGGTAGTGTATCTTGAAGGATGATTATGAAAGCCCCAAAAGGGCATGGAATTGTTGATTTTCTGAAAGCCCCAAAAGGGATTGAAAATTATTTATTATAGGTATTGTTTGATATGGCAAGTCTCCATTTGAAAAAAACACCTTCTGTTGGAAATCTGATTGAAAAAGATCACTACCAAAGAGGGAGATTGTTGCAAAGAAGGTAGATGGTTGATAAAGAATGTTTTCAATCATTTTTTTGTCACTAATGTCAAACCTCCTATTTTTTGGAATGACAATTGCTTATAAGATCCAAGTACTATCACTTAGTTGATTGATGAAGAGGATTTAATCAACAAGATGTAACAAAAGCACCTAAGAGAAAGGTTGAGTTATGGTTTTGTAATGAAGTACAAGGATCAGTTAAGTACATTGGTAAAATAATGTATTGACAATATACTTGAAAATATAGAGGTTGGCCATACTTACAAACTTTGGAAGAAAAAGTTGTAACAAGGTTATCTGTAAAGCTTGACCAACTTCATTAGTGGGTGTTCAGCAAGCTAGTTCATGCCAAGTAGATTATCAGTAAGTGCTGAGTGAAACAAAAAGAGCCGAGTAACTTCAAGTGTTGAGCAAGTAATAGGTGTCGAGCATCAGTAAAAACTTAGTTCATGCTGAGTAACATAGTATGTGCCGAGCACTAGAATTTCAATAGTGTCGAGCTGGTGCACTATTTGAAGAGTCAAAGATTCTCTAGATCTAAGTTGACAAGTTTGTTACCTTGAATTTTGTGAACTAGATGGAGGATACAGATGATGAGCTGGAGGCACAAAAATTTAGGTAAACCATTTTTGAGTGAATTCAGGAGGATTCTTCATGATGTTTCTAGAAGGAAACAAGATTAAGGGTGAATTCATTAAATATTACCTAATCCATATGATCTAAAAGAAAGAGCGGAAGGATTCAAGTAAAAAAGCTTTCTAGACTTCTATTTAAGGAGTCATAGACCAAGAAGCAAGAGTTGTTGGGGTGCCAAGCTACAAAGTTGTTGAAGTGTGTCAAGGAAAAGGCATTGAGAAGGAAGAACAGAGCACAAAGATTCTACTTTCATAAGTGGTCATATAGGAAATTCCACTGGTACATCAAGCATGAAGACTCAAGGAGACAAAGCTTGAAAGGAGGACAAGTTGTTAGAGTTGCAAAGACTAAAAGCCAAGCAAGTTTGAGAGTTGAACTGAGATCTAAAATTTGCAAGTTAAGTTGTGAGTTGTATCAGGTCAAAAGCCCTTGTTGTTACTCTCTAAAAATTGTATTAGTTAGGGTAAAATCCTATGGACTTAGGTTGGTTTAACAGCCATTTGTAAATCCTTTAATACGATGGCATTCCAAGTGAATTTTCTAAAGTCCTCTAACCAAGCTCACTTCTAATAGGGTGGTTGAAATCCTTTAACTAGGTCACATTTAATAGTGTGTTATAGCCTTTAACAAGGTAGGCATTTCATAGGACATCACTTCAGAAGATTGAGAATTGAGTAGCATCTTATTGGTAGTTTTTCCCAAATTGGGTTTCCACATAAATCACTGCGTTATGTGTTGATTCTTCATGCTTTATTCTTGCATGTTGATTTTATAGTAACTTGCTAAGTAGGAAAGTTTAAAGCTTGGATGGATGAATAGTTTAATGGGCTCTCTACTTGGTGAAAAAGTTTTATTAGGACATTTGGACCTTGAATAACTGATTCACCCCCCCTCTCGATTATTCTAAAGTATTTCTAACACCTTCACCCTATGTTCATGGTTTTGTAGGTGAACCATTGTGAAATATCCTTGGGATGGAATTGTTAAATGCTATAATGTGATGTGTATCCATTTGTAAGATTGGAACAAAACTCAGTTGAGCCTTGTTCCCCAAGATGAGGGTTGGTCTCTTGGAGGCTTATGGTTGGGAGGAGAGTACCCATGGTCTTTGTTTTTTTGTTGTGATGTATTTGTAGATTTTTTCCTCAAGGGAGCAATGGAAAAATCTTGGAATGATCATCTTGTAGATGTTCCTTGAAGAAGAAAAGTTACCATTGTGCTTGTACACGCATTGGAGAATCTTTCTCCATCTTATTCATGTTGTTTAAATTAATTAATACATAGTAGCAAGGAAGGGATATGCCATTTGTGTAATGCATTTGAAAGTTGAAAACCTTTATTTATGTCATTGACTATTTCATTTGCATGTCCATGAAGAGAAGTCCTAAACTAGCATTGATAAGTGTTGTTGTAATGCATCATGAAATCATTGCAAGAAATTTATTCCATTGTACTCATCGAAAATCATGTAATTGTGTAATTGATGTTATTTCAATATAGATTCATGTAATTTTATGAGGAAATGCTTTCAGGTATGTTTGATTTTGTGGAAGATATTGGTAATGCTCCTGGCTCAATATGTAAATAAGTCCTTAGTTACAATGAACTTGTGTTGAAATGAGCTAATGAGTCCCTTAGTTAAATTGTTAATTTACACATCTTATATAGATCTCTTAAGTCATGTAGATAGAAATTCCAAAATATACATCCTAAGCTAATTTGCATCATCTTAGTATTCTCTCATAGCTAACTAAATAATACACTTCATAACTACTTAATAGGAGGTTAGCTTTAACATTTAATTTAAAATCTTAGCACCCTACTAGAGAGTAAAATGAATTAGGTGATTACGCATGAGAAGAGCAATGGAAAAATGAATAATGTGAGCCAAAACACTAGGTTGCAAGAGAGAAATAAGCTCTTTGGAAAATGTATGGTGAGAGAGAAACAACTCCACTCCCAAATACAAAGTAATAAAATAATCATAAGGGAATATGCTCCAGAATCTCTCATATAGAAAACTAATATAATAATCTCCCTAACTAAAAGAAAAGATAAAATACCTTGACTAATCAATCAAAACATGGTCATAATCAAAACGAAATCATAAGTCAAAAAGCAATGTACCCAATGATTCACGTGACACAATAAAAGAAGAATGAAATACTTTGTAATACCCCAATGCATGGAAGTCGACCTATGTAATATCATATATGTACACATAGTTGATAACAAACCTAGAAATATGAAATTAAAATAATAATAATATATGTAACACTTACCTAGGAGATAAGACTTGTCTAAACTCAAAAAGGAGATTCACGTGACTACTAAGTCACCCTCATTGCACATAATAAAATAATGATCTTGCACTTAAAAATTGTAAGGAAATGGTTCCAAAACAATAAATTAAGCTAAACATAGAACAAGGAAAAAAATACTTTACTAAAAAAAACACATTATAAAAATTTGAGCATGACAAAGGGAGGGAAGGAAGGATTGGTCCCCATCTCCGCCATCTCATCTTTCACATCACATGCCGCCATCTTGGGAAGGAAGGAAAATGTGACATCTTCATAAGACAAAGAGTTTTATTTTTTTTTCAACATTTTACACCTTGAAGGGCCACCCAAGGACATGGATCAACCCCCTCCTCCCTCTTACACGTTCCTTGAGGAGACCAACTTCAAAAAATGCAACGTGATGGGGAAATAAAGTTAGGGGGTTGGATTAGAAATGTCATTAAGTTAGTTAGTTAGTAAAGTCAAATAGTGTAGTAATTTGGATAGTAGTTAAATTAGTTAGTAAGTTGGGTAATGTTAAATAGCTAAGTAGGGATTTAGATGATGTACTGTATAAAAATAAATTGTGGTGAAATAATGTTATGAGTAGGACAGAGATTAGTAATAGATTAGAAGGTAGTATAGTGTTCTAAGTAAAAAAAGAATGTAGAATTAAATTTGGGGTATAACAATGTTAGTTTATGGAATTTATTTAATAAACTAATATATATATATTAGTTTATGTATCTTAACATGTACTAAAGGTAATTAAATCTACCTATTATGAGCATTGTCATTGTACAAGACTATTTAATAGGGAGTTGGTAAGATTGTGTTTGATAAAGTAATCTAGAAAATTCAACAATTGATGGAAGGTAGATTTTATACATGGGTTACATAGCGAGGGGACAATATATTATAAATCAATGATTTAAGATTTGTTAGTAATATGTGTATAATGAGTAATTTAGAATTTTAGCTATTGGAGTAGAGTTGTTCAAATTTTAATATGAAAATTGTGAGTCAATAGAAGGAAGCCTTGGCAACATGTGCTCGTGATAACTATGACTTCAAGCATGACTCAGATATGAATAACCTAGTAGTAAGAAACATCACCAAAATAGAATTGTGATTAGGACTATGTTAATGATCATGTTAGATACCCATCCCTCTAATTCAGGGCATGATAATTTGAAACACAGACATCATTTGTAGATGACATCACCCATAGCACTAACCTTGTATTCATGGCCCATAAACTCATAACAAAATATAGTGATGAAATTATTAACCTTTTCCTCAAGAGAAACATAAGCAAGGAGACAAAGGCACTGAAAGAATAATTATTATTTAGAGTCAATTCTTTGAAGGTAAGCAATAATTAATCTTAAGCAATAATAAAAGTTCAATATATGTGTATATTTTATAGCATTTTATGGATCATGATCTAAAATATTATGTGTTCTTACAGCATTTTGTGACACCTATGAGACTATGTGGTCAATATGGTGAGGGTTGTAGCACACAACCTTCATGTAAGTAACACTTTCTCTTTACAACATTATAATGCCTAACTTTGATCTTTATCCATTGCAAATGAAAAAAAAAAATGTTGAAAATGTCTTTTCTAACAATGTGGCTTGCTCCTTTGAACATCCTTTGAAATCATGGTTTAATTTATGCTCCAAAGTCGATAAAAAAGACTCCTATGAGAGGAAAGAATGCAATAGTTGTACACCACATTCTTGCATCAAATTTCTGCATTACTACAATTATAAAAATATAACCCTAATATGCATATGTAAATTAACTCTAGTGCACTAAAAAATGCAATGTGACGATTATATCTTTCCATCCATAGAAACCAATCATAGTTGTAACTGCTATCATTCCATACATATCACCTGTGTATGCAACCACAATAAGAAGCTATCCATTTCTCTCATAGAAACCAATCATTCCATACTAATATGATGAGAGAGTTGGATCTATTGCTCCAAATAAAAGAATCAATACATAAATTTCACTGGCTACATGTGAAACAATATGAGCAATAACAAAAGATTGTGAGCCTACTAGTGCAACATTGTTTGTTTTCATCAACATTATAACTCTTAACTTTTATTTTCAAATGCTTCTAGCTAGTATACCATTTGATCTTTATCTATTGCAAATGTATTTTCTAAAAATGTATTCTTCAGCTCATGATGAATTGTGGAAACCTCCCCCAGTCATTGCTCTGATATTGCCAACTACATTATTGACAACAAGAAGCTTGCAAACATCTTTGACTATGCGAAGTACAACTAGTAAGACCTTGTTTTGCTATATTTTGTAATGTGCTAATCATGCATTGCTTTTTTTGGGTGGATTTTATACTCATGGATGTATTTTGTGCACTAATAGATAGACCTCCAATTGATAGAACAACAGATACCAGTACTACTAAAGCTGGACCATTTTCTGGAGCAACCCATGTGACTAGTACTAGTTCATTTTTGGGGACATTGTTGTTGAACAAGAAAACTATGTTTCTTTTGAAATTATGAAAACTTCTAGGTGCTTTAAAATTGTTATTATTTATAGTGTAATTATAGTTTACTTATACATAACTCATTTTGGACTAATAATCCCATGATGTTTTTGTAGGAAATGATGTTTTCTTTGATCATCTTCTTGAAATGACATTGAAGCTATTTAGACCCACCATACGGAATAGGTACGTAGTTTCATACCATTGCTACAATATTTTTATTTTCTTACATTTATTGTACTATATTAAAGTTGTTGATCTAACAATTTTTAATTTTTTTAAAGGTGGACTGAATAGCATCTTGAATTAAAAAATCAGTTGATTACATCTTTTGAGAACATTTTTGGAAAAAATAAAATTGACACTGCCCTACTTCTCAAAAGAGCATCCAAACATATAAAGACTATGAGGGACCAATATAGAAGGGGTCTAAAAGATAATCCAAAGTATGACCATCCTCCTACGATTCTACCAATGGAGTGGAATAAAATAATAGAAGATGCAAAAGAGAAAAAGCTATGTGGTAAAGGAAATGAGCCAGAAAAGGGCAAAAGAAGGTATGTCATGATAATATTAAGTAGAATGTAATCATGCAATAATTAGTGACCTTTGTAAATATATAATTTAACATTTTTTAAACTTTTCATAGACTACAGGGCACATCAAAGGCTACAAAAGAGAGACTACAAAAGGTTGGCCAACACAAACTTGGCTCTGGTGGCTATATGAGTCTTCACTCTCAACTTGTAAGTAGCAACAATAGAATTTCATATCTTAAAAAATTATATAATGTTGCAAACAATTTAGGTTAATCAAATCATACATGCAAAATTGATGATATTAAGTAAAAAATATAGGGCATAGAATTCAATGTAGAGCTCACGGATGAAGATAAAAAAAATTGCCTTGATGGAAATCTATAAAGTCATGGTTGCATTCCTATGCCAAGAATCTGATAGTCATACCCAAGAATTTGGTGCACCAAAAGAGACATAGGTAAATTGGTCAAATGAAAAGTAAATCAAATTGAATTGTTGAGAAATTTCTTTTTTGATGTTAGTTTCCAACATAAATTGACTGCATAACAATGTGCATAACATTTCACTACAATCTTCAAATCCTATCACAAAACTTGTGCATGATGAAGGCCATGATGTGCATCATAGTCGTGGAGGTATTAATTTGGTATTGGAAATTAATTATGCAATTATAAATAAAATTTAACATCTTCAATTACAATTTGATGTGTAACCTTTTTCTGAATATTTTAGAGCATGTTGAACATCATGGTGAAGGAGTGGAGCATGTTTGAAGTGTTCAAAATGTTGAGGTGGTAGCGGATCAAAATGTTATTGTACATGATGTAGCATTATTAGGTAAGAAAAATTCATGTTATGTTCCAGTGGTTAATGAAATACTTGTAACAGAAGAAAAAAATAAGTGTCAATTTAACCAATTTACTTGTTATTGTAGTAGAGCCCCCTTTAGTGCAACAACCTTGTGCTCCTCAAAATAGGAGAAGGCATCATAATTTGACATTACATGTAGTGCCCACCCATGGTTTTCCATTTTGTTCTGTGTCCTAAACTCTTTTAGGCATATTTTCATGCATGGATTAGTTTCAGATATATTAGATTTACAGTTATATGACATTATTCCATGACTTAATTTTATGGCTAGATTGAATACTTTCATAATGATTATGCTTTAAGGACTTCTGGTTAGTAATTGTGTAAGGCCCACACTCGTACCCTATTATAAACTATAAGGAATGCACATGATTAGGACTAAAATTAGGTCAAGATTGACATTTTCGTTACTTAGAATGATTTATGAGAATTTGTTAGGGATGAATATAGATTTTGATTATTATAAGATTAATACCCTATTAAAAAATATGAGGTTGATGAGATAAGACCAATGAAACAAGACTATTTAAGTTCAACCTTAGAACTTGGTCAAGGAATTCAAGGTATGATCTACTAGACAATTAGCAAAGAGGAATTAACATTTACTCTCATGAGAAACAACAAAGAATGTAGATTATAATGACAATAAACCATAAAGGTTGTATTCGAGGATTGATTCTAAACCATGATGACATAATTATGAAATTATTCTAATGACTTGAGAAATTGACCCTAGGGACACACACCTCATAATGTGATAAAAGGATACTAGTGAACATGTTTGCATATTAGTGATTTTCACTTATGACATATTCCAGGATCCATTTGATTTTTTTAATGATTTAATATACATGACTCCAGTGTTTCATTGTTATGATAGAAATGATTGTGATGATATTTAGAATGTTAATTTGGTTACATTAAGCTAAGATAAATGTTGATACCCATATTTTGATATTTTGATGTTTAAATAACTTATGGAAATAATTAGAAAGGGGAAACAGTTGTGTATGTTAATGTGATAATGAATTATTCTACACCTATATACATGTACTTCTATACTATTTTCATTGGACTACTGACATTTAAATTGAGTGTGCAGAAAAATTTGAACCATGGAAATTATCCAAGGAAACAAGGTTCAAACCTATGTGAACATAGTAAAGCCAAGGTGAATCTTTGGTTCAAAACCTCATTGTTTAGTGTTTATTTTGTAATGTGATTGTGCATGGGCATCATAAGTTTAGAAGTCATAAATAATTAGAGACATGTCATTTTGTTGTGTAAAGTATGTTAATGTGTGTCATTTGACACTCGTGTTGTCTATGTGTAAATGACATGTCATATAGGGCTTTTGGGTGTCAAGTCACTTAACCTAAATCTAATCCCCATTATGAATTCAAGTAAACCCACTTGGGAGAGTGTTAGGAGGAGTCACCTTCATGATGGAATTCGAATTCAAATGTGATAGGAACCTTAGAGGGCCTAAAAGTGGTTCCCAAGTGTTATTTTTGTGAAAATAAGTCACCCACATGGTAGTAGTATACGTTGGGGGTCTAAATATAACCATGAGTTGGTCTATGGGACTTAGGAGACCCTGTAAACTTTTCATGTTCAAGCCAATTCGAAAATCAAAGTGTCACATGACTTCTTTCCTCACCCCTCCACTTAGTTAAGTTCCTATTTCTAGAAAGGTACAAGGGAGTAGGAAGGGTAGGTGGAAATGAAAGTGGAGGTCTTTTTAGGTAGCTTGTGCCAAATTAGTTGTTCACCCACTCTCTAATTGTAGAGATATTTAGGGTTCTTGAGAGAAGAAACTTGGAAGCCAAGGAAGGAAAGCTCTTCATCACCATTTCATAGCCATAAGCTTGGAAGGAGGTTAGTGCTTCATGCCATGGATTTTCTAATCTCATGGAAGTTGAAAGATGGAAATTATAAGAGTGTTCTTGTATGATTTATGTGTCTTGCATATGGTCTATGTGTAGTTGCTTGTATGTAGATGAACACGTTGGATCTACTTGCTTTTGATTTTGTCTTCTTGAGTTGTTGTGATGGATTGAATATTGTGTTGGGTGTGAAGGCTTCACTTACCCTTGGAAGGGAAGAGAAGCCTTAGGGTGAAGGGGTTAGTTAGGCTCAACATTGAAGTTGAGAAATCCTCCTCTTGGAGAGTGGATATTTTTCATGGAGTATAGGCTCCATTGAAGCCATATGCCTTTCTATTGTTCTATGGGAGGTATAAGTGAGGATGTGTGAAGAGAAGTAAGTGTTGATAGCCTCATTGAGGCATGTGATTATTGATAGCCTTGTTGTGGCATGTTTCTTGGAAGCCTTTTTGGAATATTGCAATTGCTACATTTGTTGTTTCATAAGGATATGGCATTCTCCTCCTTGGAGAGTCCACCTTCACCCAATGTTTATGATTCCATCTATGAATCATTGCAAACCTTGGTTGGGGTTGTAAATGAGTTGTAAAAATATTGTATTCATGTTGGTTCTTATTTGTGATGATTGATTGAATGTATCTTGTTTGAGCCTTGTTTCCCCTAGCTCAGTGGGTGGTCTCCTTGAGGCCTAGGTTGGGAGGTGAGCCTCGATGGTTCCCCATTTTTATCTCTTCATTGCAGGTTTGATTTGATGATCTTGGAAACTTGGAATTCTAGTAGCCTTTCCATGTGCATAGGAGAAGAAGACATTATTGTATTTGTGTTGAGATAGAGAGAAAACTCCATCTTGATATGTGAATTTAAATTTATTTTAAGAGTAATGTTATTGTCTTATTCATTGTCAATGGAGAGGTTGTGAATCATCTATGTTTAGTAAAAAATATTTCCATTGTGTAAATTTTGATATGATGTTTTCACCACCTTATGATCATGCCTGATAAGTGTGGTGGATGGAAGCTTGAGAATATCATGGAAGAGAAATTCATTGTATTGATGTTGTTGTTCATTTATCTTAGATATGAGTATATTGAAGAGAAGAGTTAAGCATCATTGTAGATATTAGTAAGGTGTGAACATAACTACCTCTCTGTTATTCCATTATTCCCCATTCTCATAGAAATAAGTAGATGCATTCTATGATCAATCTTGATTCATATATGTAAGTGTAGAATATGCATTCGATAGATAATGGAATCATATTTAGTTATAGTCATGATATGGAAATCCATCATGGAATTAGAATACTTGATGTTTCTTGATTTGCATGCAAAATATTGACAAATTGAATAATATCTTAGAAGAAATTGTAATGATAGGAAGATTATCTTTGTTGAACGTTATTATCATGTCAGCTCTATTATATAGTAGTCGTATATGCATATTCAAATTGAATCTTTGCATGAGAATACAATATTATTTCTTGAGCCAATGGTTTCTAAACTTCATTATTCATAGATAAGAATAATCAATTAATTTCATATATGAGCATGATATATATATATATATATATATATATATATATATACTTGTATTGAGTCTATCAACCAAATAATTAAATAAATTCATCAATCAAGACCATACATAGTATATTGAGTAACTCCAAATTATCATTGAAATAACATATCAAGAATACCTTAGACTATAGGAATAGAAAATTAAATAGTTGGCATAAATGCATGTGTATAAGAAATAAACTTGGTGTAGGTGCTCATTCAACTCTCTGGAAAATGTATGGGGAAGGAAATAATCCCTTCCCCAAGATTACAGATTAATAAAATATTTCAAGAATATTATTTAGAATCCTTTAAAAAAATAATAATAATAATACTAAGCTTGGCCACACAACCCTAAAACTAGGGGGTACTTTGAGAATTAAAAAATAACAAATCCCATACACTTATCAAAACAGGATACTCCCCACACAATGTTTCTTCAATTTCAAATAAATAAAATAAAGTCCCACCTTCCCCAAGCACCTACCTCTCTCCTTGGGAGTATGGACACATGTGATTTGGAAGGGGACATGTCTGACATTAATGTCAGGGTCTACTCCCAACATCCCCACCCTAGAATTTCCTTTTAAACTTCAATATTTCTTCAAGCTCTTACTTGGCAGCCTAACCACACATTCACCTTGGATAAAGGTGGAAAATGAATATGACTCCCCTTCTTGCACTGACTTAGGGTAGAAAACTTGTCCCTAGGTGCCCATTTTGGGGAAGGAAGATAAGGTTGCCCACCTAGGAAATATCACCTTAGGAAAGGATGGAGGGAATAGGTAATAAAGAGATATGACTTTTGGGCCCATAATTATAATATTTTATTCATGAAATGGTTGGGGTTGGGTAGAGGTAGGTATTGCTAAAGTGGTCATAAACAATTTTATGTTATAATTAGGGAGTCTAAAGCATGAATAGGATGGGTTAGTAGTTGTCAAGATTGTGTAACCCATTGAAATGTTAACAATGTTTTTTTTTTCTTAATTAATGAAGTAGATAAAAGCATATGTTAGAGGTAGAGTTTTATTATTATTATTAAGGGAGATATAATCTTAGGTAGGCTAATGAGGATTTTAATTGATAACTAATTTTACGTTATTAGTAAATGAGATAATTATTATTATTATTATTATAGTAGTAAAATAATAAAATAAAATAAATTAAAGGGTATGGGATAATTATGTTTAGGATAAATATTCTAGGAATCATCTATATAATGCTAAAATTTTGTACACAAATCTAATATATGAGAGGATGTGATCTATATTAGATACATTGAGTAGCATACATGAATTGATACCATTAGTGTCATGATGTTATAGGGCTAAGATATAAACATTTTATGTCTAAGGGTTCATCTCGTAAAATGTGTAAAGATTGATATGAAAGTATATAACAAATATAAAAGTAAATTAAATGGTATTCTTATATTCACGTAATTTCTTGAGTTAGATACTTGGGATTTTAGAGATATTTAAGAAGGTAATGTGATTTTATCATTTTAACAAAATGGACTCATAAGCAAAATTTAAACTAATTACATCAATATATATTGACTAGGGTTTTTATGTAAAAGGTATATATGCCAATTAAGACACGATTGCACCTTTGCATTTAGCTATGTAATTAAAAAACTTGGTAAAGATTTAAATATGAAACTAGAGATATCGTATTCTTAAGTCATAGGTTCTAAGTCACCTATAATGTCCTGCAACTAGAACTATAATGTACAATTATATTTGATTATGGATACAAACTTTATTGATGAGCATTAGAGAACAAATGACTAACCTAATGTTATCAAGTATCAGTTATAGTGAAAACTAGTAAATTTTGATGGGTAAATTATGACGAAGATGTAACAATAAAGTGCTAGAAGGGTTACACCCCTCATAGGATCACCTAGTCTTAGTTTTTATACAAGCATGTAAGTGAGATTATTGAAAAGAAAATGAACTTATTATCTCTAGGAATAAGAGACAAGAAAGAACTATATGAGAGCTACCCCAACATCATGGTCATACTTAATGAAGGAATTAGCTCATTTGGTGATGTATGGGTAAGGTTCCCTACCACCTAGATTGTAATTATGAATCCTAGAAGACGGTTGATCAACAACCGATGTACCTTCAAATTTTGATGCTCACACACTAAGTCATAAAAATTTTACCCTAAAGATAAACTTAACCATCTAACCAATCATCACATCATTTGATATCTCTAATGTATAATCTAAATGTCAAAAAAAAAAAATTGTGGTTGTGTTTTGCCTGTAAGTTTGGGCATGACATTCTAGTATCAGAGCCTAGTTATACAACACTGGGCATTAATGAGTCCATAAATGAATGTACAATTCTAAGTTATCATAATACCATATTTCAAAAGAGATAGGTCTCCTAGGAAATCGACTCATAATAAATATTATTACTTATTTGGCAATTGAATTGAACACCCTAACAGATAATAGTAATTAGTCATGGTAACATTTTGGGACTGCTGAGGATTAATATATGATAAGATATTTACCTTGACCTTATATAAATTCAAATTCTAAAGGATCTCCATGTAACCCCTTTTGAAGTGTAGACCTTGGTTCTTTAGGAGAGAGTGCTCTTAATTAGGGTAAACGTGAATGATAAGAATGGTAGATTATAAGATTATGACTAGAAAACCCCCACTATGTAGTAAAGTGGTGCAATGACTTATATATTATACAATAAAGGTAATATTATATGCCTTGACTATCCTAATATATACTCTATAGTTAGGTGATAGAAAACACACTTGAAGAATCCCACTAGAAGTGATACCGATAAGATAAGCCTCCTACTTGATAGATAGGGGGACAATGAGAGACAATACACAAATAATAGATAGAACAACACACACTGAAATAGATAATGCCAAATATAACAACATTCACCAATTACATTTACAATATATACTTTCCATAACAAAAGAGGATCCTTCACCACCCTTGACACTATCATATTAGAATGGGCAACATGATTGTATATAATTACCAACTAGGGTAACCCAAAAAAAAAAATTAATATTTTCAATGTCGATCAATTGAATTTGCAAGCCAAGATCTCACTCAAAATGTTATCATCATTCAACAACACCTTGCAACTCAGTGACAAATTATCACTCGGTCATCGACATCTTGCTCGATCTGCACTACAGCTCGAAAGATACCAAAACTTGACAAAGGTTGAATAGTGCTCACAATATTAATAATACCTTAAGGAATGTGAGGCTATCATGAGATCGGATGATAGAACCATTCTTAAAGTATCAATATACCTGAATGATGCTTGAAAGAAGGTGTGATAGGTGTATAAGACCCCATTGATCTTTCTAATAGCGACCTATTATATTATATTCTTAGGTAAGTGACACCAATCATAATCTTATTCTTATCCAAAGGGTCACCAGTGTAATTTAGGTGGAAACCCTGGCCCTAGACTACATCTGACCATTCTTGATAGTAATGGACAGGTAGGTAAGGAAACATAAGCAATTAAAGAATGAATTCCTAAGACTCAACAACCCCATAAGCAATAAGAGTGTGGATCACTCTCTAGACCTATTCTCATGATGGACCAAAAATACAAGGGAATCATTTTTGCATACCATTAATTCACCATGTAGTTATAGGACAACCCTTCCTCTTCTTTCCATCAGGAAGACCTTGGTATGACCACGATGCTCTTGAAAATTTGAATTGTTAAGAATTGTTGTTGTTCTCAACTTTTTGCATATTTTTCCAATTTGTGGAGTGTTCGTTTATGATGATTTCTTGGTATGGTCCCCTTTTGCCTTAGGACATGACTTGTTTTTTATTAAAGATTACCATTGTGGCCACATTTATGTTTTAATTGGTGATTTTATTTTGTTTTAAGTTATTTTATGGGGCATTTTTCTGTAAGTGCGTTACACTATACTTTATAAGTTAGTCATATCAGGGAGAATTCTTGACAAACATCATGAGTAAATTAGAATACCACCCTTTCCTTCATCATGAGATATGATTTCATTCAACCTGATGAAATATGGACACCCAATATCCCTCGAACGAATATATCTCTATTGCACACTATGTTAAGGATTTTAGGCAAGGGTGCTAAATGTGATAAAACTATAAGGATCGAAAGTATTAGAATATGCAAAACAATTCTTGACCTAATATCTAATAAGTATACCAATCAATAGTTGTAATGGCCAAGTTGCTCAATTAAGATGCAACCAAAAGAATGCAGTAACCATCGAGTGTCTACGATTGAAAACTTGTAAGTAGATTTGGATTTTAAACTAAAACAAATGAATTCTTAAAGTTTTTATGAAAGATATAAACTCTCCACCAATAAGTTAATCTTGGAATATAATTGTAGAATTAGTTAGTGCTAAGGTGAGTGAATGACTCAAAAACTAATAAGGGGTAGAGTTAGTCAGTAAGATTTAATGAAGAATATGACAACATTAGTAAATGAATGGTTATCAAAATAGGACATAGCATATTAAAATAAAAAGATATCGAACAAGGAGGAAAACTCCTAAAAGTAAGAGTAACCAAGTGAAAGGAAGGATATTGAGTAAGTGTGCAAACTAAGGTGCAACATAAGAGAAAACAAGTAGACAAGTACTACCAATCTATAATTGGAAATGACACTAATCAAACAAGTTGATAAAGGAAATGAGGCCACGTAGTGAACAAGGAACTAACTTAACAATCAAAGAAGTATGATTCCAGAAATAGCTATTGAATACATAATTCGTGGTAATCCATCCTTAACCACCAAGAGACTGGGAATGCCACAATGAGCCTAGACTTTCTAGATATAATCGATAGGTACACCAACTTGGGATGAGACCCAATCAATCAATGGTGAGTTAATCCCTTTATAAGAAGGATTATCCCTATATGAGCTATGGAACAATATTTTATAGTTTACATAGTCAAATCTTGAATATAAATAAAACTATTAGGAAGGTGAGGTGATCTTAAGGTAAGGCTCCTAAGTGGAACACCTATGCCAAATCAAGGTAAGCCCTATATATGAAAATTGTGTCTCTAATTAAATAAGACTTCCATGAGGAAGTTGATAGCTAGGGGGGAAGGATGTAAGGCCCACACTTGTACCCTATTATAAACTATAAGGAATGTATGTGATTAGGAGTAAAATTAGGTCATGATTGACATTTTCGTTACTGAGAATGATTTATGAGATTTTGTTAGGGATGAATATAGATTTTGAATATTATAAGTTTAATACCCTATTAAATAATATGAGGTTGATGAGATAAGACCACATGAAATTAGACTCAATATGTTCAAGCTGAGAACTTGGTCAAGGAATTCAAGATATGATCTACTAGACAATTAGGAAAGAGGAATTAACATTTACTCTCATGAGAAACAACAAGAAATGTAGATTATAATGACAATAAACCATAAAGGTTGTATTCTAGGATTGGTTCTAAACCATGATGACATAACTATGAAAGTATTCTAATGACCTAAGAAATTGACCCTAGGGACACACGTCTCATAATGTGATAAAAGGATACTAGTGAACATGTTTGCATATTAGTGATTTTCACTTATGACATATTCCAGGATCCATTTAATTGTTTTAATGATTCAATAAATATGACTCTAGTGTTTCATTGTTATGATAGAAAGGATTGTGATGATATTTAGAATGTTAATTTGGTTACGTTAAGTTAAGATAAATGTTGATACCCATATTTTGATATGTCAATGTTTGAATATTTATGGAAATGATTAGAAACGGGAAGCAATTGTGTATGTTAATGTGATAATGGATTGTTCTACACCTATATACATGTACTTCTGTACTATTTTTATTAGACTACTGACGTTTAATTTGAGTGTGTAGGAAAATTTGAACCATGGAAATCATTCGAGGAAACAAAGTTCAAACCTATGTGAACACAGTAAAGCCAAGGTGAATGTTCAGAAGATTCAAAACCTCGTTGTATAGTGTTTATTTCATAATGTGATTGTGCATGGGTGTAATAAGTGTAGAAATCATGAATAATTAGAGACATGTCATTTTTTTGTGTAAAGTATCTTAATGTGTGTCATTTGACACCCATGTTGTCTATGTGTAAATGACATGTCATATATGGCTTTTGGGCATGAAGTCACTTAACCTAAATCTAATCCCCATTATGAATTCAAGTGAACCTGCTTGGGAGAGTGTTAGGAGGAATCACCTTCATTATGGAATTCGAATTCAAATGTGATAGGAACCTTAAAGGGCCTAAAAGTGGTTCCCAAATGTTATTTTTGTGAAAATAAGTCACCCGCATGGTAGTAGTATAGGTTGGGGGTCCAAATATAACCATGAGTTGGTCTAGGGGACTTAGGAGACCCTCTAAACTTGTCATTTTCAAGCCAATTCGAAAATCAACGTGTCACATGACTTCTTTCCTCACCCCTCCACTTGGTTAAGTTCCTATTTGTAGAATAGAATTTGATTCTTAATTATTCTCAAGAGAAAATTGTAGAAGAAAACATAGTAGATCTTTTAGGGTTGATTGAAAAATTACATAGATTTAATTTACATCTTAGATGCATCATATACATATACATATATATATATATATATACATGATATATATATATATATATATATATATATATATATATATATATATATATATATATATATATATATATATATATATATATATATATATATATATATATATATATATATATATATATGTATGTATATGTATATGCATATGAATATGCATATGCATATGCATATGTATATGGATATGTATATGTATATGTATATGTATAGGTATATGTATATGTATATGATGCATCTAAGATGTAAATTAAATCTATGTAATTTTTCAAATACACACACACACACACATATTTATTGTACAACTTTATGTAGAAAAATAATAATAAAGAAATCTCCACTTCTGGAAAATTACCAGACCTATACCTGTAGAAAGAATTAGAAATATATATATATACATATGTTATTTAATTAACAAAAATGATAAAACAAAATAAAAATAATACAAAATATTTTAATGAAAATAAAATTTAAAAAATCATCCATTTAATATAGTAAATGAAAAGACACACTATGTCTCACAACTCTATCATTTCAAATCGTACAAGGCAATGTTCTTTATTAAAAGTCACCCATGAATATATAAAAGTATGAGGAGAGGACCATATAATCCTCCCTCCTATTATTATTTGATGGCTGAAGT
This sequence comes from Cupressus sempervirens, assembly GCA_028749045.1. Taxonomy (NCBI): domain Eukaryota; kingdom Viridiplantae; phylum Streptophyta; class Pinopsida; order Cupressales; family Cupressaceae; genus Cupressus; species Cupressus sempervirens. The sequence continues at coordinate 279,663,451 of CM053791.1, forward strand.
AAATGAGGTAGGTTTTAAAAGAGATAGCTTTAGTTTATTAAATTATCATGTAATAAAGCTACTTTGTTTTACTTCTTAAAATTGATATTTAGTAAGTATCATTTTTGAATAAATTGATTTATATGCATGCAGAAAGAAGTTGTTTATTTTATTTTATAAATTTATTTAAATGTTAATGAAGTTTAGGTAAAGTAATTAATATAAATATGAGGGGATTTCTCTAAGAGTAATTATCATATATTAAATACTACTTAGAAATTGATTAATTATTATGTAACTAAATTGATATATATTTACATGATCCATGCCTAATTTTTGTAACTTCTGTGGTTATGGATATGAAATATTGTCTAATGAAATAAATATATATTGTTGTTTTATTATCAAACATTTCTTTATTGTCAAAAAGAACATTAGAGAACGATTTAAATTCAAACCATCAAACCAAAAACTTTATATTTTATATGTGCTTTCTTTAGAGTTTGTGGGTTTTGTTTCTAGGTTCCATTGTTTTTATTTCCATTTGGTTTTGTGTATTTGTTTAGTTGACCAAACTAGGATGCACACCAGAGGCCTTTCCTTTTTTTGTTTTCTTTTGTAATGTTAATCTATGTTGGATAGTATGATGAGATTGTATTTTAAAACCAAAAGTTACTTTTATGAATTTTTTCTTTTTGGTACATTTAAGTTTTACTTGGGTTGGGAGAACCAACTATTTTTTGGTTGCTTGTTAAGGAACTAAGTTTGATTATTATTTGGGTGTTATGGTATGGGACACAAAAATGATTGTATTTTTAGGAGAGGTTGTCTACGTGCATGTCCTTGGGAATGGCTTACAGTAGGAGTCTAGGATCCGAAGTGGTTTGTGCCAAGGTAACCTATTGTAAGTTATGTAATAAGTGATAATCTAGTAATTAATATTTTGGGGAAACACACTAAAAAGATAAGTTAGAGATACTTGCCCCACCCATACCTTGAGTGCTTGTATAGACTAAGGATGGGAATGAGATAATACTTAGTGAGATGTATGACCGGATTGCCTCATGTTCTTGAGAGGGTATTCTGGTTCCACATGTGTCACATTGAGGGTCTGGGGTTCATAGTAACCATTCCAAGGTAACTTAATGCTTGAGGGCCTAGGGTCTATTGAGAGATCAGTCTAGGGTAACTCAAGTATTTTGACAATGTGATGACACTCCTTAGTATGTGCCATGAGTCTCCTCTGTAGATTTTTTTTGTACCTCTAGTGGTGTACTAATTGTTGGATGTATTTACTATGGTTATTTACTTTCATTGATGGTGATTGGTGGTTTATGGATATTGTACTTTTTCATGTGGTTCTAGACTAGAGGGGGGTATCTTTCATTGATTTTATCTTATGATTTTGGTGACTTGATCTATTCTTGGTATATGTATGATGTTGGTATTGGATTGAGTGTTCTTTCTTTTGGATTATCTTATCTTCTTGAGTAGTGTGTGTTACCTTTGAGCTAGTTTTGGATATTAGAAATTTCTTTCCTACAAATGTTTCATGATTGATTGATTTTATGTGGATCATTCATTATCTTCTTGCATGGTGGGAGTGGAATCCTGACTAGGTAACCACATAGTTGAGAGGTAGTGACTTCTTACCATTTGGGTCCCACTCACATTGCCAATTGTTGAATGTTTGGTGATTCAGTTGCACCTTTATCATTCTTATTTCTTATCTCAAAAACTTATTTTCAGTTGATGTATATATGTTATCATGTATTGTATCTATTCTCACATACCCTGTAACATGTGTAGTGGATGTTATTTATTGGATGTACTTTCCTTGCATTAATTATACTTATACATTTGCTTGTGTAATTATGTATCTGTTACTTATTTATGATCATGAGACATTGTACTTGAGACTTACAACTAATTAATATAAACTTCTTAATGTAACTCAATGTGAAGGAACCCTTGAGGAGTTGAAACTGATTTGTAATTTCTTATGTGTATTTGGTGTGTATGTTAATATTGCTTCCGCATTAATATTATCTTAATGTTGAAACTACTTTTTTTAAAGTTTAGTAAATATTGTTACACGTTAGGTTTATTTCTCTTAGGTTCCTGAGTGGGGTGTTACATTGCATGTGTTAAAAAAGGAGGAGAATGAGGAAAATATTGATGTTCCAATCAGCGTTTTCCTTAAGAAAGATAAGAAAAACAAAAAGAAGAAATGATTTTTTTTTAAATGCTCTTTGATAAACTTTATTGGATAATGAAAGAATGTTGTTTTAAGTAATTATCTATGAATTTTGCATATTAATATTTATTTTTATGTCATGTTAATGAATATTGTTATGTGTTAATGAAGTCTTGATTAGTATTGTGTATTAATGAATGTTATGTGATTGTATTGATTCAATGTTATAGTTCATAAATGGATGAATTAATGAATGGAATATGTTTTTAGATGATAATGGAGAATTTAGATTGATGTTAGGGTGAGGGGGTGAGGCCAGATGAGCTTCCACCTTCTCATGGTTGGCCTCATTAAGTAGAGAATATTAAAGTATTCTCGAAACCAAGTGAAGCTCAAACTAACATACTTCATTAATTAATCAATTTCATTCATTATAGATCTAGAATGATGGGATGATGCTCTATGGTATAGGTATGAATCTTTGAAAAAAATGAACTCTTTTTTATTTGAGCTATTCTTAATTGATAGCTTTTTCTTAGTTGCTTTGTTAGAAGTTGTAATCTTTCCTTGGTGTGTTTATAAACCAAGGTTAGACCTCCTTTATTTATTATTATAATATATTAGGATATAATCCAAGGTATCCTAATATATTTCTTTTTTGTCCTTTTTCCAATACATCCTATTTTGTCATCTAGTGGAATATGTGAGGACAAATATTTATTGTAATTTCTAATTTTAGATTATTCCTCCTTAAGAGGAATCTCACACTTGGCCTCACACACTTATGAATGGTGGCATTCATAGACATGGGAGTTACATTCTAACTCCTTTCTATCATCTCTATTTAAGAGATGACCCTCCTCTCTCATTTCTTAACAATGAGGTTTCTTCCTCTTCTCAATTATTTTATGAGCAATTGCTCTCTTGCTCTCTCTTTTCCTTCTTAGGCTTTTCATGCCTCATTCATAATGTCACAAGGGGTTTTCTTTGCTTTCCCCTTTCCAAATATCTTGTCTCATGGTGTTGGAGCTTGAAGCTTTCTCTCTCCTATTTTATTGTAATATCTTTTCATGCATTTACTCACTTAGATTCTTTCCTGGTATTGCTTATTTACAGATTTCTTTTTCCATTTCTAACATGGTATCAGAGCAGTTTAATCTTTGTTTTGAGTGTTTCCCTGAAGGTATGATTCGAAAGAGACTCTTGAGAGAGATTTCACTAATTTCTTCTTTAATCTTCTTAAGTTGGAAGAAATTAAATTTTTTTTTGGGTTTGGCTGGTTTACCGCCAAACCTAATTAACTTTTGTTTGCTCTAATTTGTGCAGGTTACTTCTTATTTTCTTTTAGTTTTCATCTAACCCCCTTTGGAAGGCTTGCTGCCAAAGGGTTTTCCTTTTAAGCCACTCTGTGCTCTCTTGATATCTGTCTTGCCTATCCTCCCTTCATTTTTTTGTATGAGGATGGCATTTTTCGTTGCACATTTTTTTTTTTAAATTCTCATGGCTTCTTAGATTTCCATGTACCATAATATCTACTATATGTTTATATTAATACATACATTATATCTAATTCATTATGATATTTTTTTATATTGCTCATAATGGCAGTGGAAGCATTCACGTTAACCATATTTTTCACATTTTTTTTATTTTTTTACTGCTGGCCGGAGCCCCACACATTGGCCTCCTCAACCAGCCCGTAAAGCCACCCATGGATCGAAACCAGGGGAGAGGCTTTTGCATACAGATTGGAAACTCCCTGTTTGCTTTCTCTTTCTGCATCTGGCTCAAGCTGAAATGTGAGTGCCCAGAGCTCTTTTCCCATTGACCCATCTGATGCTGCATGGTGCCCTTTACAGTTGCAAGACGCTTATTTTCTTCTACTCTCTTGACTTTCGACATTTGGATGGTTCTCAAATGATTGTTTTCTTTTCTAGCAAACCCTTGTTTTTGAAGTATGCCAACCTTGCATTGAGACAAGACTGCATTTTGTACATTATGTAGAGGTTTTCTAGATGCATGTTTTGTTAGCATGGAAGGATCATCCTCATCTTTTTCATCAAGATCTTCGCTATCTATATCATCAGGAGCTCTTACCTACAATAGGACTATAAAGTTGTCGCAGGATTTACCAGCGACAAGAACTTGAACCTTTGGCTGAATCGAAATCTCCACATTTTTGGCCTCTGAAGCGACATCTTTGCTTTGGACGGCCTTGGGTTCGACCACGAAACCTTTGAATTTGAATTCCTCTTCTTCCTCGTGAATTGTAGTGAATGTTGTTGTGGCGTCGTTTGGCCTCGAATTTGGATCCAAAGGCTTATCGTTGTCGTATAGGGGCTCGGATGACCTGCATGCTCTAGAAGAGACGATTCTTCTGAAGTTCTTTTCACTGCTTCTTTAGGAGCATCAATAAACCCAGCTACATGCCAAAAAGGATTTTCACTAAATGATTCAGTGGGGTTTATATACATATCCTACCCTTTGTAACCCTCTTTCATTGGAAATTTATAAGTGTTCCTTGCAGAACAGCTATCCTTTAGACTTAGAAGATCTAGAGACTCTGGAACAGTTATATATTGTTGCTTGTCCTTTAACATTTTTTCCTTGTGAGGCATTAAGCTGAGGTGAGACATTGCATTTATGATCTGTTTCATAGGCGACTTTTGTTTGCTGTGATGATCTATGCTCTGGGCTAGCACATCCTTCAACATGCTTTGGCTCTCTTTGAACTCCACCATAATTAACCTTGACCGGACCACTGGGTGGGAGTCTGGACGACACAGGTTGTTCTCAGTTGCATCTCAAAGCTTGTTGTGGACAATGGTGATATGCCCACGTTTGAGAGGAAGCCTGGCCAGACCATGTACCCACAGTTGTTCAGGACTGTGAAGGAGGTTGTGTACGCTTCCTTTATCACAGTTAACAACATAAGCAACATAAGCAGCTTCCTGAAAATTGACATGGCTGCCTCTACTATTTTTTTCTATCATGGCGAGATTGGCAGCTATAACGTATCTTTACTATTCTGAAAACTATTATTTTAGTAACATTTTTTTTTCATGCAAGATTCTTTTTTCTTTTTTGAGCTCTAGACAGAGGCATCTTTTGCTTTTATCATTGCCTTTTGTCAACCTAATTTTTGCATGAAATCATTCATTGCTGCCTTTTGTCAATCTATTTCTGACATTTTATCATTCATTGTCAGTCAGCTCCAACTCAAGTGCAATATTTTATTTTAAATCTCTCTTACTCCTTTACGTGATTTTAAGTAAAAAAGGAGAAGTTAAGGTTTTTTTTTGAGAAGTTTTCTTAAGAATTTAATATTAAAACTAATTAAAGTTTTATTATTCCTTTTTTTTGTACTCTATTGCCTTCATTATTTAATGATTTGAGTTAATTGATCTATATGAACATAGTTATATCTTTCTTAATGTTTTATTCCAATCTTGGAGGCATATGTATGAGGAATATGGGGAGATCTTTTCTAGCCCCATGACTTTATGTTTTTATTACTTTGAGATTATATTTTGAACCAAGGTATTCAACATAAAGCTAATTATTCTATATATATAAAAAATCAAAGGGGGTAATCATTTTTCTAGCATCAAGCTATCATTTAATAATTGTAATTGTGTGATTTCATACTATGATATTTTAAGTATATTTATTCAAGTATATATGGGTGCACACATATATACCAAGATAAATATACAAGCTATTATAATTTTCATACTCATGTTTACCCTCAATGGATTTTTATACCTGCTATCTATATTTAGTTGATCTTCCTTAAATCATTTTACTTAATTGGATTATGAGTAATCTTACACATTTGCCTTCATTTTGATATTTTGATGTGCTCATAGTTGCACTTTTATGCTTTTATAGCATTGTTCTATGCCCATGTTGGCACTTTCTGGTTTTATACCAATGATCTACATGATTTATATGATTTTTTTTTTGAGTTGCATAGGGAGCTTAATTTTTTTTTCAAGGTTAACTATGTAGGTCCCCTTAGTATAACTGATACATAGTTTCCTTATCTGGCCTATGGAGTATCCCTTCATCCTATATTGGTATGCACTCATTTTATATGGAGTTTCCCTCAATTTGATCCTATCTGTTCCATTTTGATAGGATAATATTTTTTATGGAGTTTCCCTCCATGTTGTTCCATTTTTGTTCCTCAATGAAGAGGATGTTATTATTGGAGTTTTCTCCTCCAAATTCAGATAATTTGATCCAATTTGAAGGCAATATGTTGTTATATCCTCATAATCCATTCGTTTGAGTATCCTAAGAAAAAAATCATGATAAATCTACTTTGATCAGCATGTCTCTCCTTTATGTTATTTTCATATATTAATGTGATAATGATCTGCATACATTATTGCTTAGATCATGAGTCATGCATGTTATGGAGGGACACCCCCATTAGCTTGCAGTGGGATGACTCATTAATGGATTGTCTATATCCATGTGATTGACGCAATGTTGATGCAGGTTTCATTAGTTGGCCTTGTCTGTGGTCATTTGTGCATTAGTATGTTTCTTTCATGAGAGACTTATTGCATAAAGATTGGTCATTTTGACCCATATTATGATCATTTTGAGCTTATGACTTATTTTAGATATCATGTTAACTCCATTACATGTTGGTGAACACATTCATTTATTCTCATCTCTTAGTTCCTCCTTGATTAAATTATTATAACTTCATTTTTTTTACTAAATGGACCATTCAATGTAATTCTACTTGTGGATATTTGTCTTGTTGTTTTTTTTCTTTTTTTCAGGTGATCCATCAAGGAACCTTCTTGGTTTTCCACATATGAAGAGGTGTCTATGCTTCCACTTGATCACATTCAAAGGACTCATGTACTTCTCTTGGATCTAAAAATGTTCCATATGGCTTGAAGACAATCAAATTACTTCATATTGAAGATTAAGTTGCAAATTTTTGTAAAATTATGGGTTTAATACCCTTTGATGTAATTACCCCAAGTAAAGATTAAAGGCAGGTGTTAGAAGTTGTAATCTTTCCTTGGTGTGTTTATAAACCAAGGTTAGACCTCCTTTATTTATTATTATAATATATTAGGATATAAGCCAAGGTATCCTAATATATTTCTTTTTTTTCCTTATTCCACTACATCCTATTTTGTCATCTAGTGGAATATGTGAGGACAAATATTTATTGTAATTTCTAATTTTAGATTATTCCTCCTTAAGAGGAATCTCACACTTGGCCTCACACACTTATGAATGGTGGCATTCATAGACATGGGAGTTACATTCTAACTCCTCTCTATCATCTCTATTTAAGAGATGAGCCTCCTCTCTCATTTTTTAACAATGAGGTTTCTTCCTCTTCTCAATTATTTTATGAGCAATTGCTCTCTTGCTCTCTCTTTTCTTTCTTAGGCTTTTCATGCCTCATTCATAATGTCACAAGGGGTTTTCTTTGCTTTCCCCTTTCCAAATATCTTGTCTCATGGTGTTGGATCTTGAAGCTTTCTCTCTCCTATTTTATGGTAATATCTTTTCATGCATTTACTCACTTAGATTCTTTCCTGGTATTGCTTATTTACAAATTTATTTCTCCATTTCTAACATGCTTGCTAATGATAAATAACTTGAAGTAGTATATGTATTTGAATGTGGTTATCATAAATGTTAAAGCATGTAGCTTTGGTTTTTGAGTGCCATGCGCCTAAAGTTGGATGTAGCATCTTCAAGGGACTCCAATTCAATTTGTGGAAACCTAAACTATGCTACACCTATATCTCTTCCATTTGATAAGGTTGAATTGCTAATATTTCCTTAGAGGTGATACCTCTTTTTTAGTCTTTTATGATTAATCATAGCTGAAAGCTTGCATGTGCATTCATTTTGTTGGTTTATTCCATAACTAAAATGTAAACCCCACATTTTTATGGTTATAATTTTTCCTTCTTTTGATTGTTTTGTGTTTAATTTCCATTTCATCGTGCAGATTTTGAAAATGGTTAATGATGTGGTTGCCAAGGTTGAAGGGGATGTTGATTTACCAATATCTTTATTGGAAGATAAGGTGAAGATTTTTCCTTTTTTACTTTATTTTTCTTATTTTAGAAGAATTTCCATAGTTTTTGCATACTAGTCTTCTAATTCTATCATGGAAAAGCATGGCTCAAATGAGAGCGATGATGCAAAAGTTCGCCAACCTGAGGTAAGAGGTTTTGGTAGGGGTCACAAGAGAAGAGGGAGTGCTAATAAGAAGAATGATGCAAAATATTACAAGCTAGCAAATGGTGGTAGAGCTCAAAAGAAGGCAACAATGTCCAATGTTGTAAGTTCCTAAATGTTATCTATTTATTAAAGTTTATAGTATATACATAATGCTTGATGAAGGCGTATATGGTCTTGTAGAGAAACTAGATAGGTAAATTGACACACCATTAATAAAATTCACTTGTCTAATAGCAAGTTGTCTTGTCTCCATAGACTTACAAGATTATCTTCCTCTATTGTGGAAGTTGTCTAAGGGCAGTGATATAACATATTGATCTTTTTATTTCTCAATGACCATGGAGGAGCCATCTAGGGCTAATTGTTATAACACCATATTTTTTGATTATGGATTAAAACTATTTTTCATAAACATCTTGAAGATAGTTAACACACTTGAAGCCAATTAGCTATTTCTCATAACAATATACCTTGATCAATAGAGGAAGCCATTCACTCAACATTTGTGCATGTTGTCATACTTTATGTTAACTATGCAGAATCCATTTGGTACTTTAGAGAACTAAAGATGATTGTGAAAAGTAGAGCACCCATAATACCAATATTTTATGGAGTTGAGCCTTTATAAATTTGAATTAGAGACAAAAGTGGGGTGTTTTCTGAAGCCTTCCAAATGCATCAGCACATTGTAAATTTTGAGCCACAAACACTAGAGGAATGGAGGAAGGCTCTCTACCATGTTTCATATATAAATGGACTTATTTTTATAGGGTAACACTTTTTTTCTTCTTTTTTTCTGTTTGTGTTTGTTATTTGATGATTTATTACTCTTCTAATGTCTTATTATAGTTATTGTTTCTCAAAGTATAGATATGGAAGTATACATTTATATTTTTCATTTAGTTGTATAATTTTATTTTTTTTATTTCTGCCATTCATTTTTGTCAAAATTATTTAGTATAAATAAATGTCTTTATATTTAATTTATGAATTGAATACTATAAATTGCATGCAGATTAGGGAGATTTGTTGGAAGAAATTGCAAGAAATATAGCAGAATATATTGATAAGTTGTAATTTCAATCAAAAACAATGACTGGAGACTTGAAAGGATAAAGTTGTCCCAAACAAAAATGTTGAAGATGACTAGAACAACTGTAGAAGTACTAGAATCATAGAGTTACTAAAATTCTTAAACTATTCATAAGGGTCATAATTATCTGATACAAACAATAATCTCACAATTTTCCTTTAAGCATTTGTGAGCTCAAACCAGTAATTATTGTCTTTTATTACCAAATAGACTGCACTCGTTTATTTACTTTCCACACAAATTGAAACTGGCTATCAAAAGTCATTTCCTGCACTTATTTTCATGCCTAATGAAACATATTCAAACATCTAATCGCCACAACTTTTAGTGATATAAATATATGAAATTATGATCACTATAGCCTATTCTCACAAATAGAGAATTGATTTTAACTTCATGTCTATCACTATAACAATGGTGATATCACCATCACTTATCACTATATTAGAAACCCTTCATCTATGATCTCTGATACACCTTCTCGCTATTAGGTATGGTGATATCAAAACTTTATCCTTCAATATTGGCACTTGAAATGCCACTATAACATATAGTGATATCTTGCAGCTCATTGATGATTGCTATATCTCCATAACACAAAATGCGATCAGCAATCACGTTCAACTTATTATCGCAACTCACAACGATGCCCTTTTAATAGTACAACCATCCATAGCTATAAGTTACAGCAATCTCCAAGTTTCATTGCTAATTGTTATATCCTTTTTGTGCTTTCACCACTCAATGATAGATCACGATCACTATAACATACAAAAATATATGTAGACTTATCACTCATCGCTATACTAAAATTTTATATCCTTTACTAGTTGATGAGATATATCACTATACTAGAAACCCTTCATTCGCGATATCTATTACACCTTCTCGCTATTAGGTATGGCGATATCAAAACTTTAGCCTTTGATATTGGCACTTGAAATGTTGCTATAACATATTGTGATATCTCGCAGCTCATCATTGTTCACTATATCTCCATAACACAAAATGTGATCAGCAATCACGCTCAACTTATCGCTACAACTCATAGCAATGCGCTTTTAATAATACAACCATCCATCACTATAAGTTACAGTGATATCCAAGTTTCATCTCTAATCACTATATCACTTTTGTGCTCTCATCGCTAATCACTATTTCCTTTATGTGCTCTCACCACTCAATGATAGATCATGATCGCTATAATATACAGTGATATATAAATACTTATCACTCATCGTGTTGGTCTGACTTTTTCTGCAGTAAAAAATTCTTCAGTTAAACCATAGAAAAGTCAGAAGTTCTATGTCTAAGTGAAGTATAAGGTTTTGGATAAACCATCTATAAGAAATATTCGCCTTGTAAGCCTTACATTCATCTCTATTTATAAATGGTCGGGCACGAAAATTTTCAAAATTCAAAAGAAGCGAATATGCTTCCGTATTCCTTTTCCTCTCTCCCGGGTTACCTTTCTTACTGTTTGTCCCAACCGTCAGATCCGATTAGATCTACCGCTGACGTTATCTCGCTATTGAAAGTTGCATGCTCATTAAGTATAGCGAGATAGCGAGTGTCGAGTTTTTAAGCGGTGGGACCATGAAGTGAAGGTGCGACGATCGGAGATTTGCTTATTAATTACTTTATTGTGCAGGTACACTTTGCAATTCGCCATAAAAAGGGGAAGAAGGACCCACTAGAATATCTGACATCAGAGCCGGAATGTTGATTTTTCCGGAAGTTCCGCCACTTCGCTATCGGAAAATTCAGGCACTTCACCGTTAGCGAAGTAGCGAGGCCACGTGAAAATCTTAAAATGATGACATTGCATCTTGCTTGTATCATAATTACACCAAGTGGCATGACCTATCATGAATACTGTTGTCAGAATCAGTTTTAATTAACGGAAGTAATTACTGGGTACCCCCTTGCTTTTTCCGGCACGGAATCCTTTTAAGTGCTGAAGCTCGCTACCTCGCATCGGAAAGTTGAGGTGCTTCACCGTTAGCGAGTTAGCGAGGCCCCGTAAAATGGTAAAAGATCGGCAAGATCTATCATGACGTGTAATGACAGGTGACTGATAAAATTTGACATGTGCTAGCTATGCAGAGATCCGATTCTCATTAATGCTTACCTGACTAAATGTACAAGAAATCTGGAACATCAGCTTAAAGTGAATCAACGGAGCTCGCTATCTCGTTATGATGAGTTGCAAGGAAGATAATTACAGCGACATAGCGAGATGGGCCCACCGCCTTCTTTCTTAAGAAGCCCTGTAGCGTATCTTTCGATCATTTCTTGATCCGATCAACGGTTGTCGCCGCCTCGTTATGGCAAGGTGCTTGTTCTTTATGCATAACGAAGTAGCGACATGTTGACACGTGTTCTCCGTCGTTAGTGGGTTTAAAGGTAAGCGCCATCAAAAGAAAGAATTATGTACGTGGCAAGCTCTCATTGGGTAATATGACTGACATGGCAAGTGTAACTCCTAGTTGTTCTCTTTGTACCGCATGATCGTAGGATCTTTGAAGATCAACGGCGCAGTTTTAAATTAAAAATGTAGTGCCACTCTCTGTATTAATTAGACAAGAAAGCTTCGTCCGTGAGAAAAAACAGAGTATAATACAGAGAGATTGCATCAGTTTCATTTCACGTGAGAAAAGATTTGAAGCCATTCCTGTGCAGAAGCTATTACTGAAAGAAAAGCGTGCCAAGGTTGATAAGAAATTGTCAAGTTATCTGTTCGCTGAAATTTTGCAGGAATTCAAAGGAAAATTGAGACAGAATTCAAGTAAGTAAAACTGCCATCATCTTTGTGAGCTTTTAAGTTTTAAAGAGGATAGCCCAAGATGCCTCCTAAGAAGGGATTTACAGGAGCAGTAAACTACCTGGATAGAAATGTGCATGATGATTTTCTTGAGTTACTTCCTGAGTCCACTGTAGAAACGGTGCAAATTAAGAGGTTAACCTCACTCAATCCTAGGCTTAGGGTAGCTGATGGATTGTATGATAAGGGTAATTGGGTCCGGGATGCTCAAACTGCTCAGACTAGTTTGAGTTTATTCAAGAAATGGTTTGCAGAGAGAAAGTTATATGCCCCTCATGCCAACATTTGGAATTTTGATCTTGGGAAGCTTGTTGTTCCCAGCGTGTTTATGGATTTTGACTTGCTTGAAGCCATAGCAAAAAACTATGACCAAGCCACTAAGGTAGTGAGGAGAGTAGATGGTGAGGCTTTAGTTACCATCAGTCCCGAGGAGATTAGGAAGGTATTCATTCTGGGACCCCTCACCATGTATCATGTGCCCATTAATTTGATAGATTTAGAAAAAGAATATATATCCAAGAGGGATGTAGTTAGACAGGGTGCACTGAAAGCCCACATAGGCCGAATTGGAGGCCTCCCAACCATAACATCATCTTCTAAAGAGCCCTTCAAGAAATCATGTTTTAATGCCAGGGCAGTGGAGATATATAGGACCCTGTGCAGAGTCTTCGGAGAGGGCGAAGAAGATTTTATTCCGGTGAGCTTCATGTATATGATCACCCAAATCTCTTCTTTTGGTGTGGAAATAATTTTTGATTTTGCATCTTACTTGGCAAATGAGATCCATCATGGATTGGTGGGGATTGCACAGGGCAAGGTGGAAAAGGTTTGGGGTCAGTATTCCTTACTGATGCATATGTTTCTTTTTAAAGGGGCCACTTATTTTGGTAAAGAAATGGTTTTAAATAGAGAACAAGAAGGGGAAGCACTACCAGTCCAATTATGGAGTGCAGACATGACTTGGGAAGCAGAAAATGCTAGCTTCGTTAGATTTGATAGGCACTTTGCCTCCAAACTAAGGTGCCTCTTATTGAGTGACAATCCCAGAATCCCTAAAGCATTAATGCACCTTATCAGGCCTATGGACAAAACTCACAATCTAAAAGTTTCACATAATTGGGGAGATATTATCCCATATTCAGTCTCAACGGTCATCAGGGTCTATGGTTTCAAAGGAACACCCCATGTGTTACCCTATCAGGTACCCTTGAAGGTAGGGATAGCTGAATTTTTGTGGCAGTTGGGAGGAGTGGAGGAGGCCTTTTTGCACAAAAGGGGGACAGGATCAATTTTTCCTACTTGTACTATAGCCCACCAGTTTGTGATAACTAAAGAAGGGTGGGTCTTCCTCCATAAATTTTTGGATCAATATAAAATGGCAGTGTCTCATTCTCGTTTTTGTGATGCAGAAGGTTTCTTTAATTCTACCCTTAGATTGAGAATCAAGCTGCGTCCAATCCAGCATGAATTCTATTTTCCAGAAGATATAATAAGAAATGAATACTCTCTCCATGAGCAAGAAATAAAGAAAGAAAAATGGAGAGTCTATTCAAAAGTTTTGGAATTCATTAATTGTTTTGATAAAAATTTCAGTCCTCTTAGTAATGCTGCGAACAATGCAGATAAAGTATATAAGCTCATGAGTAATTTCTCTGAGATAATGGAGGTAATAAATGAGAAGAAACAGCATTTTATTAATTCTTTTCCAGATAAAGCCAGAGAAATTATGAGAAAATTGGGTTTCACTCCCAACATTGGAGTAGGTCCACTGGTGGTACGGAAGAAAACAGGGTATACTATTGTCCGACAGCAGGTGCCCATTGTGCATAAAAAAAAATAGATTGTTGGATCCACCAGCACTGTCCTAGAAGAAAGACCCCCTGAACCTTCCCCCAAAAGAAGAAGAATAATAAGGGAGGAAGAATCCCCTGATGAAAGTGGCTCACCTTCTCAAACCCCAATAAGAGTTGAGGAAGAACAACTCACCAGTGAGCAATTCGAACAAATGGGGTCACAAGGAGAAATTTTTGTTACACAAGCAGAGATTGATGAAGGGAACCCTCAGGAACCCCCTGTACCAAGTTTTGAATTAACTACAGCAGATTTCAGAGGAAGGGAATTGGACCCTGTTTTGGAACAAGCCAGTCAGCATTTTTTGTCTGATAACAATTTTGTAAGATCTAGGGCTTTCCATCAGTTTGCGTGGAGAGTAAACATGCACATTTTTGAGCAAAGGTGCAATAATATGAGAGCAAAACATCCAAAAATGGATGAGGCCTCCATTCAAAATCTAATAAAAGAACAAATGGTTCAAGAGTTCCAAAATATAACCCCTAATGAGGGAAGACAGATGGTAAAAAATGCTAATGTTTTATTATTGCCCAATTGGGACATTGCTAACGCATTAGTTTTTAATTCTGTTTCAAATAATTTAGGGCTCCAGGATCCAAATAAAGAGGAATTCTTGGGTACAGCATTCAGCAATGATCAAGCTGCCCTTGTTATGTGGTCCCTGAGAAGAGGATCCAGGGTTACTTCATCACAGCCTGATGATTCAGGATTGACAGGGAGTATCATTGTAAGAAGAGTTGCTGACACTTCAAATGTACAGGCAGCCCACATGAACGTGGATTATTCTAAATTTGCCCTGGCTACTGCGGAAAGAGAAGAGAGGGAAATGATGGATATGCATAATAAATATGAAGTAGTGGTAGAAGCCTATAATCAAGAGGTAAAAAGGAGAATTGAGTTAGAAAACAGGGTATCTCAATTAGAAAAGGTACTTGGAAAGAGAAAAATAGGAGAATCCAGTACATTAAGAATTGCATATCCCCCACAGTCATCTGTGGGATTAACCCCTATTATTGAGATACCTGACACCCCTGAAAGACCCCAATTCTATACTGCAGAGGAATTTGAAGCAGAAAAAACCAAATTACATGAGTGGCAGATAGAATTTAGAAATCAGCAGGAAGAGAAATGGAGGCAGGGTGTGACATACTTGAGGGATAAAATACAATGGTCAAATTTTTATGACCAGTTGACAAGGATTGTAACCCTCATAGATGAGTTAAATAAAGAAAAGAATGGACTAGATTCTCTTACACAGAAGTGGAGACAGAGGAATAATGATGTTACAATTATTTGTATATCTACAGTTCAAATGCCTTACCATCAGGTTGAGAGGATTTTTGATTTATTAAATCAATTAGATAATTTTGAAAATAAAAGAGATTCTTTACAGAGGAAATTGACACTCTGTTTTTCAAGATATCTTGCTAAGAAATTCACCCTATTTCCTTGTGCCTTAGAATCTGTTGATACAGTAAAGGAAAAGGACAAATGAAAAAAGGAAATGGATGAATTATTTGATAACAGAATAACAAACATCATCAGTGAGACTGGCTATTGGTTTTGGGCAAAGACAAATGAAGAGCTGGTAAAAATACAACTGTATTATGCTAATATAAGAAAAGAATTCGATGAATTAGAAGAAAATGCCAATTCTTTAATAAAGATACAAAGAGAAACCCTAAGTTTTGATTGGCCAGATGATGATACTTTCAACAGATGGAAAGATCAGTTTAGTGAATAGATGTCAGGAGAAGATGACGAGGAAGATGTAAGAGTAATTGTTACTCTTGTAGTCAGCAATGATGACATAGAAAATCCCCAGGTTAAAGTGATTTTGCATGTAACAGAAGATGATACATCACTTGCAGACCTTATGGGTATGTACTCTGAAGATGAAGAATGATTGTGAGAGCAGATCATAACAACCAAGAAGCATAACAGAAAGGGACCCGCCAAGAAATGCTGTTGTAATCAACCTTTCTGTTATTCTTGTTTTTTGTTTTTCAAAAAGAAGGACACCTGTCACCTTCTGTAGCCTGAAGCTTGTTGCATCTCACATTATTTAAGTGAGATCCCAAGGCTAAAGAATGGTCCGAATTTGGTTTTCACTAAGTATTGTGCTTAGTTCTTTTTTGGTCCAAACATTTTTGGAAAGAAATTTATAGTATGCTTTTTCTGTCAAAATTTTCTGAGATATGGATGAATGTAGAAAGAACTGTGCTTCTTCTCTGAAGGTTTTTCTGGGTCTTTTGTAAAGGATATATCATTTTCAAAGGAAATGAATACAAGTTATGAACTGTCCCCATATCTGTTCTTCTCTGAATTTTGTCTCCTTTTTAGTACTGAGCTACCTTGATGTTGTGTGAGTAAAAGCTTATGCAATTGATTGCAATTTAGTAAGACTGTACATCCATTTGTTATTGCTGTTAATTCAATGGATTAAGTAAAGGCTTTGATGAATGTGATGAGGTTTCTCGGGTGTTAATAAGGATTTTTGAATGATAAATTCTGGTAAGAATTGCTGATGAAAATTCGTTGCAAGGCAACAAATTAGATCTAAGAATTTACTTGACTCTGAATTCCCAATGGATTAGGCACTGATCGAAAGTATTTCAGCCAAAAGAGAAGTATATTATAACTAGCTTTTTTCAAAATACATCATAAAATCAATTTTCATTTATCTTTCCTGTAAGATTTTCAAAGTTGGCCAGCACTTGCCTGCCTAGATTGTTTTAGCTTCATTTAGCCATTGTTGTTGGAAACATCTGCAGAGCTATAGAAGATTTCTTGGCCATATCTGTTCAAGGGATGTGTTTATCAGTTATTTACTTATATGTTTAAGGATTTAGAGATGAGAATCAAAATGAAACTAAGGATAATTCTCATACAATTATTCCATCTTTGAACCATCCCCGGGTGCACCCGCCCTGGTTTCACAGAGCCAAAAGAGCAGAAAACCGTCTAAGGTTTTATTGAAGTTGGGTCCTAATACTTTGCATATGCAAGTGATAATAAGAATTGGCTATTCTTTAGGTTGTGTATGTACTGATATCTAGGTACTAAGCCTTTTGTCGCCTAGTAGTTTTAGTACTGTTAACATCAAAATAAAACACCAACACATCGCTATATTGAAATTCCATATCCTCCACTCTCCAATGAGATATATTGCTCTAAGTTATAGTGATAATTACATTCCATCTCTCATCGCCATATTGATAATGAGTCTTCTCTACACAGTAATGAATCCAATCGCTATATGCTATCATGATATCATACCCTACTTCAAGCTACCCAAACTACAATCGCTGAAAGATACCCTGATATCTAATGCATCATCGCTATAGTTGTAGTGATAATCTAAAAAATGACAATATCTTCATGAATTCAAATAGGACCAAGGCCTAGATCGATCAATGGATATTTCCATGTGATGAGTAAGCCCTAGGAGTGCAATTCTACAATAGGATTCTTTGACTTGAGTGATAAATAGCTAAATTCTATCAAAACAAAAAGAGATACAATAAATGATTCCTTATTTTGATCACAAAATCTATCTAAGATGTACAAAGCTAAGAAATGAAAGTAGGTAAAAGGTGAACAAATATTTGCAAAATATTGAGTTCCACCAAAAGGGACAAACTTATCTTATGGAGAAAGTGTAAGAGGATGCCTTCATTTGATTGATCTTGTTGTGAGTGAGAAGATTGACAAGTCAGAGGTCACTAGGGAAAGACCTAAAGTTGAAAAACACATTAAAAAATCTCTCTACTCTTGGGGATGTTATATTTTCTTTAGCTAATAAGAGTGTACATGTCCCATATCGTAACAGCAAACTGACCCAAATTCTTCAGGATTCCTTGGGGCCAAGCAAAGACACTCATGTTTATATATCTCAACCTAGACATCAACTCTTACTCAAAGACAATCAACACTTTGAAATTTGCAAAGAGAGTGTCCAACTTGGAACTGGGTGCTCCACATAGCAAGAAAGAAAGAAAGGATGTTAGAGATCTCAAGGAACATATTTCCAAATTGAAGGAAATCATTGCAAGAAAAGATGTTGAGCTCAAGCATTTGCAAAAACCAAATCTCTGAAGATGTCATCCACACCGTTAATAAATATCATATACACATTTTGGAATTTGTTGTAGATGAATTATATGCAATTTTTGTGATACCTAATCTTATTATTATTAATTATGTGACAATGACGTCTTGTTATCAATTGAGGTTTTTGACTTATGCATTTGTTATGTTTTCTTTATACTCAGTTGTGTGTTTTTATAAAATTTCTTAAGAAATTAGATTTTAGAAGCTTAAAAATTTACCAAATATTTATTACATCTGGATGGTTTTCATATAGGTCAAACATCAGTGCTATATAAAAGATCAGTGTTTTTCTTTAATCACTGTAGAGAGGATTACTTTAGACATATAATGAAACTATTATGCATGTTAATATAGGTATTAGGCACTTTAATAAATGCCTTGGTAGAAGTCATGCACTAGTCTTGTGCACTTATTTATCTTAATCTCTCCTGAAGCATGTCTAATATATTATCTCTTTAAACATCTTGATAGATTTCTACAGCAACTATCCCATCGAAAGGGAATTATTCTCATGCTTTAACTTTCCATTATAGCTTGTACCTATAATCTTGCAAATTCTCAACTCAAAGTCTATTGATGTTTTTAACTCTAGCATTCACTTATATGCAATAACAAGGAAGCTCTACTTGAAAAATAGTACCTAAAATGTGGCTCAAATAGTTGCTCTCTTCTTTTGTACTAGCATGTCTTTATGATCTAATAAAAAACTATCAACACTCCCTTAACTGTTTTACATATCTACTAAAATGGTTATTAATGAGAGCATTTTAGTATCACTTATGGTCTTTTGAGATAGAAAATATTATTTTAAAAGAATTTATTATATTATTTAGATGTTAAATATTGTTTTAGAAGCATCTTCTATGACTTTATTCTCTTGTCCCATTTGATGTTTGAATGATTTACACAATCTGATTCAATTGATGGAAGAGTTGATTGCAGTCTATTTTCTTGATTTCCAATTAAACTAACATCATTATTTCATCATCATTGTTAAGAACTTAAGAATTGGGTAAATGAGTTGCTTGCTCATGTTTCATGTTACATTAATCAGTTGTTTCTATTAGAACCCAACAATTTTTCTTATAATTGTATTTGAAGGTCTGTTTCCTACCTAGCACCCTTGCACTTGGGGCAACTATAGGCCTGACAAAATAGAGGGCGATGGAAGAAGGTTTAATGACTATTGAGGACATAGAAAACTTGAAGCTTGTAGAGGATATCGTGAAGACTTATTATGCGATGCATTTTTTAACAACTACTAGCTGGTCTAGCACCAAAAATTGTACATTTTCATACACAAGTGAGCTACTTTGGAGAAATTAATAACCTGCATCAAATACATTTGGTTATTTTTATTACTACTCATGTTTTTTGTAGCTTGTTTTGAGGGTATAATTATGAATTTGAAAATTTTGAAATAGGAATTTTATGAAGATGGATTACAAGGAGCGAATAAAAGTTTTGAGTTCCTAGATGACATAATAATTAGATATGCAAACTGCCATAACCTTCTACAACTTGAGATTGTGGAGTCATTATTTGTGTTGCACTGCATAACTCGAGATCCCAAGTAAGATGTTTATAAATATTAATTGTATCCTACTGCATGTTACAACATCTAATTTTTGTAGCTTTTTTAAATTATTATTTTTTAATTCATTAGTTGATTTAGCCTTTCTCTTCTTCTTGATTATTTTATAATGGCAATAGTTTTTTGAAAAATGATATCCTATATTACTATGCTAAATAATGGGTGTATTCATTTTATTTTACTATATAGGAAATTGGAGCCAACATGTCTATCTTAGCACCAAACTCCATCATGTCACCATATATCAATTGTTTGGTTTTTCTTTAGAAGTAGTCAAATCATTGAGGTAAAAGTTGGAGGTGCGAATACAAGTTAACATACATCTTTATTGCCAAAGAAAGGGAATTCATTATAGCCAAATGGTCTTTCAGAACCCATTACCATGTTAGTTCCTAAATTGATAACTTCCAAATGACTAGTTTTTACAAACAAGAGCACTCATTTTAATGATTTCTTTCCTCAAACAACCACAATATGTTTTTCTCCAGAGAACATGCCATACTATTTTGTATTTTGACATACAGTACACTTTTTTATTCATGTTATAAACAGTCTTTGAAATAGTCAAGGTAGATACAATGAGTTATTGCAATTGAAGGGCACAATCATTTTGTTATGAAATATTTTGAGAATGATGAATTGATGTTGCAAGGAATTGTGAGTTTTGATTGGGTAGGAGATGTAGGTGACAAGAAGAGGACTTTAGGATATTGCTTTATAATATGACTTGTCCAACAATGATATGCCACTAAGTGTAAGTCTAGTTCAACTTTTATAAGTTTTGTTTTAGATAAACTAGTAAATACTAAATGCATTCTTATTTTCTGGACATTGACATGAGGTAATGATTGATTTTTATTTTTTCTATGTAAGCTTGAAATAATAGTAGTGGTTTATATGAAGTTTCAAATGTTCTTAGTTAAGTTGTGTATTGACAGGACCATGAGAATGATGATGCAGGGGAGGAGGTAAAATATGTTGATGATGAGATGGCAGACATTGAAAATCTTTAAAAAAATCTACTCAAACTAAAACACTAAAATAATTCAAATAAATAAAAAAGGTACTAAGTAAAAATCCATAGGTTATAAATGTGATTTGGTATATTTTAATCTTAGGCCCTTGTTTGTTTGAGG
The DNA here is from genome assembly GCA_028749045.1 of Cupressus sempervirens. Classification (NCBI taxonomy): domain Eukaryota; kingdom Viridiplantae; phylum Streptophyta; class Pinopsida; order Cupressales; family Cupressaceae; genus Cupressus; species Cupressus sempervirens. The sequence continues at coordinate 279,684,472 of CM053791.1, forward strand.
ACAACTAAAAGTGTAATGGGGGAAGTTACGAGTCCTGCAATTGGTACTATTTTAGCTTCTTTGTCTTATTCATTACTTCCATCAAACTTCAATGTGTGGACAATGTTTTCACTTAATTATGATATATATGTTATATATAATGAATGATTATGGTATGTGATTGTCCATGGTTATTATACTATCATATTGTTATTAATGGTATAATGTGAATGGATGCTTGTTTATTAAGAGGGCCCTTGCAACCTATGTGGAAGAAGTTAAAGGACATAGACCAAATGCAATTGCCAAAAAACTTTGTCAACTCTATCTTGGCAGGAATTAACACCTAGAGGATCTAGAGGAGTTTGTAGGATGATAATATTGTGTTTCATTTACTCGTGTAGTGATTCTCACATGTTCTTGTATTCTTGTCTATTGATTAAGGGTTCAAACATGACTAAGACACCTGTTAGCTAGTTCAAGTCTTTTGATTTCATAAAGGAATAAGTCACCCTCAATGCTAAGGAGGTGTGACATCTCTCCCTAGAATAATTTAATATGTAACTAAGCCCACTCTCTAAGACTATGTATAAAGTCTAGTTTTTCCAACAATTGGTGGATCAACCAATGCATGGGTGATATGCTTAAATTTTGCCTTGATTTTTTATTCGCTATGTTGTTACTACAACTTTCTACTATGTACTATTTTAGAGGATTAAAGTGAATGACTTGATGATGTGTTAAGGTTACTTGTGAGTTTGAGGTTACATCTCCTCAAGAAATGACTACTTGAGGCAATGCAATTATGTTGTAGTTAGATTCATTTAATTAAGCAATAACATATATTATCTCCCTCTCCATGTTCTAGATGTAGGGAATGAGACACCCTAATAGATGATAACCTCATCCATCTATAGCCACTTGTAGTATCATCAATATAGGTCTATGAAGTCTCATCTCAAGGTGGTGGTAGACCCACCAAAGACTGTTAGATAAATATCTAAATGAATCACTAACCAAAATTTTGTCAGTAATTACTTTGGATATTTTGTTCCAGTAGATTTTTTTTAAACAAAACATGTTGGTCAAAATTTCCACCAAATATTTATCAAAATTTTCATCATGGGTTTGGCATCCTAGTCAATCAGAGGCAAGCACTGGTCAAATTTTCCACTAATATTTGGTGGAAATTTTGACAAAAGTATTAACTAGGATGTCCTTGTGGGTTTGGCATCCTAGTCGATGCTTTGGTTGACATTTCAACCAAACTTGGTTGAAATTTTGACCAATGGTCATATTAACAAGGGAAGCTATTTTCGACCAAATTCATCATAACAGTTTTGACACCTACAAGACTTGGTCAAATTTTTTATGACAAAAATAGCGACAAAGCATTTGGTCAAAAATTCGACCAACATGAGTCAAAAATTTGACCAATTTTTGTTGAAAAATGAGTCAAATTTTACTAGTGTTAGATAATGGTGGTACTATCACTGTTAGTCTCACTTAGATATAGATTATGTATGTATGAAGAAAATAATAAATAGTAAGTTAGAATATCATTCCTAAGAAAGAAATATAAATTGATGATTACAAAAGAGTTTCAAAGAAAAAAAATTTATTTTATGATGCATCATTTTGTTTGAATTTCAATCACTTACTCCTACAATGCTTATTGACACTTGGAATATGGATTGAGATATATCAATTGAATCATGTTTGAAGGTTGTTATAGTTTTTGTAGATGTTTGTTACTCATATATTAAGAATTTGTGTGGTACATACCAAGAGGAACAAACAAATCTATGCTTTAAAGGAGTCATTATTTACATTTTCACACACTTTCATTTGTTCATGTCCTTATGATGGGCCACACCCTTTGGTTATGAAAATATACATCTATTTGACAAAAATTATTGCCCTTTTACTCCTTATTTAATCCCAACCTACCTCTTAGTACACATACATATTAGATTGAAAGAAGTAATGTATACAGATTTAAATTCAACAACATACCTAAGAAGAGAATGGGATTTTCAAAGGACAAATGCTCTAAGACACTGAAATCCATAGAATAGCACATTACAACCATTATTAGACTTCCATGTTGTAAATATAGTATTGTGACATAGTAACCTGAAGTAGCATATAGTTTTTTCATAATCCCACAATATGGTATGGTGTTGATGATCTAGAAATCCATACATATAATTCTAACATCTTGTTACTTAAATTGTTGAATTATGCCATAGAGAGTTATCAATTTAAAAGTGGCATCTCAATTTTGAACAATAATATTAATGTTCTTGTCCATTTTCTAGACATTCATCTTATATTATCTCATTGATATCCTTCTTCCCAAAATTCTCTACCTCATATTTCCATAATGCTATTGATTTTTATCATTTTTAATAGTGATGGGTAGAGAGAATACCCATTCTCCACCCTATGAGACACACCTAGATGTAGTGATTATTGAGTTATAAAACTTGACCCAAAATTAAAACATCTCATTCCCAAAGAATGCCTACTATTAGAGGAAGTCATTTCTTGTCTATCATTTATCCTTTAATGTGTATCAAAGCCCACTTGAACAATGATAAATTCTCATGGTTGTAGTAATGGGTTGGCCAAAGGCAAACCCATTACTATGGTTAGCTAAAGAAACTTAGTATATTAGTCATTAAATATCAAATAAAATTAAAAAAAATTACCCTTGAGCTATTAGATTTTTGACTAGGCACAACCTCAATATGGACCAATTATGGTTGTGCCTATAGTTAATATTTCTTTGAAACTACACTATTGTATTATGGCAACATCTAGATAAAACACAAAAAATTGGTAAATCATATACCTATGTATTAAGTATATGAATGTTGAAACACATTATAGATGTACATATGGCTATAAAAAAAGTCCAACTAAAAGAAAGAATCATGGGGTTGAAGAGAGCAGAGTAAGAAGAATTTCAAATATAGATGTGTTTTATCTAATTTTTCAATAGAATTATGCTACTCTCAAGTGAAGATTAATTCAGCTATTTTGCATTCCAAAAGTATTGGCATAGAACTCCAACAAGTGGAACAACAACACCATGTGCAATGATGTGTCCTACCAAAATTTTAATCTTCTAATAGTTTATCAATACCATGAACTAATGCATGTCAAGCCAAAAAGAATTAGAAACAAAAAGAGACACGTAAGGTCCAAAATATATGGAAATGGCTAATGTAGATCTAATTCTCTTATTTCCAAACAAAACACCACAATTATGTAGCATCCTCTTTTAGTTTTATTGATGGGGACACAACCCAAGAACAGAATGGACACAACAGAAAAATGGAAATTGTATTAACTGAGAAAATAAGCTAGTACAAACAGTGCAGAGAAAATAAACTTTAAGACATGCCCTAAGGGCTTACAATAGCATAAATCTGGAGATAATTTCTCCTTTTAGTACCTCCTCTCAAACTCTACTCCGAACTGCCTTTTACAATGCCAGAAATCTCCTTAAATAGACCCCGAAGGGTTAAGGACTAGGAGTACATTCTAGAAAGTGCTAGTAGGCATCCACCGACCAAATAGAAGGTTCCAGAAGCTGCGTTAGAAGTCGGTGCAAATCTAGAAGAATCCAGAAATGGTAACCGAACTTTCGGGAGGCATAACTTTTGAACCGTAGCTCCGATTGATGAACCGTTTACATTTTCAAAAAGCTCTCGAAGTGCTCTATAGCCCTATAGCCCATCTTCGCTCATCCCCCATTTTTTGGCCCTTTTCAAGGTCATTTAATGCCCCTAACCTGACTTTGAAGCATTCTTAGGAGGTCTCCAAAACCCGAAAAATTGCAATAACTTTCAAACCGTGGGGCCATTTGACCTTATTCTTTTTTCTGGAATGCTCTAAATCACAATTACATTCATCTGGCCAATTCACACCTTCTAGGTCAACAAAATGATGGCCAAATTGCATGCTCCCATTTTTTCGAGATTTTTTTAGCACACTAATAGTTGAACTTTGAGAGTTGGAACCTTTATTTGGCCCAAATGGGTATCCAAAAATGAAAACACATGAAACAGAAACTAAGTCTAAGTACATTTTTTGGGTGACACGGGATTGCCCTTATACCTCTGGATGCTCCTGCATCATGTATTGATCACTTTGAAGAGACAGTATGATACAACACATCCACTACATTGGTTTCAATGTCAACAACTACAAGTTCCTTTGAAAGGTTTCCATTGTGAAATAGAAATCCCATCGATGCACCAATTATAGCAAAATAGCACTCATTTAATGACCTAGGACTAAAAAATTCAACTAACACTGTATGTTGAGCTTCTAGTACCCAAACATAATTTTCTAAAACTAACTGATTAATGACTATATTAGCATATTTATATCTCCACGGCTTAGGATTGCTGAAGAAAATTCTCAATAAATCTACGATTGCTTCTTCTATGGCGTCTTGAGGATTGAGAGAGGGACACTTTTTTAAGCCTCTAAAGAACTAGCTATTTTTTTTGCTACGGATTATATATATAGGATGAGATCATTTGGTGGATAGAATGAGGAGTGTAAGATATTTTTCTTGGAATTTAATCTAAGCATGAAAGTCCTCAAGTGAAAATGAGCAATAATGAAGTCAATTTCATATATTTAGAACAATGGGGTGTAAGCAACATTGTAGAGATATGTCTTTCACTTTAGTTTGATAATCATACTTTATAATAATCTTTTAACATAATGTATCTTTCCCTAATGAAGTGATCTTTAGCTTTTGGAAGTCCATTGTATCTTTCCCTAAAGTTATATTCCTTAGCTTTCCAATCAACTCATATGTAGTGAGTTTCCTTTACCTAGAGCCTAAAACATTTGTAATCCTTTTTCATATAGTGAGATGATTCTTGCCATGATTTTTTGTACATTGGGTTTTCCACATAAAAATTGTGGCATCTTTGTGTGTTTCTTTTTTTGTTTCACCTATTTATATCTACACATTTTAATGGAATGAATGAATAATAAATGGTTAAGTTTTAATATATGTTGATTCACCCCCTGCTCTCAACATTCAAAAGTGTTCAACATTGGTATTAGAGGAAGTTTCCTAAAGTAACAATTTAACTATTGAGGAACACCATTTGAATTTGAATCAAAAAAATATTTGCATGCCATGAAACAAGGATGAAATCATAATGCAATTGCAGATCTTGAAGGAGAATTGGGGTTTTCTCTTTTTAATCTAGAAGAATACCAAGAAAAGTTCAAGACAAAAAAAGAATACATTTTCTATTTGGAGACTCCAATTGAAGAAGGAAAGAAGGTTTCTAAAAGTCTTGAAATAAAGCTACATAACAAATGTAGAGATTTAACCAAGCTTGAAGAAAAAGTTGTCACATTGAGGAAATAATTAAAAGATGGAAATGAGCATATTGACAAGAGTTTGAAGCTCAAAAGTGATAAATATCTACTTGATGAAATGGTAGGATTTTAAAAATATGAAAAGGACAAAAATAGTCGTGATTTCGATAAAGGATAAAATTTATAAGACTCCCAACTAAAATTTAAAAGACAATGATGAATCCAAGAAGGTAAATGAATACCAAAAGCTTCCTCTAGATTGGTTCTTTAATTTTAAGGTCCACTATACTAAATGTTCCATACAAAAAAATCTACTGTGAGGAAATACAAATGTATTCATTTAAACAAGACAAGGACTCAATGTCTCATTTGAGCTAATGAAATTATGCTACTCTAATTTTTTCAAATTAATTTTTTCATTCCCTTCAACTAAAAAATAAATTTCTTTCATTCTTCTTACCTTAACACAACATGATTAGGATGTTAAGACAATCCAAACTTTGATGTGTTCAATGTAAGTGAAAATGCATTCAAATAATGAGAGATGTCATCATCTTGAAAACCTAAAAATTATATTATTACGTTCTTTCAAGACATTCTAAGTAGTAAACACGAGAAGCTGATGTCATAGGTCAATAAGGATTGGATGACTAAGAGGGTTGTTATGTCATTGGGATACCAATAGATAAATAGAGTTCAATGTTACTCAATTCACCAATAATGAGGAAAGAATAAGAAACTAGACCTTAAAGGTAAATCTACAATGAATAAACAAGTGATTTATAGAATCAACATCTTCTAGGACATAGAATGAAACAAAATATCTATGCACTCTTGAATAATAAATTAAAAACTTTGATTGATCCATACCTTTTCTCTTTTGGGGGTCTTTGATTTTCAATTATTCCTTCTCTGATATTATTGCAAAAAAATGTTGAACAAAGACATCAATTGAAAGGCACAAAACATTTCAAGGATTCAACAAATTAAAGGGCACAAAATGAATACCAATAGGGTTTTGTGGTTGCTTCTTCACACTAGCTTAATGTTTTTGGTTTATGTTTTTGGCTTATATCATATGTGCATGTGTTAGGATTTTGTGCATGTTATAAAATTTCATATTTTCATTTTTTTGTGTATGCTTACCTAGCATGGAACTTTCGATGCACATTAGGTGCTACGGTCAAAAGTTTGACAATATTGGGCACTTTAAGAAAAAAATTACAAATTTCACATACCAAGTCCCTAATGTCAAAAAGTTTGATCAAAAATTTGGCCCTAATGTACTAGTGTATAGTGAATTAATTTATTTTGAACCTAGGAAGATATATATATATATATATATATATATATATATATATATAGAGAGAGAGAGAGAGAGAAGGTATAAGGTTAGATAATGCACAACCCATAACAACACCACAAGTGATAACATAGAAGCAACTAATAATGTAGTGCATCTCATGTTTGCAATCTATACCTTGTTATATTTTGATTCGAGAGATACTTGTTACTCATGTTATTTTATGTTTGAGATGACCTACAGGTTAGATGTTATACTTTGATTTTTAGTATCATAGATGTTAGATTACTATGTTGTTTAGTTGATCATATTTGCATGATGATGTCATTTTGAGATGACAGTATGTTTTATGATGATATCTAGTTATTTGATATTTGGACGTATCTCTGATTATGTTATATGTGGATTTATTGTTATGGTTATTTACTTCATTCTTTCTTTGTTATGCTTTATGCAACCATGAGTGATGTAAATGGATTATTTTAGTATAATTAAATAAATAGTTAAATTTGATTATTTAATGCATTTATTGCTTCGAATATGTTTTTATATGCAATTGCACTTGATCATGTGTTTTATTGTGCAAGATTTATATCTTTGGCAGTGGCACATGGAGTTAGTGATTCAGCTATACATATTTTCCCGATGTTGTCCCTATATGGTTGAAGTACCTTATTTAATTGTTTAAATTAAACCTTCCAATGATTATTAAATCCAGACTCATTTGCATATTGTGACTAGACCTATGAACGTGTCTGTGCATTTAGAGGTTTGTATTTGTCACAAAATTTGTTAAAGAATTCTACGATTTTGGTTTAGGGGTTTTTGGGCTTTATTTTAATTTATTTTAATTTCTGGCAGCTTTGCCATAGATGAATTCCAATTGCTTGGAATAACTTATTTTCATTTGGGTCGATTCGTGGTTTAGCTAGGTTACATGTTTATTTATCCTAATCGAGTATTCACTCAAAAAGTGAATAAGTATCCAAAAAGGAAATTTATTCCTCACTTCTCACTTTTGGAAATTAGAAATTTGAGAGCTTTTTTCCAAAATCCTCTTTTGGAGGATTTCATTTATGTTCGTTGTGGAAGCTACGAGCATGGGACCTTTGCAAGATTAGTCTCATTTGATCCAACTCGGGAGACCTTTGTTTGTTGTGACTTTTGGCAGCTTCTATAGGATATTTATTTTATCTAGCTGATTCTCTTTTTAACCCTTTTGGTTGTTAGGTAGGGCTCTCTCATTTTCATATTTCAGCTCTATTTCTACTTTCATTTCTGGTAGTTGTATGTTAGGAGGCTAAGAGCTAGAGTTTCCCTCTATTTTTTATTGTTAGTTCTACCTAGTTAGTTGGGTATGAATGTTTTCCTAATTTTCAGGATGAACATTTGGGGTTTCACACTGTTATAATACTTATTTTGCATACGGTGTTCAAACTTAAATTTTATTGGATTTTTGTGGCTTTTGTGCCTTATGACCAAATGGATTTTTATTTCAAAGTTACTAAATTTTAAAGTTTTTACCTTGATTTGTGTGCCACCTAGTTTTCTCAATTTTTCTTGGCATGATGTTTTGATTGTGTACTTGGATTATCCGTAGGATGTCAATCAAGCCATTGTTGCACTTTTATTTTGCATTGGGATGCATGCCACATTTGTACTCCTGAACTTGTATTTGGTTGAGCATGATTTTACTTGTGTTCTCATCTAGCCCTTGTGTTATGATCTTCGTGATGTTAGTACGCCCACACATGAGCATGTGTGCACATGTATTTGTCAAGTGACTTGCGAGGCATAAACTCCTAGTTGTATTTTGGTGGAGTTATGCTCATTAGGTTGGGTTGGGAATATGCATGCCTATAGGCACTCATCATATGATGAGCATAAGTATGTAGGGTACGCAGTGGAGGAGCTTCTCTTACAACCTTGGTGACTATTTACCAAGTTGGCATGAAGAAGTTTGTAAGTAAGTGATAACTAAAGAAATAAACTAAATAAATAAAATTTGATGTCCTCCAAGAGAATACCTTGAGAATGTTTTTGCACTAGATTTAGTTTCGGATTCCCAATCATATTACTCTCCACTATAGCCCCTACATAGTGACCCATAGAGTGTCTGACCAGGACCTGATCCACTTGCATAGTCTCATGATATTGGTTGTAGTCCTTTTTACTATTTGGCATGAGTGTTAGCCATGGACATTTCCTTTATGTGTTTTTTTTGTTGGATCATTATCTCCATCAACATGGCAAGAGAGAACCTACGAGTTTCATGTTATTGGGAGGCGTAGATAACTATATCACTACTGGGGACCGATCTACAAAGATAGTCTATTTTCTAGTTGTAATCAATGCTTGATGTTCACTTGGTATATTCAAGATTCCAAAGTATGCTTCCTTATGATTTATGCTTTCATTGGAATGCTTGGATATCATGTTTAGATGATGTTAGTTATTTTATGCATTCCTATATTATGATGTTTAGCATATGATTAGATGATGTGATTTACTTAGCTAGAATATGTATTTCTTATTGGTTTAGTATGTTAGATTTCATTTTTCTTATGATGTTATTATATTTTAGTAGTGACGTCCCCATAAGATAGCTCCAACTATCCAATTGGTAGTTTGGGATGTTATGCATGGGGGATGGCTAGGACCTTCGAGGTCTCATGATGCTATTATGGTTGGGAGGAATTTCACAAGAGTTTAATCATTTTTGTCCATTGAGATGTTACTTTAAGTACATTTCCTTTACTGCTTTGGTTTAGATGGTTAGATTCTTTTTCTATCTTGCAATTATGGTGTTCGAGTGTTCAAGCCTCAATTTATGGATCTGGTACTCCCCGATGTGGAGGAAATGTTTTTTTCTTCTTGTTTGTCTTTCTTTTTCCTTGATGTTTTTATACTTCCTCATGGTGGAGAAATGTTTTCTCGTGTGAGAATATGTTCTCTCACACTAGAAGGCATTCTCTCACATGAAGTGCAAAGGAGGCTTGCATGAGATTATACTCTCTCCTACGTGAGACTATGCACTTCCTCAAGAAGGTGTGTGCATTCCCTCACATGAACCTCGTCATCGATGTGGAGGGTAGATCCTCATGTGGTATGGTACACTTTCTCATGCGAAGGGCTACTTCCTTGCACGGGACTATTATTTGTGTTTTCTCATGCAGAAAACAAGGGGCATCTCTATTGTTTTTCAGATAGTGCATTTTGTTGTTTTGAGTACCCTTTAGGATTTCTTATATTTCTAGGCTTTGACAAATCAAAGATCTTATGTTCTATTGTCATCTTGGTTCTCATCATTCAATTTGAGCATGTGAGTTGGTAGTGGCACTTGGAGATTTGTTGGTTGTTAGGATGATTGGTTAAGTCTTTTGTTGTGATCTTAGTGATCCTTGTATGCGATTGTAGTTTGCATTCATACTTGTTTTTTTTTAAACACCTTGGCTTTTATTTATCTTTGTTCCAAGGATCTCCAAGCGGGGCATTACATCTGGTATTAGAGCCCATGTTGCAACATTAGGATCTCTATGTTATGCTTCAACTATGTTATTGCTTCCAGTGTATATATTGTTATCTTATGTGTTTTATTTTGATATCCTATTGTGGTTCATGCTTGTGACTCTTATGATTGTGATGTATGTTTCTGACCCTTATCTTTTGATTCCTTAGTGATGCCTCCTGCATGTAGACCCAGTGGTCAGGGTAGCAACCAAAAAAATAACCATGAAGAAGAGCACTAAGAGGAAGAACATCAAGTTAGTGTGAAAGAGTAGGGAAGCAATGATCAAGGTGACATTGGGCATTGATGCCTTTGCTTCAAGAGATCATAGCTTAGTTGGAACCTCATCTAGAGGAAAACCAACTTGACCATGGTCACAAAGAGGAATCTCATCATAGAGATTCCCACATGTCTGAGAATAGAGAGGAGGAGCATGAATAATCTTGTTCACCACTAGCTGGTAGAAGGCACCATTGGGTTGGTAGGAACCACAATGATGAGGATTCCATTCATTTGGATATTATGAAATCCCTTCAATAGTCCAAAGTGCCATTATATGATGGCAATGGAGGTGGTCTCAAGGTGGATAGTTGGTTATTGGACATGGAATATTGCTTTATGATGTACCCATATGCAACCAATCTAAGGGACCATTGTGTAGTTATGCAGTTGAGGGACTATGCATCCATTTGGTGGAATATAGAGGGGCAGAAGCTCCAGATCAACATCACAAATCTCACCTAGGAGATCTTTGAGGAGAGGTTTAGAGAGAGATTCTTATCTCCTTAGTTTAGAGAGGCTTGTCTCGATGAGTTCCACGAGATTAGACAAGGGAACATGTTAGTGGTCTAGTATAAGATCAAATTCTTTGAGATTAGGTCGTACTCATGCTATAATCATGATGAGATACTCCTTACTGAACATTTTATCTGAGGTCTTAAGGATTCCCTTATTAGAGAGGTTCAAATACATCAACCTAGGACTCTTATCCTTGCTGCGAGAAAGCACAAATCACAAAGAGTAATCTGGCTAGGGTTTTTAGTGGTAAATTAGGTTCTCAAAACCAAAGTGCACAAACTTTAGGGTAGGATGCATAGTTTACTCAATCCTCTAGAAAAGGCCAAACCCAATCAACACCCTCGCAAGGGGGTCAATGTCACTAGAAGAAATAGAACCATCATTGATGGTCTGAGGGTGTACAATATTCAGGTGCCTCAAGGAAGAAAGGGGATGACTCAAACCATGCTTAGAAGTCTCATTAGGACCACCCTTCTCAGAATAATCAGCAAAACTCTAGCAAGGGAACTGTACCTTACCCTAGCACTAACCATGGTGAACATGGATCTAGATGCAGCTTTTTAGAAGAATGCTTCTCTTATGGATTGATTTACCATAGCCTAGTGAAATGTCCTAGTAAGACATCTTCAAGACTTGGTAGAGGTGCATCTAGATTAGAGCTTATTGTGGGAGATGCAGGTAGAAGTCATTGATTATTCATGGTGGTTGATAACCGTCAAGCCAAGCACCAGGGTACAATAGTCAAGGCTACAAGTATGTTGCATGGTATTTCATCTTTAGTATTATTTGACTCAGGTGCTTCAAAATATTTTATTTCACCATCTTTTGTTCAACGATGTGGGCTAGTGGCAGCATGTTAGGTTAATAGGTGGAAATTTGAGTTAGCCATAGGATTCAAAGTGGTTGTAGACTCCTTGGTCAATGGTTGTAGTCTGAACTTGGGTACCTTCACCACCATAGTGCATCTTCATATCCTACCTCTAGGATCATATGACATTGTGTTGAGCATGGATTATTTAGTCACTCATTAGGTGAATATAGATTGTCTCTATAACTTGGTACGATGTGTTGATGCACAAGTGGGTAGGTGGAACTTTTAAGGGTCCAAAGACTAGTCTCTCTTTGGATGATCTCAACTAAACAGTTTAAGCAAAGTGTGTGGAAGGGTTGTCAGATGTTCATAGTTTCTGTCAGTGAATTTGAGGAAGTTGAGAGCCATACAGTGACTCTTTATGATCACCCATTCCTTTATGAGTACATAGATGTTTTACCTGGTGAGATACCTAGTATGCCATCATAGCATGACATTGATTTTTGGATCGATCTCATATCAGGAGCGGAGCCAATTTCACAAGCTCCTTACTACATGACTGCTCAGGAGTTGAGTGAGATTAGATTGTAGTTGGATAAATTATTGGCCAAAGGTCATATTTGTCCTAGTGTATCCACATAGGGTGCACTAGTCATCTTTATGAAGAAGAAAAATGGACCATTGTGTTTATGCATTGACCACCAACAGTTGAATAAGGTGACAGTGAAGAACGAGTATCCTTTTTTGAGGATAGAGGACTTCTTTGATCAAATGAAAAGAGCATGAGTGTTCTCAAAGATTGATCTTAAGTTAGGATACCATCAACTTCATATTCATGAGGTTGGCATTCATCAAATAGCTTTTGATACATGATATAGGCATTATGAGTTCACGGTTGTACCCTTTGGGTTAAACAATGTGCCATCAGTATTCATGAGTTTGATGAATGGAATTTTTTGCATGTACCTTGATTGGTGTGTTATTGCATTCTTGGATGATATATTGATCTAGTCTAAGACTATTGAGGAACATGAGGTCTATTTATGCTAGGTATTGCATTTCTTTAAAGATCATCAGTTGTATGGCAACTTAGGTAAATGTGGATTCTTCCAATCTAAGGTGATGTATTTGGGGCATATCATCACTGGTGATTGTATTGCGATGGACCCAAAGAAAATTTGAGCTATCATGGCTTAGTTCGTACCCACAATGTTTCTAAGGTTCATAGTTTCATGCGATTGGTAGGCTACTTCTATCACTTCATTAACAATTTTTTTTGTGTAGCTCATCCCATCACTTCTCTTTAGTGGAAAGGGGAGAAGTGAATCTGGTTAGACCAGTGTGAGGCAACATTTAATGCTCTTAAGTAGTGTTTGACTAGTGCACTAGTCCTTGTAGTGCCTAATCATATAGGTGATTTTATGGTCTGCACAGATGCTTCATTAGAAGGTGTGGGTGCAGTATTGATGCAGGATGGTCGTATGATTGCATATGAGTCTAGAAACTCAAGGACCATGAGCTTAACTACCCCACTCATGATTTGGAACTTGTGGTTGTAGTGTATGTTCTTGTTCATTGGATGCATTTTCTTTTAGGACATAGTTTTGATTTGCATAGTGATCATAGGAGCTTGTAGTATATCTTTACTCAGCCAAACTTGAATGCATGACAATGTCACTGGATGGAGTTCCTATATGAATATGACTTTGATTTTCACTACATTAAAGGTAAATAAAATTTCATCACAGATCCCTTGAGTAGGGGGTGGCATGAGATATTAATCTTGTCATTGGGAGTAGATTTGCAAGGCCATATCTTGGAGGCCTTGCCTAGAAACACATGGTATTAGGAGGTGAGGGTGGAGATTGAGTCTGGACATACCCTTGACGGGAGGTTTTTACATTATTTTCTTGAGTCTGATGGACTACTCCAACACTTGGGGTATATGTATGTATTAGTGTTGGGTGATCTCTATCCCTTGGTTTTATCGAAAGCACATCATGTGTTGTACTTTGCACATATTGACATTAATAAGATGCATGCCAATCTTAAACAATTGTACTTTTGGGAAGGGATGAGGTGTGATGTTTCTAATTTTTTTGCTCGATGTCTTGAGTGCCAACGAGTGAAAGTAGAGCATCAGCATCTAGTAGGTCTTTTGCAGCCGCATACCATTTCAAAGTGGAAATGAGATATGATATTTATTGATTTCATTACAATATTTCCTATGTCATCACAATGACATGATTATATTATGGTGACAGTGGACAAGTTGTACAAGGTCGCACATTTTTTTCCCATGAGGACATCCTACACAGCTTCTTTTGTAGTGCATGTTTTCTTGAAAGATATTGTTTGATTGCATGGGTTCCCTCATCAGATTATTTTGAATAGAGATCCAATGTTTACTTCAACACTGTGGACATATCTATAGCATACTTTGTGTGTATGACTCAATTTTAGTTTGGCTTATCAACCAAAGATTGATGGTTAGACAGAGAGAGTGAACCAAGTTTTGGAAGACATACTTTGCATGTATGTGATGGATAGGCAAGTGAAGTGGGAGGATTATTTATACCTCGTTGAGTTTTCATATAACAATAGATATTACAGTTCTCTAGGAATGTCACTTTTAAAGGCCTTGTATAGTAGACCATGTCATACCCCTTTGAGTTGGGATCATTTGGAGGACTGAGTACTTCTAGGTCTAGAGATGCTTCAAGATATGGAGTAGCAAGTTCGTATTAGAGAGCATTCAGTTACTACTCAAGATAGGTAGAAGAAGTATGCAGATGCCCATAGGTTAGATCATCACATTTTTGTTGGTGACAAGGTGTTTCTAAGAGTGTGTCCAATGAATAGCCCCATCTGTTATGGGAAAGGCTCTAAGTTGGTACCACATTTTGTCAATCCATTTGAGATCCTTAAGAGGGTCAATCTTGTTTCATATTAAATATTGTTGCCACCTAACCTATTGTGCATCCATGATGTTTTCAATGTTTCTATTTTGAGATAGTATATTCCCTATGTGACCCATATTCTTGATTGGGATTCTTTACAAGTGGAGGAAGGGAATCTTTCTTTGGAGCCCATTTGTATCCTTCAGCATCAGAGACTAACTTTGAGAGCTCAAGACATAGAGCAGGTAAGGGTCTAGTGGGACTCGAGCAATGAGACCTCTACTACTTGGGAACATGCTACATGGTTGAGAGATTTGTACCCCTATCTTTTTGCAGGCTTCCAGGAGTAAGCCTATGCCTAGTGAGGAAGGATGTAGTTTCTCTCATGTTTGTAGTTTGTACCTTGTTATATTTTGATATGAAAGATACTTGTTACTCATGTTATTTTATGTTTGAGATGACCTAAGGGTCAGATGTTATAATTTGATTTCTAGTATCATAGATGTTAGATTACTGTGTTGTTTAGTTGATCATATTTGCATGATGATACCATTTTGAGATGATAGTAATTTTTAGGGTGATATCTAGTTATCTAGTATTTGAACATGTTGAGTTTTAATTTTGCATGATGCTTAATGAAAACAATCTTTTCAAACTCCTCTCTTGAAAAGATGATGTGGGATCAACTCCAAGGTTCCGAGTGATCTTGCGACCTACTGGAGTCCACTTAGTTGAAGATAAATGTTCTTGTTTACAAAGAGGTCTTTGTTGGTTCGAACCAATTTTGGATAAGATAATCAATTTTCTTGTTTCAAAATTAATCACAAAAAAAAAAATTGGTATTTTTTATTTTTAAATGAATGTAATCTAATAATGCAACTATAGGAATTCCTAATTTAACCAAGGGTTACCAAAGAAAATAATTAATATAAAGTAATGAGAGATGAAAGAAAATAGCATGAAATGGAAATTCCTAATGGACATAAACCATGGTAACAACACTTATGCGAGTTAAACTATTGAAGATCATATAGGAAGCCAATAAAAATAGGAGAAGTGCTTCCTCAAATCCATCGATGCAATCATCGATGGAAACTTAGTAAAACTAAAAGATGTTTCCCTTCTTATCAAATTGCAAGGCCATGGAAAGTGCACTCATGCAAGATGAGAAGCTATGTAGGAACAACAGGGTGATCTCTTCTCCAACTATGTATGTAAGTGGAATTTTTCAACACCCAACAAACACTACAACTAAAATATCATACAATCAAATCAACAAAACAAAACTATTGACTCCATTATTATCATGAACAATAATCCAACACTCTGGCAAGAATAACTACACTCAAAATGAGAGCATCAATAGTATATCTTATTGCATTAAAATAATTTCCTTAAATACATGTTACATTCCTCAATTTATAAGAAATCATCTCCTCAATTTGTGTTGAGAGTGAGAGATCTCATCATGCAAATATATGCTTAAAACTAATAAAATAAATCTAATTATGTACAAACTGACTCTCTAAATGGTGCTAAAATAGGACTCTACCCTTGTTTATATTAATTAATGGGTGCATGAGCCTTTACATGTCTTAAAACAAATAAAGAAGTAGTAGATAAGAAGAAGGAAGTTGTAAGAGGATCTAGGAGTCACTGGAAGCTCTAAAAATGGAATCTTGGCCTTCTCTAAACATTTTTAGGAGTCAAATTGTCATCAGAATGTGTTTTTGGTGTATGGAAAACTCTAAATTTTGAACTAGTAGTTAACTGTCTGTGCATCTCTAACTTCTTCAAAAAAAATGGAGCACATTTTGAATAGCGCACCTTGCACACCTATGTACCTATGCATCAAGTTCAAAAAATCCAAATTTTTCCGAAGTCTCAAAACGTAATTTCTAGCTTCTGGTTTTTCTTCCCCTTTATACTAGAGCGATGTCTAGATGTTTTCTTTGAATTTCTCTATAACATCCATCACTTGGGAAGCTTTGGTAAATTTGATGCCTCATATTTATGTCTCACTATTTGTTGATAGTTACTGATATCCATTTGAGTTTTTTCAAACTTGTCAAGTCTACCATCAAGTCTCAACAATACTTCTTCAGCCTTAAATGCTTGCCTAATATCTTCATCAGACAAAGCATCCTTGAAAGTTCTTTAGAATTGTTATACCACTGGTTGTACTGATTGAGCTTCATCTTCAAAAAAATCTCAAGGGAAATAGCATCATAATACATATCTATATCCAAAATTTTCTCTTGAGACTGGCTTGTTAACTTCCAAATATCTTCATGAAGTTCTTCCATGACCTTATTTCTGGCAGCTATCTTCTCAATCCAATCCTCAATTTTATCAATCACATCTATTGTATACACTTATGTAAGTGTACAATAACTTTTACCTTTTATTGTTTGGAGTTCTTAAAGGTACTTTCCCTAGGTATGTACCTCATCCATAAGCCCAAAATCTTGGTCTACTATATATATCATTTTCTCTACATTAGAATGAACATTATGCAATAGGTTCAAATTAGCTTTTATTATCTCTACACCCTTCTACTCAAAATTGCCACACCATTGCTGACATGCTCCCAAAAATGAATCATCTTGGAAACTCCCCTTATCTCTTCTTTCTAGGGCCACAAAGAGAGTAACCTCTAGGTGGTCTTGATCCAATGGACCTAAAATTTGATGTAGATATCCTTTTAGTAGCTCATTTTCTTTGTGTAGTTTTATCAATTCATTCTCATTATCATCAAAATGTCTGAACACCTCCTTGATGCCTATAGTGATCATTACTTTGAATGTATCTACTATGGGCTTTCCTAATAGGATTTCTATAGTTTGATAGTCCTTAGGAGTCAAATATTTTGTCTCATCATGTGGAGGAGAAATGGCTATGTGAGAAAGTAGGTCATGATCTCTATTCTTCATTATGAAGGTCAATTGTTATGCATCACCCGTAGGTGGCTTAGGCCTCTTGATGGCTTCTACTAGCGCATTCATACTCTCCTCTTTATTAGGTTCAGCTATTTCTTTTGTCGGACCATAAATTCCCTCTTCAACTAGACTAGTGCAGTGCCCATAGGAAACAAGTATTTGGTTGAAGAGGAGGTTTTACTAGCAGGCCCTTTTCCCTTATCACTCCTTTCTAGAGCCTTCTCCTTCTGTGAGAGATCCAAATTTGGTGTCCTTGTATCTATAGTACAGAAAGTCCTTTCCTCTATATCTTGAGAAGTTTACTAAGGTTCTTTAGGTATTTTTCCTTCTTCTGATACTTCATCAGTTGGCCTTTTTTCTAGCTCCTCTTGATACATCTCTCTCTTCTTTAGTAATAGGAGAGAGGGGAGTGGCTGATCCTTTGTCCAAAGATGAAAAATCCTAAAATGATGGTGGTGATGTACCTAAAGATCCTTGTGGTAGAGGTTGCATTTGATTCCAATTCTCTCCCAAAGGTTGGTTCATGAGTGTATCTCATATTTTATCAATCACAATTTCAATCCCTATTGGCATAAAGTTGAAATCAGATATGTTGAAAATATTTGTTCCCTACCCTTCTTGTTAATCTATCCACTATTATTTATCATCCTCTAAAGTTGTAACCTTAATAAGTTACCTGGGAATAGATGATTGTGTGAAAGTGGATGATGCAGGGACTCTCCTTAATACCATAAACTCATAACAAAAACAAAGAAACAATAGCAAATACGAGAACAAAATATGGACTTCTTATTTGCACCACAAATATAGAATTATAGAATTCATACATACAATATGCTAACCCACATGGGTGCCTTCAGTACGATAATTTGCAAGACAAGCTACAAACTATCACCCAAAGCTATCCTAGACAATATACAGGGCTTTCTTATATAGGTAGTTTTATGCCGCCCCGAAAGGTTTTATATGCTCAAACTTAATACCTAGGGCCGATAGACCCTAGCAAAACATATAGAGTTGACCAAATACATCTTTGACAATTATTTTACAAGTTTCGAGTAGCCCAACTTCAAAAGGCCATAACTCATGAATTGTTGCTCTAATTGGTTATTATAACCACTTTTTGAAAATTCTAGCTCCTGATCTACAAGCTTGGAACCATGCTAGCACCAGTTTTTAAACCTCATCCAAGCACTCTGAGGCCTCCAACGATGAGCCTAAATATTTTTCTACAAATTGTTCCACCAAAAATATACAATAACTTCTCGGATGCTTAAGCTAGAGCAATGAATTTTTTATGGTAGGCTTATATCTCTAAAATGAACCTTCCTATAGAAAATGAGAACATTTTGAGCTCATAAGACAAACTTACTAAAAAATAGCAAGTTCCCATAAATAGTAACCACCCTGTCTAGTCCTTATTAAAATAAAAAAGACTAAAAATAAAATATTTTTGGGTGATGCAAGATTGCCCTTACACCCAGGATGCTCCTGTATCAGACACCCAAGGTAAGTTGAGAAGTGACTCTATCACATCTCAAGTGTTCAAAGGAAAACTAAAATGGTCAACCTCCTTTGCTAGCCATGATGAATTCTCAACTAGTCTCCCTTTCCATTTGACCAAATATCCCTCATAAGTTCTATTTTTAGTACTTTTTCCAACACAACTGTCTATTATCTACTCAATCTCTTTTATAGTCAAACTAGCTATTGGAATGCTCCATTGCGCTTCTACAACTTTATCTCCATCACCTCCATTATACTCTATCAAATCTAAAATGTTAAATACTAGTGAAACATTCAATTTAGTAGGCAACTATACTTCATATGTATTTCCAAAATCATGCCCCTTCACTATCTTGCACGGTCCAAACTTCTTCACTTATTATATGTACCCACTAGAAAATGCTCCTTTCTCAAATGAACCATGACTTCATCTCCAATCTAAAATTGCTTATATCTTCTCTTCACATCTTCCTTATCCTTATATTGTGTATTCATCTTTATGATATGCTTCCTCACCTCCTCATGGATGCTTTTCAAATGTTCAGCAAAATCTTCTGCTTCAGCACTACTTATCTCTCCTTTATCCAAATACCTTTATTTAGAAGCATTTCTAGGACTACTCCCATATACAATCTGGAATAGTGATTTACTAGTACTCCAATTGATAGAATTATTATATGAAAATTATGCTTGTGGTCAAATTATATCTCATCCTTTTGGTTTATTTCCAACCAAGCATCTTAGCAAGTTTCCCAAACTGTGATTCATAGCTTATATCTATACATTAGTCTATGGGTGATGTGATGAACTGAACTTCAAATTTATCTTCAACTTCTTCCACAATGTATGTCAAAAATACCTAACAAATTTGGTATCTCGATATGAAACTATACTCTTTGGCAGACCGTGTAATCTCACCACTTCTCTGAAAAACAACTCTACTACATGAACAACATCACTAGTATTCTTACATCGAACAAAATGTGTCATCTTTGAAAACCTATCAACCACCACAAAATAGAATCATACCCGCACTGTGTCCTCGGTAATCCAAGAATAAAATCCATGCTGATATCATCTCATGATTTCTTTGGTACAGGTAATGGCTGATATAATCCTATATTTTTCTTCACTCCTTTCCCCATCTAACATACTCTACAACTTTGTACAAATTTCATTGCATCTTGTTGTAACTGTGGCCAGTAATAATTTTCAGCAACCAAAGCTATAGTTTTATCTCTACCAAAATGTCCAAGCAATACTCCACTATGCTTCTCCTTGATGAGGTTCTCTCTCATTGAACTTTTGAAATGTACAACTAGCTTCCTTTGAACAACATACTATCCTAGATCATAAAATCTAACCACTTTGTCCTATCAAGTGTAATGGGTTATGTACATGCCTTCCATGCTTCACCAAAAATAGGATCATCTAGAGAGAAAGTAATGAGTTCCTTGAACCCAACCACCTCTATCTGCATTCATGTCAACAAAAGTTGTCTTCTACTAAGAGCATCTGCAACTTTTTTAGACTTATCACTCCTTTGTTTCAAAACAAATGTATAACTCTACAAAAACTCAACCCACTTTAAATGCCTTTGGTTCAACTTTCCTTGACTATTCAAATATTGCAAAGCTTGATGATCAGTATACAAAACAAACTCCTTAGGAAGAAGATAGTGTCTCCACTTCTTTAATGCTTGAACTATAGCATAAAATTCCTGATCATAAATAGAATATTTTCTTTTTGCATCATTCAACTTTTCATTGAAATAAGCAACAGGTTTACATCTTTGACTCAAAACAACTCCTATTGCAGTACCACTAGCATCACAGTCTACTTGAAACACTTTGTCAAAATCAAGAAGTGCTAAAATAGGTTGCTCAGTAACCTTCTGTTTCAATAGATTAAAACTCTTATCTGCTCCTAAAGTCCACTTAAACTCTTTCCTATCCCCTCTCATTTTTTTAGTCCAAAGTCCACAAATACTGCTAAAACTTCTTATGAACTTTCTATAAAATGTAGCTAGTCCATGAAAATATCTTACCTCTATCACACTCCTTAGAGTAGGCCATTCAAGGATAGCCTTCAGTTTCTCTTGGTCCATTTTTAGACCTTCTCCTCAGATTATGAATCCTAGGTATACCAATTCTTTCTTTACAAAACTACACTTTTTCAGGTTTATCAACAACTTTTCTTCCCTCAACTTATCAGACACCTTGCGAATATGAATCAAATGCTCCTCCAATGTCTTACTAAAGATCAATATATCATCTAGGTAAATAATGACAAACTTACTTAAAAACTCCTTCAATACCTCATTCATAAGCCTCATGAAAGTTCTTGGTGCATTGGTTAGCCCAAAAGGCATGACTAACCACTCATATAGTCATTCCCTTGTCTTGAAAGTAGTCTTCCACTCATCGCTTTCTCTTAAATGAATCTGGTGGTACCCACTCTTCAGGTCTATCTTTGTGAAATACTAAGATCCACTCAAATAGTCCATAATATCATCCATTCTTGTAATGGAAATCTATACTTTATTGTGATCTTGTTGATAGTGCTAGAATTTGTGCACATCCTCCATTCTCCATTCCTCTTTGGTGCTAATATTTCTAGTATAGAACATGGACTCAGGTTCTCTCGAATCAACCTCTTCTGTAACAACTCATGAACTTTCCTATTCAACTCTTCACTTTCTTTTGGTGTCATTCTATGTGCTGCCTTGTTTGGAAAATTGGCTTCTGGAACGAAATCCATCTAGTGACTGATCTTCCTCATTGGGGGCAATCCATCAAGTACATTATCTGATACAATATCAAAAAACTCTTCCAACATATCTGCAACTTCTACATGAGCCTCCTCCACTTCTTCTTTACTATCTTTTAGAATTATAGCAAAACACATATGCTCATGTTTCATACCTTTAAGAAACTCTTTTCTATCAACAAAACATATTCTAGCAGCACTACACACCTTTTCTTCTTTATCCTTCAATGGCTACAACTTATGTTTCACTCCATCCTTAGTTAGAGTGTAGGTATTTGCTCACCCATCATGTATAGCATACCTATCAAACTACTACAGCCTACCCAACAATATATGGCATATGTCTATAGGTATGATATAACATAGTACCTCATCCTAGTAGTTTCCAATCTTGAACTTCACTAAGCACTGTTGATTAACCATAACCTTGTGGTCATCTTGCACCCAAGCAATATGGTATGGACATGGGTATTTCTATCTCTTCATATTTAAATTGGTGACCATCATTTCTGACACTAGATTGTCAGTACTTCCACCATCAAGGATCACATCAGAACACTTATCTTCACATCTACACCTTGTGTGAAACAAACTCCTTCTTTGATCAGGTTCATTCTCACCACTCAATAGGATTTTTCTAGGACTTTTCCTCATTTAGCATCTTCAAAATGTGAGGATCTATCATCTTCATTAACATGTGTAACTCTCGCCTAACCTTTTGTTCTTTGATCTATCCTTCCTTGGTGCTGGCTACATTCAAATGATCTATGCCCTTTTTCTCTGCAATGAAAACATTTTCCATGGAAGTCTCCTCTCCTAGATCCTTGTCCTCTACTTCTTACTCTCTATTCTCTATTGTTTTGATCATGAAAATGATTGGATTTATGTCCCCTCTAGTTCTAATTGCTACTTCTAGCCTCATCCTTTTTCTTTTGATCATCATTACGAACACCATAAGATCATCCACCAGATCTTCCACCATGACCTCTTCCACTTTTCTTATTGTCAAACTTATTGCTTAATTTCTCCTCAACTCTTAGGGCAGATTGGTATGCCTCCTCCTTAATACTGCTCATTCAAACTAGACTTCGCTTGTACTGAATTCTTGGCCTTAACCCATTAAGGTAATGGGCGACTTTCTCCTTATCAGCTTCTACATGGCTAGTTCTAATGAGAACTCAGTAGAACTCTTCGGTATGCTCTTTTACAGATTTTCCTGCTTGCTTCATTCCTTGCATCTTCTTTAATAGATCAAGCTTATAATCCATAGGAATGAATTGTCACTTCATTTTAGCTATCATTCAATCCCATCCAGTGATTTTGTCCTTTCCCTTTTTATTTCACTCTAACTGAACCTCTTGCCACTAGATCTTTGCATGTCCTTTTAGTTTTTCCTTTGCAAACTTGACCCTATCTATATCCTCAATATCTTCATACTCAAAGTACTCCTCCAGTTCATTGATCAAATCCTCTGGGTTAAGGTTTCCTAAAATTGTGAGAACCTCGAACTTAGCTCTTTTTCCAATCTTGGAGATGGCCCTAAAAAGCCTCTCTTCCTCTAGGTTTAGAACTACCTCTACTCTGGCATTTTCTTCTACTTCATCCTCATCCTCACTTTCATCTCTCATGGGAAGATTTATTCCTCTTTGCATTTTTTCTTCCAACGCTTGCATTTTCCTTTGGAGGGATCAAAAACCCTCAACTGTAACAACTATAGCTCTTCCACCATGCTCTTTTCATGGACGCATTTTCATGCTTTCACTAAAACCTTAGTGCAAACTATCTCACAATTGGTGATTTTTCTACATGCTCAACCCAAACTACAATCCTAGTGTGAACTACCTCACAGTTGGCGATCTTTCCACACACTCAAGAACTCTAGCTCTGATACCACTTGATGCAGGGGACTCCCCTTAATACCATAAACACATAACAGAAACAAAGAAACAAAAGAAAATGCGAGAAAAAAATATGGACTTCTTATTTACGCCGCAAATACGAAATTACAAAATTCATAAATATAATGTGCTAACCCACATGGGCGCCTTCAATACAATAATTTGCAAGACAAGTTGTGAACCATCAGCCAGAGCTATCTTAGACAATGTTTAGGGCTTCCTTAAATAGGCAGTTTTATGCCACCTAGGAAGGTTCTAGATGCTCAAACTTAATACCTAGTGTCAAAAAACCCTAACAAAATATATAGATTCGGCCAAATACATCTTTGACAATTATTTTAGAAGTCTTCGGTAGTCTAACTTTGAAAGGCCATAACTCACGAACCATTTCTTTGATTGGCTATTATAAACACTTTGTAGAAATGCCAGCTCCTAATCTATAGGCTTGGAACCACGCTAGTGCCCTTCTGTTGAGTTTTTAGACCTCATCTAGGCACTCTAACGCTTCCAATGGTGAGCTTAAAGCTTTTTCTACAAATTGTTCCATCAAGAATCTACAATAACTTCTTTGATACTTAAGGTGGAGCAACAAGATTTTTATGGTAGGCTTATATCTCTAAAATGAACCTTTTTTTAGAAAATAAGAATATTCTGAGCTCATATAACAAACTTACTAAAAAATAGCAAGTTCCCATAAATAGTAACCACCCTATCTACTAGTCCTTATTAAAATAGAAAAGACTGAAAATAAAATATTTTTGGGTGATGCAAGATTGCCCTTACACCTAGGATGCTCCTACATTAGTGGAGCTCCTCCTTCTCTCTTCCCGGGCAGCCCTTACCAAGCATGTCCTTTGACTGAATGGGAGATTGTCTTCTTCCTCTTCTTCATCCTCTTCCAAGATGGTTTTTAGGACTAGAGGAATAGGTATAACCTTTCTTTGTATCTTCTACTTCCTATTCCTTTTAATAGTAGGTCCAACTCTAGATTTCTTATCAGGTAAAAGAGAGGCTTGTTCCTCTTTTGCGAGTAGGGATACCTCCTATGCTTCCAATTCTGGGGCTTGCTCCTGTTCATCTTCTGGCAGAGGCACTTGTGCAATATCTTGAGTTTGAGTTGCTTCTTTATTTTGAGGCTCTTGGTTCCCAAGTGCTTGAGCTACTTGTTGGGCTTGAGTCACCTCTTCTTGTTGAGGTTCTTTAGCTTTGGGTTCAGCTCTCTTTAGAGAAGCCCTTTTCCTCTTATTCGTCTGTTTGCTAGCTCTAAAGTACCCAAAATCCCTATCATGTTTATATACCATTTCTAACCTAATTGGAAATTGGGCAAGGAATATTGGCACTATAACTTTTACACCTTTAACCTTTACTGGACATGTTGTGGCTTGGAAGGTGATTTTCATAGGAACTAGATCCAGCTTAAAGGGCTTCTTCAACTAGTCTTTTTTCAATTGAATTACATGTCTTGCCCTATTATTGATATCTACATTCTCTTCCCTATCAACCTGTGCATCCATAATTAGTCTATCAAATATCTTGTCATGATTGTACAAGGGATCTAAGACCTCTTGAGTGTCTTGTTGGACAACCTTTAGTGGGATATTTATCTTCAAGGTGCTTCCTTCCAAATATAGAAATTCCCTACAACAATCCCTAATTTGGATATCATAGTCATCTATCGTGTTCATCCAATGATCTTCTACTACATCTTCATGAACAAAGTATTTTCCTACAAAAACTTGAACTCTAACAATATTATCAAAAAATAGACAAGGAGAGTTGTACTCTTCCAAGGGATATTGATCTCATTCTACATCAAAGGTCATGATATCCCATTTTCGCTCAACTTCAAATGGACCCATAGTGATGGACCATACTTGGGTCTTCTTATGCTATTTCCTCACTTTGTCACATGTAGATGTGAGTTGTCTTGCAATCTCCAGTAAAATGAACCTATCTGATGGATATCTCAGGAGTTTCTTTGGGTTCATGTTGGGCAGTTATTATGCACAAGGTCAATGGGAAGAATACATTATGCAATTTCTCTCTTGAAAAGCTAATCTTTTGGGTATCAACTCCAAGGTTGAGTATTTGTCTTGCAACGTACCAAAATCAACTCAAATGAAGATAAATGTGATTGTTCATGAGGAGGCATTTGCTGGTTCTATTATGATCTCAAAATGAAGTAAATTTGTTTGTTGTCTCAAAATAATACACAAAAGAACAATGTTTTTGTATTTTCTAATTTTTTCAATGAATGCAATTCAAACAATGCAACTAAAATGAGTTCCTATTCTAACAAGCGGTTAGCAAAGAAAATAATGAAACTAAAAGAAAATAACATGAAATTGAAATAACTTGAAATTGAAATCCTAAATGGACATAAGCTATAGAAAACAACATGCTGCGAGTTAAACTTTCAAAAAAATTGTAGGAAACCAATAAAAATATGAGCAATGCTTCCTAGAATCCACTGATGCAATCGTCATGAGAAATTTTAACAATCGTATGATATTTTACCTTTCATCAAATCGCAAGGCCACAGAAAGTGCACTCTTGTGAGATGAAAAGCTATGCAGACACAATTCGATGATCTCTTCTCAAGCTCATTATGTCAGTGGAATTCATAAATCTATAGCAAACACCAAAACTAAAAGATCACACAACCAGAAACAACACAATAAACCTTTGGCTCAATCACAATCTCATGAATAAAATTCACAAAACAATGACACATTTAGGCAAGAATCACTACACTCCAAATGTAAACACCAAAAGCACAATTTTATTGCATAATAACGGTAGCCTTGATTACAAATTACAATCCTATATTTATAAGAAATTAGCATAAGAGATATCTTCATGTAATAATATGCTTTTAAATTAATAAAACAAACTAATTATATACAAATTAACAATCTAACTGGTGCTTAGGAGGACTCCATCCATTTTATATTCATTAATTGGATGCATGAGCCTTTACATGTCATTAAACAAAGAAAATATGAGAGAAGAAATAGGAAGAAGCCTTCAGTCGAAGTAGGAGTATTTGGAGGTGCCAAAATTAGAAGTTGGTCCTTTACTAGGCATGTGTCGAAGTTAAACTGCCATCCGAATGCATTTTCAATGCATGGAAAGAGCTATTTTTGGAACAAGAAATTAACTGTCAGTGCACCTCTAAAATGTAGAGGTATGGACCTACGCACCCACAGAGCTACAGAGCTACAAAGTTGTGGACCTGCGCACCTTGAAAGCTCAATTTGCCAAAAAATAAAGTTCTCAATTTTGACAATAGTTTCTAAGTTTTGCTCAAATGAGATTTTAGATCAATTTTTGTGTACATTCTTTGCCCTTTTTTGATGATTTATACCCTCTTTATAGCCAATCACTTTCATAAACTTGAACTCCTGCTTCTTCAATCTAAAATCTCAAGGCACCCGCATTGAATCTTGTCCTTAATAGCTGCATCAGATAAGGAACCTATTCTGCTTCATGTGTCCAACCTTTATATCTTTGACCTTTGTCTTCTCTCCAACCACCCTATCCTTTCCAATGAGAAACCAAGTGGTCTAGATTATCCAAAATGATCAAATGTTTGAAACTTTTTCATATTTTTTCACAAGTTTTTCTAGGCATTTTTAAATGGCTTTTTCAGAGGTCTTCTCCTCAAAATTTCAATTCAAATCTTTCGTCAATTCTTAAAATTAGGGAGTTGAAGGCTTGCTATTTTAGGGACTAAAATTAGATCTTCAATTCTTCTTTCCAATGGTGTAAACGATTATGCATTCCAAGCTCTAGGTCAAAAGTTATGACCCCGACAAGTTGAGGTTGCCTTTTTTACTTACACAAAGAAGAAAATATTAGTCCATAAAACTAAAAAATACTTAATTAAGACACACCCTAATGACATCGAAACAAAAACCCTAAAAACTAGTTACTCAAAAACACCAAACAAAAATTAGCGCATCTAGCGCACCTGCACACCTCGAAAGCTCACTTCGCCAAAAAATCAAAGTTCTCAATTTTGAAAACAATTTTTGAATTTTGCTCAAATGGGATTTTAGATCAGTTTTTGTGTACATTCTTTGCCCCTTTTTGATGATTTATACCCTCTTTATAGTCAATCACTTTCATAAACTTGAACTTCTGCTTCTTCAATCTAAAATCTCAAGGCATCTACATTGAATCTTGTCCTTAATAGCTGCATAAGATGAGGAAACTATTCTGCTTCATGTGTCCACCCTTTGTATCTTTCGACATTTTTCTTCTCTCCAACTACCCTAGCCTTCCCAGTGAGAAACCAAGTGATCCAAATTAGCCAAAATGATCAAATGTTTGAAACTTTTTCATATTGAAGGCTCTAGAAGTCACATTAGAAGTCGGCGCAAAATTAGAAGAATCCAGAAACGGTAACTGAACTTCTGGGAAGCATAACTTTTGAATCGTAGCTCCGATTGACGAACCATTTACATTTTTGAAAAGCTCTCAAAGCACTCTATAGCCCTATGGACTAGCTTTGCTCATCTCCCATTTTTTGGTCCTGTTTGAGGTCATTTAATGCCCCTAATCTGACTTTGAAGCATTCTTAGGATGTCTCTAGAAATTGAAAAACTGCGATAACTTTCAAACTGTGGGGCCTTTTGACCTGATTCTTTTTTTGGAATGCCCTAAATTACAGTGATAATCTTCTGACCAATTTACACCTTCTAATTCACCAAAATGATTTCTCAATTACATACTTCTATTTTTTCAACATTTACACATATCCCAAGGTGATTAAAAACTCTATCTTAGAACATTGATAGTGGAACTGTGAGAGTTGGAACCTTTATTTGACCCAAACGGGTATCTAGAAATGAAAACACCTAAAACAGAAACTAAGTCTAAGTACATTTTTTTGGGTGACATAGGATTGCCCTTATACCTCTGGATGCTCCTGCATCAGACACCCAGGGTAAATTGAAAAGTGACCCTGTCACTTTATGAATGGTAGAGAAAATTCCAAATGGGAAATCTCAGCTGTTGATATCCATGTTGAGTCCTTGATTGGCCATCCTTTCCACTTGACTAAATACTCTTCATACTGCCTATTTCTGGTACTCCTACCCACACGATGATCTAGAATGTCATCTATCTCCTCCTTCTTAGAAGCAGGAATTGGACATGGCTCTAACATCGGCTCCTCATCTGCACCATCATCATGATACTCTGTTAAGTCTACAATGTTGAAAATAGGAGAAATGTGAATTCCATCTAGCAACTCCACCTCATATGCATTTTCTGAGTCATGTTTCTTCAAAATTTTGCAGGGGCCAAATTTTTTCGTCTTCAGCTTGTTGTAAGTACCGGCTGGAAATCTTTCTTTTCTTAAGTGTACCATGACTAGATCCCCTACTTGGAACTCCTTATGTCTTCTCTTTTGATCAACCCTAGTTTTATACTCTTGATTCATCTTGGTAATGTGTGATTGAAACTCCCCATGTAGACGCTTGATATGTTCAGCAAATTCTTCAGCTTCAGCACTTGTCCTCTCCCCTTGCTCCATCTTCCTCAATTCTGGTGTAGTCCTTGGGCTACTTCCATATACAATTTGGAATGGTGATTTTTTAGTACTCCTATTTACAGAGTTATTGCAAGTATACTCTGCTTGTGGTAGAATCAAATCCCACCCCTTGGGCTTATCCCCAACTAAACATTTCAACAAATTGCCCAGACTTCTGTTTACCACTTCTGTTTGGCCGTCAGTCTGCGGGTGATGTGTGGAACTTAATTTCAAGTTTGTTATCAACTTTTTTCACAATGTTCTCCAAAAATACCTCACAAATTTAGTATCTTTGTCAGAAACTATACTATTTGGGAGAGCATGTAGTCTTACCACCTCTTTGAAAAACAAGTCTGTAATATGGACAGCATCATGAGTTTTGTGGCATGCAATGAAATGTGCCATTTTGGAGAACCTATCAACCACCACAAATACTGAGTCATTACCCCTTTGTGTCCTCAACAATCCAAGAACAAAATCCATACTTATGTCCTCCCATGGCTTTGATAGAATAGGCAATGGCTGATAAAGTCCAGTATTGTGACTAAATACCCTGGCAACTTGACAAATCTGACAACTCTGTACAAACTTCTTCACATCCTGTGAAATCTGCGGCCAAAAATAATGTTCTCTAAGAATGGAAATGGTCTTATCTCGACCAAAATGTCCTGCCATCCCTCCACTGTGTTTCTCCTTAATCAAATTTTTCCTCATGGAACTCTTTGGAATGCATAATATACTTCCCTTGAATAACATACCATCCTAAATTAGATAGTCTAACCACTTAGTTCTATCTACAGCAATAGGCTCTTTACAAGCTTTCCACGCTTCAACAAAATTAGGATCCTCAGGGTACAGATTCTTGAGTTCATCAAACCCAACTACTTCAACCTGCATTACTGTAAGCAACAACTATCTCCTACTTAGTGCATTTGCAACCGTGTTAGATTTTCCAATTCTATGCTTCAACACAAATGTATAGCTCTGCAAGAACTCTACCCACTTCATATGCCTCTGATTCAATTTACCTTGGCTATTTAGGTACTGTAATGCCTAATGATCAGTATACAAAACAAATTCCTTTGGAAACAAATAATGCCTCCATTTCTTTAAGGCTTGAACTATTGCATAGAACTCTTGATCATAAACAGAATACTTCTTTTTTGCATCATTCAATTTTTTACTAAAATATGCAATAGGCTTACCTTCTTGGCTTAATATAGCCCCAATAGTGCTACCACTAGCATCACAATCCACTTGGAACACCTTTCTAAAATCTAGAAGTGCCAACATAGGTTATTTTGTCACCTTCTTCTTTAGCATTTCAAAACTTCTCATAGCTGCCGCAGTCCATTTGATCTGTTTTCTATCCCCTCTTATTGTGTCAGTCAGGGGTGCACATATGCCACTGAAATTCTTAATAAATATTATGTAAAAACTAACCAGACAATGGAATGATCTTACCTCAGTAGCAGACCTTGGAGTAGGTCATTCGAAGATGGCTTTTACCTTCTCTAGATCCATTTTGAGACCTTCAAGTGATATAACAAACCCCAAGTAGACTAACTCCCTTTTTGCAAAGATACACTTCTTCAAATTAATTAACAGTTTCTCTTCCCTTAACCTTTCAAAGACACTACGAATATGTAATAAATGTTCTTCCAAAGGCTTTCTGAAAATTAAAATATCATCCAAATAGACAATAACAAATTTTCCCAAGAACTTCTTAAGTACCTCATTCATAAGCCACATGAAGGTGCTTGGGGCATTCGTCAATCCAAAGTGCATGACTAACCACTCATAAAGACCCTCCTTGGTCTTGAAGGTTGTTTTTCACTCATCTCCTTCTTGTATCCATATCTGATGATAGCCACTCTAGATATCTATCTTTGTGAAGTACTGAGCTCCACTCAAGCAGTCCATAAGATCATCCATTCTTGGCAAAGGAAACTGATACTTGAAGGTTATCCTATTTATAGCTCGAGAATCTGTACACATCCTCCACTCTCCATCCTTCTTTGGTCCTAGTACTACAGGTACTACACATGGACTCAGGCTCTCTCAAATCAAGACCTTTCTCAATAGCTCTTGCACCTATCTGTTTAGCTCCTGAATTTCAGTAAGATTCATCCTGTGAGCAGCCTTGTTAGGCAAACTAGCTCCTGGGATTAAATCTATCTTATGACTGATTTTCCCTACTAGTGGCAATCCTTCTGGAACATTATGAGAGATAATATCTCCAAACTCACCTAGTAAATCTGAAACTTCAAGTGGTATTTCACTACTACCTTCTTTATCTTTCCTAAGAATCAAAGCATAGCACATACGCTGATGTTTCATGCCATCTAAAAACTTCATTCCATCAACAAGACAAATCCTAGCACTGCTACGTACCTTTTCGCCTTCCTTTTTCATGGGCTTTAGTTTGTGGCGGACTCCATCCTTTGTTAGAGAGCATGTGTTTGCATGACCATCATGTACTACATGCCTATCAAACTGCCACGGTCTTCCCAACAATAGATGGCAAACATCCATTGGAATAACATCACAGAGAACTTCATCATGGTATATCCCAATTTTAAATTTCACTAAACATTTTTCACTTACCAGGATCTTATGATCATCTTTCACCCAAGCAATCCGATAGGGCTGGGGGTGTTTCTCCCTCTTGAACTTCAGCTTAGAGACCATCTCCTCTGATACCAAGTTATCAGTGCTACCACAATCAATGATCACATCACAACATTTATCCTCACACTTGCACCTGGTACGAAATAAAATCCTCCTTTGTCTGGGTTCAATCTCACCACTTAGTAGGACCCTTTCATTCACTAAAGCCTCTCCTCTTTCTGCATCGTCTGAATGCGATGATTGTCCATCCTCATCCACATGAGCAACCCTAGCTTGACCCTTAGCTCTCCTATCTATCCTTCCTTATCATTCAGGGCATTCAAAGGAACGATGACCTTCTTCATTGCAATGGAAACAGGTACCATGGAAGCCTCCTCTTCCTTGTCCACGTCCTCTACCTATTCCTCTCTAATTTCCAAAGTCTTGATCATGGGAGCAGTTGAAACCCTCATTCCTCTGGTTCCTGCTAGTACCCACATCTTCATTTTTCTTTTGGATTTTATTTCAGCCTCCAAATGACCTACCACTACACCTTCCTTCTTGACCACACCCTCTTTCTCTCCCTTCAAACCTCTTATTTAGCTTCTCTTCAACTCGTAGGGAAAAATGGTATGCCTCTTCAATGTTGGTCATTCTTACCAGACTTAATTCCTCCTGGATGCTAGGTCACAACCCACTGATATAACGAGCAACCTTCTCCTTATTTGCTTCTACATGCCCTACTCTAATCAGAAGTCAATAAAGCTCCTCTATATATTCTTGGACTAATTTTTCTGCTTGCTTTAACCCATGCATCTTCTTAAACAAATCAATCTCATAATCAATAGGAATGAACTGCTTCTTCAATTTGTCCACCATACGATCCCACCTTGTGATCTTCTCCTTTCCTCTTCTGTTTCTTTCCAATTGAACCTCTTGACACCAGATTTTGGCATGTCCTTTTAGTTTGGCCTTTGCAAAATTAACCATATCTGGGTCCCTAATATCCTCATATTCAAAGTATTCTTCCAGTTCATTGATCCAATCGATCAACTCATCTGGCTTCAAATTTCCTGAAAATACACCCACATCAATTGTAGGTCTTTTTCCAAACTTAGTAACGGCCCTAAAAAGCCTTTCCTCTACCTGATTCAGAACTTCCCCATCAAATTCCCCTTTTGGTCTAATTTCTTCTTCTTTATTGTCATCCTCACTGTCTTCGCCTGCGGCAACATTTGTTCCTCTATGGAGCTCCTCCTGTAATGCTTGTACCTACCTTTGAAGGGCTCTAACCTCCTCAAGATTAATAGCTCCGGCCCTTCCACCATGCTCTTTTTGTGGAGGCATCTTCTTAACTCAAACCCATAACCACACAGTCCTGGTGCAAACTACCTCATAGTCGGCACTCTGTCTACACACTCAAGAAAATCATCTCTGATACCACTTGATGGGGACACAACCCAAGTACAGAATGGAC
Organism: Cupressus sempervirens; assembly: GCA_028749045.1. Classification (NCBI taxonomy): domain Eukaryota; kingdom Viridiplantae; phylum Streptophyta; class Pinopsida; order Cupressales; family Cupressaceae; genus Cupressus; species Cupressus sempervirens. The sequence continues at coordinate 279,717,870 of CM053791.1, forward strand.
ACGACAAGAAAGGAAAAACTTTATTAACTTTGTAAATAAGCTAATACATTTAGTACAGAGGAAATAGACTTCAAAATATGCCCTACGGGCTTACAACAGTAATAATTTGGAGATAATTTCTCCTTTCAGTACCTCCTCTCAAACTCCACTTCAAACTGCCTTTTACAATGCTAGAAATGTTCTTAAATAGACCCCAGAGGGGTAAGGATTAGGAATACATTCTAGAAAGTGCTAGTAGGCATCCACCGATCAAATTGAAGGCTCTAGAAGTCACATTAGAAGTCAGCGCAAAATTAGAAGAATCCAAAAATGGTAACCGAACTTCCGGGAAGCATAACTTTTGAACCGTAGCTTAGATTAAAAAACCGTTTACATTTCCAGAAAGCTCTCGAAGCACTCTATAGCCCTATGGACCAATTTTTCTTTTCCCCCATTTTTTAGACCTATTCAAGGTCATTTAATGCCCCTAACCAAACTTTGAAGCATTCTTAGGATGTCTCCAAAAATCAAAAAACTACGATAACTTTCAAATAGTGGGGCTTTTTGACCTGATTCTTTTTCTGAAATGCTCCAAATTACAATAAAAATCCTTCGACCAATTTACACCTTCTAGTTCACCAAAATGATGGCTTAATTGCATACTCCTATTTTTTTGACATTTACACGTATCCCAAGGTGATTAAAAAATCTATCTTAGAACACTAATAATGGAACTATGAGAGTTGGAACCTTTATTTGACCCAAATGGATATCCAAAAATGAAAACACCTAAAATAGAAACTAAGTTTAAGTACATTTTTTTGGGTGACACAGGATTGCCCTTATACCTCTAGATGCTCCTACATCATTAAAGATCCCTTAACATTGAATTACATCTAAATCAACTAACATTATTGAATCCATCTAATACAACAACCACATGATATGATAATGATAAGTCCAATGTTTATACATTACATTTCTAAATGCTCAATCATCCACTATACATGTCACGGGGTATGAAAAGCTTAAAAGAATATACATATGTGGAATAAGATACATCATCCTATTATAATCCATGATACATCAAGTAAAGATAACCATATGATACACATGATACATCATCATAGAAGATATATACATCCATCATAAAGATCAAACATAATAAACTAAGTGCATGGTTCCTTCCAACTGTTAATAGCATCATTAGACCATCGTGGGTTCTAGCCATCCCTCCGTGCGTAACATTTCAAACAACCGAAGAGATCATCGGTATTAACATAGTAGGAATGTCACACCTATATATACTACATCATATGCAGAAAGTAACCTAACATGCAAATTAAAGCATAAAATAACATCATCTAACATATGATAATCATCAATGAAAGGATACATATCCACCATCATAAAAGATGCATCAGCCATGATGTCTCAAACAGATCTCAAATGATAAGAGTGAAAAAACAATACCACCCGACCGCATGGAACCTAAGTGGTCCACTCCTACCGTGCTGAGGAGATAATCTCAAGTCCCAAACAAGCTATCCAAATCACATAGCATAAATCTCTATAAGTTAAGGAATCCTAAAAGTATACTAACTCAAAGGTTCCAACACAAAATTGACATCTAATTCCTAGAGGCACACAATGAAATGTAGGATCTACTATGCAAGCGAAAAAGTGTCATCACATATATCATGTAGAAGTTACCCTGGGAGTTAGCTAAACTCCACGGGTCCCTACTGATCCTCATGCGGCCACTAGTATCCTCTCATACTGACAAGACATACTATGGAATGCAAGGTCACAACCAAGCATTCTCTCTACTCTCATCCTAGTCTGTACAAGCACTCGAGGCATGGGTGAGAACAAAACAATTATCTTTTTAGGTTCATTAAGTCAGTATTAGGTTTGAATATTTTCACTTATTAAACAACTTATAATGAGTTACCTTGGTAGCCTCTTAGGGCCTTGGCCCCCATTGCAAGCCACTTTCCAACACTACAAGCAAATAACCTACCCTAAGCTCATGGATTTATAAATCTCAAAATCACAAAAGATAATCCACAATATAAACATCAATTCTCCATGAGTCAACTGAAAAGCATAATAGATAATCATGACCACAACAGTTCTCTATTGGCAACTAAAGCATCACTGATAATCAAAAGTATCCATTGGTTCCAAATAACCAAAATATATCTCAAATCATACTGATTGAAGACTCTAAAATAGTTGAGTCAAAACATGTCGCAACATGACATTATAAATCAACATTTTAGTTCCATCATGGTGACTGAAAAATATACCAAGGATAACTGATCGATGACTCAAAAATGGTTAAGTCAAATGTCTCATACATATGAATCTCAGTTTCTCGCAAGAAGACTAGAAAACAATAACAATCAGCATTTACAAATATTTCATAGAGCATTCCATCACATAACCATGGTTGGGTTTATAAAGATCAAAAATAAAATATCATCATGACATCACAATCATAACCCCCGAGCCTCTGGTAGACGTCCTATGACTGGTCAACACTAGTCAACCCAAAACCCAAAATAAATAGCATAGAAAAAACACAATGCAAGCACATGTTTTGATTTTACTAAAAATTACATACTTGAATTAAATATGGAGGTTTTCAATTTCCATTTCCAATTTTGGATAATGAATGGAGGAACATTTTGTACATTTTTCCAACCCATGTTTTTGTTTGATAGACAAAAGTTTCTCTCCCAAAACCATTAGACTCACTTTTCTAATTGTTCTATTGTTTATATAAACATTGTTCAAAAAAGACTCCTATCGAGTTCTAATATTCAATTAACAATTCTAATAAACCCAATAATTGCATAATTCAAAACTTCAATTTATAACACATTCTAATGATTAACCCTAATTAAACTAAGTTTAATTAAGTTAAATATCTTTCCACTTTTAATAATAGTTGGCAAGCTATTATTAATACCTTAGTTCATTTATCTTTTAAAGGAATGATCCATTAATTAAATCTTTTAAATATAATAATTATTTATAAATAATATATATACATATATATTGATATGCATATATACATATATATACTTTTATATATATATATATAAACAATAATAACATTTTATAAAAAATTGAAATATAAAATCAAATCACAAATCACGTCATATCTTTTACCCAGATATCAAAGTTGATATCATTTACATATGATAAAAATGCCACCAAAGGAAGGGGTGTCGTGCGGGCCTGTTGTCGCAGAGCCTATAGCAGCAGTATTGTCGGCCTCTGCCACAAGTATAGAGTGGGGTGGGGGTACGGGTTTGTCCCTCCCCACCCACTTAAATATGCATTTTTCAACAAACGTATTATATATACGATTCGATTTTAATAAACAATTTATAAACATTTTACAAAAATGTAAAATGCAGAGCGATATGACATCCGATCTTTCAATAAGATATATATATACATATGTATGTATATATATATAAATGTATTTATGTATATATATACATATATATGTGTATACATATATATATACACAGAGATTAATTAAGCATAACATATATATGTATGTATGTATGTATGTATGTATGTATGTATGTATGTATGCAGATCTGAATTAACATGTCCATATTAACACAATTTATAAGGGCTTTCAATTCTAAAAAATTCATAAAATATTTTTCCTCCAAATTTCTCAATAAATTTTCTAATGGATTTGGCTATAATTTAAACCCTAGCCCCGTGTTCTCTTTAGATCTATGCATATAAAGTTTTCTCAAATAAATTTTAACTACCCATATTGAGAAAGCATACAACCAAAAATAGGAAAAAAAACCCTCAGAAAACATATGGAAGACACGAAGAAGATAGGAAGTGCAAGATGCGAAAATAACATAAGCAAAATCATAAGAGTCTACCCGGATTCTGATGCTAATTCACTTCTCCTCAAAAACTGTCGAGCAATCTCCTTCCTTCTCCCACATTCCCGAGTCCTCCAATACTCCAAAAATGCTCCACCCTAAGCCTCTAGGAGTGCCCAAATATAAAGGACTCTCAGGAAGCACCTAGAATGTCTCTAGAAACAACTAGAAGGTGTAGACAACTAAGCACGAGCTTTTTCCAACCTTCTAGATGAGTCATAAGGTTGTAGACACCATGTGCTTAATTGGTGCACTAACCCTCGTGTTGTTGACGTATGAGAAATAAAAAAGATGTATTTACTCCTAGGCAAGCTTATAACTTTTATTTTAATTTTTATAACTTTTATTATTATTATTTATTTATTACTTTATTATTATTTTATAATTATTATTAATTTTAATTTTCTTTTATTTAATTCTTTTTCTCAATTAATTATCATTTAATTAATTATAGTCAAAATATCAAAGATCGTGATATTACATTAATTTTCTCCAAATAATTAATTTATTAATTAAATCTATTTATTAAGACTTAATTAATAGAAAATTCACCATAGACCTCCAAGATAAAATATCAAAACCCATCATAGAACAATTCATACAAAATCAATCTAAAAGGTTAAAAATCATGAATTATGTCGTCCGACACATTCGAAAGGTAAAATATCCAGATACTTGTCCTACCTCACTAGGAAAAAGGGTTTAAGGGTTTGGGATTTGGACTTGATAATTTATCTCCTTTCTCTTATCATTGAGATGGTGTAATAGGATACGCTCATCCTGGCAATTCAGGGAAGTCGATACCTGGTCCCTGCAACTTGCATAAAAACTATGCATGTACATAAAATATATATAATGTTAAGCTAAATAGGCAATGACAGGAAGTGGTGCATCGTGTAGATCCCGACTAGTAGGTGACTACGACTCGCTTTCTTAACCACATCAAAAATACCATACAATAAGAACAAACATGCACACTGGATACACATGTAAGTATGGGGTAAGTATCCATAATAAAACACATGGGATAATAAACCATCTAACTATTCATCATCAATAACTAAAAGCAATGTAATGATCATCATGCATACATGAAATATAAAGTCTAAATGATCTCATCATATATCAACTGAATCCATAACATAATGTCTGATAGTCTCAAAACAATACCACTAATCCATCAACAGAAAACTAATCTAAAATAGTCTGATAATAATAGCAACAACGTGTCCAAAAAAAATGTGAACAAGGGTAGGCACTACATGTATCCATTTCCTTCGACATCTCAGAATGCAATCTATCAAAAATCTCCAACAACTTGGAGACAATCTTCCACCCCATCCAATCCATTCATCGGGAATCTTCACAAAAGCAATTTATCAATCCTTTGTCTAACCAAATGAGAGAATTAGTTCTGAGGGCTCTTAACGAGTTGTCACTTTTTATTTGAAGTCCTTGTAATCTTCTAAATACTTGCTTCTTGTAGCTCATAATTTTTCCATTTGATTCTTCAATGAAGCAGCCTATAATCGGATTACCTTTCTCAGACCTTGTAGAATCCTTCATTATTAACACCTTTTTTCTTTTTTCTTTTCTTTCTGTACCCTGACCAAGCTTAGACTGTGTGGCCAAGACATTGGTGTCATTTCTCATATTCAATCTTTAGTGAACATCCCTTGTGTTCTTCTTTTAAGAACTTTTAGAAACTCTAATGCCAAACAATAATCTTAGCAATTCCTCCGAGAAGATCCTTCTATTTGAACTAGTGGGGTTTGGACTATCCCTTGCTTCCTTCATCCTTGGTTTGAAAACACCTAAGATAATCAATTTTTAAATTTGCAAAGTGTTGAGAACTTGTCAATCTACAACTTTGAATTCAAGACTAAAAGTCCCCTATTACTGCAAGTAACATCCATTCCTCGATTGGTATAAGAAACAAAACCAGTCAAAGTACTTTAACAAAGAAATACCTCTTCCCAAAAGTTGAAACCAAAAAGTGATTTAATGAGATATGTCGAGGAAAAATCTTGATTGCACCTAACCCCCAGACTGACATGAGTAATAAAAAAAGAAAAGAAGCAGACAAAAATGAAACCCAAACAAAGAGACTCGACTCAAAGAAAACTAACACCTAACTAGAAAGACTAAAAAGACTAAGAAAGACAAAAACAAAAACTTATCTACAAGAAACCTTGAATAATAAGAATGTGGGGTAGTTGTTAGTAGATTTCTTATTATGTGCAATAGTGATTAACCACTCCATATAGTTCTCAAAAATGTTGACTTGTCTTTGTACTCAGAAATATAAAGTTTGGACAATCTTGGTTCAAATTCTAGGCACAAATCACACAAAATCAGAAGTTGTGGTAACTCTTTATGACCATGATCAATCCACAAACAAGTTCTCTTACCTTTAGCATCATATTCAAATTGAAAATCATCAAACTAAAAGGAATAATGGAAAGATATCACCTGATCCAACGATTCTCCAACCATAGGGGTATGCTCACACATTGTAATTTCTCCTTCTGGTGCTCCTATCTCATGGTTCACAACACCACTCACACATGGAAACACTTTAGGTTCCTTTGGACTAGGAAAATCAATCACCAGCCTTCCTTTCGAATTACGAGATTCATTACTATCATCAATCAAAATGTTTTCCCCCTTATGTCCCAAAGAAGCATGTTCAAAATCATACTTTCCCTCCATTGCAATCTCCCAAGCTAACAAGAAATCAAGACAATTTTCTTTTGAATGGAACTCAAATGGATGGATTCTACATGATTTAGTTATTGCATGGTTTGATATATGTGTAGAATACCCACAAATAGACATTTCCTCAGTCAAGCTTGAGACCAAATTGAGCACTCTATCAATCTCTTCTAATGACAAATCTTGTTCTGACAGAGGTATCTTATCATTGTTCAATGGGGAATGAATTTCACAATAGGAAGAATTGATATCTTCTCCTTGATGACTTTCTTATTCAAAAATTTGACCAACCTCGGGATCCTCTACATTTTCATCACTTTTTGCAACTTCGTGGAGTTTCGAAACTTCAAAATTTTCTGCACCCTCAAAATTTCTTGGCATATCCACACTTATTGAGATATCAACACTTGGAAGAATTTCTTCATTGAATAGGAACAAAAACTTCTTTTGACCATCTTCATCATTTAGTCCTCCTATAGATTTATCATATGATTCAAACATCATTGCACTAAACTACAAAGGTTGTTTCTCCATGATTTGGGGAGGCTGATCTGAAACATCATTATACCCATATCCATTTTCACTTAGTCTCATACCTCTAATACCATTATTCTCATTGTTGATATTACTATAAAGGCCAAAATTTTTGCTCTAATTTTGAGACTAATTGTTCTGGACAGAAAGTTGTCTTGGATGATTGCCTTAGTTTCTTGAGGAATTCAACTTTATTCTAACAAGTTCACTGGATAAAAGAGACATCATCTCCTTCATGGCCTTAAACTCTCTAGCCATATTGTTTTCTACTTCAGCAGATGTGGCTACCTTTTGCTCAAAGAAAACAGTCTTTTGAGACTCATATCCTGAATATGTAATTGTTAGCATTGGAGCAGCAATAACCTAATTCATGAATGTAACAGCCTCTTTGAAGACCTTTTCAATGGTATCAATATCTCTGGGTGGGAGCCTTCTTAGAAAAATAAAAGTTAACGAATCCATTGTTCCAAAATAGACCTGGATGGTAGCCTCTTGTGGTATAACATAAGCAAATTTCATTCTTTGATACATCCCATAGAAGCGATGATTAAATTGTGAAATAGTCTCATGAGGATCCCTCTTAATTGAGATGAATTGATGATGTAGGATAGCTGGATCAATATAGATATTGAATTGTTCTAAAAACTTGCTCTCAAAAGAGTTCCAATCCCTTATTGATGTTGTGGCAGATTGAGGTACCAATTGAATGCCATTTCCCCCAAAAGTGTAAGGAAAAAGGTGGCATACCACGTCCATATGTTGAATCTGGTTTCAATTAAAAATCTCCTTGAAAACTTTAATATGATCTTCTATTGTTCGTGATTCTCCATAGATGAATCATGGGCAAAAAATTTTAGGATTTTTGGGCAATTCATGTAATGGTCTAGTTAGGTTCAAAGGTGAACTTTGGGCATTGAAGAAAGACATGGTGCATAATGATGGAAATGTGTGAAGTAGAATGTGAAGCGAATGATGATGTTGGAATGTGTAATGTGAATGGGTGGAGTTCTTGGTATCCCTTTATCACTGCATGGTTTGTGGAAGTGGGTAAGCTCAAGAAACTCATGTGCACTTGGTGAAGATCTTAATGCTTGTTAAAATGGGGATTCTGAATCAAAACCCTCCAATTTGGATCAATTCTAGAAAAAGTGCACATCTGCAGAAGTACACTTTCTCACTTTCCTGAATTTTGAGCACCATAGAGTTTTGTGCACCTACATAGCTATGGACCTACGCACCTGAATTTCTAAAAAACTCAAAAAATATTTTGAACTTGTGCAAAGTGCAGATTATTGCAAAAGTATAAAATTTTGAAACTTTGACCAAAAAAAAATTTATCTTCTTTTTCTGGAGTGTGAAGTCAAGCCCTCCTTCTAGCGCCACTTCTGTTGGGCAGTCATTATGCACGAGGTCAATGACAGGAATTCATTGTGCGATTTCTCTCTTGAAAAGCTAATCTATTGGGGATCAACTCCAAGGTTTAGTATTTGTCTTGTGACATAGCAAAATCTGCTCAGTTGAAGATAAATGTGATTGTTCATGAGGAGGCCTTTGCTGGTTCTATTATGATCTTAGAATGAAGTAAATATGTTCGTTGTCTCAAAATAATACACAAAAGAACAATGTTTTTGTATTTTCTAATTTGATCAATTAATGCAATTCTAACAAGGCAACTATAATGAGTTTCTATTCTAACAAGGGGTTAGCAAAGCAAATAATGAAACTGAAAGCAAATAACATGAAATTGAAATAACTTGAAATTGAAATCGTAAATGGACATAAGCTACAAAAAATAATACATTGCGAGTTAAACTTTCAAAAAAATCGATAGGAAACTAATGAAAATAGAAGCAGCACTTCCTAGAATCCACTAATGCAATCGTCGGTGAGAAACTTTAACAATTGTATGATATTTCACCTTTCATCAAATTGCAAGACCATGGAAAGTGTGCTCATGTGAGACAAAAAGCTACGAAGACACAATTTGATGATCTCTTCTCAACCTCGTTACGTCAGCGAAATTCGTAAATATGTAGCAAACACCAGAACTAAAAGATCGTACAATCAGAAATAATGCAATAAACCTTTGGCTCAATGACAATATCATTAATAAAATTCACAAAACAATGACACATTTAGGCAAGAATCACTACACTCCAAATGCGAACACCAAATGCACAATTTTATTGCATAATAACAATGGCCTTGATTACAGATTACAATCTTGTATTTATAAGAAATCATATCCTCAATTTGTGTTGAGACTGAGAGATATCTTCATGCAATAATATGTTTTTAAATTAATAAAATAAACTAATTATATACAAATTAACAATCTAACTAGTGCTTAGGAGGACTCCATCCATTTTATATTCATTAATTGGATGCATGAGCCTTTACATGTCATAAAATAAAACAAAAATGAGAGAAGAAATAGGAGGAAGCCTTTAGTCGAAGTAGGAGTGTCTAGAGGTGCCAAAATTAGAAGTTGGTCCTTCACTAGGCATGTGTCAAAGTTAAACTGTCGTCAGAATGCATTTTTGATGCATGGAAAGTGTTATTTTTGGAACAAACAATTAACTATTGGTACACCTCTAAAATGTGGAGTTACGGACCTACGCACCCGTGGAGCTACGGACCTAAGGACCTGTGCACCTTCGAAGCTCAATTCACCAAAAAATCAAAGTTCTCAATTTTGAAAATAGTTTATGAATTTTTCTCAAATGGGGTTTTAGATCAATTTTTGTGTACATTCTTTGCCCATTTTTCATGATTTATACTTTTTTTATAGCCAATCATTTTCATAAACTTGAACTCCTGCTTCTTCAATCTAAAATCCCAAGGCACCTGTGTTGAATCTTGTCCTTAATAGCTACATAAGATGAGGAACTTGTTTCGCTTCATGTGTCCAACCTCTGTATCTTCGACCTTTTTCTTCTCTCCAACTGCCCTATCCTTCCTGGTGAGAAACCAAGTGATCCAGATTATCCAAAATGATCAAATGTTTGAAACTTTTACATATTTTTTCACAAGTTTTTCTAGGCATTTTTAAATGGCTTTTTTCGAGGTCTTCTGCTCAAAATTTCAAGTCAAAACCTTCATCGGTCCTTAAAACTAGGTAGTTGAAGGCTCACTATTTTAGGGACTAGAATTAGATCTTCAGTTCTTCTTTCCAGCGATGTAAATGGTTCTGCATTCTAAACTCTAGGTCAAAATTTATGACCCTGACAAGTTCAAGATGCCTTTTTTACCTACACAAAGAAGCAAATATTAGTTCGTAGATTTGAAAAATACTTAATTAAGACACACCCTAATGACACCGAAACAAAAACCCTAAAAGCTAGTTACTCAAAAACACCAAACAAAAATTAGCACATCTGGTGCACTTGATGCACTATTTCTTTTAGCAAAAGTTCATGTGTTTGGGAGGTGCATGAAATGGGCACCCCTGAATGTCCCAAAAAACTAAACCAAATTGTTGAAAAGAATTATGGAAAATAGTTTGTATTCAACCTCTTATTTCTCCATTTGATGTTTTAAACCCCTTATAACTTCGAAAATCAAACGTTTATTTGTTTATTGTGTTTTGTGCATGGAATTGGTATCATACAACATAAACAAGAAAGTAACTACAATAATATGCAAAGTGGAAATGAACTACTGCCAATAAAATGTTATTTTCAGAATCCATAAAACCAAATACATGGTAGATTTATCAACTCACTAATTACTTCAGCATTATTGACATAATACTCCAGCCCATGCTTTCGAACTTGCTACTACAGTGTCGTGTGAATAGTGCCGCGTGAATAGTGTCACGTGAATAGTGTCGTGAAGTGTCGTGTGAATAGTGTTGCATGAATAGTGCCGCATGAACAGTGTTGCTATAGTACTTTTTCCTTCAATCAGTCCACTACTTTCATAATATCATTCCCTCAAAGCGGCATAAGCGTCGGACAAGTAGTGAAGAAGATATGAGAAAAATACCAAATCTGCCTGTAGCTGAAAATGCAACTAAACTGCCTGATAATGAAGCCGATAACAAAGAATTCCAAAGACCAAACCCCAAGGGAATGATGTCTAGAATGTTACAAGAGAGGATAAACGTCCTCAAATGCCAAGAATGGAGCTGCAACTCACACACCAATTTCTTCTCATATTCAACCTATCTAATGAAGCCACAAATGCTTCCTTTTATTCTATTTCCAAGGGTCCGCTCAACTCATATGGGCAATGTGGGATAAAAGATGTGTAATATATAAAACATATATTAAAATACCTCTTATGTCTCCCTTGGTTACACATCCCCATAAAATAAATATTAAAGTAACACTTTAATATTTTACAATTAAATCAGACGTTACTTTAATAAAACTTCAGGCATTAAAATGTATTAGCAATCAGACTCCGAATAATGCGAGTGATAGCTCATCAAAAAGCTCTCACCGAGGAGTATCAAATCCAATCACCAAAATTGACCTGCATTGTGTCTTGCCGACTTACTAAAAATAGTAAGTATGCCTGAAACTAAGTAAATCAACTTCGTTTTGGCCCAAACTGGAAATGACTAGGCCAAAACACTCCAGAATCCCATTAAAGCCTTTGTTAGCCCTCGAGACCATGTAGAGCAAGGCTAACGCACACACAATTGGTCAACTGCTAAAATGGGGACATTACAGTCCGCCCCCCTTGAAATTGCTTGTCATCAAGCAATCTCAGTCCAGCCTGCTGAATAACCTGCTCACTCTCCCATATAGAATCTTCCTTCGGCAGGTCTTTCCATCTGACCAAATATTCCTTCACTATCCTGTTTCTAAGCTTCCTCTCTCTGGTGTCTAGAATAGCCTTGAGTACTAACACAAGCTTCCCCTCCTCATCCAAAGGGGGTAAATCTGTAGAAGGCACTACACTCTGACCAATGGCTTTCTTAAGCCTAGACAAATGAAACACATTGTGCACTTGATTGCCCTCTGGAAGCTCAAGCTCATAGGCGACTTTGCCCACTTTGTGAATCACACTGTAGGGACCATAAAATCTAGGTTTCAACTTTTCAACTCCACTCTTCTTAAGCAATGACTATCTATATGGTTGTAGCCTCAAGTAAACCATATCCCTTACCTCGAAGCTACGCTCTATTCGGTGCTAATCAGCATACAATTTATGTTGATTTTGGGCTTGTTGTATATTCTCTTTGAGCACTTTCAGGATGTCCTGACTATCTTGCAATAAGTTTTTGGCTTCGGGCACTCTATTGTCCTCCAAAACTAAATCCATGAAGCTAGGTGCTTCATAACCATAGAGTGCCATGAAAGGAGTCATCTTGATGGACATATGATTAGTGGTGTTATAACAATACTCTCCCATATGCAACCATCTGATCCAAGCCTTTTGTTGTGCAGTTACATAGTTCCTCAAATATCCTTCCACCCATTTATTCACAATCTCTGTTTGCCCATCTGTTTGCGGATGATGACTAGTGCTAGGTGTAAGATCTGTAACACACAACCTAAAGAACTCTTGCCAAAAAATACTCAAAAATTTACTATCCCAGTCACTAACAATGAATCTGTGCAGCCCATGTAACATGAATATCTCTCTAAAGAAAAGATCTGCCACCTATGCTACTATGTAAGTGAACGGAATAGCAAAGAAGTGAGCAAACTTCGTCAAGCGGTCCACCACCACATAGATGCAATCCCTTCCCTGCACTCGTGGTAAACCAGTGATGAAGTCCATCGAAATACTTTTCCATTTCCTATCAGGAATGGGCAAGGGTTGTAATAAACTTGCAAGAAATGTGTACTCTCCCTTATTTTGTTGACAAACCACACACTCCCTAACATACCTCTGAACATCATCCTTGAGCCCTTTCCATGAAAATCGCTCTCGGATCTGCCTGTAGGTCTTAAAGACCCCTGGATGTCTAGCTGTGGGTGCATCATGAAATGCCTTCAGTATTGCCTCTCTCAAATGTGATGACGAAATCAAATAAACCTTGTCCTGAACTTTGATCAATCCATCTATCACCTCATAGTGATCATCCTGTATGGTACCTGAAATCAATCCAAAAGCCCAAGCATCTCCGACATACTCTGCTATAATCTGATCTCTCCAATCTCCTGAAATCTCTGCTAGAGCACATAAGTGAGGTCTCTGAGATAAGGCATCAGCCACCATATTTTTCTTACCTTTGACAAACTCTATGTCAAAGTCATAAGCCTGCAATTTAGTCACCCATTTTTGTTGCCGGTCATTAAGATCACGCTGGCTCATGAAGTATTTAATACTGTTGTGATTAGTCTTGATCACAAAACGTCCACCTACCAAATATGATTAGAATTTGGTCAATGCATGCATTATGGCCAACATCTCCCAGTCATAGACAGAATAACTCTTCTCAACTCTCTGGAGCTTCCTACTCTCGAATGCAATGGGATGCTTCTCCTGCATCAATACTGCTCCAATCCCATCACCTGATGCATCACAATGAAGCTCAAAAGGCTTTGTGAAATATGGTAGAGCTAGAAATGGACATGAAGACATTACCTGCTTGAAATGATCGAAACACCTCTGTGCTACCCATGTCCACACGAAGGCTCCTTTCCTAGTAAGATATGTCAAGGGTGTAGCAATCTGTGAGAATCCCTTAACAAACCTCCTATAAAAACCACATAAACCAAAGAATACCTTAAGCTGTGTAAGGTTTGTGAGAGTAGGCCATTCTACAATAGCTCTAATCTTTTCAGGATCAACCCGAATGCCATCTGCACTAATGATATGCCCAAGGTAAAGGAGCTCAGTCATGCCAAACTCACATTTAGATTTCTTGGCATATAATGACTCTCTCTCCAGAATAGATAACACCTCCTCTAGATGATGTAAGTGCTCCTCCCAAGTCTTACTAAAGACCAAGATGTCATCAAAGAAGATCAAGACAAATCTCCTCAGTTGCTTCCTAAATACCTGGTTCATACAACTCTAAAATGTAGCAGGTGCATTGGTTAGACCAAATGGCATAACCATGAACTCAAAGTGGCCATAGTGACATCGGAAGGCTATTTTCTCAATGTCCTTTGATCTCATCCTGATCTGATGGTATCCGGATCGCAAACCAATTACTGTGAAGAAGCATGCCCCATGCAACTCATCAATCAGCTCATCAATCTTAGGAATGGGATACCTGTTTTTAATTATTTTCTTATTCAGTGCCCTATAATTGATGCACATGCACATCGTCCCATCCTTCTTCTTTTCCAATACTACTGTTGAAGCAAAGGGGCTCTTACTGGGCCTAATATGCCCCATCTCCAACAAATCCTTAATCGCCTTCTCTATCTCATCCTTGTCTTTCTTAGGATGACGATAGGGAGTAATCATAACTGGTTTGGCTCCCTTCTCGAGTTCAATAACATGTTCCATCCCTCTATAAGGAGGAACCCCATGAGGAATATCGCTAAATACTTTAGCATGTCTATCAAGTATCTTTTGGATATCTGGTGGATGACTCTTTTCTTGTGGCTCTGGTGAAGTTGGCATAATGTAGCACTCTGCCGCCCACTCTATGTCATCATGACGAAAAAGTCTCTGCATTCTCCTCAAGGACACTACTTTGCAACCTCCATCTAAAAGTCCTCTAAGTACCACAGTTCTGCCCTCATGCTGGAATCTCATCTCCAATTTCGCTAGGTTGAGTGTGAACTCAACTAGTGAAGCCATCCATGTCATGCCAAGGATGTCATCATAATCTCCCATGTCCACAACATAGAACTCATCCTCCAACTCGTAGCCATCTCCAAACCTGATGCGAAGATTAGATATCTTCTGAGTGCATAGTAATTTATCACCGTTAGCCACCATGACTCTAAACCCATCATGCTCCTCTATCTGTAACCCTCTCCTGGCTACCAACTGTGCATCTATGAAGTTATGTGTAGCCCTGGTGTCAATAAGAGATATCACTTTCTACCCCTGGATAGTACCCCTAACCTTAAATGTGATTGCCTTTTGGGCCCTTGTCAAGAGTGCCAATGATCTATCATCCTTAGGAATGTTGTTCTCCTCTATAGTGTTACCCTCATCTGAATGGAGTGTTGATCCTCTCCCTCTGACTCTGACTCTTCTGTTGAAAAATACTCCATTTGATTTGCCTTAGCCTTGAGAGAACATTTATGAGATAAGTTCCAAGGCTCTCTACAATGGAAGCACAGCTTCTTCTTTCGAAGTTCATTCAAGGTTTCATTGTCTAGTCCTTTTGATCCTTCTTTGGGTTTGCTATACTCTTTCTGAAACGATTTTTTGTCTTTGTTCTTGCGGTAGGAAGAATCTGTTGAATGGTTTTTTCCTTTGTATACTGAAGGGGCTAAATCTCGTGCCTTTTTAGTTGCTTCAACTAAGGTGAGTGGATCATGTTCCTTCACCCAACCTCGTAATGGATCAGCAAGACCATCACAAAATAACACCACCAATCTCCTAGGAGAGATATCAGTAACAAGTACAAACAAGCGTCGAAACTCGACAATGTAAGCATCCAAAGAACTTGACTATTTTAACTGTGCTAGCTCCTTGAAATGTAACTCGAGATCCCTAGTGTCAAATCTCTCAATCAATGTTTCGATGAATTCCTCATAGGATGTAATCTGATTATGCCCCAAAGTCACTATGCCATGATGCCACCATTCATGTCCAACGCCATCCAAGTGCATAGCCGCATACTTGATAACCTCCTCCTCAGGCATAGGATTTAGCTGCAAGTATGTATCTACCTTCTGCACCCAAGCTCGTGCAGTCATCTTCCCTGAACCATGATAATAAGGTAACAGCTCAAAGTTTTGATTCCTCCCTCCTGCTCTAGGCATGTGTCTCATCCTCAAGTCCATATAATCTTTGAGGGAAGTATCCACCTAAAACTTTGATCCACTAGCCTCCCAGTCCCTCCTGAACTTATCATGTAACTCGATAATCTGCGGTTCGTTTACTGGTTGAACTGGATCTCTGGGTGGGAAAGTGGGTAGAAGAGATCTCGAGCTCACAATATGTGTTAGGTGTGCAACATGTCTAAAGTTATCAGCCTCATTCCCATTGTTGTCGTGTCTATTATTACCATTAATGTTATTCTCAGGACCATTGTTGTTGCCTTGGCCTCCATGGTTATTGTTTCCCCCATTTTTATTGTTTCTCTCATTGTTATTGTTTCTGTTGCTAGCATCACCTAGATTAATATTGACACCCATCTGTCTAGCCATGAGCTGCAACATCATGTCCATTTGCCTATTCTGCTCCTACTGCATACGCTGCCCCTGCTCTAATTTATCCAGTAATTGTTTGAACATTACCTCTCCCTGATCTAGACCGGCATTTCCACCTTCGCCTAATCCTGTATTCCTGTCATCTCGATATATGGCTAGATTCAATGTCCACCTGCACTGATGTACTAGATTGTTTGTTTTGCAAGTCTAAAATCCTATTTTGTCTTGCTCTGGTATCGCAGAAATTATAAGGCCCCTGTCACATGCTCAAACATAAATGCTTAGCCTGTGCTTTTTTTTATTTATTTCTGATTTTAGTGTTTTGACATTTCATCAAACACTTTTCCCTCTATTCGGGTGTTCCAAATTTCCTATAAGACCTCCACAGGATGGCAGGACTTATAGCTCTAATACCACTAAAATGGGCACCCCTGAATGTCCCAAAAAACTAAACCAAATTGCTGAAAGAAATTATGTCAAACAATTTGCATTCAACCTCTTATTTTTCTGTTTGATGTTTTAAACCCCTTATAACTCCGAAAATCAAACATTTATTTGTTTATTGTGTTTTGTGCATGGAATTGGTATCATACAACATAAACAAGAAAGTAACTACAATAATATGCAAAGTGGAAATGAACTACTGCCAATACAATGTTATTTTTAGAATCCATAAAACCAAATACATGGCAGATTTATCAACTCACTAATTACTTCAGCATTATTGACATAATACTCCAGCCCATGCTTTCGAACTTGCTGCTATAGTGTCGCATGAATAGTGCCACATGGATAGTGTCGCATGAATAGTGTTGCATGAATAGTACCGCATGAACAGTGCTGCTATAGTACTTTTTCCTTCAATCAGTCCACTACCTTTGTAATATCATTCCCTCAAAGTAGCATAAGCGTCAGACAAGTAGTGAAAAAGATATGAGCAAAATATCAAATCTACCTGTAGCTGGAAATGCAACCAAACTGCCTAATAATGAAGCCAATAAAAAAGAATTCCAAAGGCAAAACCCTAAGGGAATGACGTCTAGAATGTTACAAGAGAGGATAAACGTCCTCAAATGCCAAGAACAAAGCTGCAACTCACACACCAATTTCTTCTCATATTCAACCTGTCTAATGAAGCCACAAATGCTTCCTTTTATTCTATTTCCAAGGGTCCGCTCAACTCATATGGGCAATGTGGGATAAAAGATGTGTAATATATAAAACATATATTAAAATACCCCTTATGTCTCCCTTGGGTACACATTCCCATAAAATAAATATTAAAGTAACACTTTAATATTTTACAATTAAATTAGATGTTACCTTAATAAAACTTTAGGCATTAAAATGTATTAGCAATCGAACTCTAAATAATGTGAGTGATAGCTCATCGGAAAGCTCTCACCGAGGAGTGTCAAATACAATCACCAAAATTGACCTACACTGTGTCCTACTGACTTACTAAAAATAGTAAGTATGCCTGAAGCTGAGTAAATCAACTTCGTTTTGGCCCAAACTGGAAATGACTAGGCCAAAACACTCTAAGATCCCATTAAACCCTTTGTTAGCCCTCAGAACCATGTAGAACAAGGCTAATGCACACACACTTAGTCAACTTCTAAAATGGAGACATTACAGTGCACATGACATGGGGTTGTGCAGTACGCGAGAGGTGAATGGGAGGCACAGTGCACGTATAGAGTGATGGTGTGTGGCATGGAGTGGATGACTGTGTAGAGGAGCAAGGTTTTTGGAAGTGCATGCAACGCAAAAGCACGTGCAGGATGCATGGTGTGCACAGGTGGGCATCCATCACTGTCTACAATGCTTTAAGGCACATGCGGCACTTGTGGCATGTGTGCGGCGCTCTATGGCACATGCAACACTCATGGCATGAGCGCAAGTGCTCTATGGCATGTGGGCGCTCTATGAGTGCGTGCAACACTTATGGCTTGTGCATGCATGGTGATGGAGGTGCGTGTGCGACATGTTTTTTTTTCAATTTTTATATTTTTTGTGACTTTTTCAATTTTTTGAATTTTTTAGTTTTTTCAATTTTTCAAGTTTTTACTCTTTTGACTCTTTGAATTTTCTAGATCCTGAATTGTGAGTCCAGGGATCTGAAAAAAAAAGTAGGGGGTCCCCATTCCTAGTAGGGAATGGAGTGTGCATTGTGGAACCAAAATAGTTCACAGTTGTACCTGCTACCCTTATGTAGGTGAATGTCTTGAACTAGATATAATAGGCACCCATTGCTAGAATCCTTGTTGATGTCTCTACTAACATCCTCTTGGCATAATCGCCCTCAATGAACCAGATGATTGCAAAAATGAAAGCATCATTCACTATTGTTTACCAATTTGGGATATACCACATAAGGCCAAGCATTAGCATCTTGCATGCTTCCCTTCTTATACAATCCTAGATAGTTAGTTTTTCTTGCCACCAGTAAAAACACCAAGTATGATGTCATGTAAAACTTGGGATCAACTTTGACTCCTACCAACTGCTCATCTAGTTTTGCACTTAGTATTGTGGCCCAATCAATTGTCATTTTAGCTATTTTGATGGTCTCAATGAAATGTACCATCCAAATATTCAGGTGCCTAGCTACTGATAGACCCATAACCCTACTCAAAAGCATAATGGAGTATTTGATGTAATCCTTCATGTATCCTCTAGTCATATCTACCTTTCCTGCTCTTTGTCCCACTGATGTTCTATCAATCAAGAATGACGATTGTATGATCTCTTTAGCTTCCTTTTCATTTTCCTTATACAATCTTTTGGCCTAATGATAAGTAATTTTCACATATTGATCAACTCTCAGGAGATAGAAAACTTTCTCAATATTTCTCGGTCTTAAGTCTAGGACAATCTCCCTTATTATACTCTTCACAACTCTTTCTTCCAACACATAATTCTCTACCAAGGCCATGACAAGCTCTAAAGATTGCACTAATGTTAACCAAGCTTGATCTTATAAGTGTTGAGACCATCGGGGACCTCTCCTTAGGATTGTTGCAAAGTACCAAGAATGCATTCCAATCTATATGTCCCAACTTAGTATCGCTAACCTCTGAATGTGCATCCTAAAAGCATGATTTCTTCGGTGCACCTTGAAACTTGAAAAAAACTAGTTTTTGAGTCATCTTCTTTGCAAGTGAAGATGATGAGGAAGACATTTTATTTTCATGAAACAAAACACATTAGTCCAAAAAGTTAAAATTCAACCCCTAACAAACCCTAATTACATAACAATCATACCCAAAAACCTAAACCCTAACAAAACCATTCAAAAACCCTCTTTTTAGCTCTGATATGTAGTTTAGTGCACCTCGTGCATGTTGATAGGTGTGCTAGGTGCACTAAATGACTTTGAAAAGATTATTGAGTGCACAATGGCATACCTACATAGGTGTGTGCCCTTGTGGAGTGCGCACATGCCCATGTGCATTATTGTGCACATTGCATATGTGCTTTTTCTTAAGGGGGCAAGTTGAGTTTGCTAGTTCAAGCGTGCAAAAAATGGCATGCACCTATGCACCTTGATAAGGTCCACATGTGCACACCATTTTTTGGGTTCTTTTGTTTGAATGATAAAGGTGCGCATTTGTACACCTTTTCCTTAGATTTAGGTGAGGTTTAAACTTAGGTTTCAAAATGTAAATATAGTTGCACACCTACGCACCTTAGACAGGTGCACATGTGTGATAACTAAGTGTTGTGTGTGTAGGTTGAGGATGTTTGGTGTACCTCTATAGGTGCGGAGGTGCACTCACAGAGGCTCAAAGGAAGATTATCAGTGAAGGGGAGGGTGATAGCCCTAGATATTTATATATAAATGTCTAGGGTCACGTGCATGCTTTGGTTGTGTGCATCTGCATAGATGTGTACCTCCAAAGGGAAGAGCATGTGCACTAGTGCATTTAGCACACTAGCGCACCTTGACAAGGTGCGCATGTGCACTAGGTGCACTAGTGCACTCCTTTACTCAGAATCACCTTGATTTTCAATTTCCTCAAAATCTGTCACATGGGTTTTTAAGGCAGAGGACCAAGTAGAACCCAGACACTAGGTAGAACCCTAAAAAATGACTCAGACCCCAGACTAGGGGTCTAAAAAGAGAAAAATTACTAGGGGGTCCTCATTTCTAGGAGAAATGGGACATGCATTGTGAAACCACAATAGGGTGTATCTCTAATTATGTTATATATGGATTTAATGTTATTTTTGTTTACTTCATTCTTGCTTTGTTATTCTTTATGCAAATGTGAGTGATGTAAATGGATTATTTTAGTATAATAAAATAAATGGTTAAATTAGGCTACTTAATGTATTTATTGCTTTGACTATGTTATTATATGCAATTGCACTTGATCATTTGTTTTAGTGTGTAGGATTTATATATTTGGTAGTGACACATGGAGTTAGTGATTCAGTTTTTCATATTTTACCAATGTTGTCCTTGTATGGTTGACGTACCATATTTAATTGTTTAAATTAAACCTTCTAGTGACTATTCAATTTGAACTCATTTGCATAGTGTGACTAGGCCTATGAATGTGTCTATGCATTTAGAGGTTCGTATTTGTTGTGAAAGTTGTTAAGGAATTCTGTGATTTTGGTTTAGGGATTTTTAAGCTTTATTTTAATTGATTTTCATTTCTAGTAGCTTTTTCATAGATGAATTTCAATTGCTTGGAATAGCCTATTTTTGTTTGGATTGATTTGGGCTTTAACTAGGTTACCTGGTTATTGCCCTCATTGATTATTCACTCGAAAAGTGAACAAGTATCCAAAAAAGAAATTTATTCCTCACTTCTCAATTTTGGAAATTAGAAATTTAAGAACTTTTTCCAAAATCCTCTTCTAGAAGATTGCATTTATTTATGTTGTGAGAGCTATGGGAGTGGGATCTTCATGATATTGGTCTCATTGGATCGAATTTGGGGAGACCTTGGCTTGTCACAAATTTTGGTAGCTTCTACAAGATATTTATTTTATCCAGATGATTCCCATTTTAGCCTTTTTGGCTATCAAGTAGGGTTCTCCTATTTTCATGTTTCAGCTCTATTTCTTCTTTTTTTTCTAGTAGTTGTATCTTAAGAGGATGAGAACTAGTGTTCCCCTCTATTTCTAATTGTTAGTTATGCCCAGTTGGTTGGGTATGAATGTTTTCCTAATTTTCAGGATGAGGGTTTGGGGTTTTGCACTGTTATGTTGGTCATTTTTGCATATGGTGTTTGAACCTAAATTTTATTGGATTTTTGTGGCTTTTGTGCCCTAAGACCAAATGGATTTTTATTTCAATTTTTTTGAGTTTTGAGATTATTACCTCGATTTGTGTGTTGCCCAGTTTTCTTAAGTTTTCTTGGCATTATGTTGGTCGTGGATTTGGGATATATGTAGGATGTCAATCAAGCCATTGTTGCACTTTTATGTTGGATTGAGATGTATGTCGCATCTGTACTAAAAAACTTGTATTCAATTGAGCATGATTTTACTTCTGTTCTCATCCAGCCCTTATGTTATGATCTTCATGATGTTGGTGGGTCCACACATTTGCTCGTTCATTTTTTGGGTGACTTGCAAGGCTTGAACTCCCAGTTTTATTTTGGTGGATTTATATTCATTAGGTTGGGTTGGGAATATGCATGCCTATGGGCACTCATCATGTGATGAGCATAGGTATGTAGGGTAGGCAGTTGAGGGGCTTCTCTCATAACCTTGGTGACTATTTCGTAGGTTGGCATGAAGAAATTTCTAAGTGATAACTAAAGAAATAAACTGGGTAATAAAATTCAGATAATAAAATGTGATGTCTTACAGTTTGGTTCTGAGGACACTTAGTGATAGCATCCAAGGGAGTACTTTGAGAGTGTTTCCACACTAGTGTGATGGCCTCCAAGGGAGTATCTTTAGAGTGTTTCTAGACTAGATTTAGCTTAAGAGTCCCAACCGTATGATGCAGGAGCATCTTGGGTGTAAGAGAAATCTTGCATCATCCAAAAATATTTTTGCTTTTAGCTTTTTCTATTTTAATAAGGACTAGTAGACAAGGGAGTTACTATTTCTAAGAACTTGCTATTTTTAGTAAGTATGTTATACGAGCTCAGAATGTTCTCATTTTCTACATGAAATTTCATTTTACAGTTATAAACCTACCAAAAAAATCTCATTTCTCTAGCTTAAGAATTGGAGAAGTTATTGTAGATTTTTGGTAGAATATTTAGAAGTAAAATATTCAAGCTCATTGTTAGAGGCTTTAGAGTGCCCATATGAGGTCCATAAACTCAATGGAAGGGCGCTTGCGCAATTCCAATTCTATAGATCAGAAACTAGCATTTTCAAAAAGTGGTTATAATAGCCAATCAGAGTAATAGTTTGAGAGTTATGGCCTTCCAAAGTTGAGCTACTTAAAATTTCTAAAATAATTGTCAAATATGTATTTGGTTGACTCTATGTATTGTTAGGGTCTATTAGCCCTAGGCATTAAGTTTGAATCTCTAAAACCTTCTCAAGCGGCATACAATTGCCTATTTAAGAAAGGCCCAAATATTATCTAAGATAACTCTAGGTGGTCACAGCTTAGTCTTGCATATTAATAATGAAGGTGCCCATGTGGGCTTACATATTATACATGTGAATTCTATAATTCTATATTTGCAACAATAATAAGAAGCCCATATTTCCTTCTCGCATTTTTTGTTGTTTCTTTGTTTCTATTATGGTTTTATGGTATTAACAAGAGAGCACCCTTCATCATGTGGTATCAAAGCTAGAGTTCTTGAGTGTGTGCAAAGATCACCAACTATGAAGTAGTTTGCACTAGGACTGTGGTTTGGGCTGAGGGTGTAGACAGATCACCGATTGGAGGCAGTTTTCACTAGGGCTTTAGCAAAAGCACAAAAATGCTTCCACGAAGAGAGTATGGCAGAAGAGTTGTAGATGTTACACTTGAGGGTTTTAGAGCTGTCCAAAGACAAATGCAAGCAATGGAAGAACAAATGTGCAAAGGAATAAATCTTGTCGTAAGAGATGAAAGCGAGGATGAGGAAGAAGAAGAAGAAAATGTCAAAGCAGAGGCAGTTCTAAACCTAGAGGAAGAGAGGCTTTTTAAGGCCATCTCTAAGATTGGAAAAAAAGACCTAAGTTTGAGATTTTCACATTATTGAGAAATCTTAACCCAAAGGAGCTAATCAATTAGATCAATGAGTTAGATGAGTACTTTGAGTATGAAGATATTAAGGATCATAATAGGGTCAAGTTTGTGAAGGTGAAACTAAAGGGACATGCGAAGATCTAGTGGCAGGAGGTTCTATTGGAGTGAAATAGAAAGAGAAAGGACAAAATCAGAAAATGGGATTGGATGATAGCTAAATTGAAGCAAAAATTCATTCTCATGGATTATGAGCTTGACCTATTGAAGAAAATGCAAGGGTTGAAGCAAGTGGTAATATCTATTCAAGAGTATACCGAAGAGTTCTACCAAGTTCTCATTAGAACCAGCCATGCAAAAGCTGATAAGGAGAAAGTGGCATGTTATCTTAATGAGTTAAGGCCAAGTATTCAAGATGAACCAAGTCTAGTTTGAATGAACAGTATTGAGGAGGCATACCAGTTTTCCTTAAGAATTGAGGAGAAACTAAGCAAGATGTTTAACAATAAGAATAGTAGAAGAGGTGACGGTGGAATATCTAGCAGATGAAGTAATGGTGATCATAATGATGATCAGAAGAAAAAGGATAAGGCTAGAAGTAGCAGTCAGAACCAGAGAGGAAGAGGCAGAGGACAAGGATCTGGAAGAGGAGGCTTCCATGGAAAATGTTTTCACTACGGAGAAGAAGGGCATAGAGAATTTGAATGTTCCCAAGGCCAAGGATAGATAGATCAATGAATAGAAGACAACACTAGAGTTTCACATATTGATGAAGATGTTAGATCCTCACATTTTAAAGATATTAAAAGAGCAGAAGTCCTAGTTAACAAAGCAATCCTATTGAGTGGTGAGAATGAACCTGATCAAAGAAGGAGCTTGTTTCACACAAGGTGAAAATGTGAAGATAAGTGTTGTGATGTGATCATTGATGGTGGAAATATTGATAATCTAATATCATAAATGATGATCACAAAGGTAAAATTGAAGAGATAGAAACACCTACGTCTATACTATATTGCTTGGGTGCAAGATGACCACAAGGTCATGGTCAATGAGTAGTGCTTAGTGAAGTTCAAGAGTGGAAGCTACTAGGATGAGGTACTATGTAATATCATACCTATGGACATATGTCATATGTTGTTGGGTAGATCATGGCAATTTGATAAGTATGTTGTGCATAATGGGCAAGCAAATACCTATACTCTGAGCAAGGATGGAGTGAAGCATAAATTGAAACCATTGAAGGAGAAAGAAGAAAAGGTATGTAGTGTTACCAGGATATGTTTTGTTGATGGACAAGGATTTCTCAAATATATGAAGCATGAGCATATGTGTTTTACTATGATTCCAAAAGATAGTAAAGAAGAAGTAGAGGAGGTAACTACAGAAATTGAAAATATGTTGTGGGAGTTTTCTGATATTGTATTAGATAATGTACTTGATGGATTTCCCCCAATCAGGAAGATTAGTCACTAGATGGATTTGGTTCCAGGAGCCAATTTTCCAAACAAAATGACACCAATAGAAAGGGAAGAGTTGAACAAACAAGTTCATGGGTTGTTGCGGAAGGGGTTGATTTGAGAGACTTTGAGTCCATGTGTTGTACCAGTCATATTAGCACCAAAGAAGAATGGAGAATGGAGGTTGTGCACAGATTCTCATGCTATCAACAAGATCAAAATCAAGTATATATTTTCATTTCCAAGGATGGATGATATTATGGATTGTTTAAGTGGAGCTGAGTATTTCACAAAGATAGATCTGAAGAGTAGGTACCATCAAATTCATATCAGAGAAGGTGATAAGTGGAAGACTGCTTTAAAGACAAAAGGACTATACAAGTAGTTACTCATGTCTTTTGGGCTAACCAATGCACTGAGCACTTTCATGTGGCTCATGAATGAGATACTAAAGGAGTTTCTGAGTAAGTTTATCATTGTTTACCTAGATGATAAATTGATCTTTATTAAGACATTGGAGGAGCATTTGATTCATATTTGAAAGGTGTTTGAAAAGTTGAAAAGTTGAGGGAAGAAAAGTTGTTGATAAACCTAAAGAAGTGTAGTTTTGTAAAGGAGTTAGTATACATGGGATTTTTAGTCTCAAAAAAAGGTCTGAAAATGGATCCAAAAAAAGTGAAGGCTATCCTTGAATGGCCCACTCCAAAGAGTGCGACAGAGATAAGATCTTTTAATAGACTAGCTAGTTATTACAGAAAGTTCATAAGATGTTTTAGCAGTATTTGTGGACCCTTGACTAAAACAATGAGAGGGGATAGGAAATAATTAAAGTGAACTATAGAGGCAGATAAGAGTTTTAATCTATTAAAACATGAAGTTACTAAGCAGCCTATTTTGGCACTTCCTGGTTTTAACAAGGTGTTTTAAGTAAACTATAATGCTAGTGGTATTGCAATAGGAGCTATTTTGAGCCAAGAAGGTAGACCTATTTCTTATTTTAGTGAGAAGTTGAATGATAAAAAAATATAATATTATGTTTATGATTAGGAATTTTATGCTATAGTTCAACATTTAAGAAGTGGAGACACTAGCTTCTTCTGAAGGAGTTTGTTTTGTATATAGATCATCAAGCTTTGCAATAGTTGAATAGTCAAGGAAAATTAAACCAAAGGCATTTGAAGTGGGTTGAATTTTTGCAGAATTATAATTTTTTTTTTAAACACAGGAGTAGGAAGTTTAACAAAGTTGCAGATGCTCTTAGTAGAAGATAACTTTTGCTAACAGAAATGTAGATAGAGGTGGTTGGGTTCAAGGAACTCAATACTTTGTATCCAGATGATCCTAATTTTGGTGAAGCATGAAAGGCTTGTACATAACCTATTACACTTGATAGGATAAAGTGGTTGGATTTCATGATCCAGGATAATATGTTGTTTAAAGGAAGCAAGTTGAGCATTCTCATAAGTTCAATGAGAGAGAATCTCATCAAGGAGAAGCATAGTGGAGGATTGGCTAGACATTTTGGCAGAGATAAGACCATTTTTTTAGTTGCTAAGAATTATTGCAAGCCACAATTGCACCAAGATGTGAATAAGTTTGTACAGAGTTGTAGAGTATGTAGGATGGAGAAAGGAGTGAAGTAGAATAATGGGTTGTCTCAGCCATTACCTGTACCAGGGAAGTCATGGTAAGTTGTCATCATGAATTTTTTTCTTGGATTATCAAGGACACAGTGAGGGGATGATTCTATTTTTTTGGTGGTTGACAGGTTTTCAAAGATGGCACCTTTCATTCCTTGCAAAAAGATAAGTGATGTTGTTCATGTGGTAGAGTTGTTTTCAGAGAAGTGGTGAGACTAAATGGTCTACCAAAGAGTATAGTTTCAGATTGAGATACCAAATTTGTTGGGTATTTCGAGCATACATTCTGGAAGAAGTTGAAGATAGATTTGAAGTTCAGTTCATCACATCATCCATAGGCTGATGGACAAATAGAAGTAGTGAATACGAGCTTGGAAAATTTACTGAGATGTTTGGTTAGAGAAGTTCCAAAAAGATGGGATATGATTTTACCATAGGCAAAATTTGCATACAATAATTTTGTCAATAGGAATACTGGTAAATCACCATTCTAGATTGTATATGGGAGCAATCCTAGAAATGCTTCTGAATTGTGGCAATTGGATAAAGGAGAAGTAAGTAATGTTGAAGCAGAAGAATTTGTTGAATATTTTAAGAACATCCATGAGGAGGTGAGGAAGTACATCATGAAGATGAATATATAGTACAAAGCTAAGGAAGATGTGAAAATGAGGTATAAGGAATTTCAGATTGGAGATAAAGTCATGGTTCATTTAAGAAATGAGCATTTTCCAGTGGATACATATAATAAGTTGAAGATGAAGAAGTTTGGACCATGCAAGATAGTGAAAAGGCATGATTTTGGAAATGTTTATCAAGTGGAGTTGCCTGCTCAATTGAATATTTCACCAGTATTTAATATTTTAGATTTGACAGAGTATTATGAAGGAGGTGATGGAGATGAAGTTTCAAAAGCACAGTGAAGTATTCTAACAACTAGTCTAGCTACAAAGGAGATTGACGAGATATTAGACAGTCACTTTGGAAAAAGTACAAGGAATATAACTTATGAAGAATACCTGGTCAAATGAAAAGGGAGGTCAGTAGAGGATTCATCATGGCTATCAAGGGAGGAGATTAACCATCTTGGTTTTCCTCTGAACTAATGAGACATGACAAAGTCACTTCTCAAATTACCCTGAGTGTCTAATGCAAGAGCATCTTAGGTGTAAGAGCAATCTTGCATCACCAAAAACTATTTTTGTTTTTAGCCTTTTCTATTTTAATAAGGACTAGTAGACAGGGGGGTCACTATTTTTGAGAACTTGCTATTTTTAGTAAGTTTTTCATATGAGCTCAAAATGTTCTCAATTTCTACATGAAGGTTCATTTTTGAGTTATAAGCCTACCATAAAAATCTCATTGCTCCAACTTAAGTATTAGAGAAGTTATTGTGGATTTTTAGTGGAAATTTTAGGAGAAAAATCTTTAGGCTCACTATTGGAGACCTTAGTTTGCCTGGATGAGGTCTAAAAACTACAAGGAAGGGCACTTGTGTCATTCCAAGCATGTAGATCAAGAGCTGTCATTTCTAAAAAGTGGTTATAATAGCCAATTGGAGCAATGATTCAAGAGTTATGGTCTTCCAAAGTTAAGCTACCTAAAATTTATAAAATAATTGTCAAAAATGTATTTGGTCGACTCTAAATGTGTTGTTAGGGTCTATCAGCCCTAGGTACTAATTTTGAATGTCTAGAACCTTCCCGAGCTGCATAAAATTGCTTATTTAAGAAAGGCCTGGACATTGTCTAAGACAACTCTGGGTGGTAGTTTGCAGCTTCATCTTGCAAAATATTATAATGAAGGTGCTCATATGGGTTAGCCTATTATACTTTTGAATTTTATAATTCTGCACTTGCAGTGATAATAAGAAGTCCATATTTGTTCTCGCATTTGTTGTTGTTTCTTTGCTTCTATTATGGTTTTCTGGTATTAATGTGATGTAGAGCATCTTTCAAATCAACCAAATAATAGGATCCATGTTGATCCCTTCAAAATCCATTAAATAAACTCCATAATTAGAGGCATCTTACAAGGTAGAACAAAACATTTTCCAACACAAAAAATATCAACCTTACTCCATTCACATATCCTGATTTCTATATCAGATTTCATTTTTCATTACTTTCAATCTATAATATTTCTTTCCAAACCCTTTGGAGGAATTGTTACAAACTAGGTATAGTCAAACATATTCAAAGATGGTACTCATCCAATAAACCAATCACAAGTTATGGTCTTTGTATCAAGACCCATTTTCTCTGTCATAAACCAAAACCAAAACTGGTAACCCTGCCTAGGGCATCAAATATCTTTCACAAAAAAAATTTAAATAATCTCAAACCAATTCTAAATTATCCATCTATGATTCTAGTTTCCAAATCTGTAAGCCATTTATTGTTCCCATTCATATATAATTTTTCAAGCACAAATCCCTGCCTTCATCTTGAATGGATATCTTTAAAAACCAGTTTCCACTAAAATGCTCATAACTTTCACAAATTTAAATTAAAATGATCCGAACCAGTTGGAAATGAAAGTTAGTTCACATATCTTTTAGATTAATATTATTAGAGGTCCTGAGTCTCCAAAATTTGTCCGTAACACATGCTGCAACATGACTGTATTCAGAAAATCTTAAATCTGCAAATACCCATTATCACCAAAATGCCCATAACTTATTAATTTTTTCATAAAATAAATTCAAACCAAAGCAAAAAGAAAGGTTATTCACTGCTCTATCCAAATATACAAAGTTTACATGGTTTCTAGGCTGTACATGTCCGTACAAGACCTGGAACCAACACTAAAACTGAAAACCAATCAAAATAACAACTCAGAATATTACCAAATTTGTTTCAAAATGTATCTATTCCTTTCATTAATGCTTTGGTTCGACCTTACATCCATTTTTATAGATTTTTTAGTTGGTTATAATTTTCAAACCACCCTTTAAACTAACCCTTCACATTCTTTTGACCCTTTTGCATTCTTGACAACGTTTTATGCATTTTATGCATTTTTACATTTCATCTTTCATACAAACCCAACCTAGACCAACATTATGACTCAAATGACTTTAGATGGATGTCAATAGACCCATTCACCAATTAAATAAATATTTTTACATTATTTATCATATTAAGACCTCCTTTGACAACTTATTAAAAATGGCTTCTCTAGCTTTTATATCCTTGTCTTCTTGAAATTTAGGTGCCTCTGCACCATACTCCCAACCTTGAAAAGTTTCCAAGTCCCTTGGAAACATGGAATCAATAACCTGCAAGAAAAAATATTAGATCAAAATCCTCATCTTTTCCTTTGCCTCTTCACCATCATCACTGGATCGGTGCCTCCTCCACTTTCCTATCTCTTTCACTAATGACTCCCATCAATGGAGTTATGCTGGTTGCCTCTATCGTGCTTCTCATTCCTCAGTCCACTCCTCCATGTTGCATCACAACCTCTTGTCCCTCACCTGGGAGTCCCATCATGCCTCTCTCCCCAGTCTATTGGCGACACACAAAGGACCATCCTCTCTGGCCCTGGATCATCTCCTATGATCCTTTGTAGACCTCTCCTGTCCACCCATTACAGCTGAGCGAACCGGCACCATTCTGCAACCACAAACCTCAAAACAAGAATCCAAAACAACCCAACACTGCCTTGTGTAGATCATCTACACGCTCAGAATCTTTTGAGCTCTGATACCAATCTGATGCAGAGCATCTTTCAAATCAACCAAATAATAAGATCCATGTTGATCCCTTCAAAATCCATTAAATAAACTCCATAATTAGAGGCATCTTACAAGGTAGAACAAAACATTTTCCAACACAAAAAATATCAACCTTACTCCATTCACATATCCTGATTTCTATATCAAATTTCATTTTTCATAACTTTCAATCTATAATATTTCTTTCCAAACCCTTTGGAGAAATTGTTAAAAACTAGGTATAGTCAAACATATTCAAAGATGGTACCCATACAATAAACCAATTACAAGTTATGGTCTTTGTATCAAGACCCATTTTCTCTGTCATAAACCAGAACCAAAACTGGTAACCCTGCCTAGGGCATCAAATATCTTTCACAAAAAAAATTTAAATAATCTCAAACCAATTCTACATTATCCATCTATGATTCTAGTTTCCAAATATGTAAGCCATTTATTGTTCCCATTCATATATAATTTTTCAAGCACAAATCCCTGCCTTCATCTTGAATGGATATCTTTAAAAATCAGTTTCCACTAAAATGCTCATAACTTTCACAAATTTAAATTAAAATGATCCAAACCAGTTGGAAATGAAATTTAGTTCACATATCTTTCAGATGAATATTATTAGAATTCTTGAGTCTCCAAAATTTGTCCATAGCACATGCTGCAACATGACTGTATTCAGGAAATCTTAAATCTGCAAATACCCATTATCACCAAAATGCCCATAACTTATTCATTTCTTCATAAAATAAATTCAAACCAAAGCAAAAAGAAAGGTTATTCACTGCTCTATCCAAATATACAAAGTTTACATGGTTTTCAGGCTGTACATGTCCGTACAAGACCTGGAACCAACACTAAAACTGAAAACCAATCAAAATAACAACTCAGAATATTACCAAATTTGTTTCAAAATGTATCTATTCATTTCATTAATGCTTTGGTTCGACCTTACATCCATTTTTATAGATTTTTTAGTTGGTTATAACTTCCAAACCACCCTTTAAACTAACCCTTCACATTCTTTTGACCCTTTTGCATTCTTGACAACGTTTTATGCATTTTATGCATTTTTACATTTCATCTTTCATACAAACCCAACCTAGAACAACATTATGACTCAAATGACTTTAGATGGATGTCAATAGACCCATTCACCAATTAAATAAATATTTTTACATTATTTATCATATTAAGACCTCCTTTGACAACTTATTACAAATGGCTTCTCTAGCTTTTATATCCTTGTCTTCTTGAAATTTAGGTGCCTCTGCACCATACTCCCAACCTTGAAAAGTTTCCAAGTCCCTTGGAAACATGGAATCAATAACCTGCAAGAAAAAATATTAGATCAAAATCCTAATTTTTTCCTTTGCCTCTTCACCATCATCACTGGATCGGTGCCTCCTCCACTTTCCTATCTCTTTCACTAATGACTCCCATCAATGGAGTTATGTTGATTGCCTCTATGGTGCTTCTCATTCCTCAGTCCACTCCTCCATGCTGCATCACAACCTCTTGTCCCTCACCTGGGAGTCCCATCATGCCTCTCTCCCCAGTCTATTGGCGACACACAAAGGACCATCCTCTCTAGCCCTAGATCATCTCCTATGATCCTTTGGTAGACCTCTCATGTCCACCCATTGCAACTGAGCAAACCGGCACCATTCTGCAACCACAAACCTCAAAACAAGAATCCAAAACAACCCAACACTGCCTGGTGTAGATCATCTACACGCTCAGAATCTTCTGAGCTCTGATACCAATCTGATGCAGAGCATCTTTCAAATCAACCAAATAATAGGATCCATGTTGATCCCTTCAAAATCCATTAAATAAACTCCATAATTAGAGGCATCTTACAAGGTAGAACAAAACATTTTCCAACACAAAAAATATCAACCTTACTCCATTCACATATCCTGATTTCTATATCAGATTTCATTTTTCATAACTTTCAATCTATAATATTTCTTTCCAAACCCTTTGGAGGAATTGTTAGAAACTAGGTATAGTCAAACATATTCAAAGAAGGTACCCATCCAATAAACCAATTACAAGTTATGGTCTTTGTATCAAGACCCACTTTCTCTGTCATAAACCAGAACCAAAACTGGTAACCCTGCCTAGGGCATCAAATATCTTTCACAAAAAAAATTTAAATAATCTCAAACCAATTCTAAATTATCCATCTATGATTCTAGTTTCCAAATATGTAAGCCATTTATTGTTCCCATTCATATATAATTTTTCAAGCACAAATCCCTGCCTTCATCTTGAATGGATATCTTTAAAAGTCAGTTTCCACTAAAATGCTCATAACTTTCACAAATTTAAATTAAAATGATCCAAACCAGTTGGAAATGAAATTTAGTTCACATATCTTTCAGATGAATATTATTAGAGGTCCTGAGTCTCCAAAATTTGTCCGTAACACATGCTGCAACATGACTGTATTCAGGAAATCTTAAATCTGCAAATACCCATTATCACCAAAATGCCCATAACTTATTCATTTCTTCATAAAATAAATTCAAACCAAAGCAAAAAGAAAGTTTATTCACTGCTCTATCCAAATATACAAAGTTTACATGGTTTCCAGGCTGTACATGTCCGTACAAGACCTGGAACCAACACTAAAACTGAAAACCAATCAAAATAACAACTCAAAATATTACCAAATTTGTTTCAAAATGTATCTATTCCTTTCATTAATGCTTTGGTTCGACCTTACATCCATTTTTATAAATTTTTTAGTTGGTTATAACTTCCAAACCACCCTTTAAACTAACCCTTCACATTCTTTTGACCCTTTTGCATTCTTGACAACGTTTTATGCATTTTTACATTTCATCTTTCATACAAACCCAACCTAGACCAACATTATGACTCAAATGACTTTAGATGGATGTCAATAGACCCATTCACCAATTAAATAAATATTTTTTACATTATTTATCATATTAAGACCTCCTTTGACAACTTATTACAAATGGCTTCTCTAGCTTTTATATCCTTGTCTTCTTGAAATTTAGGTGCCTCTGCACCATACTCCCAACCTTGAAAAGTTTCCAAGTCCCTTGGAAACATGGAATCAATAACCTGCAAGAAAAAATGTTAGATCAAAATCCTCATCTTTTCCTTTGCCTCTTCACCATCATCACTGGATCGGTGCCTCCTCCACTTTACTATCTCTTTCACTAATGACTCCCATCAATGTAGTTATGTTGGTTGCCTCTATGGTGCTTCGCATTCCTCAGTCCACTCCTCCATGCTGCATCACAACCTCTTGTCCCTCACCTGGGAGTCCCATCATGCCTCTCTCCCTAGTCTATTGGCGACACACAAAGGACCATCCTCTCTGGCCCTAGATCATCTCCTATGATCCTTTCGTAGACCTCTCCTGTCCACCCATTGCAGCTGAGCGAACCGGCACCATTCTACAACCACAAACCTCAAAACAAGAATCCAAAACAACCCAACACTGCCTGGTGTAGATCATCTACACGCTCAGAATC
This sequence comes from Cupressus sempervirens, assembly GCA_028749045.1. Classification (NCBI taxonomy): domain Eukaryota; kingdom Viridiplantae; phylum Streptophyta; class Pinopsida; order Cupressales; family Cupressaceae; genus Cupressus; species Cupressus sempervirens. Next base: position 279,751,779 of record CM053791.1, read on the forward strand.
TTCTGAACTCTGATACCAATCTGATGAAGAGCATCTTTCAAATCAACCAAATAATAGGATCCATGTTGATCCCTTCAAAATCCATTAAATAAACTCCATAATTAGAGACATCTTACAAGGTAGAACAAAACATTTTCCAACACAAAAAATATCAACCTTACTCCATTCACATATCCTGATTTCTATATCAGATTTCATTTTTCATAACTTTCAATCTATAATATTTCTTTCCAAACCCTTTGGAGCAATTGTTACAAACTAGGTATAGTCAAACATATTCAAAGATGGTACCCATACAATAAACCAATTACAAGTTATGGTCTTTGTATCAAGACCCATTTTCTCTGTCATAAACCAGAACCAAAACTGGTAACCCTGCCTAGGGCATCAAATATCTTTCACAAAAAAAATTTAAATAATCTCAAACCAATTCTACATTATCCATCTATGATTCTAGTTTCCAAATCTGTAAGCCATTTATTGTTCCCATTCATATATAATTTTTCAAGCACAAATCCCTGCCTTCATCTTGAATGGATATCTTTAAAAATCAGTTTCCACTAAAATGCTCATAACTTTCACAAATTTAAATTAAAATGATCCAAACCAGTTGGAAATGAAAGTTAGTTCACATATCTTTCAGATGAATATTATTAGAGGTCTTGAGTCTCCAAAATTTGTCAGTAACACATGCTGCAACATGACTGTATTCAAGAAATCTTAAATCTGCAAATACCCATTATCACCAAAATGCCCATAACTTATTCATTTTTTCATAAAATAAATTCAAACCAAAGCAAAAAGAAAGGTTATTCACTTCTCTATCTAAATATACAAAGTTTGCATGGTTTCTAGGCTGTACATGTCCGTACAAGACCTGGAACCAACACTAAAACTGAAAACCAATCAAAATAACAACTCAGAATATTACCAAATTTGTTTCAAAATGTATCTATTCCTTTCATTAATGCTTTGGTTCGACCTTACATCCATTTTTATAGATTTTTTAGTTGGTTATAATTTCCAAACCACCCTTTAAACTAACCCTTCACATTCTTTTGACCCTTTTGCATTCTTGACAACGTTTTATGCATTTTTACATTTCATCTTTCATACAAACCCTACCTAGACCAACATTATGACTCAAATAACTTTAGATGGATGTCAATAGATCCATTCACCAATTAAATAAACATTTTTACATTATTTATCATATTAAGACCTCCTTTGACAACTTATTACAAATGGCTTCTCTAGCTTTTATATCTTTGTCTTCTTGAAATTTAGGTGCCTCTGCACCATAATGGGAACACCCTTCATCAGTGTATTACTCTCCACTATAGCCCATACATAGTGACCCATAGAGTGTTTGACCAGGACCTGATCCACTTGCATTGTCTCATGATCTTGGTTGCAGACATCTTTATTGTTTAGCATAAGTGTTAGCCATGGATGTTTGTTTTATGTTTGTTTATGGTTGGATCATTATCTCCATCAACATAGTGGGAGTGGACCTATGGGTTTCATGTGGTTGGGAAGCGTAGCTACCTATACCATTGTTGAGGACTGGTCTACAGAGATAGTCTATTTTCTAGTTGTGACCGATGCTTGATGTTCACTTGTTATATTTGGGATTACAGAGTATGCTTCCTTTTGATTTATGTTTTCATTGGAATGCTTGGATATCATGTTTAGATGATGTTAGTTATTTTACGCATTCCTATATTATGATTTTTAGTATATGATTAGATGATGTGTTTTACTTAGCTAGAGTATCTCTTGCTTATTGGTTTAGCATGTTAGATTTCTTTATTCGTATGATGTTATTACATTTTAGTAGTGATGTCCTCATAAGAAAACTCTAACTATCCAATTGGCAATTAGGGATGTTATGCGTGGGGGATGGCTAGGACCTTCGAGGCTTCATGATGCTATTATGGTTGGGAATAACCTTGCAAGAGTTTATTCATTTTTGTCCATTGTGATGTTACTTTCAGTGCATTTCCTTTACTACTTTGGTTTAAATGATTAGATGTTTTTTCTATCTTGTAGTTATGGTGTTTGAGTATCCAAGCCTCGATTTGTGGATCCGGTACTCCCCGGTGTGGAGGAATTAATTTTTCCTACTTGTCTATCCTTCTTTTTCCTTATTGTTGTTATACTTCTTCATAGTGGAGAACTTCTTTCTCGCATTATAATATGTTCTCTCATGCCAAAAAACATTCTCTCGCGTGAAGTGCAAAGGAGGCTCACGCGAGATTATACTCTCTCCCACGCGAGATGTAACACACCACAAACAAAAATAAAACTAAGCTACAAACAAACATAAAGAACCTTGGAATTTTTATTTAATCATCAAATTTAAAGATCAAGTACAAAGATTGAATCATTCTCAGAAATATAAACCTCAACATAAAAGAATATATCATCAAAATATATTTCCATAAAGATGTCTATACATAATGAGTTCAGTACAATATTAATGAACAGTATCATTCAAGACGCCTAGGTCCCACAAATGAAATTTACAAGTATCAAATTCAGTTTCATGAAGTAACTTCAACAGTCTTCCTTCACACTAGATATTCAACTTGAACACTTGAAAATAACACAAACATGCAACACAACATATAGAGGGCTCAGTACACACTGAGTTAAAAAGCGCAGTCCACCTGCATACATGTCAGAATTAACATATATATATAAAACCTTAAAGCAGATATCTAACCACATAACATAGTGCAATTCTAATATTACTATGCAAGAAGTAACACCTTCTAAACAATGCAAAATTCAACTCGCACTAAGAATAACTAGTTAATGAACCATATATATACTGAGGTGTCATCACATGGTGCTAAGATACTGCATCCGTATATGGTAAGCCCTTAGACAACACATAATGGGGTTCTCTATAATACTCGTGAAATGACGCCATAGAGACCTGCCTTGTTCTCCATACTTAACCTTACTGGTTTAAGTCATAGGTAAGGCCAATTATCTTTTATTTATAATTAACCCTCCCAATTCATCTTAAATTATCACTGAATTTAATTAACTGAATAGAATAAATTGATATTCAGCCACCTCGATATACGTTCACTACAGCTATCCTTAACATACACATCAAACAGATATTCTAAGAATGCACATGTAACTAATAACAAGTCAATTTTCTCATGATATTACATTCTTCATCTTTTAAAACTTTCATCTTCTACTATCAATTTGAAAGTAAACTTAGGTTATTTTAATAACAGAAGTAAATACTACAATATTACAATCTCGTAAATATCACTAAACTGCTACATCAGTTGAATGATATTTACCAGTCGCAGTACTGTACTACTTATCTCTACTATTATAACAAACTAAGCTTAACCTCCGAATTGGCCAAGATATTAATACAATGTACATATGATACCCTTGTTTCATCACACCAACATATTTCATAATCTGTCTCATATCTTAAAATGACTTTCCATTTTATCAAAGAACAGAAATACATCTTATTTCAAAACAATCTGTAAATGCTTATTAAAACACTTCATAATAAAATCAAGTATTACTAAATCCAAGTGCAGTCAATGCTGAACAAAAGATAACCTACAAGGTTACTGAATATCTAAGTGTCTACTGATGTTTTACCATTGTTTAACGGTGAGATACCACCCTGTTATAACCACAATCAGCATTTAAAATACACTATCTGAATTAAATTTGAAATACGACTCACAAATATGTAATATAACTTTCATTACATCAATGACCAAAAATGAATAAGATGCAAAATCCCAAAAATAGTAAGATGCTCACAAGTTGTTCGCATAATGACCTTGGTGATACAACAGCATCTTCCTATATCTATGCTCTCAAAATAATGTCTTGTTTATTTGCAACCAATTCCACAACAACAGTTATTCATAACTCTAATCTCCATCATAAATTATGAAGAAAATTTACACTATCACAGAGTTTCTGTTCGGAACAAGTTTCCTTTTAAAACATTTGACAAATTGTCATTTCCAAAACCATTATCAATTGTAACTAAGTTATTGTTTTCAATATATAATTTAATCATATTATCGGATTCAACACACTTCTAAAGAAAAATAATGACAAAACCCTCGAATTACTCATCAATATCATAATACAAGATAACTGTCATAAGAAATTCGGACTAGCAATGTTCAGACTGTATAACGACCATGTATCATGAAGATATTTTAAACATTTCGTTACCCATAAAACACCATGCAATTAACATGACAATTTAACATTGTTATGGTTTCACGCAAACCATTTGACAAAATGCCTCTGCCTTCGACAGCAGACAAGAGCCCATTTTTTAAAACATTCTCAAGTCTGAGGCCGAGCCTCTCGAAATTTGTTATGTATTACCAAGTAAGTTGGAGGTATGGTTCTCACAAAGCTCATACAAAAGGGAGCACAAAAACTTGCTTGAAATTAACACAACAGCCAGCATGCTCACTGCCGCAACCATATGTTTCTCACAAAACTCAACTTGGTGGGAAACATATGTTTGGGGCAAAGCTAAATAAACATAAATAAGGCAACTTCCAGTCATATCTCTCCACAACTTCCACATTCAAAGGTGAATACATGTAGAACTTTGCATCGCACGCAGTGCATATACTCATCTCTGAATGTAAAATTTCACAATATGCAAATCTGATAATTTTTACATTATGCAAAATGAAAGTAACATGGCATTCGCAAACAGAGTGAAAGAGTAGGGTAAGAAATTGCCCCCTACCTGAACAACTGAAGATGGAAGATTGTTCCTCAATCCAACCTGATGCCAAAACCCCAAAAACTGAATCCAACACCGGTGAGCAAACTCTACAATGTCGACTCACACAATTTGCAGAAGACTTCACAATGGAGTGAAGCAGAAACCCCATAAACAACAACAGCCAACTACTGAGAAATAACTCCATCGAATTATACCCAATAAGCAAGTTAACCTTCCAACCAACTCCCATTAAAATGTCGATATCTCAGCACAAAACCACAGATGTAAAATCAACAGAGCAATGTGGCTCAGAAACCGGCCCATAATTAGCAAAAACCCGACTCACATCAAAGTATGGCCGACTGCAACTTCAGTGCCATAAGTTCGGCAGTTCCAAGTCCACCGCCATGAATATGGCTCAAACAAAATAACAATGTTACTCTCCTTCATAGCAATCGATGCCCATTTAGGGTTACATCAATGCTAATTGCTTAAGAGGTCATTTAACTCTTCTTCTTTTTTAAGCAAATACAAATGTATATGCCAACCTCCACTAAGGAGTTAGACCTTTAATCATAAGAAAACACTTATATAACTATATATAAATGCAAACCATGGTTCCCTCAATTAACCATTCAATATGAGTCATGAAACGAAATCATCTTAAGGGTTAACACGATCTAAATATTTAATCCCTATTTAGTTACATATAAGAAAGTACAAAGAAGGATTCTGAATAAATACAGCATATAACCATTTAAATATATCTGCAACATCAAGTCTACATATAGCATGAAACATAATGCAATAAACAAAGAGTCAAAAACATAATAACATAATCGATAATCTATCAACTTGAAATCATAGATATGCCAAATTCAATTCATAAAATCCTAAATCACATTTATTGCTAAAACATAGTTTTTTCATAGAAAATACGTTCAGCATCAGTGTCATGATTCAACAACAGTATTATAACCAAGTTCTACAGAAAATCAATCATAATTTCAGAATGAAATCTTAAAACAGCAAAGTCCTAATTCGCAAAAAAACTTGAAGTAGTGGTCAGGCATGACACGAGACTTTGCACTTTCTTGTGTAGGTGTGTGCATTCCCTCATGCGAACCTCAACATCAGTGTGGAGGGAATTTTTTGGCTAAGAAAATGTTTCCTCATGTAAGAGGGTAGATCCTCATGTAGCATGGTGCACTTTCTCATGTGAAGGGATACTTCCTAGCATGAGACTGTCAGTAGTGTTTTCTTGCATGGAAAACAAGGGGTATCTCTGCTATTTTTCGTAGAATGCATTTTGGTGTTTTGAATACCCTTTAGAATTGATTTTATTTCCAGGCTGAAACATATAAGAGATCTTATGTTTTGTTTTCATCTTGGTTCTTGTCTTTTAGTTTAAGTGTGTCAATTGCTATTGGCACTTAGAGATTCATTGGTTGTTAGGATTGTTTGTCAAATCTTCTGTTGTGATCTTAGTGATTCTTGTATGTGATTGTAGTTTGCATCCATACTTGTTTTTTTTTTTAAATCTTGGCTTTTATTTATCCTTGTTCCAAGGATCTCTAGGCGAGGCATTATAGATAACATCACAACAGGGAGGAATTAATGCAAGAAGGGAGCTAATCCAAACTACAAAACTTGAAACACCAAGAAATATAAGGATCAATCATAGTTTAATAACATAATTGGAGTTATGAATGATAGTGTTAACAAGAAGTCAATTGAAAATTAAATGCACAACATGTTTTCTATTCGAGATGGAACCAAGAATAGTTAAAGATACAATAAATAATGAAGACTGAATGTAGGCGAGGAAAGAAGAAATTGATCAGATTGAAAAGAATACAACTTATCCATTGGTACCACAAACTCAAGATAAAAATGTTATAGGTACTAAGTAGGTTTTTAGGAACAAATGTAATGAAAATAGTGAGGTGATAAGGAACAAAAGAAGATTAGTTTGCAAGGGTATGCACATGAAGAATAAATCGATTATGGTGAAATTATTTGTACCTATGGCAAGATCAGGAGTTAGAGTTCTACTTGCCTATGTAGAATATAAAGGATTAAAGGTATATCAAATGGATGTTAAGTCAACATTTCCAAATGGAGTACTTGGAGAAGAAAAAGTTTATATTGAACAATATGAAGGATTTGATGATGAATAAGCAAAAGATCTAATATGCCGATTGCACAAATAATTTTTATGGATTGAAACAAACATCAAGAGCATGGTATGAATGATTACACTCTTACCTAATCAAGATAGGATTTGAAAAAACAAATGATACCAATAAAGTTTTCTTGAAATTTGAAAGTAAAAATAAAGTTCTAATTGTTGAAATTTTTGTTTATGATAATCTTTGGAAGATAAGATGAACTAAGTAAATTATCTGCTGAAAAATGAGGAAAGAATTTGAAATGAGCATGATTGTTGAAATAAAGTTCATTATTGGGTTACAAGTCCATTGATGAAGAAAGGGATTTATATAAATCAGTGCAAGTATATCAAGGAGATATTGAAAACATTTGTATTGGAAGACTCAAGACCTATTGGTACACCTATGGATATTGGTTGTAAGCTACCAAAAGAGGATGAATCTAAGTGAATGAAACTTTATATAGATCAATTATCGTAAAGCTACAATATGATGTTCATAGAAGACCTAATATTGCCCATGCATTTGGAATTGTTTCTAGATTCTCATCTAGTTCAAAAGTTTCACATATGGCAGCTGCAAAGAGGATATTTTGATATCTCAAAGGTACATAATACTATGGATTGTAGTATGAAAAGAAAGGAGATCCTGATCTCCAAGTATGTATAGAACTATATTGGACAGAAAATATCGATGACAGGAAAAGAACAAGAAGAGGAGCATTTTATCTAGGTAACATAATAGCATCATGGTCAAGAAAAAGGAATAATTTCATCTCACAATCTACTAATGAAGATGAATATGAGGTAGTAGTAATTAATTTTCAAAAACTGTTATGGATAAAGAAAATAATTGAAGGAATATATGAGAAATTTGAGGAACATGTTGTGATACATTGTGATAATACAAGGGTTGTCAATATATCAAAGAATTCAGTAATGCACTCAAAGAAAAAGCATATAGCCATCAAGTATCAATCTAAGAGAATAGGTATATGAAAAAGTAGTAAGATTGGAATACATAATACATACCTACAAAAGAACATGTTGTAGATATATTCACAAAACTACTACCTAAGGAAAGTTTTGAATATCTAAGAGCTAAACTGTGGGTCATACCCTTATTGAATATTAACTAAAAAGAACAAGAAAAATTCATTAGTTCATAATATTTTTCATAGAATCTCTTAATCATGAATTGATGTACAAGAGGACTACTCCATGGGGATAAGTCTAGAGAGAGAAAATTGTTATAATATATAGTCCACCAAAATAACTGAGAGGGGGTGGGGGGGGGGGGTGAATCAATTATCCATCTATTAAAACAAATATCAACCTTATTAAGCCTTAACCATATGAGCAATATTATCAGCAACCATAACAAGATACTCATATAGAATAACACTAGATATGTTAAATAGGGAAACCCTTGATTAAAGGTAAAACCTTGGTGGGGATGGTACCCACAAGATGATATACTAATATAAATATTCTTTGTTAGAGGATGGACTCTATTAGGATTCAATGAAAACATTCAGTACATATCAGTCCCTATTAGGAGAGTTTGAATCCATGTTAGGAGATTTCAACCCTATTGGGAATTGTAGAAGATAGATGGACTGACTATCCAAACAGTTTCCAGGAAAAGAGCAATGAACCCACTGTCCAAATAATCTCTATATTATTCCTTGCAGAATAATAAAATTGAATTGCATTTTGTTTCCTCTTCCTTCATCCTATCAATCAAACTACTGCTTCTTCTGATCTTGATACCAAATCACCAACTTCACATCCACTAATCCCTTGGATTGCTTACTCTCATTTTCCAAACACTCTACTCTTGTTTGTACTTACTTGATCACTTCACATCACACTCACACTTTACAACCAAGGAAAATATTTTCATTTATACCAACTCCTCAAAATAGTTCCTTGAGTTAGTCTTGAGGCTTTCCCAATTAATTATAATAGGACCACATTAAGATAATTAATTATTTTTCAATTACATAATATTGTCGGCTCACAGTCTATACAACTTCTCACACATGTAACTCTAGGACTTGCACACTTGTAGACGTCATCAATAGACTGTCCTATGTCATTGCATAACTTTGTGTACCCTGATTATATCTCTGTTAGGAGATACAATACAAACATCAAAAACTACTTCTCAGGTACTCTGTCTCTTCACTGCTCTTTGTGAATCACGTATATCTTCCATATTTATTTGACTTATGTTGCACGCACTTAACCTCAGCATCAGGACATAGTGTGGTCCTTAACCACACGTCACCTAAACATCAAAATGATGTCTATACGATCATGATCTCTATCTTCTACTCTGCCAGTCTTCACGAAAACTATACTATGTTGTCATCAATGAAAAACACAATCATGAATGCAACATGTCAATTATGCCACATGCTCACCAATGATTAGGATACTCCCCCAAAAGAATATCATTAGCATTCATGCTAACAATATTCCCCTTTGGCATTGATGGCAACATAACATCTAGGTTCCAAGAATACCAAACAACACTCTATTGTTGTTGTTGTCCTCATTTTTCAAATCCTCTTCATCAATCAAATCTAAAATCCTATGGAATACTACTCTGTTCTATTAAAGAACTCTCAGCTTCTCCCCATACATCATAACTCTTCATGTTGTATATCTCCCTCATAGAGATATTCCTTCTCCTTACATGAATCTTTCTAAATTTCCCTAATCTAGATATTCTCATCTATCTTTCCCTCATTCATCTATAGGATATTGTCACATTTCTCTCCTCCATATTTCATACTTCTCTCCCCCATATTCTAGGAGATGTTTTTCATTATGTTTTTGTGTTCTAGGAGATGACAAAGACCTCATTATGTCAATTATCTACTCCAAGTCATCAATCAGCTCAAGCATCCAAAGATATTGTTCAAGACCAATTACCAAGAGTCCTTAATGACTTTGGTCATCACAGATACTCTCCCACTCAGGAAGCATTAGCATTTAGTCTAGTCAAACAATAGTGCTCTATACCACTAGATTGATGCAATATATGCATCATCTACTCGGACGTAGGTAGGGGCATAATCTCAAGCATACCTCTCAAGTATTCAAATGTATCTTTAGGAAAGGGCTTTGTAAAGATATCTGCAATCTGATCTTTAGTACTGACATACTCCAATCTGATCTCTTTCTCTAATACCTTCTCTCTCAAAACATGATACTTAATAGATATATGCTTAGTCTTAGAATGCAATACAAGATTCTTATACATACTCATTGTACTTGTCTTATGACAATATATGATAATAGGTTCTGAAAATTATATCCCAATGTCCTTTACCATTTGCTTCATCCACATGACCTGATTACAATTATTTGTTGCTGCTACATACTCTGCCTCAGTAGTGCTCTATGAAATATAATTATGTTTCTTTCTTATCTAAGAAACCAATCTTCCTCCAAGAAAGAATGATCTGCCATTGGTTATTTTTATGTCATCCATATTGCCTGCTCAATCTACATCAGTATAAGAACGTAAAGTGAAATAACTTGATCTATCATACCATATCCCATAATCAGATGTTCCCTTCAAATATTTGAATATCCTCTTTACTGTTGCATAATGTTACTCTTTAGGATCAACTTGAAATCTAGCTACAATCCCAATTGAATTTTCTATATCAAGTCTGGTGTGAGTCGGATATTGTAAACCTCCAATCATGGATCTATACTTCTTCTTCTCAACTCTAGGTGTCTCATCCTTGCTAGATAACTTATGACCAAATATCATTGGTGTTCCAACAGGATCACAACTTTTCAAGCCAAATATTTTTAACAAGCCTTTCAAATACTTATCTTCTGAAATGAAAAAGCAATCACTATTTTGCACAATCTGAAAACCTAGGAAAAACTTCATTTCTCCAATCATGCTTATCTCAAACTCATTCTTCATTTCTTTAGCAAACTTATCACTTGCTTCATTATTGCTTCCAAAGATTATGTCATCAACAAATATTATTATTATTAGCAAACCATTCTCAACTTATTTCAAGTACAAGTTACTATCTACATTCCATATCCTTGTCTTCTATCAAAGGAAATCCTTCAAGCTACTTAATATAAACTTCTTCTTCAAGTTCACCATTCAAAAAGACTCATTTGACATCCATCTAATACACTTTGAACTTCTTATTTTATACATAAGCCAAGAACATTCTCACCACTTCCATTCTAGCTATAGGGGCATATGTTTCCACATAATCTATTCCTTCTTTCTGTGAGTAATCTTTGCATACCAGTCTAGCTTTCTTTCTTACCACTTCACCTTGTTCATTCATTTTGTTTCTGAATACCCTTTTAGTTCCTATGGCATTCTTGTCTTTAGGCCTAGGAACCAATTCTTATGTGTCATTCTTCGCAATTTCATCTAGTTCTTCCTTCATTTCTTGAATCCAATGATCCTCTTTGCATGCCTCATCTGCACTCTTAGGTTCAACTTGAAAAATCAAACATAAATTCTCATTTACTCAATTTCTTGTCATCACTCTGTTGTCTTTGCTTCCAATTATCTACTTTGGAGAATGATTCTTTATCAGGTTTGATGGGACTCAAAATTGCATTCCCGTTTTGAGTACCATCCCAAAATTTTGAGTCACTTTGAGCCCTATATGCATATTTTCTTGCTTGTGTACCCAGTTATCATTTTAAGGTCTAAGAGGTGTTTAATGTTTCTAACACCTTGCATTCAGCATGTCTATGCATCCTATAATAATAAACTATCATTCTGAGTCATTCTACGAAGTTTTGTTTTGACCATTTTTTAAATCTGCATTTTTGTCTGTGTCAAATAGCGACAAGAGATCTAGTTTGCATTTGAATATATTGTACCCAGTAATGTTTCATGACATGCTACTTTGGGATTGTTTAGTATGTATATTAGTGGACTGATGTTTTGATTTTTGAGTCATTTTGATATGTTTTGACTAGGTTTTCAGTCCCTCAAAGTTGGTTACTTACCTCTATCATGTTGATGCATATTTCGTAGAAATCCAGGAAGCCCTGTTTGACCAATTATAATTTTGACCTGGTTGACCTACTCAGAAATTTCCTTTTGAATTGCATTCTAGAGGTCACACACGTGCTATGTTTCAGATTTGAGGTTGTGAAAAATCCATTTGATCCATTTTCGAATGTGATTCTGAATGCAATTTATAACTTCCGATGTCATTAAATGCAGATGGGTTAGTACCCCTATTCGAAATGTCATAACTCTGATTCTGTAATAGATGAGATCAAATGGTTTGCACCACTACATTCTACTCTGAAAATACTTCAAGTGTGCCAATTTGTAAACCTTGAAAAATCTATTTGCACACTTTCTCAGGGCCATTCCATTTGCAAAAAATATTTTTCTACTGATTTTTCCAATCCTACATTTTTGGGTACCCCACTTCGTGCGCTTGCCAAATATGTCACATTATTTGTCACTATCCCAAATCACACATCTATATTCCCCTCATGGAAATGAACTATTTTCCCAATTTTTGTACCCTCAAACATCTGCTTTCCCAGTTTTAAAAACTAAAACCAAATGCATTTTATGGTTTTTTAACATGTTTATTTGTAGACAGTTTTAACTGGGCAGCTTTGAATATCAATATTTTTTTACTGAGTTGTCATCATACGACGAGATCGAATAGGGTGTAAGGATGTTGGACAAAGAACCAATATGTTAGATCTAAGGGCTCGGTCAGGTGTTTATGACAATTTTTAAAGCTAGCCTGTAGGCCTTCCTATCAGCGAATCACAGTTTGCAAATAAATGATAAACTCAATTTTTAATAATTTTTTAATGATTGAATTCAATTTTTATCATTGCCAGATGCTCATTGGATCAATTTGGAATGTCATTTGTTCGAAAGTGAAAAAAAATCAGTCGGACCCACTTTGTGGTCTAACTAAATCCACCAGGACTGATAGAGCTCAAGGGAATTTAAAGATGTTTCAAAAGAAGGAATATAATGTTGTTTATCACTATAATGCATAGTATATATATCATCTTTTTATTTCAAATGGATGTAGATAAAATAAGATAAGATAAATTTATTAATGTCCAATAAGAGACTAACGAGGGTCTAAGGGATTAGAAACAGTACAAAGGGAAAACACTAGTAGAAGGAGCACCAAACAATGTCCGCAAACAAAACATGAAAGCAAAACATCTAATATTTGATATGCACTCATCATCATTCAATATCGAGTATATGGTGTTACACACAAGGCGAGCAAATATGGGATGAGTTGCTACCGACTTTAACATTTCATGATATTCTGGATCATATAGTAATACCAACAATGGAAATTAGGAGTGTAATTTCATTGTTTCATCGCATTCTATGCTGCTACCGAAGTCTCTATTTTCAACAGGTGAGTGTTATCAGCATCTTCACTACAGACATGGGTTGGGAAGCTAAAACAAGCTCTGATATGAGAAATTGGCAAAAACATTACCATAATAAAAGCAAAGAAGGGCTTCATTGTTAGAATGGAGCTTCACTAATTTTGGAGATGCACATTATTTCTTACGATGGAAACCAAGCTCCTAAACCTTCAAAAGATTTCCAAGAGATTCAGAAATACTTCTCTTTTGTAGAATATGTTTCGAGAGGCAGAACATGAGATCATACGAGTTTTTGTTGATTGAAAATAAGTTATCAAGCAAAGCATATATATAGATGGGGATATCTATGCAGAGGCAAGAGCTGTAAGGCGACAATTGCAAATGAGGAGAACACCATACGTTGAAGGAAAAAGCTTCACGGCATTGAAAAAGGGTACAGCCTATGACATCCACGCACAAGGGAGAGCATTCACGACAAAAGGAAAGCTGCCCCACAATGTTAAAAAGATGCACGAGCATCTGCATCGGCAAGGGAAATAGGACTCGCCAGGAAGAAGTGCAGTCCACGGCAGGGGAACAGCACCCCATGACAAAGATAAAAGGCGGCATAAGGTATTGTGAACCGCATGAAGAGAATTCGCAGTTGCAGGGGAGATGAGCGGAGATGTTTGAAGCCAATGGCAGAAAAAACTCCCACGATGTTGGATGAAGATGGCATTTGAAGGTAGCCGCAGGAATTTTCTGAAGTGGAATAACTCCAACATTGAAGAGCAGGGGCATCTCACGACATGTGGAAGGGAACAATTTCCATAGTTTTGGCAGGAGCTGCACTCCATAGCATGTAAGGGGATTCGCCCACGCAAAAGAGAGGAACTATTTGAAAACAAAACCCTCCATGGCCTTGGAAAGTGAAAGGAGGAATGAACTCCATGGTAAGGGCAAAAGCAAGGCAATCCACGAGAGGAGCTGGAACAACACAATCATTAAAAAAATTTGCACTTGGTGTATGATTCATTGTGGGGGGGCAGTCAATACTTTGGAGAGAAGCTCCAAGTCATCCTTTAAATGCCAAATCACGCCGAATCCCCTGTTCAGGAGGTGATCTTTGTCTATCATCAAGATAACTCTTAGTTTCATCGGAAGTCTTTTGTCCCACATTGAAGGTGATGCAGGAGCATCCAGAGCTATAAGGGCAATCCTGTGTCACCCAAAAAATGTACTTAGACTTAGTTTCTGTTTCATGTCTTTACATTTTTGGATACCCATTTGGCTCGAATAAAGATTCCAACTCTCATAGTTCAACTATCAGTGCATTTGAAAATTCCGAAAAAATAGGAGCATGCAATTTGGCCATCATTTTGGTGACCTAGAAGGTGTGACTTGGCCAGATGAATGTAATTGAGATTTAGAGCATTCCAAAAAAAGAATCAAGTCAAAAGGCCCCACGGTTTGAAAGTTATTGCAGTTTTTCGGATTTTGGAGACCTCCTAAGAATGCTTCAAAGTCAGGTTTGGGGTATTAAATGACCTCGAAAAGGGTCGAAAAATGGGGGACGAGCAAAGCTGTCCATCGGGCTATAGAGCGCTTCGAGAGCTTTCCGAAAATGTAAGCAGTTCGTCAATCGGAGCTACGGTTCAAAAGTTATGCCTCCCGAAAGTTCGGCTACCGTTTCTGGATTCTTCTAGATTTGCACCGACTTCTAACGCGGCTTCTGGAACCTTCTATTTTGTCGGTGGATGCCTACTAGCACTTTCTAGAATGTACTCCTAGTCCTTAACCCTCCGGGGTCTATTTAAGGAGATTTTTGGCATTGTAAAAGGCAGTTCGGATTGGAGCTTGAGAGGAGGTGCTAAAAGGAGAAATATTCTCCAGATTTATGCTATTGTAAGCCCGTAGGGCATGTTTTGAGTTTATTTTCTCTACACTGTTTGCACTAGCTTATTTTCTCGGTTAATATAATTCCCCCTTTCTATTGTGTCCATTATGTGGTTTGGGTTGTGTCCCCATCAAGTGGCATCAGAGCAGGTTTTCCTGAGTGTGTAGACAAAGGGCCGACTGTGAGGCAGTTTGCACCAGGACTGTGTGGTTGTGGGTTTGAGTTAGAAGATGTCTCCACGAAGAGAGCGTGGTGGAAGGGCCAGAGCTATTGATCCTGAGGAGGTTAGAGCCCTCCAGAGACAGGTACAAGCATTGCAAGAGGAGCTTCGTAGAGGAGCAAATATTGCCGCAGATGACAATAGTGAGGATGACAATGAAGAGGAAGTAATGGAAGTTGACGGGGAAGTTCTGAATCCTGTAGAGGAAAGGCTTTTTAGGGCCATTACTAGGTTTGGGAAAAGACCTACAATTGAAGTGGGTATATTTTCGAAAAATTTGAAACCAGATGAGTTGATCGATTGGATCAATGAACTGGAAGAATACTTTGAGTATGAGGATATAAGGGACCCAGATAGGGTTAAGTTTGCAAAAGCCAAACTGAAAGGCCATGCCAAAATCTGGTGGCAAGAGGTTCAACTGGAAAGATTTAGAAGAGGAAAGGAGAAGATCACAAGATGGGATCGCAGGGTGGACAAATTGAAGAAGCAGTTCATTCCTGTGGACTACGAGCTTGATCTGTTTAAGAAGATGCATGGGTTAAAGCAAGCAGGAAGATCAGTCCAAGAATATACAGAGGAGTTTTACCGACTCCTGATTAGAGCGGGGCATGCAGAAGCAAATAAGGAGAAGGTTGCTCGTTATATCAGTGGGTTACGACCTAGCATCCAGGAGGAATTAAGTCTGGTAAGAATGACCAGCATTGAAGAAGCATACCAGTTTGCCCTGCGAGTTGAAGAGAAGCTGAGTAAAAGCTTTGAAGGAAGACAAAGAGGGCGCGGTCAAGGAGGAAGGGGAAGCGGTAGATCATCTGGAGGCCGCAATGAAACTCAAAAGAAAAATGAAGATGAGGGTACTAGCAGGAACCAGAAGAATGAGGGTTTCAACCGCTCCCGTGATCAAGACTTTGGAAATCAAAGAGGAAGAGGTAGAGGACGTGGACAAGGAAGAGGAGGCTTCCGTGGTACCTGTTTCCATTGCAATGAAGAAGGTCATCGTGCCTTTGAATGCCCTCAACGACAAGGAAGGACAGATAGGAGAGCTGAGGGCCAAGCTAAGGTTGCTCATGTGGATGAGGATGCACAATCATCACATTCAGAGGATGCAGAAAGAGGAGAGACCTTGGTAAATGAAAGAGTCCTACTAAGTGGTGAGAATGAACCAGGACAACGGAGGAGTTTGTTCCGTACCAGATGCAAGTGTCAGGATAAATGTTGTGATGTGATCATTGATGGTGGTAGCACTAATAACTTGGTATCAAAAGAGATGGTCTCTAAGTTGAAGCTCAAGAGGGAGAAACATCCCCAGCCCTATCGGATTTCTTGGGTAAAAGATGATCATAAGGTCCTGGTAAGTGAACAATGTTTAGTAAAAGTCAAAATTGGGAGTTACCATGATGAAGTTCTCTGTGATGTTATTTCGATGGATGTTTGCCATCTATTATTGGATAGACCATGGCAGTTTGATAGACATGCAATACATGATGGACATGCAAACACATACTCTCTGACAAAGGATGGAGTTCGCCACAAATTGAAGCCCATGAAAAAGGAAGGTGAAAAGGTATGTAGCAGTGCTAGGATTTGTCTTGTTGATGGAAGGAAGTTTTTAGATGGCATGAAACATCAGCGTATGTGCTATGCTTTGATTCCTAGGAAAGATAAAGAAGGTAGTAGTGAAATACCATTTGAAGTTTCAGATTTACTAGGGGAATTTGGAGATATTATCTCTGATAATGTTCCAGATGGATTGCCACCAGTAAGGCAAATCAGTCATCAGATAGATCTGATTCCAGGAGCTAGTTTGCCTAACAAGGCTGCTCACAGGATGACTCCTACTGAAACAGAGGAGCTAAATAGACAGGTTCAGGAGCTGTTGAGGAAGGGCTTGATTCGAGAGAGCCTGAGTCCATGTGCAGTACCTGCAGTACTTGCACCAAAGAAGGATGGAGAGTGGAGGATGTGTACATATTCTCGAGCTATAAATAGGATAACCATCAAGTACCGGTTTCCTTTACCAAGGATGGATGATCTTATGGACTGCTTGAGTGGAGCTCAGTACTTCACAAAGATAGATCTGAAGAGTGGCTATCATCAGATACGGATTCGAGAAGGAGATGAGTGGAAAACAGCCTTCAAGACCAAGGAAGGTCTTTATGAGTGGTTAGTCATGCCCTTTGGATTAACGAATGCCCCAAGCACCTTCATGCGACTCATAAACGAGGTACTTAAAAAGTTCTTGGGAAAATTTGTTATTGTCTATTTGGATGATATTTTAATTTTCAGCAAGACTTTGGAAGAACACTTACTGCATATTCGTAGTGTCCTTGAAAGGCTAAGGGAAGAGAAACTGTTAATTAATTTAAAGAAGTGTGTCTTTGCAAAAACGGAGTTAGTCTATTTGGGATTTGTTATATCACCTGAAGGTCTCAAAATGGATCCAGAGAAGGTAAAAGCCATCTTGGAATGGCCTACTCCAAGGTCTGCTACCGAGGTAAGATCATTTCATGGTCTGGTTAGTTTTTATAGGAAGTTTATTAAGAATTTCAGTGGCATATGTGCACCCCTAACTGATACAATAAGAGGGGATAGAAAAGAGTTCAAATGGACTGCAGCAGCTGCAAGAAGTTTTGAATTGCTGAAGAAGAAGGTGACTGAACAGCCTGTGTTGGCACTTCCAGATTTTAGAAAAGTATTCCAGGTGGATTGTGATGCTAGTGGTAGCGCTATTGGGGCTGTATTAAGCCAAGAAGGTAAGCCTATTGCATATTTTAGTGAAAAATTGAATGATGCAAAGAAGAAGTATTCTGTTTATGATCAAGAGTTCTATGCGATAGTTCAGGCCTTAAAGAAATGGAGGCATTATTTATTGCCAAAGGAATTTGTTTTGTATACTGATCATTAGGCATTACAGTACCTAAATAGCCAAGGTAAGTTGAATCAGAGGCATATGAAGTGGGTAGAATTCTTGCAGAGTTATACATTTGTGTTAAAGCATAGAAGTGGAAAATCTAACAGGATTGCAGATGCATTAAGTAGGAGACAGCTGTTGCTTACAACAATGCAGGTTGAAGTAGTTGGGTTTGATGAACTCAAGAATTTGTACCCTGAGGATCCTGATTTTGCTGAAGCATGGAAAGCTTGTAAAGAACCTGTTGCTGTAGATAGAACCAAGTGGTTAGACTATTTGATTCAGGATGGCATGTTGTTCAAAGGTAGTCAATTGTGGATTCCAAGGAGTTCCATGAGGGAAAATCTGATTAAGGAGAAACACAGTGGAGGGATGGCAAGACATTTTGGTCGGGATAAGACCATTGCCATTCTTAGAGAACATTATTTTTGGCCTCAAATTACACAGGATGTGAAGAAGTTTGTACAGAGTTGCCAGGTTTGTCAAGTTGTCAAGGGGTTTAGTCACAATACTGGCCTATATCAGCCATTGCCTATTCCATCAAGGCCATGGGAGGACATAAGTATGGATTTTGTTCTTGGATTGCCAAGGACACAAAGGGGTAATGACTCAGTATTCGTGGTGGTTGATAGGTTCTCCAAAATGGCACATTTCATTCCATGCCACAAAACTCATGATGTTGTCCATATTGCAGACTTGTTTTTCAAAGAGTTGGTAAGACTACATGGTCTTCCAAGGAGTATAGTTTCTGACCGAGATACTAAATTTGTGGGGTATTTCTGGAGGACATTGTGGAAAAAGTTGAGAACAGACTTGAAATTCAGTTCCACGCATCACCCACAGACTGATGGCCAAACAGAAGTGGTAAATAGAAGTCTGGGCAATTTGCTGAGATGTTTAGTTGGAGATAAGCCCAAGGGATGGGATTTGATTCTACCATAGGCAGAGTTTGCTTATAATAACTCTGTAAATAGAAGTACTGGAAAATCACCATTTCAAATTGTATATGGAAATAGCCCAAGGACTGCACCAGAATTGAGGAAGATAGAACAAGGGGAGAGAACAAGTGCTGAAGCTGAGGAATTTGCTGAACACATCAAGCGTCTACATGAGGAGGTTCAAGCACACATTATCAAGATGAATCAAGAGTATAAAGTTAGGGCTGATGCAAGGAGAAGACATAAGGAATTCCAAGTAGGGGATCTAGTCATGGTGCACTTACGAAAAGAAAGATTTCCAGTTGGTACTTACAACAAGCTGAAAATGAAGAAATTTGGCCCCTGCAAAATTTTGAAGAAACACAACTCAGGAAATGCATATGAGGTGGAGCTGCCAGATGGTATTCACATTTCTCCCATTTTCAACATTGCAGATTTAACAGAGTATCATGATGATGGTGCAAATGAGGAGCTAGTTTTAGAGCCATGTCCAATTCCAGCTTCTAAGAAGGAGGAGATAGAAGACATTCTAGATCATCGTGTGGGTAGGAGTACCAGAAACAGGCAGTATGAAGAGTATTTGGTCAAATGGAAAGGACGGCCGATCGAGGACTCAACTTGGATTTCAGCAGCTGAGGTTTCCCATTTGGGATTTCCTCTACCATCCATAAAGTGACAGGGTCACTTTTCAATCTACCCTGGGTGTCTGATACAGGAGCATCCAGAGGTATAAGGGCAATCTTGTGTCACCCAAAAAATGTACTTAGACTTAGTTTATGTTTCATGTCTTTACATTTTTGGATACCCATTTGGCTCAAATAAAGGTTCCAACTCTCATAGTTCAACTATCAGTGCATTTGAAAATCCCGAAAAAATAGGAGCATGCAATTTGGCCATCATTTTGGTGACCTAGAAGGTGTGACTTGGCCAGATGAATGTAATTGAGATTTAGAGCATTCCAGAAAAAGAATCAGGTCAAAAGGCCCCACCGTTTGAAAGTTATTGCAGTTTTTCGGGTTTTGGAGACCTCCTAAGAATGCTTCAAAGTCAGGTTTGGGGCATTAAATGACCTCGAAAAGGGTCGAAAAATGGGGGACGAGCAAAGCTGGTCCATAGGGCTATAGAGCGCTTCGAGAGCTTTTTGAAAATGTAAACGGTTCGTCAATCGGAGCTACGGTTCAAAAGTTATGCCTCCCGAAAGTTCGGCTACCGTTTCTGGATTCTTCTAGATTTGCACCGACTTCTAACGCGGCTTCTGGAACCTTCTATTTTGTCGGTGGATGCCTACTAGCACTTTCTAGAATGTACTCCTAGTCCTTAACCCTCCGGGGTCTATTTAAGGAGATTTTTGGCATTGTAAAAGGCAGTTCGGATTGGAGCTTGAGAGGAGGTGCTAAAAGGAGAAATATTCTCCAGATTTATGCTATTGTAAGCCCGTAGGGCATGTTTTGAGTTTATTTTCTCTGCACTGTTTGCACTAGCTTATTTTCTCGGTTAATATAATTCCCCCTTTCTATTGTGTCCATTCTGTGGTTTGGGTTGTGTCCCCATCAGAAGGGGAGGAAATTCATTATGGTAAATTTATATGTTGCAGTTTAAAAGGTAAGCAACTGTAGCTATGTGATTTATGATGCAAAATTGAAACCCTTGTGTGGCAGTTCAATGGACATTGTAGTTAAGAAAATTTTGAACTATGATAGACACCTCTGATACTACAATTGGCATAAATTATGCCGAGGTAAGGTCCAGGGAAGGTCCTCTAATACTACGATTGGCATATGTGGGCATTGTAGTTAACAAAATTTTGACCTATGACAGATGGAGGGGAGCTGTTGTTGGAGAGATGAGATATTATGAAATTTGTCTTTGTCGGGAGATCACTAACGATTGGCATATGATCACCTCTAATACTATGATTCACCCCTGATACTACGATTGGCATAAATTATGCCGAGGTAAGGTCCAGGTAAGGTCTGTTGATACTACAATTGGCATATGATCACCTCTAATACTACGATTGGCATATGATCACCTTTGATACTATGATTGGCATATGGTCACTAAATAAATTTTGATGTGGAGGATGTCGTGAGATCGAGGCATTATTGTTGGAAAGATAAGATATTATGAAATTTGCCTTTGTTGGGAGATCACGAGAGGTAAATTTGGGAGCTTCGAAATTATGCCGAGGTAAGGTCATCTGATACTACAATTGGCATATGGTCGCCAGATAAATTTTGATCTGGTAAGGTCCTCTAATACTACGATTGGCATATGGTCACCAGATAAATTTTGATGTGGTAAGGTCTTCTAATACTACGATTGGCATATCGTCGCCAAATAAATTTTGATGTGTTATGAAGTTACGACCACTGGGAGATCGTAGGAGTGAAGTCTAAGCTTTAAGATGTTGTGACTGGAGATGGGATCACATGGTCGTATAAGTTAAATATTAGTATTAAGATGTTACGATAGGTTAAATGTGTAGATTTCCAATTTCAAATATTATGTATAGAAAGGTGGGCCTACTAGGTAGGATGTCTAATGGAAATTTGACAAATGGCAAAAGTGAGAAATAAAAGGAGTTTCTGAAATTTCAAAATGATTTGAACGCACATCTCTAAAAAAATTTAATTGAAGATTTTATATAGTTTTAACTATATAGTATTTTTTTATTTTTCAATTTTAATTACTCTGTTCATGGCCTGAAGCCTGGAATTTCAAATCGACCTCAAAGGCACTTTTTTCATCCAAAATGTACAATGTAATATACCATTGGAATCGGCAAGAGATATACTATCCATTTTTGCAGTCATTTTTACACATCTTCAGTGGAAGTAGCTACAAGAGGTTTTATTATTCCGTGGGCTCCTTAGTGATAAATGCAGTTTTGTTGTTTTAGAGGGGAATGAGATCAGATATGTTCAGATTTGCATCAAATTAGGTTTCACTAACCACTTTAAAGATGAATTGAATGTTTTAAAGCAAGCAGTTGCAAGTGACAAGTTTTGCCGATAGTACAATTGAGTTTCACGATACAAGCAAAACATGACAAATCAAGATCAGATTTGAAGCTCTAGCACATATTATGATGTGTATCTGATATTTCTTTAGAGGATATTTTCTTGATTATTTTAAGGGGATATATCAAATATTTTCTGCAACAACATTTATGGTTTTGATTGTCAATAGATGAAAAAGATTTAACATCAGGATGAAGACAATTTTAGCATGACACGTCCCAGAATCAAATGGTAGTTCCAAAACTTCTTCTTGTATATATCTTCTTCTTCTTTTCTCTTTGTAAAGGGTTCTAGGGTTGGAGAATTTCTTGACTGTTGTGATACCATTCTCAGTATTTCCTTTGTTGTGAATAGCAGCAGTGTAGTTTTCTTCTTAGCATTAGCTAATATAGTCATTCATTTTGTATTTTCTAAGTTTTGACATACATATGATGTATTGATTTCAAGGAATGAATATAGAGTTTTGTTGGAAATTTCATTCTGAAGTTTATCTCCTTTTCTATGAGTTTTGTAGTTTTTTGTGATATATGCCCAAAGTACATATTGTCCATTTACATCTTGTGTTGAAGTTGTATGTTGTTGTGTGCCTTGTTGTTGGGTCAAGGGCCTGAGTAATTTTCTTGATATGCCATTGACAAAATTGCAAGGATCATAGGAGGATATGATAAGTACAAACTTCATTTGAAGATTGATGTTTACTTGCAAGCCAAATAGATAGATCAGATGTCTGGATATATGAGTATACTTCAGGTATCCATGTGTATATTAAGGTTTAGTTGATGCCCAATAGATAAGGGACTGATCAACTTAGAGATTGCATGTTTTTTGTTGTTGCATACCTGGGTTATGCTTAGATCCAAATCTTTAATCGGATATTAATTTACCTTTTTATGTATTGAAGAACTAGAAGTGTTGGTCATTACTTATTTGCATCTACTTTCCCTTTGGTTATAATTAGCTACTATAATCAAGAATTTTATCAGCAAACCATAGAAGAACATTGACCATTTCTACTATAGGGGATAGTCTTGTAGAGAAGAGTAGCAAGTTAATAAGATCAATCCCTAAGGTTTGCCCACCTTGGCCCTATAGAGCCTAAAGTGAAGTGAGTCCTGGTGACTCTGTTAATGTTGGCCCAGAACTAATATTTAGCCTTGTTGAATATAGGATTTAGTTGATCCTTAAGCTTGTCCTTGTCTTATTGTTTCCTGGTATTAGGTTTAAACCCACTTGATATGTTCCATACTAGAAAGAACTCCAACAAGGCTTATGTTAGAGGTAGGAGTTGCTAACTCAACGCTTATCTTATCTCTTGGTTTCGATCTTTGTTTTCCTTTTTTCTCAATAATTTGCACATCATTCTGCAAGTCATTATTAGTCTTAAAGAATACTTTTACATTCTTATGGTTAGCCTTCAGATCAACAATAGTCACCAAAGCTATCTCTTCTATTACTTCATCTTTTTCAAGCAATTCAAGCTCATTTTCTTTATTATCATAGTCATTCAATAATCTTTTCATACTTTCTTTAAATTATTCATCTTCATCAGACAGCAAATTCTTTCTAGTTTTTCTTACTCTCTTAGGACATCTAGATGAAAAATGGCCAAATTCTTTACATGTCCAACAAACAAAAATTCCATACCTTCTAGCTCTCTTTTCATAAGAAGATCAATACCTTATTTTATCTTCTTGTCTTCTTCATATCTAACTTTATCTTTACTTGTGCCCATGTTCTTTTTTATGCAACAAAAAGATTCTAGATCGGGAAACTTGATGCTTTGTTCTTTACACAATTCTAATAACTCACCAAGAAGTTCCATCTTCTGGGTGTCAAAATTTTCTCCATCTAACTTAGGACTTTCTATTCTTAAGTGACTCATCATTGATCTCCCAAATTTGTTAAGTTTTATCTTTAAGGACCTAATGCTCTAATACCAATTGTTAGAATTTATAGTCCACCAATATAACCAAGAGGTGGGGAGGAGTGAATCAATTATCCAACTATCAAAAAAATATCAACCTTATTAAACCTTTACCATATGAGCAATGTAATCACCAACCATAACAAGATATTCATATGTAATAGAACTAGATATGTTAACTAGGGAAACCCTTCATCAGAGGTAAAACCTCAGTGGGGATGGTACCCACAAGAAGATGCACTAATATAAATATTCCTTGTTAGAGGATGGACTCTATTAGGAATCAATGAAAATATTTAGTACATATGTCCCTATTAAGAGACTTTGAATCCATGTTAGGAGATTCCAACCCTGTTAGGATTTGTAGAAGGTAGATGGACCCACTGTCCAAACAGCTTCAGAAGCAAGACCAATGAACCCACTGTCCAAATGATCTTTGTATTATTCCTTGCAAAATTATAGAATTGAACTGTATTTTGTTTCCTCTTCCTTTGTCTTGTCAATTAGACTACTGCTTCATCTTATCTTAATACCATATCACCAACTTCACATCCAATAATCCCTTGGATTGCTTACTCAGATTTTCCAAACACTCTGCTCTTGTTTGCACGTACTTGATCACTTTGCATCACACTCCCATTTTACAACCAAGGAAAATACTTTCCTTTATACCAAGTCCTCAAAACAATTCCTTGATTCAGCCTTGAGGCTTTCCCAATTAATTATAATAGGACCACATTAAGATAATTAATTATTTTGTAATTACATAATATTGTCAGCTCACAATTTATACAATTTCTTACACGTGAGACTCTAGGACTTGTGCACTTGTTGATGTCATCAACAGGTTGTCATATGTCATTGTATAACTTCATGTACCCTAGTTCTATCTCTATTAGGAGATACAATACAAATATCAAAAACTACTTATCAAGTACTCTATATTTGAACTACTCTCTATGAATTACGTATATCTTCTGTATTTATTCAACTTATGTTGTGCACACTTAACCTTAGCATCAAGATATAGTGTGGAACATGGCATTAACTATGTGTCACCTAAACATCAAAATGTTGTTTGTACGATCACGATCTATGTCTGCTACTCTACCAATCTTCATAGAGACTATATTATGTTGTCATCAATGGCAAACACACTCATTAATGCAACATGTCAATTATGTCACATGCTCACCAATGCTTAGAATACTCCTAGTAGCATAAGTACATAAATTAGAGGACATAGTAGTAAAGGTTGATCACCTGTGGCACTATTGTCAAAGGGGGAGAAATTAGAGGAAAAAAAGATGTGGAGAGAAGTTAGTAAAAAGAGAGAAGTCAACAACAACAACAACAACAAGAATATTTGTGATAGAATGAAGGATGGAGAGTGTGATGAATGGAGGACTAATATATGTCTCATCACTTAATATTTTCCATCAATGCCAAAAGAGGTGATTGTTGGCATAATTGATTTAGTTGATAAAGTTGTTGAAGAAGTCAAGTTGTTGATGATTAGCACATGGTTGATAAACAATTATATTATTTTTCATTGATGTCAAATTACTTGACATATTTATTGACTTGTTACCATATCTGAAGCAATTACAGAGATGTTGAGAAGGGCACACAGTTATGTTGATAAGGATCTTATTGGGTAACAATCAAAATAGATAGTGAGAGATGGTTGAATGGTTTGAATGTTTATTAGAAGATAGATAAGCAGATATTTAAGAGAATACTAATAGAGAATAATACAATCTAGGGTTAAGTAAAGAAGTGGAGAAAAAATGGTTTTTTGGCAACAAATTGTAGCAATCAACACCTATTAGAAAGACTATAAAGAAGACAAGGACTTATCAAAATAAAGGATGACTTATCGAAAGCGGTGGAGGCTTATAGGTGAGCATCAAGAAAATAAAGGACAAATGTTGATTATAAGGAGAAAGGTGGGATGACTCAATTCATAACTCAAGGATCATGGTAATCACACTAAAATTGAGACAATAAGGGCACGAATGATTGATCAAGAAGTTTCTACAAGATCAAAAATAGCTTATGGAGATGACAAAATTTGCAAGAACAAGTTTGATGGTGAAGTCTTGATCATTTTATATAGGTTTAGGGTTTGTGATCCTATTGTTACTACATATAGGAGAAAGAAAGAGGATTTTAATGATGTATTATTGTGTTATATAATTATAATGGATCTAAACTAGAAAAGTTAGTGCAAACTATAGATTATTGTTAGTTGTTGGTTTGTAATAATTGTAACAATAAAATCCCTTATTGGGTGACCCTAATAGGTCTATTATAAATCTTTTAATAGGGTGGCATTCTTAGAATAGAGTATCTAGATCCTCTAGTCATGTTACTCCTAACAAAGTAAACATTTTAACGGATCTTAGGTAAATCACTTTATAGGGTGACACCTAATAATGTATTTGTAATCTATAATCAAGAAAGCTCATAATAGAGTGCATTCTAGAAGAGTACAACTATTTGTGGACATTGATATTACACTGTAAGTTTTACCCTAATTGGGTTTTCATGAGATAAACATAAGTGTTTAATTTGTATGAATGTTTCACTTTGTTGAAAGAATGTTTAATGTTTAGTTAACTGATATTGTTGTTATAAGGAAACTAAAATTACTATCGATAAAATAGAAATTTTGAGTTGTGATTTACTATTTAAGTTGATGACTACTAATTACACCACCCCCCCCCCCCCCCCCCCCCCCCCTTAATAACTTCCTAAATCAACATCCTATTCAGGGAAGACCATTAATTTTGTACATCTCAACAACTACCACATCATTGGGGGCATTGTTAGCACAAGAGGATGACAATAAGGAGTGAGCCATATATTATATCAGAAAAACTTTGGTCTCACACGAAATCAAGTATACTATCAGTCAAAATTCTTATTGGTAGTTATATTTTCTTATCAAAATCTAACACACTACATAATGGCTCAATCTATCAAGATAGTGGAAAAGATTGATCCTTTAAAATGTTTGTTAAACAAAGCTACATTAACAAGAAGGTTAGCCAAGTGGGTCATGATTCTCAGTGAATTTAACATCAAATATGTTGACCAAAAATTTGTTAAAGGAAAATTCATTGCTGATTAGTTGGATGAATCACCATTGAATGATGATCAACCTCTTAATATTGAGTTCTCTAGTGAGTCTATAATGCATCTCGTGAAACAAACATGGAAGATGTTCTTTGATGGCTCTTTCACACAACAAGGACCTAGTGTTGGAACTCTATTCATCATACTTCAACACTACTCTCTTCCCAAGATGTACAAGATACTCCTTCCTTGCATTATCAATATTCAATACTATGAAGCCTTGGTTAATGGTATGAAAATTTTCATCAAGTGGAAAGTGGATGAATTGCATATTTATGGGGATTCACAATTGGTCATAAATCAAGTGAACAATGTCTACCAAACAAAAGATGACAAATTACTACCTTACAAGAGGATAGTATATGACCTAAAGAAATATTTTCTCTATGTGATTTTTCAATAGATTCCAAGAGAAGATAAAAAAGTGACAGATATTATTGCAACTCTTACCTCAATGCTATAGACACTAGAGAATGAATTCTAGTATAAGTTCCTCATGAAGATGTTATTCTACCCTGCTTAAGATTTCCCTAACTCTCAGGTGATCTATTATGGCATAGGATGCAATTCATCTCACTACCATAAAATTTATTCCCATGTATGTCACAAAATAAATCCTAAAAAATCTTACTCAAAATGACAGATGTTGTTTTATCTAAAATGTTTAATGGTATGTAATCATAGAAAATGACTTATATTGAAATTTTTAGGATGATAACCTACTTAGGTGTCTAGAATGCAATGAGTTTGGATGCACATTAGTTGAAGTACATGAAGGAAATTTTGGATCCCACTCAAATGGCTTGACATTAGCTAGGAAATGTCTAGGGGTTGGCTATTATTGGACCAATATGGAAAATGAAGCTAGTAAGTTTGCTAAATCTTGCAAGTAGTTCTAGCTTCATGGTAATTTGATCCATGCTCTAGCCAAGGAGATCATACCATTCATAACCCATTGGCCTTTTCAGTAGTGGGATTTTAATCTAATAGGACATATTTTCCCAACATCCTCCAATGGACACAAGATCATCATTACAACTACATAATACTCTACAAAGTGGGTAGAGGCAGAACCCTGATTTGAAACCATGAGGAAGCAAGTAGAAATTTTCATCTTGAACTATATCATTTGTAGATATGGTATTCCCTCTTTTATCATTGCAAATTACAGGGGACAATTAAAAAATAAAGACATCAAAGAGATTTGTGCTAAGTTCAAAATTATACAATATTAGCCTTCCATTTACTATCCTCAAGGTAATGGACAAGCAAAGGCATCAAATAAGACCATACTGAAGAACCTACATTGGATAGTCCACAAATCTAGAAGGGATTGGCACCTTCAATTGAATCAATTTCTATCTTGGGCTTAGAAGACTAGTATTAGGACACCTACTGGGGAAGTGCACTTTGCTTTGTTGTATGAAGAAGAAGTTGTGTTACCGATTGAGGTTGAGATTCCCAATCTACAAGTTTCTATGAAAGGTCCAATTACCGAGGATGACTATTGAATATCTAGGTTACAAGAGCTTGAGTTACTAGATGAACATTGTCAAGTGGTGTTTGATCACTTAAGAGATTATCATAGAGGATGTCAAAGAGCTATAAAAAGAAAGTAAAGCATAGAGAATTTCAAGTGGATGATCTTGATTTAAGAGAGAATTTGAAGAACCAACCAAACATACAATAGAAGAGTAAGTTTGAACCTAACTAACTTGGTCCATATATTGTTACTATAGTCATTAGATAAAGAATATATCAGCTATCAACTATAGAAGGAAAATAGCTCCAGGAGCCTATTAAAATTGTCATCTAAAGAAATTCTACAACTAGCATTATCATAAACTTTTTTGCATGTCTAAAAGTCCTAAAAATCTTTAAAATTAGAAAAAGTCCTGAAAAAAACCATTATCCAAGCAAAAACCTAACAATAGGCACCATGATAATATCAAAAAAATAGAAAAAGAAAGAAATTTTGTAAAAATAAGAAATTGTACCTTGATAAAAACTTGGCAAACAAGCATCCTAGTAGAAAAGATAGAATTTTTGCTGACAAGGTGAAAACTTGGTAAACAAGTGCCTCATGTACCAAAATTCTAAGTCTATCAATGCATCTCTTGCCTTCTTTATCACTTTCCTTTGATTATAGTTTCCTTCTTTTCAGTTCTTTTTCTTTCTTGTATTTCCTACTTTTATCTGTTGCTTTATCTTGTGCATGTCTTTTAGTCACTTTCATGATATTGTTCATTTTCTTTGGAACCATCAAGGCTTGAAACCTATCAATTTTATACTCTTTGGGTGATCAACTTTTACTAAGAAGAAATATACATCTGAATCAATTGATCAGTTGTGTCATGAATTGTACATATGATCCAAGTCAGTTTCATGTCTCCTAACCACTTAAGGGTTTTTACACTAACACCTTGAACATCAATCACAATAGACAAACAAATCTATGAAATGAAACAAAAATTGAAACATGTTTTAGCTCTACTGAAATCTGTTCGTGTGTTGTATTTTTAAAAAAAAATTTCCTTTGAGATGTCTATCTTGACTAGAAAAGTTATGACTAGGGGCATAATATTTTCTTTTTTTCCTTCTCGGTAGCTTAGTTTTGATGATTTGTAATGTCAAAATAAACTGAGTACATATGGTAAGAGCCCATTTCATGATCGGAACACCACATATATCTTGACTAATTTTATTTGGATGCTACAATGAGGTTAGATCTTCTCCTTGTTTGTTTGAGTGATTTATCATTGTTGTTATAATATGGATAACTCCCATGGGATGTAAACATACAGATCACTGTGAGTAGGAAAAGTTAAATCTTGTCTCTAGTCATGAATGATAAAGGGTCATTGTGGACAAAACAATCAAAATTACATAGAAAGAGAAGGATCTCTTGTCTATCTGGTGTGCTTGTATGCAAGAAACATTCTAGTCAACCTAGCAATATTTCTTGGTGTTTATGTTCACTTGCTAAATCAAAAGGAAGATGATAGTCATCTTGGCTTTTGGTGATGGATCACCACACTTTTGTTAGAAATAGGGAATACTGAGAAGGGGTGAATCGGTATTCTACAAATTTTAGCCCAAAAATGGATATTATTAATTGCCTTAAAACTTGCATATGAAAGTAAACTAAAAATGTTGAACAATAAACATAACCATGCAATAAGAGAACTCATAACACCATTTTTTTAACTAGGGAAACCCTAGCCAAGGGAAAACCCCGTTGTGGATGGTATCCACAAAATAGATCCACTAATCAAAAGTATTTGGTTAAAGATATTGAACCTGTTAGGAGTCTATTACATATGTATAGTGTCTCAGTCCTTGTTAGAGGACTTAGCATTTGTTAGAAGCCTCAACCCTATTAGGAGTTTCTTCAACACTATTAGGAGTTGGTACAAATACATATACAAAATATGTACAAGCTAAGCTTACTGCCCAAACATGTAGCTTACAATGCAGTTTCATGATGCAAAAGGATAGATACAAAAACTTCTTGCTTGTTGTTCATATCTTCAATATTTGATACCAATGCTACTCATTACAAAATTCAAAATCCTCTGATCATACATCAAAGTTTGCATCACATAAAGTTTGCATAGTCTTCATAAGAAGCACACAATACTTTAAATATAACTTACAACTTACACACAACTTCGCATATTGCTATCTTTCCTTTATATCCTTACAATTTACAAATTATTGTCCAATCAGCCTTCAAGATTTCACACGCTTGGAAAAATATAAAACTAACACTTCCTCACTTAGGGTTAATATCTAGGATGTTGTCCTTAATTAGTTAATAATTATTTCACAAACAAAATGATTCCTTAACTCATAATTACCCATTTACTCATATGTTATGTTCTACCTATATATTATTGCAACTGGTAAATCTATCTTATCTTCTTCTATACTGATCGTACTGACTTGCACACTTACATATGTCATCCTAACACTTTGTACTATTCATACCAAATTGCCCATGTGTCAATAATGCTTCTACCATCTGTAAACATCAAAATTTTCTTTGTTTCATCAAATAAACTATCTTGTACTTAGCAATTTTCAAGTCTAACTGTAGAATCTTCATCTGTACATAATTCCCTCTTTATATAAGGTAAATGTTTCCATAAAAGACAACTCTTAACTCTTTTACAACTTATTCTACTTAGCCAAATTGCCAACAATTTTCTCTTATCTCTAACCTCCTCCTCTCCATCTATGGAGTCCTTTCGTCATCTTTGCACATGTCTAGTGGTCTGCTCTACCACAAGAACATCATCTCCCATATCAACATTTTAATGTTTACTTGGCATTGCTACTAACACACCAATGGACCCTAAGGTATCATACTCCCCTCTTTACTATTGTTTCTATCTAGGAGGTGAGGCATTTTTTCTTTCTTTTGGATCTAATCTAATTGTTCAAGAAAGGGTGGCCACTGTAGTAACTCTCTCTAGATGTTGTGGTCTATGATCCCTCACTGAGACATCCTCCTCATCAATCCTCCAAGATTGATCTCCATGATCTGTGAATCATGGGGAGGGGTGTATGAAAAAATAGTTCTAGTATGCTAGGGCGACTCCTACATATGTTTCCTATTAGAATATATAGTCCGCTGATATAACAAAGAAGAGGGGTGAATCAGTTATCCAACTATTATCACAATTACCAACCTTAAACAAACTTAACCATATGAGCAATATAAACTAAAACCACAACAAGATACTCATACACAATAACACCAGATATTTTAACTAGGGAAACCCTTGATTACAGGGAAAGGGGATGGTACCCACAAGATTATGTACCAATATAAATGTTACTTATTAGAGGATGGACCCTATTAGGAGTCTATGAATACATTCAGTGCATATGAGTCCCTGTTAGGAGTTGTGGAAGACAGCTGGACCCACTGCCCAAACAGCTTCAAGGGCAAGACCAATGAACCCACTGTCCAAATGATCTCTATATTATTCCTTGCAGAATAATAGAATTGTATTGTATTGATCCTTCCTCTTCCTCAGTTCTGTCAATTGCACTTCTACTCCTTTTGATCTTGTAAATAGATCATAAATCTCACATCCAATACTCCCTTTGATCGCTTACACACATTCCTCAAGCACTCTGCTCCTTTTCGCACTTCAAACTTCATACAACGATCACCATACATTACAAACAAGGAAAACATATTTCACTTATATCATATCTTAAAAATAATTCCTTGAGGCTTTCCCAATTAATTATAATAAGATAATTAATTAATTGCAATTACAATAGCATTGTCAGCTCACAGTCTATACAAAACTTTACACATGTGAAACTAGGGCTTGCGCACTCGTTGACATCACCAACTTACTGTCTTTTGCCACTATCTGATTGTGCATCTTCTCATTGCATCTTAGATGTAAGATAGTGAACAAACAGTAAGAACTACTTTCCCAAACCTTTGTCTCTAAATTGCTCTCTATAAATCAAGTACAACTTTCGTAAGTCTTCAACTTAGACTCTAGGCACTTGACCACATCATCAAGGCACAATGTAGAACATGTCCATGATCGTGCATCACCAAAAAATCAAACCATTGTCTGTAACATTAAGATCTTTTTCTGTTACTCAACTAGTCTTATAGAAACCATGTTATATTGTTGACATCAATGACAAACACAGCCATGAATGCAACATGTCAATACTCTCCAATGCTCAAGATAGTCCCCCAAAATATTATCATCAGCATTCATGCTAACGATCTTCCCTTTTGGCATTGATGGAAACATAGATGGAAAAAAAGCTAAGTTCCAAGAATACCAAGTAATATTTTTTTGTTGTTGATGATCTCATCTTCTCAAATCCTCTTCATCAAGCAAGTCTGAAATCCTCTGGATTTTAAGACCGGCATTAGTTGTGCACACGATAAATACATCTCAACACAATAGGTTCATACTCCTACTTCTTAGACATCAATTTTTCACTTCACACTAAAGGATTCACAATACATCAAATGCATATTCCTGCTTCCTTTCATGAATCTTTCCAAATCTCCTTAAAGATATATCTCTGCCCCATTGCTTAGGATTTCTTCTCCCTCATAACTTAGGAGATGTTTTTCATGCATACTCTCTCCCATTGACATCAATGTCAAAGTTCTCAGTCTCAATGTTACAACATACCAATTGTTAAATACTAATTGCTAATATGTTGCACCAAGTCTTCAACTAGCTCGAGTGTCCAAAGACATTGTTTAATACCAAATACCAAGAGTCCTCAGTGACTCTAATCATCACAGATACTCCCCCATACAAGAAGCATCAACATTCAGTCTTGTCTAACAATAGTGTTATGTACCACTAGACGGATGTACTTATTGCATCACCTACTCAAAAGTAGGCAAGGAGGGCATAACCCCAAGCATACCTCTCAAGTACTCAAATGTATCTTTAGGAAAAGGCTCCGTAAAGATATCTACAATCTAATATTTAGTAATCACATACTCCAGGGTAAGTGTAAGAAGTTGGGTCTCACTTTTCAGAAAAAAGTGGAAGTGTTTTTCCTATTTTTGAAATTTCTTGTCAATTGATGTCAAAATTTGAGGCATTTAGAGATTGAATATAAAAAAACTTCAGAAATAAAAATTTTAGTGTTCGAAATCTACTTTTTCAATATATAATTTATCTGTGTACCCATATGATAGATTTTTTTTTGGTATGGATCTTTAAAAACCACTTTTTCAAAATGTCTATTTCAGGACCATAACACACTCGTGTATGGACACCATAATTTGACACAAATAAATAAATTTTCATAAATCCTTTTAAAGAGAGTTACCTAATACACCTAAGATTGATGATAATATTTTTCTTTAATTTTTTATTGAATAATTTTATTATTATTAATTATTAATTGGCTATAAAAGTAAATTTTAAAACCTCTCGTGTATGGACACCATAATTTGATCAAAATTTCACTTTTTTCAAATATTCTTTTTTTTTGACCTCAAAAGAATTGTATGTAAATTGATGACATATAAATTAATTTAAGAAATATTATAAAATAAAAAAGTTATTAAAGTTTTAGTGAACTTCACTATTTTACATTTAAGTACCACCTTTCATTAAAAAATAATGTAAAAATAGTAAATAAAATCATAGCATTGTAAAATTTATATTTCTAAAATAAGGACAGTGGGAGCTCTAATGGGTTTTTGTTTCATAATAAAAATTGATCGGGAAGACCCTCTAAAAATTATGGCAAGGCATGAATTTGTTAGTTCAATGCCTTAGCCAAATCTTGAGAGGTCAAAGCACAGGCTTGGTCTCACCAAGCCTATCCCGAACCAAAATCCAAGGTAGGAGAAAAAAATCCACCCTATGTTGTAAGAAACAGGCACTCGTTTCTTGAAATTCAAAAAATGGGTATCCATTTTGAAAAAGTCAAATTGGCATTTAAAATCTCCCCCGAAAAAAAATTGAATTTTTAGAAACGGGTACCTATTTTTTCAAAATACAATTTTTTATGTTTTCAAAAATGGGTACCCAAATTTTTTTTAAATGGATGCCCATTTTTTTAATTTCGAATCAGGTGCCCGAGCCTAAAATAGGTTACCCTTTTTTTTAAAACGAGTACCTATTTCTAAAAGAGCATGATCTCAATCCGCAGACTTCTGAAGAATTGAGACCCAACTTCTTGCTTCTACCCTCCAATCTCATCTTATTTTATGTTCTTTCTCTCTCAGCACATGATACTTAATAGATATATGCTTAGTCTTAGAATGTAATACAAGATTCTTTGACATACTCATTGTATCATAGTAAATGACAATAGGTTTTTCAAACTCAATTTTGACATCTTTGTGCATCTTCTTCGTCTACATAACTTGATTACAGTTATTTGTTGCTGCAACATACTCTGCCTCAGTTGTACTCTGTGAAATGCAATCTTGCGTCTTGCTTAGCCAAGAAATCAATCTTCCTTCAACAAAGAATGCTCCACCATTGTAGATCTTTTTTTCATCCATATTGCCTACCTAATCCGCATCAATATATGCACATAGAGTGTAATCACTTGATCTATCATACCAAATTCCATAGTTAGATGTCCCTTTCAAATATTTGAATATTCTCTTCACTTCTGCAAAATGATACTCCTTAGGATTAGCTTGAAATCTAGCTACAATCCCAACTCCATTTTCTATATCTAGTCTGGTGTGAGTCAGATACTGCAAACCTCCAATCATGGATTTGCACTTCTTCTAATCTATTGCAAGTGTCTCATCTTTGTTGGATAACATGTGACTAGTTATCATAGGTGTACTAATAGGTTTACAACTTTCCAAACCAAACCTTTTCAACAAATCATTCAAGTACTTGGCTTGTTAAATGAAAATGCCATCACTATTCTACACAATCTACAATCCTATGAAAAACTTCATTGCTCCTATCATGCTCATTTCAAACTCATTCTTTATCTCTTAAGAAAATTTATCACTTGCTTCATCATTACCTCCAAAAATGATATCATCAATAAATATTATTGTTATCAGCAAACCATTTTCAACTTCTTTCAAATACAAGTTACTATCTGTCATACCTTGAGAAAATCCAAGCTTTTCCAAATAACTATCCAACCTTGCATACCAGGTTCTAGGTGCTTGCTTCAGACCATATAGAGATTTCTTTAGTTTACATACCATGTATTTTTATTCTGATAAAGGAAAACGTTCAAGCTGCCCAATACATACCTCTTCTTCAAGTTCTACATTCAAAAAGGTCGATTTAACATCCATTTGATAAACCTTGAACTTTTTATTCACTACATAAGCCAGGAACATCCTTACTGCTTCCATACCAGCTACAAGTCCATATGTCTCCTCATAGTGTATGCCTTCTTGTTGTGAATATCCCTTACATACAATTCTAGCCTTGTTCCTCACAACTTCACCTTGCTCATTCATTTTGTTTCTGAATACCCATTTGGTTACTATCACATTCTTGTCTTTAGGTCTAGGAACTAACTTCTGTCTATCATTCTTCACAATCTAATCTAATTCTTCCTTCATTGCTTGAATCCAATGATCATCTTTGCATGCTTCATCTGTGCTCTTAGGCTCAACTTGAGATATCAAACATATTTCCTCATTTACTTTGTTATTTGTCATCACACCTGTCTTTGCTTCCAATTATCTTCTCAAGAGAATGATTCTTTATTAGATTCTTGCTAGGGGTAGGAGTTGACATCTCAACTCTTGTCTTCTCTAGGTTCAAATCTTTTCTCTCCTCTTTGCTCAATAGTTAGCACGTCATTCTGCAAATCATTGTTAGTCTCAAAGAAAACTTCAACATTATGTCTAACAATTCCAAAATTATCTTCTTCTTCATTTGAATTATAATCTATCATCTTTTCCTTAGTTCCAAACTTTTCATCAATCCTTACATTTGTGCATTCAACTATTGTCTTATTTCTATAGTTAAAACATTTGTATGCCTTGTTTTTCAATGAATAACCAAGAAACATACCTTCATCACTTCTTCGATCAAATTTATCAATATCATCATCTCTCTTAATGTAGCATTTTCTCCCAAATAATTTGAAATACTTAATTGATGGTGAATGATCAAACCATATTTCATAAGGTTTCTTGTTCATAACTTTTTCTGATCTGTACTATGTTCAGAGTGTATACTGATGTATTGACTACTTCTCTCCAAAATGTCTTAGAAATGTCATTCTCAAACAACATTGCTCTTGTTGCTTCTGTTATAGACTTATTTCTTCTTTCAGTAATCTCATTTTGCTCAAGTGTTCTAGGTGAAGATAGTTGCCTTTTGATTCCATTTTCTTCACAAAATATGTTAAATCCTCTAGAGGTGAATTCTCCTCCTCTATCAGACCTCAAACACTTTATATTAACAAGAGATTCATCCTCAACTCTATTCTTAAATATCTTAAAATTCTCAAAAGCTTCATATTTCTCTTTCAAAAATGCTACCCACATCATTCTAGTGAAATCATCAACAAAAATCATAAAGTACCTTTCACCATAGAAGACTCTTGTTCTAGAGGGACCACTCAGATCTATGTGAACGATCTCCATCTTCTCTGTGGTAGTGAACTCCTTGCTAAGAAATTATACTTTCTTCTATTTAGCCAAAATACATTCTTTACACACAACATTAGTAGGCTTTGTAATCTAGGCAAGTCTCTGACTACAAAAGTGCTACTAACCTTCACAATATTATCAAATTTTATGTGAAAGAATCTTCTATGCCACAACCATCATTCACTTTTGCTACCAAGCATGTCATTTAAGTAGGATTCAACTGAAATACATTACCTTTGGATCTAGTGCCAATTCCAATTAGTTTACCATCTTTGTCTTTGATAATGCAGGTCTTCTTAGTGAATTGCAACTAATAATCCTTGTCCACCAACTATCCAACACTCAACAAGTTATGCTTCAATCCATCAACAAAATAAACATCATCAGTGTTAGTTTTACCATCAAGAGAAATGGATCCAATTCATGTTATATGACAGGCTACATTGTTACCAACTCTAACAATACCTCCATCATTATTCTTGAACTTCACAAACTTATTCATATCAACGGTCATGTGATGTGAACAACCATTGTCTATTATCCAATCAAATATCTTTTCCACCTGGGAAATTAGAGCTCTT
Source organism: Cupressus sempervirens (assembly GCA_028749045.1). Taxonomy (NCBI): domain Eukaryota; kingdom Viridiplantae; phylum Streptophyta; class Pinopsida; order Cupressales; family Cupressaceae; genus Cupressus; species Cupressus sempervirens. Next base: position 279,789,832 of record CM053791.1, read on the forward strand.
TCTTCTCTAATTTCTCTATCAAGATCATCTTCCTTGATAGCCACAAATCCCAATTCATCATCACTTTCACTTTGACCTTTCTCATCAGATTCTTCATCGTAATGTGCATACAAACAATTTCTCTCTCTCTCTTCTAAGCTTAAACTATCCCTTATACTTTTTCTCTCTCTTAGGACATTTAGATGCATAATGACCAAATTCATCACAAGTCCAACATTTAAATATTTTCTTACCATCTTTGTCTCTTCTCACAAGAAAGGTTATTCCTTCCTCAATCTTCTTGTCTTCATCAAGTCTTCTGCTGCCAGCAAAATCTCCACATGTACTTGCACTCCTTGTTAGATTAGGTCAAATGTTCAGGGCAATGAAAGTTGTTTCAACTCTTGCTAGATCTCCAAACTATCTTAGATCTATTTCTGCAGATTATAATCTTCCAAGCAACGTTTCCTTTGTGAAATCTTTAGTGCAAGTCATTACTAGTTGAATCATCTGAGCTACTTGCTTGAATAGTGGTGTCAAACTTTTCAAGATCTTCCATATTACTTCATCTTCTTCCTTGGTTCCACCGTGAGACTAAATTCCTGCAACAATTTCAGGTATGCTACCAATATAACTTCTTAAACATTCATCTTCCATCATCTTAGCATCTTGAAGTGCACATGTCCAATTCTACAATCTCATTCTCTTTGCATGTATCACCTTCAAAAGTAGATTCTAATGCTTTCTAAATTTCATAAGATGTTTCAAGTGACTTTACCTAACTATATTCATTCTTTAGAGGAGCTGATACTAGAGATTCTCTAGCTCTCATGTTACACATGAATAAATTCTCTCATCTTTACTGCATCCTTCAAACTTTTCTTCTTCAACAATTTTCTTCTTACTCTTTGTCAAGATCCAATATCCCAGACCCATGCACAACATATGATTCTTCATCTTCTCCTTCCAACTATCATAGTTGACCCCATCAAATCTAGGACTATCCTTTATAAAAAGATTCACCATCAATCTCCCAAAGCTATTAAGCTTATCGTTTAAGGACCTGATGATTTGGTACCAATTGTTAGAATATATAGTCCATTGATATAGCTGGGGGGGGTGGTGGGGGGTGAATTAGTTATCCAACTATTATCACAATTATCAACCTTAAACAAACTTAACCATATGAGAAATATAAACTGAAACCACAACAAGATACTTATACACAATAACAAAAGATATGTTAACTAGGGAAACCCTTGATCAGAGGTAAAACCTCGATGGGGATGGTACCCACAAGATGATGTACTAATAGAAATGTTCCTTGTTAGAGGATGGACCTTGTTAGGAGTCTATGAATAGATTCAATATATATGAGTCCTTGTTAGGAGACTTTGAATCCCTGCTAGGAGATTCCAACCATGTTAGGAATTGTGTCAACCCTATTAGGAGTTGTGGAAGACAATTTGACCCACTGCGCAAATAGCTTCAAGGCCAAGACCAATGAACCCACTATCCAAATGATCTTTGTATTATTCCTTGCAAAATAATAGAATTGTATTGTATTGATCCTTCCTCTTCCTCTATCATGTCAACCAGACTTCTACTCCTTATGATCTTGTAACCAGTTCACAAATATTGCATCCAATAATCCCTTGGATCACTTACACGCATTCCTCAAGCACTCTACTCCTTTTCGCACTTTACACTTCATACAATGATCACCATACATTACAAACATGGAAAACACATTTCCTTTATATCATATCTTCAAAATAATTCCATGAGTCGTCCTTGAGGCTTTCCCAATTAATTATAATAAGATAATTAATTAATTACAATTACAATAGCAATGTCGGCTCACAATCTATACAAAGCTTTACACGTGAGATAATAAGGCTTGCACACTCAATGACATCACTAACTGACTGTCTTATTCCACTGTCTAGCTACACATCTTCTCAGTGTATCTCAAATGTAAGATAGTGAACAAACATTAGAAATTGCTTTCCCAATACTTTGTCTTTGAACTGCTCTTTTTAAATCAGGTACAACTTTCGTACATCTTTGACTTAGACTCTACACACTCAACCACATCATTAGGTCATAGTTTAGAAGATTTCCATGACTGTGCATCACCAAACAATCAAACCATTGTTCGTCCCACTAAGATCTTTGTGTGTTACTAAGCCAGTGTTTACAGAAACAATGCTATGTTGACATCAATGACAAACATAGTAATGAATGCAACATGTCCATACTCTCAAATGCTCATGATACTCCCCCAAAGTAGTACCATCAGCATTCATGCTAACATTTCCTTGAGGAGATAGTCCCATCTATAGGTTTTGACCTAATTTTCAAAAGTGCTTTGATTAGCAAAAAAATCACCCCATACTTAAGTTGATGGTCTTGAGTCCTTTTTGGGGATTGAGATCAAAATATGATATCATCTTACCGCTCAAAATCATGATTTTAAATTTATGGGACAAACTAATTTGACTACTTGTGTAATCAATCTATAAAATGTGCAATCAAACCAGGAATATCACAAAAGTATCTCAAAATTAATTTTTGAAAATTGTAATGTCAAGTTAATATTGATCAGCCAAGGTCAAACTTCGTCAAAAGGGCCTCAAATCAATGCAAAATGCATTCAAAAACCTATGGAAATCTTCTAGAATTAGATTAATCAATCTTACAACATTTCTAATCATCATTGAATGATTTGCATATGTTACAGTCCTTTAAATCATCCTCATATCTTCTCATATTTTGATTTCGCTCCCAAATGGGCAAGATAATTGCATCATATTTCATATCATCTATCATCAAATCAATCAATCTACTGACCTCATCAAAATTTGAAGATCTTGTGTTAGGTGCATTTCATCACTAGGGGTATCTTGGTTTTATTAAAACCCATATCAAGTAGAGACTCTATGATCTTTTTGTGCTTGTCTCAACTTTACTAAAATACGTATCAAGTTGAGGTTAGTCGATCTCTTTGAATGAGTGGTTTCATCAGGATCCATATCAAATCACTCTGACAGACATCTAAATTTATGGCATCTCAATCAAATCTCTAAGGGCATATCAAGTTCATCGGGACCTATATCAATATAATATTGTCTTATCAATCAAATGATTGGATTCATTAAAATACATATCAAGTCAATTATCCTGATTAGTAACTTGAAGGTAATCAAGCTCATCAGGAACCATATCAATCTTATTAGTCATTCAAATCAAGGTGATGGCATTGATCAATTTCATCAAACCCATATCAAAATGGTTACTTCTTCATCATAGGTGAAGAGATGTTTAGTTTCATTGTAATCCTTATCAAATTGATTTTATTTTGTTTGTTATCAATTGATCTTCACTCAATCAAATTTGGGGTCAATTTCCTTTTCTCAATCAATCTTTGTTTGATCAAATTCGAAGTCACTTTCTTCCTCTCATACATTGGTCTTCATCCAATCAATTTTGTAGTTGATATTCAATTTCATCATAATCCATATCAAACTAAATATTCTACTTATTTACCAATCGATCTTCGTTCAATCATATTTGAGGTTAGTTTTCTCTTCTCAATCAATCTTTGTTCAATCAAGTTTTAAGTCAATTTCTTCCTCTCATCAATTAGTCTTTGTCTAATAAAATTTGGAGTTAGTTTCTTGTTCTCATTCTTTTTAAGGATAGCTTCATTGATCCATAATAAGTTTTCATGTTTTTCAAAATCGAATATTCTTTGAATCAATGCATTGCTCATCAATTCAAAGAGGGGCAAACATAATTACCTAAAATTGGTAATCTAAACCAAGTGCCCCTAATCTGAAATATCGATCAAAAAATCATAAAAATCCTAATCCAAAAGGCACTTCAATTTCTATTGATTCATATAATATAAATATCGAATTGCATAAATCATCAGCCCAAGTTACCCATATTCCAGTTGTGGGCAAGAAGTTTTATAGGGATAGAAATTCTGAGACTCGATTGTGTGTATTTTCTCCACAAGTGATGAGAAGAGAGAGGTTTTAGTGGACATGAATAAAACCTACTACACCCCTAGTTTGACTAAGAAAATTTGGAAAATTTCCTTAGGGCCATAATGTAATATGTTACTCTTGACGGTCATTTCTCCAGGGTGTGTACTTACTACTTTGTTTTGTTGAATCAATTTCATCATAACAAGGTCTCCATTCCCTACTACCTTTTCACCTCTCTAAATGCTAGCATCAACGAAATTCAGATGTAGGAGGTAATTGATCTCCTTGTCCATGATGGTCCAATGATTCTAATCTATGATTACCTAAAAGCCAACATGGTTGAGCCTTCTATATAGCTTCATTCCACTTCAGGATAGGAAATGTAATCTTTTGAGACCTTTCATGACAAAAAAAATTTGGACACTAAGGTGAGTGGTTACTCTGGCTTGGAAGAGGAGGAGGAAGGAAAAAAATATTAAGGAAAAAGGAACCAATAAGGAGGTTGCACCTAAGAAGAAAATTGGGCCTAAAAGAAATAAGAAATCAACGAAGGAGAGAAATAAATTGATGTGTCATTTGATGAAGACTACAATGAAGAGGAGATTGACTTGGACACTAAAAAAGAAGACATAGGGAAGTAGAGTAAGAAGAAGAAGCCTTGAATCCATGATAAGGCCAAGAGCGTAGAGGATATTTCGAGGGACATTTCTCCTCCCTCTCGAAATGTGGTTGATGTTGGGGGTATTGACCCTAAACATGCAGGTAGATATCCTTAATGAGAATACTTGCACAATTAAATTAATGAGGAATTGATGGTTGTAGATACAGACAAACTAAAGATTAGAGTTCCTAAGAAGAAGATGAACTTTGCCACCAATGCCAAGGACAAGGGTAATATTAACTTGGAACATCTTGTTGATCCTTCAACTATGATCATGAGTGATATCAGCAGGGAACGAGACCTAAATGTTTTGTTGGCTACTAGAAATGGTGTACTTGACTTCTACAAGGAAATCAAGTGGTCTTTCCATGAGTTTAAAGATATCAATTTGAAGATTAGGACCATGGAAAGAACACAGGATATCCTTGAGGTAGCAACTGTAGGTAGAGAGTTTGCTGAAGGGATTAATTTGAATGTTGGTGACAATGTGGATCTTATTGGGAAAGGCATGGAGGTTGTTGATCTTTAGGGTATGAATGACAAGATTAGCCAACAAGAAAATGAGTATCCTAGCATGGAGAATGCATTGAAGAATATTGTTGATCAAAGCTACAAGATTCTCAAGGCCTCCAATGATCATTTCAGGCTCCTCTTAGGGAAGTGGAAAGTACTGATAATGATAAGGTCATTATCCAAGTTACTAATGATAAGGACTCTCCAAGGAATACCCAATATGGCCCAAGTAAAAGGACCAAAGCCAATACCAGGAAGGACCTCACTATTGCTAAGGAGCTCCAAGATACCAAGAGGGTGGCAAATGAGATGGAAAGGTTGGAGTTTGAAGTTGTTGAAATTCTAAATTGCCTTAGGTAACTGGTCTTTGTCATTTCCTTGTCTAGTCTGTTATATTTTCTTTTGTTGGACTTGGCCCTTACTATATTTTTGTTTGGTTGGATTATGTATGTTCCCAGTCTGTCTCTTTTAGTTATTCTTTTGGTGTGTACTTCTATAATTTCTAAATCTTTTTTGTGATCTAATGTAAAGGGTTTTAGGATCCCTTCATTACCTGTTGTCAATTAATCAAAAGCATTTGCAATAATCATCAAAAAATAATTAATTTTGAAACATCAACATGAATTGACAATTAAATCATCATAAATCAATTAATTTAATTTAATGTCCTAAAACATTAATTAAAATAAACCCTTTTCCATTTACACATGAAAAAGAATTAATTAAATTAAATTGAGTTAAATCTCTTAAAATATCAATTATTGAATTACATATTTAAAATTTTAAGAAAATCTTATTAAAAGAAATTTAAATTTTCAATCAATCTCCAAAATTGATAAAAATAAGGATAAATACAAGTTTGAATGAAAAGTTGAGTTTGCATAAATAAAAAAATTAAAAGGGAAATAAATCAACTGGCTCAACTATGAATAAATCAAAAAAGAAAGTTAACCAGATGCACAATTCTAAAAAGGGATAAAGTTGTTAACAAAAAATTTATAAATTAGATCTATCGCTTAAATCCCTTATCTTCTAAAAACACTCAAAATCAAATTGGTTAGATGTGCTCTCGCCTCTTAAAGCAATCACTGAACAAGAGGTGCATGATTGATAACTCAACTTGAACTCTTTTTGGAAGAATCTTGACCGTTTATCTCAATCAATCTCAACCGTTGGTTTTCTTGGGATTTTTTTAATAATAATAGGGCTCATTCCCTCATTTCTCATGTGTAATTGAAGAGTAAAATAATTATGTTGACTTTGCTTTAGATATACTGTGCATCACTTTTGAGAATTTGCTTATTGAGATCATTTAGTTTTGAATATCATATAGATTATTCATTGTGTTTTCATTGTTAGATCATCGTTGAAATTCATCTAGATCAATTTATATCATTGCATAGAAAAATATAATAAATAGCTTAGATTGCATACATATTAAATCCTTCATTTCAGTATTGTCTGGTCATTAATAGCTTGGCAATCTGAGAGAAATCACACTCGTATTAAATACGAGGAAATAGTTTGTCTTGTTTAGTTAATCATATTTATCTATTCAAATTATCTGATTGCTTTAACCTTTCATATAATGACTTATTTAGTGTTGTGTCACCACTATAGGTACAATTTTCATACACAAAAGTTCTTCCTGGAAAACTAAACATGTGACAACATATCCTCATGTTTTTCCTATTCACATAGCCAACAATACATAATGAATTAGTTTAGTACCGAGTATAAGGATGTCACTACAAACTTTTGTTGGCATGAAGCACAATGAAGATCAAAGAGTTACAATTGATTAGCCCTTGTCATGGAACTTTCATGTATACATCTTTGGAGTCAAAAGCCTAGCCTTGGAATCATTTGGGTGATGATCCATATTTAGGTCTGGTTCAAACTCAAAAGCATCAAGTGCTTCAATAGACATATTTTCTTCTCACACCTTGTTGTGTAATTCCTTCCAAGGCTTTCCATTGAAACTTCTATTCCTGCATCCATCATTGTCAAGATTGCATCAATCGACTTGTTTTCCTCTTCCCTAACAATGTCTCTCTTCTCTACTAATGGATCCTCTATCATGAGACTTTCTAATAGTAACGAGATCTTCCTTCACTTGCCTCTTGTTGACCTCACTATAATGCCTCAAAAATAGTCTTCATAATAACTTGCATAAAATATTCTAAAAAATAGTTGTAACTTACTCTAGTGTGGATTTCATTTTTTAAAGAAAAAAAATCCAAGAAATTTGTTGATTTGCAACTTGGAGGGGTGAATTTGGTGAAACTACAATTTAATAATTTCTCCCTCAAATACTACATAGTATAATCTCAATACTATTTAGACTTTGATTATGTGAGATTTTCTATAAGGAAGGTAAAAGTGGAGGATGATTCAATGCTCTTTGTTTATGCCATAAGGAAGGACACTTTAAATTGTAACAAATAGAATTTGAGTCAGTTTTTTCTATCTTAGATCATTTGCAATATAGAATGAAACTTTCTATAGAGAGAATAATACTCTTTAAAATTGGCAAATTTTTTGACTGTTATTGAAATACAAGTGTTTAGCTAGCAGAAAAAATTAGATCCAAATTATTTTAATGATGACATCACTCAATAAGGGGAACAAGCTTTTCAAGATAGCAATAAGATAGGTGGTTGCACATGTGAATTGAAGTCAATTTTTCTTTTGGTTGTGTTAGTTGTATCGCTAGTACTTGCATTTTTACATAAAGATGTGATAAGTGGTTTTAAGGAAATGTTGTAGTTTCACATTTACAACCATCTCACATTTGCAATTCTCAAAAGATGGATACTAGAGTAAGGCTAATTGCAAATAAGGGGTAACATTTGTTTCTAGTGGAAATCTCTAATATTCATTTAAGAAATATTTAAAAGATTGTTATGCAAATTATGATTCATTTGACATAGATGAAGTTGGGAGATCCCTTCCTTAGCATAGTGCATAAGATATAGATTCAAAACGAGCATTTCTTCAATATTTCTAGTTGTGTTCTTGAAAGATAAGGAATCAAAATAGGTAATCAAAGTGGTTAGTCATTGATCAAACTTGAATAGGGTTGAGGCCTTAGGTCTATTTTAGCTAATTATGTTATATGTGGTGGGTTTCATCCAACAAAAGGGTTTTAGTAAATTTAAAACTGTATCTGAATTCCTCTTAAGATCCCCTTCATTATCTCGACAATTAAAAGAAATGATGGAATAGAAAAGCATTGATTTATTAGAGTTTTGTGTTCTTCGAGTATCAATTGGACATTTAATGTTAATTATGTCATCAAGAAATGATGAGGATGTTGCCCATCGAGATTAAAAATGGTTTGACAAACTTTGAAATTATGTATATATCTAGTCTACTTATACCTTGAAATGTGGATAAGAAGTTGAAGGATAACAATACACTCACATTTGATCCTTGAAAGGGGATTTTGTCTTAATGACACCCCTATGAATTTATTTTTTTAATATGGCCCTATCAAAGAGAGCAACCAAAAAGTAATATTTTCCTTTGTAGCCAATGAATGGGTATAGCCCCCTAGACCAATTTCACCATGCCAAAAAAAGCCACTTTGAGGGACAAATCTCCAAATGTTACTGATAAGAACACAATTCAAAATATAATTATGATAAACTAACTGCTAGCTTTTATATGTTCCCTACTTATGCCTTAGATGTCAACTACACTCATTTATATATCTAAATCCAAATAAGAATATAAATGTTGTTTATCGAAAAAAAAAATATAATAATAATCATAAAGCTTGATAAAGAGATAATTTAGCCATAAGTTGACCACTCATAACCCTAAGCACACTATAGGGTTAAGGACAATAATTTGTCTCCATGTCATAGAAAATCCCAATGATAGAAATGATGCAGGAGCATCTGAGGTCTTTTCTATTTACCTTGGTAGTCTGATGCAAGGGCATCCTTGGTTTCTTAACTTTCCTACTCTTTTCAAACAATGGTTGTCGAGTAGCAATGCTTACCGAATTACATTACTTACTAAGTGGCTATGTTGGTTGAGTGAAAGACTTGACCGAGTCATAATTCTAGTATTGACCGAGTTTCTGTTCATGTTGAGTTCCTTTGTTGACCAAGTTGTAGTTCTGACCAAGTTCTATGTTAATCGAGTTTCTTTGATGACCGAGCTCTTTCATATATAGTGAGTAGGCCGGTGATTCTTCTAATGGCTTGTCAGGGCTTGGTTTCTTCATTGACCAAGTTGTCTGTGCTCAATTTCTAGTTTGAGATGATCTTTGCATTTAATTTTGTGATAGGTATTTAATATTTGTTGTGAGACAACTTATGGCTTGGATATGCATTTAATGTAAGGGTTTATTTAGTTGGAAATTTGTAACAGGTCGACTTGAGGTCGTGCAAGTATTTAAAGGGGTCTTGGGTAGAGTCTTAGGCATTCTTAGGAAGAGGATGGAGGCATAGTCTTAGCGTGGAGTAGATTGGAGTTGGACTACGCATTTGAGTCTAGAGATTTGTTCTTTTTTGAATGATGTACTCTTCTTTGTAATGATTGTAACTCAGAAGGCCTTACAATCAGGCATGTTGGATGTAAACTTCTTGATTGGAATATATGGAATATTGTCTCTTTGGATCTAAATCTCGTTCCTCCTGTTCATTTTTCATTGTGTGTTTGTTTGTTGAAACCTATATTTGGATTTCACTACATCAAGGAGGATTAAAATTTGTCTCAGGCATGTTTGGAATAAAAATTCAAAAAGATATTTAAGTCAAAAGGTGTGCTAAAAGGTTGTAATAGTGATTTTGAGCAAACAACTTACACACCATAAGGGCAATAAGGACCAGTGAGTGCATTTAAATTTTCTTCTTGCCCAAGCTAAAAGGTGATTAGCATTGTGCAAAGGTCAAGGAGAGTATAGGAGAGATGTTTATTTTTCTTGGATGTGTTGGTCAAGCTCAATGAGATTGGAGGTGCAACAAAATGTTGTTCATTGGTTGAAATGGAATTAATATACATCTCATGAATTTAAGTGTATTGATTGTAATGGAACATGTTTGATAGTTGGAAACCTTTTGTAAAGATATCAATTAAGGCATCTCTATAGTCAAATAATAGAGGGACACTAGACAACACTAGACATTGACAATGGTTTCATATTAGCAATGAGAATGGTAAACAATGAGGGATCTATGAATAGCAAGAGTTTACAAAAGCATCAAGTTTGTAGGGCTGGAGAAGTGGTATGATCTCAAATTCTACCAATTTGGCTAGTGAATATATTATGCACTAGAGTTCCCTCAATGACTAATAATCAGTGTCAATATTTTCCTCACAATGCATTAATGGAGAGCTAAAGAGTGCCAAAATTAGAATATATATGTCCATCTTGTTTTTGGTACCAATTTTGGTGTTGTTTATAGTTTTGTCGATAAAGGGATTTATGGCTTAGTCCATAATTTGAAATAGAACAATGTTATGGTCTATTTAGTTTGTGTTTTGTATTTGGCCTTGTTGGTATGTTAAGGTATGTTGTTAGTAGTGATCGCATGTTTGGTTTCTGTTCTTGTTTACCTTAAAATGGTTGGTAGGAGTCAGGACTATTACTCTTCTTTATGAATTTGTAGCTGCATTATCAGCATGTTTATTGTAGCTCTCTTGATATGGCTATATCTGGGGTAAGGACCCAATAGAACCCTTTCAATCTTAATCTGAAAAAATCCTAATAGATGGGCAGTTTCTGCAATAACATATTTAACCATACTTTTCTTTATCTAAAGAATACTCCCATCTTATTTGCAATCGCACCTAAAAATATTGTGTCAAGTAGTTTCCTTCTCAAATTATCCTACCATGGTTTTCCTAATTGGTTAATTGGGATTATTTAATGCGTTCATGACATTCCTATACTACTTTCCAAGAAGAGGTTACTCTCTTGTTCTATTGTCTTTACTACCTATTAAAACTGTAGCTTCAATCGGATTGATTCGATCTCATATACATTATTGTTATTGGTAATCATAATTTCCTATATATACTTATCCATGTTAATAATATATATTATTGTATATAATACATATATTATATTAAATATATTGTTATACATATTATTATTCATGTTAATATAATATTAAATGATGATTACACCATAGAAACATGTCTCTTCATGAGACATGTCTCCTCTCATAGTTATATGAGATCCAAATCTACATTTGGATATCATCAATAACAATGACTATGATTCTACATTTGCAAAAACAATCCTAAAATTAGCATGGTATTATAGCACTAGGCTGCAAATGTAATGATAGATGAATAGAGGCACAAAATGGAAGGAAGACATCGACACATCATGGCATAGTTTATATCAGAATGCTTAATATCCAATGTCTTGTTGGAGGCTGGTAGAAATTTGCGGCACTGGAAATGTACACCCAATAATATTGAGTATGTCCAAAAATATTAATATGTGCACCTGTATTCATCAAACATGTGCACACCCCTCACACATGCTTGGCAATAACAATAATAGACCAGACGATTGCATATCCTTAGTGCAATAAGTATGGACTGGCTGCCCTGATGAGAATATTCACACAATTGGCTTCCTCAACTCCCCACAGCAATACTTGTAATGGTTTGGTCAATCATATTATAGTCTCTGAAAGATTTGATCAATCATATCTGTTGTAAATGATACGTTTGAATCACTTAGTTTCCACAGCAGGGACCCAAGAAATTTAAAAAAAAATCTGGTGTACTGCTCAGTGTTGCAGGAATTCAATTTTTTGTATATGATAAGTGAATGCATAAGAGTGAATAAGATATGCAATCGTCTAGTCCATCAAAAGAGAAGGTGCTGACAAGGGACAACGTACACATGTCAACAAGAAGTGACTGTGCAAAGTTAGTGGATAAGATTATAAAGATATGAGGGTATATAGTGAATGTTGCCAGCAAGGAAGTGACAAGGGAGGCGAGTAAAGATAAGTGTGCACATCGAGAGCACCCAATCCATGTCACACACGTATTAAGGAAGAGTATTTATGTGGATTTAAAAAAGCATTTCCCAGGTGAAGAAGGCATATTTGACTTGGCACAGGCAATATAATCTGTCAACAAACAGCGGCAAAGACAAGTGAATATCTTTCTGCATCATCGAGGGAAGGAGATTATGTATCAGAGAGTGCACTTAACCCTTGAAGCGACAGATATATACACTTATCGCTGACAGTCTATTAAATAGAAGATAGAGAATGACAAAGTGTAAGAAGATTGGGTAATCGATAAGAAACATATATCTAGCAGAGGCATATATCATCTCAGCAAAAGTTATATTTGGCATTCATGAACAACGTGGAATATCAAGTCATTATTCAATATTGACAGTAGAGCATAAAGAGAATGATTACCACATAAGTATTAAGCGCAGATGCAAAAGTCACACACCAAAGATAATAACGATGACAATGATCAATGACAAGTTTTTGACAAAGGTATGAACCCCCAGAATAGGAAAGAAGGTAAGTGGTGTTACTAAATGAAATATTATCACCACCATATTTGTTGTGATTGTGTTTTATTCTAAATATGGATATTGTACTATTAGTAAGAGCAATATACTTTCGAATCACGACAAATATTTAATATTCATGTTTATAGTATATGTCATCTAGGGAATATGGTAATTCCTAACTTAATATGATCATTTTATTATTGTTATTGTCATTGTTATGAATGACTATCAGAAGACTAATATAATCAATTCAATTAATGGTTTGCGGATAAGTCCATATCGTATTAGCTACATAATGGATAGAGAGAGTATACAAGGGGTGAAGTAAATTGTTCATGTTGGGGAAAGAGAACTCCACATAAAGCATGTTCAAACTCGAGTAGCTATAAATCTACCATTCATTACGTGATCTGATATATAGGGAATATAGATGTGATCTAGTTTTAGTATAGAGTTTAGTGAATGATACTTACAAGATTGATTAAAGTTCATACCATGAACTAACCCCCACGTTAGTGGAGATGAAAGAAATATATGTAAGATCATTTAAACTTATTTGGAGACTATATTAAAGAGATCCTGGACACATACAAACCTACCATCAAACGCTAATAATGAGGATAGGCATAGAAGACGTTGCCCAATTGAAATTAAGATAACAAGATGAATGAAGTGAAGTTTATGAATGAACATGATTTGCAAAGAATGAGATATTGATTTCTATCTTCAAAGCTAAGTTTGGCTCTTGGTCCCGGTCAAAGTGAGAAGTGAGCCCCCACCACCATTTAGACATTGGTGATGGAGCCACCTTTTAAGGAGTGATTAGAATATTGAGAAATGAGATTGGTAAGGTAATCAAGGTATGATATATATTTAAATTTCTTGTTTCTATTTGAAGATATTGTAGTGTAGTATAGTGTGTATATATACACACACACACACTTCAGATAGGGATTAATTTAAAGTCATCAATGATTAATAATTAATAAGATTATGGGACTAATTTAAAGTCATCAATAATTAATAATTAATAAGATTATTTCTCATTATGGTTACACATTTTTTTTAGGATAATTAGTGTAATCAAAGGAAAATTTAGAATGATTATAAAAAAGATGATTTTAATAATCTATTTGAATGGAATATATGTATATATGTTCAAAGTATAGATTTTATCTATATTTTATTGGAAAGAGCTTATTTTGAGAATTATATTAATCTCTCTCTTACTTGCATTTCAATATATAGTATAAGAGTTATATGCCTTGATCTTTTTCCTTTGAGAATGCTATTGCAAGAAAATGAAGATTGAGATTTAGAGGGAGCCTGACATGTTATTAGAGGCAACCTTGAAAGAAAGGAAGAAGACTAGGGATGTTATTCAATTAACCTTTCGTGATCTCGGTCTTATTGATTTAGAGGGAGTATCCATCTCCTTTCGTGATCTCGGTCTTATTGATTTAGAGGGAGTATCCATTTTGAGATGGATACTCCAGTAAATTCAAGCAATCAAGAGGATTGTAATTCAAGAATATATCTTATGACTATGTGATTTAATGGGCCTACCCACTGTGTGAATCATGAGGAAGTGACAACTTCTAAATGATGTCACTTGTATTTGCAGAAGTTACTATAAGGAAATTTGAGGTTTTTTTTTTTTTTTTTTTTTTAATATAAGACTATAGGAATCGGGTGCAGCACGGCCCCCACTATAAACTACAGTGTGTCGGGTAAACTTTTTAACGTGACCGGTAGCGCTGGCGTGACATGCCCACCAGTACCACAGGAGACTAGAACCCGTGACAAACCCCCTGCAACATGGAAGATTTAGCCAACCGAGCTAGGGCCCCCGCCCCAGTAAGGAAATTTGAGTTGTTGGGAGATGTTAATGAAGTTTTTTGAGAATTCATTTGAACCATCTACGAGTCTCTCCTTGATGAATGAAACTTGATGTATGAGTTGTAGAGTCATTCATGTGGCACAATCATACTTAATCAAGATATTGGCATATTGTGGACGAGTTTGATAAAATGGAAGGACATGTTCACTTCTACTGTTAAACTAAATGAATGTTTGGACCTTCAATGGACGAAAAGAGAAAGTTGGAATTTAGAAAGAAGTTGTCATATTTGATACAAAATAGTTCAACAATATAAGAATGAGTGGAAATTCTACATTGTGGAGGGAATAATAGTCAATGTTCCATTCCCACTTGAACCTTATTTAGAGGGGAGGTGTTCTATTCTCAAATAATCTAAAAAGACAATTTATGAATCTTCATATGCAGACAAGTATTGTTATCCTGTACAGTTATCTACTCTTTATAGTCTCTCTCTTATTTGTAATTATATACAAACTATAAGGGTTATTTGTCTTGATCTTTTCCTTTATGTTTGAGGATATTCTTACAAGAAAAGAAGGTTGGTACTAATTTACATATGTGACCAAATAATGGGCAGACTCAATTGAATGATAATAGCTCCAAAGACCCTGATGGTCAAGATGGATAAAGTGAGGCTCTTGAAGCAAACATCTTTGATGATTGAGATTATGAGATTCTTTTACATTAAGAGGGAGTATGACATTTCTTCTAAGGTAGCATAGAAGCTTAGAAGATTGATACTCCAGGAGAGTCTAGAAATACATGTATGTAATTGCATGATTTTAATAGTCCCACTCATGAGGAAGTGATGCCTTATCACCAAAAAATTATATATCAGATTTAGAGTGAGTCTAACAAGAATCCTTGGGGAAGAGAGTCTCTAAGGGAGTAACTACTAGACCTGACTTCCCAAGATCATTGTTCAAGGCAAGAATTTTTGAGGTGCAATCCTTTGTGGATGATATATTGTCTATGAGGAGAAAATCTATGTGAAACTCCTTGTAATGCATTCTTCTCTCTGAGAGAAAATTAAGGTGAAAGCCTTTGTAACACCTTCTGACTGGGTTCATGGTGGTCACTATTTCACATATGATATGTAATGAAAGGTGAAGATATTTCATTGACATATATAAATAGAAGGTAATCATTGTAAGATGACAATCTTATAAATGGTAGACCTATTATCATAACAGACTTCATTAAATTGTTGTCCTAGAGTGCTAGAAGTCATGATAACGAACAATCAGAAGGTAACCATTGTAAGGTGGCAATCTTATAAATGGTAGACCTGTTATCATGGATTTCGCCAGACACTATGATAACCAACTCATCATGGTTCTTTGAGCCAGATTTTTCCAGACACCATGATAACAAACTTGTTATGGTTCTTTGGGCCGGATCTTGTCAGACACCATGACATAGTTAGTATTATAGACCACACTTAAGGTGGTGTTTAAGCTTATATTAAAATTATGGAATTTAGTTAAATTGTGTGTTCTATATCAGTCCTCCCTAACTAAGAGGGTGCGTTAAAGTTGCAGCTTCAGTCGGATTGATTCGATCTGATATACATTATTGTTATTGGTAATCATCATTTCCTATATATACTTATCTATATAAATTTTATATATATATATATATATATATATATTATTGTTATTCATGTTAATATAATATTAAATGATGATTACACCATTGAGATCCAAATCTGCATTTAGACATCAGCAATAACAATTATAATTAATAAACTGAACCTCTATTATCACTACTTACTCCCATCTTCAAATTGCAGTGCATTTCTGGCACGAAACAACCATCAAAAGGCCACACCTCCCTTATACTACCTTAACTTTTATCGGTTCAAAGGGGTCAGTGACATATTTTTTTATATACACTTGATCTATTGCTATTGCCCATTAACTTTGTCACTTCCAAAGTTGTATGCAAGAAAATATCATATTAACAAGATGTAAGTTGCCTTAAAGGAGACATAATGCAGCTATTCTGATTTAATTATTCCAATCACACTGTTTGTTGGGATAGGCACCAAAAATATTGGTCCTTGGACTGTAATAGAATGTTACAAAAGTCAAGACACCATGTTTTCCATTCCTTTCAACCGATAACAAGTTTGAATATCACAGGTTTTTACCTCAGTGTTATACATCAAAAACATTCTAAGAAAAAACTTTTAACCCTTAGCATCCCTTTTTAACAATCCAGATCATTGTACGTATCCCCCTTGCCAAACTTTCCCTTCATATTGTCCATATATTAAGTTTCCAAATAATGAGGATTTCCTGCTGTGGTTCTTGTTAAAAATTGTTCTAGCTAACACGGGTACAATAATTTTTTGCTTATTTATTTTAGCTTATTCATCATCATGTTTTTATAGGCAGCAGAAATTTCATACAAGGAGGAAACACAGTAGCTGTTTGTTAGATAATGGATAATTTGACTACTCAGTTTGACCAAAGGGATATTACCTGGCCTTTATCTACCGCAGAACTGGATTGCTTCACCTCTGAGTGTGTTCCAAGCTGCTTTGCTCATAATTTTTTGGCCTCCCTTAGAATCAGCTCCACCATTCTTGTAGATCTCTAACTTTTAAATCCTGGGGACTTCCTTTATTTTGTTTGTACTGCAAACAGTAGTGAACAGTCAAGAGCATTAGGTTTGAGTGCAATTGAAAAAACAATTTCCAAAGGAGTCAAAAAGACAGTCCACATTGGCCACTTTCAGAGTGGGAAAAAGAAAGAGACCAACCTTCTCAGGATAGCTTAAAAACACCTTGGACTTCAGCTTTTTATTATTAGCTTTGGAATTCGATCAGAATCCTTTGAGGCAGTCTGAACATGATATAGACTCAACATGTACCAATATCAATGCATAGAACAGGAAACACTGAATAAATCATATATGAAGAAAGGAAATCATGCAAAGGAACAATGAAGGAAGATATGGTGTTATGGTCAAAGATTAGCTTGCAATTGAAGCATACGAATGTCAATCATAGCTACAAGCAAATGCACAGTTTATCCTAGATCTTAAACTGAATATAACGGTAGTCTACTGCCTTTAGCCAGTAGAAAGAAACCAATAGTGTTTGTTCAAACCTCAATTCCATCACCTTATAAAACAAGGGCTAGCGAACTGTGACAACATTGAAAAGGAATCAATTCTTAAAATGTTCGGCATTTTTTAATGTGTGAGATCACAGAATTGGTGCACTGTTGCATGGGAAAACAGAAGAGTGACATAAATGGAAAGCACAAAGAAAAAGAATCGATCATAGAGGAGCTCATTGTAGAAACAACTGCAGAGTGGATGAATGCAAAAAGATACAAGTCATTAATACAAAGCAGAATTCACATTCACCTTCAAAATGAAGAGACATATTGGTTAAAGGCCACAATAGTTTAAATTCACATTAACAGGTAACATACAGTCAGAAAAGGTAAGTGTGTCGTGAATCCATGCCAAAAAAAAAAAACAGCTCTGACCTTTCAAAAAGACTCATAAGACATTATACTTCTTTGGGGGTTGAAGAAACTGACATAAATTAATCCAGGAATACAAGGGATTTTACCATCCGTTTCCAGTCTTATATCTGCTCCAATCCTAATACAAAGAGCATATATATATTTTCAAACTTTCCCCATGATCAGCCTATCCATAACAATTTACCCCTTGTCCATTAATACTTTGGGTTAAGCATCTAAGAGGACTAGTTGGTGAAGATTATATACACATAACAGTAAATGCCCTGAGATAAGTCCATGTAGGTTCAAAGAGGAACCCAACTCTGCCATCGAAATTCGGGAACAGAAATATATACATGTCAAGAAAAGTTTAGTCTGGCCATATTCAACATAAAATTTGTTTCTGATGCACATATAAAGCCATGTTAAGGTCCTTATAACTATATCCATCCATGATCAAGAGCTACACGATCAAAAGCTTCATGGGCTTCTGTTTCATCATATTCCTTGTCAGATACAAGAGCATTTCTGTCCAACCTCCCTCCACCCTCTATAATTGCATTCTGTACTTGCACAAGAAGACTTTCAATCGAACAAGCAGGGCTCCAGCCACTTCTAGTCAGCAGCTCCATGCAGATAGAACCACCAACTGTAATGTGTCCAGTATAGCGGCTAAACCTTGGTCGAATGATCCGGACAAATGGAGGAGCAAAAGGATAATCAGCAGGGAAGGTAATCTCTAACAAAATGCATGATTGGCTTACATTCTTTTGCCTTGCATACTCAACAAGGTCCTTGTATATAGGATGGTCCTTGAACAAATTCTGACTCAATGAAACATGCCACCTGCAAATATCATTTTCATCTGGAAGTTTCAGTACTACTCCAACCAAACCAGTATTGTTAGTTTGTCCATGCTCTAATACCTTTGCTAGATTATGGTATTCTTTCATTATAGTCTTCATGGATGAATTAGTCTTTAAATTGTTGTCCCTTTCTAGGTCAGGAACAAAAGGCCTAGGATTTGTTGAAGTGCTGCCACTAACAGCTTCATTGCAACTACCACAATTTGTGTTTACTACTCTCCTGTCAAAAACAGCTTTGCGGTGCTGTTTATAAATTAAACTTTGACTTGACACCTTACTTTTGTAATCCTCTCTCACATGCTTATAATGTAAATGCAAGTCAACCTTTCCTGACAGAATGTGTCCCTCTACAAGATTTGTGTTGTTGTGTCCATTGGGGTCCTTGAAAATAATTATGTAACGCAATGAAACATCTTTGTCCTCCAGAGAAACCATCTTTCTTGTGCTATCTATAAAGCTTTCAGCTCTGGAGAACACTTCACAGATAGAAGCAAGACAAAATCCATTTGCCAGTGCTCCACTCTCCCAATCAATGTCTGCTTTGGTCGAATAGCCAAGTGCATCAGACAACTGACAAGATAAATTCATAGATGACATATGTGCTGTTCTGCCCAAATATCTCCCATCATTCCTGACACAAATTTAAAACTTCTTTAGTAATTTGCATATTTGAATCTGGCTGTGCAATCTACATCATTATCACACAAATAAAAGAAAGCAATGGAAACTAGACTCATCTGTGTTGTAGTTCAGACAGACAGTACTCAGTAAGTAAAGAAATCACCTAAGTTCCTAACAATGATCCAAGATGCAAAAGAGGGTCATTTTCAAGAGATTGAAATTAGGCAACGACATGACCATAAGACATACTCAGCCTTTCATCTACAAATTTAACAGAGGGTGGAGAGGAGATGTGTATAGGAACCATCAAAAATATCTTGGCACTAAGAGCTTTCAGTAAGACTACTGTTTATTTTACATTAAGATATTTGGTAAGCCCACACATAACCAACAGGGTGTTCCAAGTAGTACACAAGAACTTTGATTTTAGAAAATAAGACATGGTATGTATAGGAAAAAGTATAATATTCCATATTATTGATTCTTTGATTTATTGTTTTTGACCCATTCCAATGTAGATTGGAAATGGAGGTTTCACTTGTTCGACAATTATTATTTATGTGATCAATAATGTATAGATTCAATGATTATATGCTTTATTTGTTATGTATGTTTGATGTCTGATGAATATTTGATAGATTATTTTTATTTCATTGAGCATGATTCTATTATGTGACACAGATACTATTGAAAATATGGTTCTTGTTTGATGATGTTTCAAGGAAATATATTGGAGGCAGTTAGAAGCAAATTTGGTTTAAGAAGTGGCAAATGCTTGGTCCTGATTCATGAAGTAATATTTCTAAAACACCCAATTTAATTAACTCAAATTGTCTTTGAATATTCCAAACATTAAATCAAATAAGCGAAAAAAATCTCATCTATACCCATTTTTATGGCAAATCCTTCCTGCAGATGATTTTCCCCCAAAAAACCCTGTATTTTTTAAAACTTTGTTGACTACAAATCACATAAAAATCACATTTAAATTGCATCTTAAACCTTAATCAATCTCTTGCCAACTTGTGAAACCGTCAAAACCTTCAACATTGTAAAATATTTTATTAATATTGCAAATGTACAATATTTTTATGGCATTAAAACAAACGTGAGCAGGTCGGGACATACATAGAAGGCACAACTAGTTGCAATTTGCAAGGAGTTGCGAAAAGGTGCATTTGAGTCAAAGGCTGTAATGTCCCCGTCTTTTTAGCAACTCAGTGGAGTTCCTAGCCTTTACATTCTCCGAAGGCTAAGTGAAGAAATAAGGAGAAATTGATTAAATTAATTTCTTATAAAGTCATTAAAAAAAATTAATTAAAATTAAAAGGTGACTTTATATTTAATTAATTTAATTTTCTAGAAGCATAATTAACTATTGTATTGCAAGGGAGAAGCTTCTAGAGAGTGAATTTTCTAAAAATACAATTAAATATTGTATTGAAAAGGTGGAAGCTTCAAGAAAATGCAATTAAATAATATTTTATCTCCTTCTAGAAGGGTGAAGGAAAAGAATAAATGGAGGTGAGAGCTTCATTGTTAATCATCCGATTATTGTGAATTGCATTTGATATAAACTTGGGGGAAAAAACTAAGGAATCTGATTTTAGTCAGCCATTGGAGAACGTCGACTCTTCAGTGTTGCAACCATTTGAGGTAGTGAAATATCCACTAAATTTGGTATTCATGAGAGCTTCAATTCAGGAGTTATGTTTGTGCTTAAATTGGAGAATACAATTATCGTTGGCTACTGCAGTACACAAGAACGATATCGCGCTACAGTACTTATGCTTGATTCATCTCCATCCTTGGGCATCACTATTATCAGGGTCCTCTTCCAACTATGAGTAGTTAGCATTGTAATTTTTAGGCATATGATTTTGCTGTGATTATTTAGAATCAGATTTTGGAATTACTGTAGTCATTATTGTAAGCCCATTTGTATTGGCAAACTCATAGCAACATTGTACATGAGACTGAATTCAATAGAGGAGATACATGTTGCATACCATTTGTTTGACAAAATGTCCATCTAATAGCATATATGATCAGCATAATAGTTGTTTGTCAATTGTTTGTCAAAATGTCAGTTGGCTATAGGTATGCATTCCATATCTAGTTTCCATGTATATGAATTGAAAGTACCAAAAGAATTGCACTTGCATATTAGTTCATTGTAAGATGCATTGTAATATCATTTGCAAATTTCTTAGCATTAAAAGGCAGCATACAAGTGTTTGACAATATTCCTTGAGCTAAAATCAGTCAATTTGGGCAAGGGATATTACAAAGGCAGACAATTCTTTGTCGTAACAGTGCTGCAAATGTATTATATAACTTCATGCCATATAATTAATATTTACATTCAACCAGCACATTCAAATAGATGAATAAGTCATTATATAAAATTTTCGATTTGCACATCAAAATAATCTTTCAATTTATATTTAAACAAGATAAAAAACATTAAATCTATTTTATTTTGGTTTGACTTCCATCCAAAGATGAGTATTGTAATGTTATGACAAGTGAATGGCCTATTTTGCAAGGTTTTATCTCTTCCTGGTGTCCAGATTGTAAAGTTTTATTATGCTGTGATCTTGATTGGTGTAAATCTCAATTTTATGAGTCTTGATAATGCAGATTTTAAGATACTGTTATTTAATTCTGGATGTTTATTGATGATTTAAATAATTTATTGAAACAGAATATATCCCTGATTTTTATTTATTATGATCTGCAAGTGTGAGAGTACGATTTCCACTGTTATTGATCTACTTCACACTGCAGATCATAATATATATATGTACGGGCGTATAGATGAGAAGACGTGATGAAAGGTCACATAGCAATAACCCAATGGTTATGAGTCGGGTCACGATGGTTGGCAATCAAAAGCAACATTACTTAGTATTCCTTGTTTACGCTTCCGCTCACGGTGGTAAGCAAACACCACGTAATGTAATCTGCCAACTATTACATGATTATAATTTGTATTATTTGCTGTTGGCAGTATAAAGGTCTACGTGTGCATTAAGTTATCGGCAGAATATAATAAACATGTGCCATTGGCAGTATTAAAATAATCATGTGCTATCAAAAGTATAAACTAATTACATTACATTATATTAATGCTTAATCTAAACTTGAGTATATATATGTATATATAATATTATATATATATATATATATATATATATATATATATATATATATATATAATAGTAATAATGAGACATATATATATATAATATTATATGTATATATATATATATACAATTACAGTAATCAGTTATGCAAAATTTATTTGAGGATAGTCATAAAAAATACAGATTCAATTTCATAGAAGCTAACATTTTTAACACCCTCTTTAGCAAGGGAAATTGAAATAAGTTTAACAAAAAAATGTAATCATCATGTGTTTTAAACTAAGAGAGAGACAGAAGGAAAACATAATGGATTTTCATGGTGTCTGGCTATCGCCCAAAAGACCCATGAAAGTTATTAATGGGTCCGGCAAAATCCGGCCCAAAGAACAAGGATAACCCAAACTTCCAAAACAATGGGTTTTCATGGTGTCCGGCTATTGCCCAAAAGACCCATGAAGGTTATCAATGTGTCCGACAAAATCCAGCCTGAAAGATAACAACAATTTCAACCATTGTTTGAAAACAAATCAACTAAAATAAAGTCGTCACTTTATCATAGGATTAGAACACACGAAAGGTCGTCACTTTTCACAATACAAGCGTGCAAGCAAAAGGAAGAAAAATAATTTGTATTCATGAATATTAGATAATAAATGTATTTACAATAATATCATACCAAGTTTTTCTCGAAAGTACACAATTTTCAACTTCGCAAGAGTTTTCCTGAAAATATTAGCATTCTGTTCATTTGTATTGATATAACTTAATTTAATGATATCTCTACCGACCATGTCTCTTATGTAGTGATAGGGAGTCTCAATATGCTTTGATCGATTGTGGAAAACTGGATTTTCTGACAACTTGATACAACTTTGATTATCACAATGAATCACAGTTGGTTTTAGAGGTTTTCCAAATAGCCCAAATAGAAGTTTTCTTAACCAAACTGCTTCACGTGCTCTCATGGAAACAGCTACATACTCGGTTTCGGTAGAACTCAAGGCAACAACTAGTTGTTTTCTACTGAACCAAGATATCATTGCTGACCCAAGACTAAAACAACAACCTGTAGTGCTCTTGTGATTAGAGGAACATCCTGACCAATTTGAGTCAATATATCCTTCCAAATTTATCTCAACTTTTTCATACTTTAATCCAAAACCAATAGATCCTCGTAAATATCTTAATATATGTTTTGCAGCCATAAGGTGGATCTTCTTAGGTCTACACATAAAATGACTAAGGACATTTGTAGCATAGCATATGTCAGATCTAGAATTCACAAGATGCATAAGGGATCCAATTATTTGTCTGAAGAGAGTAGGATCAATGTCCTCAAATTTTGATGCTTCTTCTTTCAGCTTGTGTAAATTTGTTTCCATCGGAGTAGATAAGAGCTTACTATCCATCATTCCTAATCTATCATTCCTAATCTGGTCAGAATATCTTGAGTGTACTTTCCTTGATGTAAGAAAATGTAGTCTTTCTTTTGATCAACTTCTAATCCCAAGTAGTGTAGTAACCCTAAATCTTTCATTTCAAATTCAGCTATCAAATCTTGTTTACATTTTTCAATTAATTTATCGTCACCTGTTATTAGCAAGTCGTCAACATATAGAACAAGTATTACCATACCATCATCTGTGGCTTTGAGGTATATGTTAGAGTCGGCTTCATTTTTTGAGTATCCAAGTTTGGAAAGGTAGTTATCTATCCTTTCATACCAAGCTCGAGGAGCCTGTTTGAGAGCATAGAGTGCTTTCTTGAATTTACATACATAATTTTTTATCTTTTATGGTGAACCCATCAAGTTGTTCTATGTAGACTTCTTCATTAATGACCCCATTTAGGAAAGCAGTTTTTACATCCATTTGATGAATCTTCCATCCTTTTGATGCTGCAATTGCAATAATTGTTTTTACAGAAGTGTAACAAGCTACTGGTGGAAAGGTTTCTTCATAGTCAATGCCAATTTTCTGGGAGAATCCTCGAGCAACAAATCTAGCTTTGTGTTTTTCAATACTTCCATCAGCGGCATATTTGATTTTGTATAACCATTTTGAAGATACAACTATCTTGTCTTTAGGCCTAGGTACAATATCCCAAACATCATTCTAAATTATGGAATTGTATTCTTCTACCATGGCATCTTTCCACTCTTGTGACTTTAGGGCTTCTTCAGCTGTAGATGGTTCGATTTTGTTTATATAAGTTATAAGAGCAGTACAACATGATTGATTTCAAGTTCTCTTGTTTTCTTTTGAGATCTCATCTGGTTCCACATTGTTTTCTCCAAGCATCTTCCTTGCCCATAATGGTCTTTGCTTCCCATTAGTTATCTCTGGTTCTCTCTTCAGGTGTATGCTCCCTCTGATTTTCAGTTTGTCTGATTTTCTCATCATCTGAGATTGGTTCATCTTCTATGCCGGTTGAAAGTTTTAAGGCAGAATCCTCTTCAAAAATTACATCTCTACTTATTTCAACTGATCTTTGTCCAGGAATGTAAATTCTATAACCCTTGGAATTTTCACAATATCCTATAAATATACCTCTCTTCCCAGAAGGTTCAAGTTCAGTCCTCTTTTCTTTGGTTATGTGAATGTATACTAGACATTTGAATATTCTAAGATGACTTAGATATGGTTTGGTCCCTGAGAAGACTTCTTCAGGTGTGGTATTCTATAGAAATCAATGTGGACATCTGTTTTGAATGTATACTGCAGTCTTAGAAGCTTTTGCCCAAAATGAGGCATGCATATTTTGATCATGTAACATAGCTTTTGCAGCTTCAATGATGGTTCTGTTTTCCCTTTTTGCAACACCATTTTGTTGAGGATTATAAGGTACTATATACTCCCTCTTAATCCCAACAGAATTACAAAAACTTTTGAAGATATCTGATTTATATTCTCCTCCATTGTCTGATCTTAATGTTTTAATCCTTTTACTTGTCTAATTTTCTACTAATGCTCTGAAGGTTTTGAATTTTGATAGAACTTCATTTGATTCTTTGACTTTCAAGAAATAGATCCAAGTCTTCCTAGAAAAATCATCTATGAAGGATATGTAATAAAGGAAACCTCGTAGAGAAGGTGTGCGCATGGGTCCACAAAGGTCTAAATGGACTAGTTCCAAAACTGATTTTGACTTATGTTCACTAGAGGGAAAAGGTTTTTTTATGATTTTCTCTAGAGCACACCCTTTGCAAGTTCTTTTATGAGATGAGTATAGTTTAGGAGTACCAAAAGTTATCTTATCTAAATTAGGAAGTGAACTAAACCCAATGTGCCCAAGTCATCTATGCCATAATTCATTAACATTGGATGTTTCAAGACTAAGAGCTTGAGTTTGAATATTGCTTAATCTATATAATGTTCCAAATCTGGACACTATGGTAATAGCATTTTTCATATTTGAGTTATTAGGCCAATATAGTACTTTGTCTTTGTTGAAGGTGACATGATATCCATCATCGGTTAGGCTTGAGATAGAAATTAGGTTCCTTTTTATGCTTGGTACAAATAAGACATCTTTAAGATTAAGTGTAGTTACATCTTTTAATTTCATAGAACATGTCCCAATACCTTTTACAGGATAGGTAGAATTGTCTCCAATTGTAACTCCTTCAGTGATATAAGCTCCAAATGTATCAAACATATCTCTGAATCCAGAGATGTGACGGGATGCACCACTGTCTACGATCCAAGTTTCTATATTTGAATTTACTTCACTTGAAAGTGCGGAATAGTATAGTTGATTTTCATCTTCCTTTGTTTCAGCAAGGGAGGCTAGAATTTTCTCTCTATCTGGATAGTTTTTGAAGGTGTGTCCTATTTTCTCACACTTAAAACACTTAACATGAGTATGATCTTTATTAAACTTCTTTTTATTATTATTATTAAATTTCCTTTTATTGAATTTCCTCTTTCTTTTGTTTGAGACAGTGTAAAGAGCCTGATTTTCTCCCTCTTGATTTGAAGTGATCCCTCTAGAGATTAGCCTTGATTCTTCTGCTATGCATTCATTTTTTCAATTGATCAAAAGTAGGAATTGAAGGTCTGCTTACAACTTGTATGAAAGTATCGCAAGACATTGGAAGCCCTCTTAGAGCTATTAATGAGAGTTCTTGATCTTCGATTTTGTTTCCAATGGAAGATAATTGTTTTTTTGTTTTAGAAATTTTTTCAAAGTAAGAGTGAATAGAATCTCCTTTTTCCATTTTAGTATTCAGTAATTGGGATTTTAAGGTGATTAGTCTACTTGAGTTATTTATCTCAAATGTACTCTTTATTGTCTTGAATACTTCATATGCACTTTTGATCTCTGATATGGAAAGAAGGATGTGATCTTTAACTAAATCAACAATGATTTTTCTTGCTTTATTATTACGTCTTTTCCAGGTGATTTTTTCGGTTTCATCTTGAGGTATTGGGATATCTTTTTCAATGTATTCTTCAAGTTCCAATTCTTCCAGAATCGTAATGATACGAGTTTTCCAAGAGAAGAAATTTGATGCACCTTCAAGTCTGTCTTCCACCCTAATGTTATTTGCCATTATTTCTTCCTTCAAAAATTGAGATTTCTCTACCAATTTGGCTCTAATACCATGTAAAGTTTTATTATGTTGTGATCTTGATTGGTGTAAATCTCAATTTTATGA
Organism: Cupressus sempervirens; assembly: GCA_028749045.1. Lineage (NCBI taxonomy): Eukaryota > Viridiplantae > Streptophyta > Pinopsida > Cupressales > Cupressaceae > Cupressus > Cupressus sempervirens. The sequence continues at coordinate 279,817,153 of CM053791.1, forward strand.
GTCTTCATAATGCAGACGTTAAGATACTGTTATTTAATTTTGGATGTTTATTGATGATTTAAATAATTTATTGAAACAGAATATATCCCTGATTTTTATGTATTATGATCTGCAAGTGTGAGAGTACGATTTCCACTGTTATTGATCTACTTCACACTGCAGATCATTATATATATATATATATATATATATATATATATACAGGCATATAGATGAGAAGACGTGATGAAAGGTCACGTACCAATAACCCAATGGTTATGAGTCGGGTCACGATGGTTGGCAATCAAAAGCAACATTACTTAGTATTCCTTGTTTACGCTTCCACTCACGGTGGTAAGCAAACACCACGTAATGTAATCTGCCAACTATTACGTGAGTATAATTTGTATTATTTGCTGTCAGCAGTATAAGGTCTACGTGTGCATTAAGTTATCGGAAGAATATAATAAACATGTGCCATCGGCAGTATTAAAATAATCATGTGCTATCAGAGGTATAAACTGATTACATTACATTATATTAATGCTTAATCTAAACTTGAGTATATATATGTATATATAATATTTTATATATATATATATACAATTACAGTAATCAATTATACAAAATTTATTTGAGGATAGTCATAAAAAATACAGATTCAATTTCACACAAGCTAACATTTTTAACACAGATTTCATACTTTGTGTCTATTTTATCATGGTTTAGTTTTACTATTTTCAGAGGCTAGGATTTTTGTCAGGACAATTGATATATTGTCATGCATAACAATTTTGCATCTACTACTTATTGGCATTGAATGTTAAATTAAAATTTCAATTAACAAGATTAAAAACATTAAAAATCTATTTAAGCTATAGGCTATAGCTAAGAAAAATTTGAATGGGTCTGGAGAGCAGTAAAGCTGGCAATGGCATACCTCGTGCTTCTACTGCCCTTGGGGCTAGAGGTCCGCTAGATTCCACGTAGGATGATGGGGATTATATGTACTCTTCGAAGAAGGTGTTAGTTTCTTCCTCTGGGGTCTCATGTAGGGGAAAAAACAACTGTGACCCAGGTGGAGGTGGGGGCACCCTCTTTGGGTTTCCTCTACAGGGCAAGAGGGATGTAGACTCTAATTGGAATGTTCCTCAGAATCCCAGGTTGTTGTCATCTTTGTTTGGTGTCAAACCAAGTAGAAAGTCAGCTTTTCCAAATGTAAATAATATCTCGGGTCCATCTAAGGGCATGTCTGCTATTTTCAATCATGATTCAATTATAGATCACTTGGTTTCTTCAAAGGCCTTGGCTCCTATTGGAAAAATTTTGGGGCTGAAACCTAACATTGATAATGTTAGAACATTTTTTAAAAAGGAATGGCCTTTGAAGGGTCATCTCAAAGTCGTTGCAATGTCGAAAGGCTTCTTTTCTTTCAACTTCTCCAATAAAGAGGATCTTTCTTCTGTCTTTTGTGGACCATGGATGTTCGAGTGATATTCTTTAGCTCTTCCAAAATGGTCGCCTAATCCAGACCTTAATGACAATCTTTTTGAGATAACCCCTATCTAGGTTAGGCTACCTGGTATGCCCGTTGAGTACTAGAATGAAGATGTTTTCAAGGGAATTGTAAGTGCGCTTGGGGAGTTTTGTCCATGCATCCGATGACGGTGGCCAGAACAAGACTAATATATGCAAGGATTTGTGTTAATATAAGCCAACACTTTGACCTCCCTCAAACCATTTAGCTTGAATCTAAGCTAGGTAAGTGGCCTCAACACATTGAGTTTGAGTCTATTCCCTTTGCTTGCTTTGCTTGTAAGAGTCAAGTTGTTGGGCTAAACAGTGCTTGATGAAGATTGAAAAGAAGAAAAAAGGGATAAAGCCCAGCCTCAGAAAATATGGAAAGCTAAGTTGAAAACTGCTAGCCAAACTAACCAAGTTGATTCCTTGCCTAAGGAAGATAAAGAAGATGCGTCAACCCAACCTTTTGTTGAAGTTGACCCTCAAAAGTAGAATGGGCAAAATGAAAACACTGGAGAAATGGTTTCCCATTTTGTGGAAGTTTGTGAACCCAAAGAAAACAATGAGGAAGATAAAAATAAAGTCCTAGAAGAAGGGGAAAAAGATGAAAGTGTGTGTGTTGAAGGAGTCTTCACATCACAAGGATTCCTCATTGGCAATGGGAGTCATTATCATACCACTATTGGTTAAAGCTTCTCAAAGTAAGACTTAAGAAACCGAGGAGAATAACTTGTTTGAAGATGCCTAACATTGTAACATCCTTGGAGAGGCATATCCTTTTTCTCTTGAGGATCTCTCTCAGGAGGAAGACATAATTGTTGATCCTGAAATGATCCATTTTGGTTCTAGTTGGGGGGATGAAACTTCCAATAAGGAGGTGGAAGGAAACAGTGCTGATCAAGAGGAAGGGGCTTCTTGGTCGAAGATGGGAAGGAGAGGAAGGAGGAAGAAAATCGATTCCCAATTAGTTTCTTCTACAAGCAAATAGGGAGTTGCCCAAAGCAGTATGAAAACAGACATTGACACCCTTAAAAGGGACGTGGCCAAAACTCTATCAAAGAGCTTGAAAGAAGACAAAATATAGCGGATGGAAGGCAACTCACCATCTAGGAAATTTGTACCTTTGCTAAAAAATGAAGATCATCTCTTGGAACATAAGGGAACTAAATGCACCCCATTAGCAAGATGTCCTTAGGAACTTGGAAAGAGATCATAAGCCAAATATCATTTTTATCTAGGAAACTAAAATGTCTAAAGACAAAGCTGAGAAGATCAAGTTTTTCAAAAATTGTGGTGTGGTTCGGAGAAGTTTTGATCGTGCCTTGGGGGAACTATTGTTTTTTGAAACTAGAATGTCATTCGAGGAGAATTTTTGTTCTCTAGTTCTAATTTGGTGAATATAAAATTCCACCATTTAAGAGAAGTTTTTTCTTGTATGTTATCCAATATTTATGCCCCCAACACTAAGTTTGCTTCAGCTAAGTTTCAAAACAAATTGGCTAATTACAAAAAACTATTCTTGGATCATGAATGGATTGTCATGGGAGATTTTAACTCTCCCCTTAGGGATAATGAAAAGTTTGGGAGATCCCAGTCGCATCTTGATGAGAGACTGGTCCTAATGGAATTTATAAACCAATATGCTCTTATGGATGTTGATCTCCAGGGATGCACCTTCACCTAGACAAATAGAAAGGTTGGCAATAAGCTTTTTCAATTCCGCCTTGATAGAGCCTTAATCTCTTGTAATTGGCTTAATGTTAGAGTTGGTTTTGATCATTTCCCTATCTCAATGGTTGTGGATCCTATTCTGGTCAAGGAAAAACTTGTCATTTCGTTTTGAAAAAATGTGGCTTTCTCATCCTCAATTGAAGACAGAATTAAGGAGTGGTGGAATGTGAATGTTGAGGGATCTGCTATGTCAACACTAAGTCTGGTCATGCTAAGTTTCACAAGAAGTTAGTTGATTAAAGAAAACTATTCTTGGATCGTAAATGGATTGTCATGGGAGATTTTAATTCTCCCCTTATGGATAATGAGAAGTTTGGGGGATCCCAATTGCATCTTGATGGGACACTGGACCTAATAGAATTTATAAACCAACACGCTCTTCTAGATGTTAATCTCCAAGGATGCACCTTCACCTGGACAAATAGAAGGGTTGGCAATGAGCTTATTCAATTTTGACTCGATAGAGCCTTAATCTCTTGTAATTAATTTAACAAGTATTTTTGCTCCCTCTCTTCTATTATTAGAGTTGGTTCTGATCATTTCCCTATTTCAATGGTTGTGGCTCCTATTTTGGTTAGGACAAACTTCCCATTTCATTTTGAAAAAATGTGGCTTTCTCATCCTCAATTTGAAGACAGAATTAGGGAGTGTTGGAATGCCAATATTGAGGGCTAAGAATTATAAAGGACAAGATAAATATTTGGAATAAGGAAGTTTTTGGTGATATATTCCAGAAGAAAGATCTTATTAAGCAAGACCTTCAACACATCCAAGAGTGTATCCAACAGCAGGGCTATTCTCAAGAATTGATTTCTAGATAAAATGATATCTTGTTCAAGTATTGTGATATTATTTCCGAGGAAGAAATGTTTTGGAGGTAAAGATCTAGGTTTCTTTGGCTTTGTGAAGGAAACACAAATTCTAGGCTTTTCTACATGTTAGTTTTGAAGTATCACACTGCCAGCAGAATTTCTGATATACAAACTAATAAAGGAAGGCTAAACAATGAAAAAGATATCAGAGATGATATGGTTAGGTACTCCTCCTCTCTTCTCTCGTCTTATCAGAACCTTGATTCGCCAAAGCAAGAGAGCCTTTTGGATTCCACCCCTTCTATCTTGACAGAGGAGAAAAACAAGTTTCTGACTGCCTTCCCTTCTTTAAAAGAAATTTAAAAAGATGTCTTCTCTTTTGAAGGGGACAAATCTTCAGGTCATGATGGTTTTCCAATGTTTTCTTCCATAAATTCTGGCACATTATGGAAAAAAGACATCCCTCACATAGTTAAAGAGTTCTTTGGATCAAGAACTCTGCTTAAGGAACTCAATGCTACCTTTCTAGTTCTAATCCGGAAAATACCAGGAGCTGATACTGTGGACTGCTTTAGACCTATTAGGCTTGTAACCTAGTCTATAAGATCTTTTCCAAAGTGCTCACTTCAAGACTCTTGGTTATTCTTCCTTTAATCATTTCTCCTCGGCAATATGGCTTTGTGCTTGGAAAGAAAATATTGGATTCTATTATCAAGGTTCATGAAGCTATTCATTCTTTGGCTCTCTCTAAAACCAAGGCTTTCTCCTCAAGTTAGACCTATCCATAGCCTATGACAAGGTGGTTGGAAGTTTTTTTGTAGGGTGAGCAAAGCTTTTAGGTTTGGTGATAGGTTTACCCGACTCATCATGCAATTAGGCTCTACCTCTTCAGCTTCAATTATTGTCAATAGGGCCTCATCTCAATTCTTCAAACCTTCAAGATGTTTGAGGCGGGGTGACCCTATTTCCCCTATTCTTTTTGCTATAATGGCGGGGAGTTTGGTAAGATTTTTTCAAAAATTTATTGTTACGGGTGCTATCTAAGGCATCAAGTTGTCGTCTGCGGATCTTACTTGTTATCATGTGCAATTCGTTGATGATACCATCCTCATGGGTTCCTCCTCTCTTAAGGAGGCCAGGAATATTAAGGATGCTCTTAACTTGCACACTCGGGCCACTGGGCAATCGATTAACTAGAACAAATGTTTCTTATTTTTTATCAATACTCCTATAGAAAGGCAAAGAAAGATCAATTTAATTATTGGGTGCTCAATTGGGCAACTCCCTCTTGGTTTGTTCTTATTGACAAATTTAATAGAAAACTAGTTTGACGGAAGGGTGCTCTATTCAAACAAGCTAGTAAAGTGCAACTTTTGAAATCAACTCTTCAAAATCTTCTCATTTATGCTTTGAGCCTCTTTGAAATCCCCTCAAAATTTGTGGATTCCATTGAGAGGATTCAAAAGCATTTCCTTTAAAAACACGTAGAGGAAAATAAGAGGTTGGCATCGGTTGCCTGAGAAATTACCTGCAAACCAAAGCAGTGGGGACGATTGGGTATTAAGCCTATTAAATCTTTCAATAAAGCCTTGTCGGCCAAACAAGTGTAGAGAATTTCTGGAGAAGAAGAGGAGTGGAATAATATCTGGAAGATCAAACACCCCTCTATAATTCTATTGCCAATCTCTTTAAAATGGATAACATCATTACAGGTTCTTTCATCTGGATTTGTGTTGCGCAAGCTAAAGACTTGGCTGGCAAGGGTAGTATGATAGATTTTGGGGAATGGCAATCATATTCGTTTTTGGGAGGATAACTGGATTATGGATAGGCCTTTGGGCATTTTTATCCCTCTTAGCCAATTTGTAGAAAGATGCAAACAGTCTTTTGTTAAACATGATCAGATTGAACCCTCTCTTGCCCTTATTATGATCTCTCTCCAGGCTTGGACTATTAGGACAAGCTCTAAAGATTCTCTTGTTTAAGCGGCTTCCCCTCAGGAAAGTATTTCGTTTCTACTATTTTTTCCCTCTTGAATTACGTCATTGAAAGACCTCCTTTTCAGGGCCGGTCTTAGATCAAGCATTTTCTTAGGGTTAGGAAGAAAAAAATTAATTTAAAAACTCACTTTCTACTCTGAGAAAAAGCTAGAAGAATTTTATCAAGCATCTTGTTCTTCTAGCTTTTTCTCCAAAATAAAATTCTTACTATGCATAATCTCTCTAAAAGAGATTTTGTAGTGCCCAGTAGATGTTATCTCTCCAAAGGCAACAAGGAATCAACTCAATATCTCTTGCTCGATTTCTCTTTCTCTCAGGAGGTTTGGATGAAGCTTCTCTAGAAGTGCAAACTTTGCTTGTTTTTTCCTAGCTTTGAGCAAGATTTTTTAATCAGTGGATGTATGCTAACTCTTTTGTGGATGATTCTTTCTAGGTCCTCATTGCTCCCCATGTAATTTGGAATATTTCAAAGGTTTAAAAGAAAATTACTTGAGCTTTTTGAAATCTAAGTCTACTTTGGCCCCGGACATGAATCACAATTTATCTAATAGTTGGCTTTCTAAATGCTTGAAATCTTTAACTAAGGCTATAAGAGAAGGTAATATCTGGTTTTTAAATAAGTCAGTTTTGATGGTGTGGCCAAGGGGAATCCGGGTCAAGCCGGTTGTGGTGGCATTATGCAAGATCACTATTGCAATTGTCTCGAGGCCTTTGCTTGTCCTCTAAGGATTCAAATTAACCATTTTGCAGAGACTATGGGAGCTCTCCACCGTCTTAAATTGCTTGTGGACCTCCAATGTAAGAACATGTGGATTGAAAGAAACTTGAATAATGTAATTAAATGTTTATGGGGTGAATTCAAGACTTTGTGGTCTATAAACCTTATTATTACGGAAGCCACCACCATTATCAATTCTTTTGATAAATGTTAACTCCAGAACTTTGCACCCTAACCTAAGCACCTAAATAATTAGAATTTTTGGAGGACATGGGATCAATCAGAGGTTGTGGGTATCCTATGACCTGATTGAACCTAAGTTACCGGATTCGCACCCTGGAGCTCGGGTCCGGGTCCGGATTCATTCGGGTCCGGATCCGAGCCCGGGTCCGCGACCGGTCCGGGCAGGGTCCGCATTTTGGCCTGCGGGTCCTCCCGGGTCCGTGCAAGCACGGACCCGGGAGGACCCGCAGGCCAAAATGCGGACCCTGCCCGGACCGGTCGCGGACCCGGGCGAATCCGGGCGGACCCGCGGCAGGTGGGGCCAAAAAGTGGCCCAAAAAAGCAATAAAATAATGTTTTTTTCATTATTTTTTTTGCCAAACCCTAAAGTAAGGCCTATTAGATGCATTTCATTCATCTAATCTCTCATTTGCTTTGTCATTTTGCTCTCTCATTTTGGTGTGGCCATTTTGCAAGTTTGAAGAGAAGGTTGTAGAGATTATTTGTGGAGTTTCAAATCCTTCAAATAATCAGTGTTGAGTGTTCCAGGTATGCATTTGATCCTTCCTTTTGCTTCTTTCATAGTTTGTTTTTAGTTTTTTAAATTTTTTATATTTATTGTTCTAAATTTTTATCAAGTTTTGTATAAGTTTTGAAATATTTTTTTAAATTTGTTTTTATAGATTGCAAGAATCCAAGAATGAGTAGTCAGGGTTCAGTGGGTGGGGTGGGATCCCAAAGATTTAAAATTGATAAAGGCTCTCCTTTGTGGAAGTATACAACAAGAATTGAGCAATGTGCTGGTGGGGGAGGGTATATATGGAAATGCAATTTTTGCCAAAACCAATATAGAAGCTCCTATTTCCGGGTTAAACATCATTTGATAGGTCCACCAGGTCAAGGGATTTCCATGTGTGAGGGGCCCCCAGAGGGAGGTAAAAAAGGGTTGTCAGCTCCTCAAATAGCAGGCATGTTAAAAGAACAAGAAGAGGCTGATAGGTTAGTGTCAAAGGTAAAAAAAGATAAGTCAAAGCAAATACCACCAACACCACCCTCTCAAACAATTAGTAAACCACATCCCTTCCTACCTACCCCATCTATGGATGAAGATGAAATAGAAACACCCGCATCCCGCAAGAGAGGCCCATTAGATACGGCATTTGAAAATGACAAGAGAGAAATTGCTGATATAAAGGTTGGGCGTTGCCTCATTACAAATGGTGTTTCATTCAATCTAGTGAGATCCCCTTATTGGAGAGAGATGGTGAAAGCAATAAATGATGCACCTCATGGTTACCAATCCCCTGGATATGAAAAGTTGAGAACCACCATATTGCATAAGGAGAGAAAGAATGTAGAAAACCTCCTCAAACCAATAAGAGATTCTTGGATCCAAACGGGGGTGAGCATTGTCTCTGATGGATGGAAAGATTGCAAAAACCGTCCTTTAATAAATGTGATTGCTGTTTGCCCCAAGGGGGCAATGTTTTTGAAGGCGGTTGATTGTGAAGGGCAAGTAAAGGATGCAAATTTTATTGCCCAACTTCTCATTGAATCCATAGAGTCCGTGGGAGTTGACAATGTTGTCCAAGTAATAACGGACAATGCTAAAGTTTGTAAGGCTGCAGGTGCTTTGGTAGAAGCACGATATGAGCATATCTTTTGGACACCATGCACTGTCCACACCTTGAACTTGGTGATGAAAACAATGGGCAGCCAAATTGAATGGATGAAAAATGTGTATGAGGAGGGTGAGCAGATCCAAATGTTTGTGACAAACCACCATATGTCACAAGCAATTTTCAGAACTTTCTCCCGCTTGGAATTATTGAAGGTAAATTTTAAACTTTATTTAGCTTCATTTATCATATTAATTTTTGTGTCATACTTTACAAAATTTAATACATATTCTTAAATTTTTGTGTTATCAACTTATCATATTAACTTACAATTTGAATTAACATGGTAATAGGTTGCTGAAACAAGGTTTGCTTCACACACAATCGTCCTTAGACGACTTGTGAGGGTGAAAGAGGCATTGGGTCAAATGGTTATTAGCAACAAATGGGGTGGATGGAAGCAAGCTGATACAGAAAAGGCCAAAACTGTAAAGGATTTGATCTTGAGTGATAATTTTTGGAATAGGGTGGAATATGCATTAGAACTCACCGAGCCCATCATGTCTATGCTTCGGTATGCCGACACGGATGAGCCTTGTTTGGGAAACATATATGATGCCATGGACTCTATGCTAGAAAGAATGAAATCAGTAAGTTTAAATTTTTATACAATACTTTATCCTTGTTTATTGAGAGATTTTGATTTTTGATTTTAATTAAGTTATTAACACTACATCAAGATAACTTACATGTACATCATTTGACATCCCAGGTCATTCAGAGGAGAGAGCAGGATCCTGATACCTTGTACACTAAGGTGGAGAAAATTGTTCTACATCGTTGGAACAAGATGACTACACCTTTGCACCTCTTGGCATATGCACTTTCTCCTAGATATTATAGCAGTGAGATACTTGCGATTCCTGGTAGAGTGGCACCATATAGAGATCCTGAAGTTGCTGCTGGGTATAAGAGGGCACTTAACAGGCTCTTTAGTGATCCTGATGTGGCATCAAATGTTAGGAGAGAGTTTGTTGATTTTGTCTCAAGCAAAAATGCAGAGCCTGATGCAATCAATGACCAAAGTAAATTGGATGCCATTGGATGGTGGTACTTACATGGGGAAAGTTACCTGTACCTCCAACCTCTTGCCATTAAGATCTTGTCACAAGTATGTATTTAAGTTTTTTTTCCTTTTCTTATGGCTACTTAGCTTGTCGAATTAGCACTCTTAAATTCCTATTGTATTGTAAAATTACTTAGCTAATTTTTTAAAATTTGTTGGTTGTCTCTCTAGGTTGCAAGCTCTTCTGCTGCTGAGCGGAATTGGAGTACATACTCCTTTATCCACTCAGTGAAGCGTAACCGGTTGGGTTCAAAGAAAGCAGAGGACTTGGTATTTATTCACAACAACTGGCGCCTCTTATCACGCAAGGATCCAGGATATAAGAAGGGACCAGAGAAGTTGTGGGATGTACTACCTGAGACTTCTAACTTGGATATGACTGTCCAAGATATATCTAGAATTGCCTTGCTAGATGTTGAGGAGGACGAGGAGGAGGATGTGGCTGCATCTGGGGCTAGTGGAACCGGTTTGGGTTCCAATGATGTGGAAAATGTCAATGATATAGATGAGGATGAAGCCATTGATCCCTCATATTTTGATGACCCATTTGACCCTTGAAGGGCATTTGCATCTTTGATAAACTATGTTTAAACATTTGTCATTGACTCATTGAGTCATTTATGATTTATCACTATGTTTCACAGTTTCAAACTTTATTAAGTCATAATTTATTATCTATCAATCTGATGAAGTAGTCTATGTTTTGAAATTCCATTTTGCATTTTAGTAATTCAATGTATGATTTTATTTACAACATTAGCATAGATTAATGAGTGAGTATTTAATGTTTATCTTTGACATTTGGCATTGATCAATAATCAAGTAACATTGATATATTCATACTATGGAATGACTTAGTTTTACTTTTACAACTATATGAGTTTATATTTTTTTTGCATATATATATATATATATACACACTAACGAACCCACCCACGAACCCAAATGGGGAAAAAAAAATTGCCCGAACCCACGAACCGAACCCCGAACCCGAACCCGTCCCCGAACCCGAATCGGCAACTTAGGATTGAACCTCTGGATTCTAGGCCAGTTCCCATTTGATTTTATATAATGAATAACCTAACTAATTAAAACTAGGAAAACTTGTGAGGGAAAGAGATAGAGAAGTACTATGAATCAAAAAACTAAATAACAAACAAAGGTTATACACCAATAGAATATAAATGAAAGTAAGATTTTCTTAAGCACAACCTGTTAGCTTTTACACCCTGAACATGGATATGGTTTCTAACTTCATACTCTACACAAGTATTTCAAAAGAAGACTTATAATCTGAATAGATATTAAAGGAATAAATCACTATAACATCTTCAAACTATTTATAGTAATATATACATGCATATATATACATCAGGAGGATATGAGGTTGAGATAAATCATAATCCTCTGAATTATGCACGTATATAGATATGCGTATTTTTAATAGGTATGACCTTGGACATAATAATAGTATGATGATTTTGAAAATTTTATATATATATATATATATATATGGATTTCCTTCTTTTAATAACTCTTCAAAAGAGTCCGTTGATATTTGTTTTAAAATTATAAATCTCTATGAGAGATGTTGAGTACATTTTGCGCCTCTTCCTTTTTCAGTAAATTCAAGAAAAACCGAGGATCTTGTTCTGTAAAACTGCTGCCTTGGGCCACGGCTTATATTTAAAACTTCTCACATTGCCGAGAATGGCATTCAGCCTTTTCTTCCCTCTCGGCCTTCCTCACATTAAAAGATCGAGCTCAATCTATCTCACGAGATTTTACATACCAAACTTTTAGCATTTTTCTCTACAATTCAGACGGCTTCAGCAACTCGATCAAGACCTCCTGAGTCTCACTAATCAACGATTAAGTTATATTTACTTCCATTCTTCTTATTCACAAATCACTGCTAGTAATTATCTTGATAAATCTAGACCTGTCATTGTTGCTCAATCTTTTTATGTTTCAATATTACAAGTGAAGTATAAGTACTCGTCTCATGTCTGCTAGCCCTTTTGGTTCTTTCTTCATGATTAAATACCAATTGTTTGGCATCTAAAATGAGTCAGAATGCACAAGCATGACTCTCCTAAAGAACAGTTCTATGTACGTCTATGAAACATCTTATTTTATGATTTATGATTCATCAAAAAGGCTTACTGCCAGAGTTGTTTTATCTCATGTTTTCAGTTGAGTGTCAGCAATATACTGCTAATGTAGGAATTTCATGCTTCGCAGCATAATCAATCACCAAGGATTCACCTTAGTCAGAAGGACCAATGAAAGAGGGTGAAAAGGTCGAGGAAATCCCTACAAAAGGAAGAACAGAAATCAGAACTATCAAACAAGATAAAATATATAAATAAACTCTAAGAACGTCCAAGTAAGCTCATGTTGTCCAATTCATATACTTTGTTGTCAAGTCGAGAGGTGGTGATCATGTGTCATAAGACCCATCTAAATCCTTGGCCAAGGTCGTTAAAGCCATGCTTGTCATCTATAGATCACATGATGCCAGGGGCACCAGTTGATCAGGCATGTTCATCTATTAACTGAGCGGACATTCTAAACACTGATATTGCTCGGATGGCTGGACTAATAGTGCCCCAAGCCTAACCTCGGGGTAGGGAGGGTCTTTCTTGTCAAATGATTGTGTGAGGATTAAAAAGGTCCATGGTTGGGAGGTTAGGCCTAAGTGAATGCTTCTCCTCTTTCCTAAAAGTTGAGGCTTGCACAACATCAACAAATACCTCAACCAGAATTGTATGTTCTTTTCAATTCTTTATCATGCAATATATTTCTTTCTTTCTCCTAATTAATTCATGAAAAGAAGGGAAATGATTTAGTTTATGTTGTATAAAATAGTTAGTTAGTTCAGTTTTTCAGTTATTTTTCACATGAAATGGATTGTAAGGTGTTATGAATGTTTATTTCGGTAATATGATTACGTATGCTTCTTTCATTGCTTCAATATTTAGTAATTTATTTCAGCCCAGAAAATTTGTATGTTACAATAGGTGGCATAAAAAGAATAAAATATAAAACAATTGTCATTTCATTTATTGAGGTGTGTAGGTGGCATTTTACGAGTTTGTGGAAAGTTCCTTAAATCATGCATTTAATATTTATTGTAGCCCAAAAAGGCAATGCAATTTTCTAATTGGACCACATGGTAGTGCTTAGTTGTAATTGGGTAGGAATTTAAAATTTGTTGTAAGGTAGTTGCAATTTTACCGTTTCTCCCACATTGGTTGTGTTTTTAATATCTTGGGTGGTAAGTGCCTATATAAGCACGGCATATGAGCATTTGTAATCAAGATCTCAAGGTGTAATCTCTTTGTGTGAAAGCTCTTCAAGTATAAGCTCTTTTTATGTATGCATTTTGGGTGTAACCTCTTTAGGTGAAAGATCTTAGTGTGTAAGATCTGAGTCGGAAGCTCTTGGTGCAAGTTCTTGTCTAAAAGCTCTCGGTGTGCAAGCTAGTTAGAAGCTCTTAGTTTGTAAGCTCACATATTGGAAGCTCTCTCATATTGTAAGAAGTTGGAATTCTCTCATCTTGGTGAATTTGTAAGGATTTCAAGTACTAATGGATGCTTTGTAAAGCATTTGATCTTCTCTTTGTCTCCATATTGTTATGTTTTTGGTTGTGAGTTGGTAAGGGTGGTGTGGCCCTTCGTCAATGGTATCAAAGTAGGAGTTCCTGAGTGTGTAGACAGATCACCGACTGTGAGACAATTTGCACCAAGACTTTTGTAATTGGATGGATTCTTAGAATTCCTAGGCTTGAGAAAATTAGAGAGTTGTATTGTTGGATTTGCAAAAGCAGATAAATGAAATAGAAGCAGAATTGCAAAAGAGAAGTGATTCGTCAACAAAGAGATGACTATATTTCTTTGGATGCAGAAAAGATAAAATCATAAAAGATATCATGGAGTGTCAAACATGCGGTACAAAAGAAGAGAAAGAGCATGAAGATGAAAAGATTCATGAACCTCTAATTGAAGAAGATAATTTGTTAATGAAGATTGCAGCAGTAGAGGAAGAGAGGAATGCCTTGGTTGGAGGACAAAGAAGAGAAGTTGTTACATGCCTTGATGAAGACACAAGAGAAGAAATCAAAGATGAAGGTGTGGAAGAGGTAAATTTTTTATGAATTGTGGCATGCGGAACTTGAGACGAATATGAAAGACAATGATGATAGTTTATATGAGGACCTTGCAAGTGATGCTTGGTATGCAAAAGAGGATTTGTATGGTATTACAAATTTTATTACATGTGCATTATGTTGGGTGGATATTTTGCAGTCGACAGTTTTGTGAAAATCTAGTTGCAAAATAGGTAGACCAGCCATAGCGTATGAGACCAAGTCTCTCCTACAATAAAGTGAAGGCTCCCTCTTCTCACCATTCCTTGGATCAACTCAAGGTAAGCAAGAAGTTAAGAGATTTATGAAGGGTGTTACCAATATTCTTTCCTCTTAGCTTTCAAGAAAGAGTTCACTTACTCGCGAAGCGAGTAATGGGCAAGATGAAATCTCTAACTACACTTCTATCTAATAGTTGGAAACAATGATGCCAATAAGCTCACACCAACTCAAAGGCTGATTGAAAGCGTACCAGTTTGACTCTAAGTCTTGTTTTAACCTAATCTATAAGAAAAGCCTCTACCATTGGGGCACAAAGACTTCCAGAAGTAGGGGAATTCTAATTATTTATCATCAATTTGAGATGGTAACACAAGCTAAAATCAAAGCTTCTAGTCTATGTATTACCACAACTGCTCCCAATCAAAGTTTTAGCTCTGGTTGCTTCTTAACTCACTATGCTCTATAATTGAAAACACAATAATAACATGAATCAAAGACAATAGGCACAAACCACAATCAAAGCTTCTAATTTGCTCTATCACAATTGCTTCCAATCAAAGCTTTGAATTCAATTGGTTCTTTTATTCACTTTTCTCCCAAATTTGTACTACACAATCAAAATTATGTTTGCACAAGTTTGGCAGAGCTTTCTTGCATATAAAAAGATGAATTTTACAATGGGCGGCGCTCCTTTATTTAGGCAAAGGAGTTGAGAAAAAGGAGGAAAAAGTGGGAGCAACTCAACCAACTTCGACCCAATTTAACTATCACGAGAAATTATTGGATTACATGTCATGAAGACATGCAATTGAATTACATGCGATTACATCCATTTGAGTTACATGCAATTGCATTACGTGTTTGAGTTACATGTGATTGGATTACATGCAACAACATCTTCTACATCTACAAAGTTGGTAAACACTTGAAGAAAATGTTGATTCTGAATTGATCAATCCTATAGACTATCAACAAAAACCTTGTACTTCGTGATGATGCAAACCCTAATGATCACAGGATCAGGAGTTCCTGTATTTTGTGTCATTGCATTCACCTTGATAATCATGGTGTTGCATCTTTTGATAGCCTCTAACTCTATTTGATGAATTTCCCGTAATCATTTGAAAACTTGACATGACCAAAGTTTTTTCTCGTCCGAGTTGTTGTGAATTCTCCTTTGTAGATCAGCACAAACTGGAGTCTCTTATACTTTGAAAACCTTATCGGTGGTGTCCGGGTGTAAACTCAGAACTTTCCACCAACACCTTTAACTTTTTTTTCTTTTTTAAAGAAAAGTGCTTAGTGCATTCCCACACGAACTCAAGTTCTCAGACAACCATTGGGAAAATGGAGACCAAATGAATTACTGCTTCTTTGATTCGAAGCACGCCTTCTTTACTAGATGTCATCATTCTTTATAGAAATTTTGGCATATCTTGACTTGCTGCAACATGAAAGTTTCATTGGGATTGAATCCATCATTGGAAGATATGGATTCTGACACCATGAGAATATTGGCAAAATTGAACTCTGAGAATGGTATATTCAGAGTATTGATTAGATACTCATGGAACATATGCAATGAATTGGATGTGATATGGAAGTACATGTGGAGGGCTAAAATGGGACTTAGGAAGATGGATGGCATGTAAATGTGTAAGGGAAAAGGATGGGTTCTTATAAAGATGCCTTGAGGAATGAAGGCTAGGCACATGGGAATGTGTGCAAATGATAACTTTTGACTTAAAAAGTGTGACCTTAAGTCAAAAACGAGTTCTCAAGATGCAATTACATGTAAAGTGAATTACATGTAAAAGGAACATGCATTTAGGTTTAGAAGATGGAAATGCGTGTAAATGGGAACAAAGGATGAGATTGCATGTAAATGCGGATGGAAGGTGAGTTTACATGTAATCGCATATGGAGAATGAGATGCGATGTGCTACGACATGTAATGATGAAAGTGGATTGAAATGATGCACTTGCATGAAATGTGCATCAAATGATTAAGTGGTGAAGTGTAGTGAAACGTGCTCAAGTCCTTGCAAAAGAACTTGCAACTTCTTCCAAAAGAAGAAAAACGAGAAAGCAAGCAAACAAACAACGAAAACAAACACAAAGAAAACACATACCTTTGGTTCTAAACTCAAACATGTCAACATGCAAGTTGCTTTCAAGTGCAAATACAAATTTGGAGTTTGGGGAAATCCAAAAGTGTGATCATCATATTTAAAAGCAAAATGCACTTTTCATGGCATATTTATGGACAAGTGTGAAAGTTCAAGCTAAAATATGCATGGAAATAGCAAGATAAGTATGAATTAATGAGCCAGTTTGAAAATGTCCACTTACTTGGAGATGAAAGAGCCAAAATAGCAAGAATCGTAGACTTTGATGACCAATTCTCCTCTGAATCCAGATTCTCAAACAATAATTTGACTTCATCCACACTTGCATTCAACAAATATTAATGAGCAATGAAGGGTCAAACTTGGCATGAGGATGCCAAAAACACGGTCAAAGATCACTTGTGCATGCCACGTTTTTGTGAAAAACCAAGTGCTACAACATTTTTTGCAAAAATGTGGTCTCTTGCTACCATGAAACAAGTTGTTTTTGCTATGGGAATGCAAAAATATGTTCATAGACGGCATACATATGGATTCAAACCCCAAAATGATCCATCTTTGCTCAAAAACGTGATTCATGACTCTCAAAATTGATTCATAGAGAGCATGAAATGAAGCATTTTTGACATCTAAAAGCAAAAATGTGTTAACCAACAGCAATGGCATGGATTGAAATGCCAAAACAATTCCTCTTTGACGAAAGACATGACCAAAAATGCCCCAAATCTGGACTTTTTCACTAAAACGTGGCTCCAAAATGCGATGAAATGAACCATTTTTTGCATGAGATTCAACGCCTATGGCTTTATAATGCCAAGAGATGCAAAAACGACCCTCTTCTTGGAGATTTCAAGCCATATCATGGGCAGATCTGGGCATTTTAGATGAAAAATGTGTTCTTGGAGGAAAAAAAAATCAAGTTTTTTACCCTTGAATCTTCAATTTCGGGTTTACCATTTGCAAATGCATAAAACTTATGCAAAACGCATTCTCCAAGAGGGATTACATGTTTTAAAATATTTGTAGTTGATATTTTCATGCAAAACGCATTCTAGAAGTGCCATTACATATTTTAAAAACATGAATATGCATTGCTCATGCAAAACGCACTCTAGAAGTGCAATGACATGTTTTAAAAACATGTTTTTTGCTCCTAAGATGCAAAACGCACTCTAGGAGGGTGATTGCATCACAAAATAAAAAGGGGCATAATAATAATAAAATTATAAAAAAAAATTTAAATGAAGAAAATGGAAGGAAAAACAAATTAAAAAGGAAAAAATAAGAGGAAAAAAGGTTATTTCATTTTTCA
Source organism: Cupressus sempervirens (assembly GCA_028749045.1). Lineage (NCBI taxonomy): Eukaryota > Viridiplantae > Streptophyta > Pinopsida > Cupressales > Cupressaceae > Cupressus > Cupressus sempervirens. The sequence goes on from CM053791.1 coordinate 279,834,694, forward strand.
AAGTGCATAGGAAGCATAAAAAGAAAAAAAAAAAAAAAAAAATTGTCATTTTATTTATTGAGGTGTGTAGGTGGCATTTTAGAAGTTTGTGGAAAAATTTTTAAATCATGCATTTAATATTCGTTGTAGCCCACAAAGGCAATGTAATTTTCTAATTGGGTCACATGGTGGTGCTTAGTTGTAATTGGGAGGGAGTTTAATATTTGTTGTAAGGTAGTTGCATTTACTTTTTATCCCAAATTGGTTGTGTTTGTAATATCTTGAGTGGTAATTGCCAATATAAGCAAGGCATATGAGCATTTGTAATCAAGCTCTCAAGGTGTAATCTCTGTGTGTGGAAGCTCTTCAAGTATAAGCTCTTCTTATGTAAGCTTTTTAGTTTTGCAAGCTCTTTAAGTGAAAGATATTAAAGCATGTAAGATCCTAGTTCGAAGCTCTTGGTGCAAGTTATTGTGTAAAAGCTCTTGGTGTGCAAGCTAGTTAGAAGCTCTTAGTTTGTAAGCTCACATATTGGAAGCTCTCTCATATTGTAAGAAGTTGGAGTTCTCTCATCTTGGAGAAATTGAAGGATTTCAGGAATTAAGCAATGCTTTGTAAAGCATTTTGTCCTATCTTTGTCTCCATATTGTTATGTTTTTTGTTGTGAGTTGGTAAGGGTGGTGTGGTCCTTCATCAGATCCCTTCATCATGTTGCATGGTTCCCTCAATCTTTCACTTGGAGAAGCTTTGTTTTCATGTTGAAGTAGTTTAGTTGAATGGAAGTTGTTGTGGATGTTTATTTGCTTGACTCAAACAAATCCAAGCCACTAGCCTCTTGTTGATGATAGGAGTGCCGAGGTAAGTCGATGATTGAATGCACTTAACTTCAATTGATGTTGAATTTTTAGTTTGCATCCATTTGATGGGATCCAAGAGGAGATATTGATTTGAAAACCATTCGAGTGTTCCTTAGAAGCTTGCACTAGGTGGGTGATCGCTAGTGAGATTACATCTAGCAGAGTCCAAGTCATCTTGGGAGTAAAAGTTAGACAATTTAAGTTTGAGTTGAAGTGAAAAGGTTTGAAGGTCAAAACTATATTTTTATGACACATTGTAAAACCAAATCTGTAAGAGATAGAGTTGATATCCATTGAATGAAGAGTGTAAGTCCCTTTGTGATAACTAGCATATTACATCATAAATTGATTGAAGCCCACAATTAGGAAGTAACCTTGAAGGTATTTCATGATCTTACTTTGCGAGCTTAGCATGAGAGATGACCTTATACCAAGAAAGAATTGAGTGTTTGGTGTTTCTCCTCGAAGCATTAAGTATTTGATTATGCACGTAGTAGTGGAGCAAAACTCACATCAATAGCACCAATGACCTTGTCCATGGACATGAACTTTTCTAATTTATCTTCTCATGATTCCACTATGTCAAAGATTTATCAAGCTTTCTTAGTGACAATTTCAACTTCAACTCTCACAATTTTTTTCTTTGACCTTTAGATGTTCTATGATTTCTTCTCTTATTTTCTTGGCTTCTTTAATCTAAACTTGCAAATCATCTATCATCCTTTCTACTTCGCCAAGATCTTGAGATGTTTTGGTTTTCGCTTCATTCTCTTCTTTTGGCAACAACTTCAAGTTATGATTTTTCTTTCTAAATCTCGAGTTCAATTAAAGCACTTGTTCAAAATCTACTTCTTCATCACTATAATCTTCATGTTCTTGATCTTCGTCATGTACTTGGATTCTCGATATGTTTTCACAAGTTCCATCTCTGGCAAGCCACATAAGATTTGTTACATCCCTATTTTTGCTTAGTTATAAAAGATTCATTATATTTGTTGTGACTTCTTGCGAAGCTGAGTTGATTGGTTAAATTAGTTAATTGTTATGGATTCGTGTGAAATGGAAGTGTTCGTTATTCGTTATAATTTCATGGAACTTGGAATAGTGGCTAACCGTTATGATGTTATATGAATTGGAAATGGAGAGCTAATATGATTACTTGTTATAGTAATTTTGATTTTATTAAATGGTGGGAAATATGTTATTACAATTGTAAATTTCTTTTGTAGGAGCGTAACGAAGGGGAGGAAGCATTGCCAAAGAGGGGATTAGGCATAAAGGCAGCACTTACCACTGATTTAACAAGTACAAGTCCAAAACCGCCATGGTCAAGGGAAAACTGGACGAGGCAAGCCAGGGTACACCAAGAGATCACCATGAGCAAACCGGGTCAACAAACTTATTAAATAATAAAAATGAATAAATTGAGAACAATTGTTACCTAAAGGGAGTTAGTCAATCCTTCTTGCATATCAAACATGTTCTAGTATAATGATACCCATGGTACTTACATACATTCATACATATTCATACATATACATATATATACGTATGCATATATTCAAATATGATGCACATGTTAGAATATGTAAACTTAAAATATAACGTATACACAAGATATGCATAATTGGAATAATGGGTATATGTGTATGTGTACATACACATGTGAATATATGTAAATATAACAGATACCATTATAATAAATCATGAAGAGTCAAGTTATTAATATTATTCCATTTTATGACATGCTTTATTATATTTTTCCAACGACCTATATTTCTAAATCTTCCATCAGGCCTTTTTATTTTTCCAGTGGTCTATATGTTATTGCTTCATCGGCCATGTGTTAATATCAGCCTTCTTGTTGTGACTCTTGAACATAACTCTCATTTTCACCACCTTTTCTCTATTCTTGCTCATAACTCCCTTCGGGAGAACATATGTTTATACCATGCAAGTGTTTGAGCGGAAGCTTTCTTATCATACCTAAAAATTGCATTCATAGGAGTGAACACTTTCATTTCTGCAATTTCATTCATTTTAGCCATTATTCATATCAGTGATTTGCATTCACAGTGTCCTTAACCCATACCTGTAGCTGCATTCATTTTAGCCAGTGTTCATATCGGTGATTACATCTACAATTGCCTACATTGGTGATTATTTTCCTACCTGCATTTTTGTTGATTGTTATCACACCTGTGAATTGCTAGAGGCTTGATATTCTACAGTCAAGGAGCCATGCCAAGCATTACCAATTCTTACCAGTATTTGAGGGTGAGCAAACCTCTGTTTGCAAGCTAGGTTGGGCATTCTTTCTGCACATCTCTTTTCTTTATTTCTGATTATAGGCTCTAAGTTTTAGAGTTTTAGAATGTAGCATAAATCAATGTTAAAGTCATGAATAGAGTCAGATGGACTTGGGTCCAAAGTTGGCTGCTATGACTGCATAGTTGATTGTTAAAGTCCATGAAAACAATCTGAATTCTTCTGCTGTATATGATTCTTATTTTTTTCAGAATTTTAAATTAAAAAAGGAACAATTCAATACTGTACAACTCTTATATGAAGGCATAATCCATATGTCTCTGAGATAAGGAGAGGCACCCTCGGAGAGAGTTAAAGATAGAAAATTATTTATTGCCAATGAACCTTTCTTTATATATATGTTATAAGCCTAGGTGGAGCAAAGAAAAACTTGTCTGTAGTAATCAGAGTTTAATGGACAGGCACATTGAGATTCATCAAGGATGACCAACAAGGTTGAGATGGTGGGTGTGGGCAAATAACAAATGATTATGTGAATATAACCTGCAAGATAAAAGGTGGATAATTAGTACTAAAGTAAACCTAAAATGAAAATAAGCAAGCAAACCAAACCAAGTTAGCTCATGGTGGTTCAAAGATATAATTCTTGTTGTCAAGTCGAGCGGTGGGTGATCAAGCACAGTGTCCATGGAAATCCCTGACCAAGGTAGGTTTAGTGGCTTATTATACTGCTACAATCACTACAGGTCAAGATAGCTTGCAATCAGATGGATAGGTTGATGAAAGGTATTCACAGCCTAGCCCGTTGTGAGTTGACTCTCTAAAACTAGGATGCTTAGTGGCAGGACAGGGATGTCCCGTGCTTAACCCCAAGCAAGCAAGGCCTTTCTCAATAGAGATTGTGTGGGGATACTTAGGGTCCACAGTTGGGAAGTTAAGCCTCTGAGAATGCTTCTCCTCTTCACCTAATGCCAAGACTTTCTCAACACAAAGGGATCCGCATTCATGTCATCGTCTTTTACTAGGTATTTTACTTATGTATTTATTTTTCAAAGTATAGCTAAAGTATGATTAGTTAGTTATCGTTATGATCTTATTTTCCAAATGGTTAATTAAGTAATTGAATTAAACCATCTTTCATTCCAACAATACGAGTACTTAACTAGAATACAGTTAATTTCTATTGTAACCATTAATCTTTTCACATGATTATGTAAAGTAGTCGTTGTAACTATCTTTCATGCATATAAAATTATGGAAGTGGCGTATTTTCATTTAAATTAAATTGTTGGGAAATTAGCATGTTATATATGGTATCAGAGCTCTAGGTTCGACACTGAACATTGGGCTCATCATTGTCTTTTCAAGTGAACTGAAAATATAGTGTTAAATGGAACAGGATGAAAACCCGAATTACTCCTCAAAAGGAACTCTTTCATCTTGTATTCTTCTTTCTAATTAAGAACATGCCAAAATTTGATTATTCCTATTGTATTGTACCTAAAGATAAGGAAACTCTAGCCCATGCTTTGCTTCGGATCAAGGAGAGAGTTGGGTGGACTCCTGCTAGAAAGGCAATTATGAGAAACAAACTTATTCAAACATGGAATGCAAACAAGAAAATCCACTTATGATCTATCATGTACTTTGTATGGTTGCAGTTGCAACAGGGAAAAGATCTCTATTTTGTTTATCGAAAATAATGAGAAAAAATGGCATTTTGTATTTAATTCATTTTTGAACAAGCAATTGTACCTTCTCTCTTTCAGATGATAAACACGTGTATGTAACAATATTACTGATAAAGAAACCAACTGTTTATTTTAGGAAAACAAAACAAACACTATGGCAAACAACAGAAACAATTTAGAGAATGAGGTGTCCGATGGGACCAACCTTCAAAATTTCATTCCTCAGAATTTCGTAGACTTGCTAATCGAAGTCTTGCGAGACACTCAAGTTAGGATGGAAAATATGGAGATACTAATGAATGAAATGACAGCCCAATTTGGGCAAGGATGAGAGGATATTCAATCCTCCCCTCCTAGAACTGAGCAAGAGTTATCTGCTCATAGTGCACACAAAGTCAGACATCCTTTAAGACCATCTGAAAAGCAAAAGAAATAGGAAATAGTCAGTGACTTGTCCATTGACATCAAGAAGACTATACCCCCTAGATTTTCAAGATTTGAATCAGGCGAAGCCGTTGGGACTTGGTTAATAGAAATGGAACAATACTTTGAGATTAGAAGTTTCTCTGAATCCTCCAAGGCAGTTCGGAGAATATACTACATTTTTAGGGAAGCCACTACTTGGCGGGGAAACACAAACATTAAACTAATCATTAAGACTACAAATATCACATATGATAGCGTTGTGACTATCTTAAACAATCGATGGCTACCACAAACTTTTTATGATCAGAAGTTGTTATACTTCCAAAACCTTGAACACAAGAATCTAACAGTGCATGGGTACTGGGAAAAATTTACCCAACTTTTGAAATATGTTCCTACCTATCACCAAGATAGGAATCTAAAGGTGAGGAAATTTGTCATGGGGTTAAATAACAGGTTTTGGGGAGCAGTGGATGTACTAGCTCCACAAACTATGGAGGAAGCTCTTGAAAGTGCCATCTGTCAGGAACATAAGGTAAAAAAAGATGATTCCATATAAGATAATAAAAGAAAGGTCAACTGGAATGCCCTCGGTCCTAAATCAAGAGCTCACAAAAAGAGCTTTAAAAACTTCAAGTATAACAAACCTGAGTCCAAAGAGAATAATGGTAAAGAAACGAAGGGAAATTTCAGCGGTAACAATGGCAACAAACAAAATGAGAGGAAAGGACCAGCCAAGGGTTGTTTTACTTGTGACGGAGACCACTACGCCAATCAATGTACCTCCAACTAGAAAACACGACTTCCTTTGCCTCCTCAACAGGTTGTTTTCCAATAGAAGATTCATGCAACCTTGGATAACCTACAAGTACAGCAGCAATTGGGCCCCATAGAAACTCCAGGTAAGATTTATGGATACTCCATTTCTATATTCATTGATATTGGAGCCACGAAATGTTTTATATCTCCAAAATTATTGAGTAGATTTCCAAAAAGGACTAGATTTATGACAAATCCTTGGACTATTGAATACGAAAACCAGTGAAAGGCTCGAGTAGATCAAGTGTAGACTTCCCAAATTTCTCTAATGAGGTTAATTTGTATATAGAACCTCTAGGCTCCTATGACATTATCATGGGAATAAATTGTCTTTGAAAGCATAAGGCGAAGGTAGATTGTCTTGCAAAGACCTTGGAATGCCTAGATGACTGAAGAAATCTGATGAACATTCAAGGAATAATGCATGAACTAAAATCACATTAAATTTCAGCTATGCAACTGAAGAGATGTGAGATCTTTGTCATTAAAGTTGAGGATCTAAGGGAAACCACATATTAGGATGATTACATTTTAGAAGATGGAGAGATTAGAGGGAGAATGAAAGAATCCTTCAAAGAAAGATACCCTTATCTTAGGAATTATCAAAATGTGTTTCCAAATGAATTACCTAGCTTACCACCTTCTAGGGTATTTGATTTTACCATAGATTTGATACCTAGAGCGGAACCTATATCAAGAGTTCCATACAGCATGACCACTACAAAACTAATGGAATTGCAACAATAGTTACAAGAATTATTGGATAAGAAGTTCATCTAACCTAGCGTTTTGCCATGGAGAGCTCCAATGCTATTTGTTTAGAAAAAGGATGGAACTATGAGACTGTGTATAGGTTATAGAATGCTTAACAAAGTTACCATCAAGAACAAATATCCACTCTCCCGAATTGACGATCTATTTGATCAAATGAGAGGAGCAACAATGTTTTCAAAAATTGATCTCAGATCAGGTTACCATCAACTTCGAATTAAGGAGAAAGACATTTATAAAACTACTTTTAGAACCTACTATGGTCATTATGAGTTCACAGTCCTACCCTTCAAACTGGCTAACACCCCCTGTAGTCTTTATGAATCTCATGAATAGTGTATCTCAGGATTCTTTGGACAAGTTTGTGTTGGTTTTCATTGATGATACTCTCATCTACTCTCACAATGAAGAGGAGCATTAGAAACACCTCAAAATAGTTTTATAGAGACTGTGTAAGCATAAGTTGTATGGAAAGTTGTCTAAGTGTTCCTTTTATCATAAGGAAATCTAATAGCGAGGGCATATTATTTCAGCTAAAGGAATAGAAGTAGACCCCGCCAAGATCAAGGCAATCAAAGAGTGGTCGATACCTAGGATTGTGTCAGAGGTCAAAAGCTTAATGGGTTTAGCTAGTACTTACAGGGAATTTGTTAGAGACTTCTCTTGGATAGCACATCCCATTACTACATTACAAAGAACAGAGAAGATGTTTATCTGGTTTGAAAAATGTCAAACAGCATTTGAGTACTTAAAGGAGAAGCTAACTACCGTACCAATACTTAGAGTACCACACCATGAGGGTCACTTTGTGGTCATTACAGATGTGTTGGGAGAAGGATTAAGGGGTGTTTTGATGCAAGAAGATCAAGTCATTGCATGTGAGTCTAGCAAATTGAAGAATTATGAGCAAAATTATGCACCACATGAGTTAGTGGCCATCATTCATGCTTCACTCAACCCAATCTTAATGCTCCACAAAGGTGGTTAGAGTTTTTAGTAGATTACAATTTTGAGATTAGTTATATCACGGGCAAAGAAACCTGAGTAGCTGACGCCTTGTGGAGGCAAAAGACGTATTTCGGCTATGGTAGCAATAAATACAGGGATTAGAGAGCAAGTAGTTCAGTGTCTACCAAGAGATGGGTTTTATAATGAAGTGTAACAAGCACTCCAAAGGGATCCTCAAGTTCCTACATTCAAAGGATTGTTAGAAAGTAAAGTCCAGCAAGATAACTAAGAAGGGGAGGGGGGTGAATCAATTATCAGATTAAAACATTTCTCAATATCCTTATTAAATCCAAAACATGTAAACAGTGGATGCAACAACCACAAAAGGATAACCATACACAATAACACCATATTTTGTTAACTAGGGAAACCCTTGATCAGAGGGAAAGCCCTAGTGGGGATGCTACTATTAAGTTTGTAACAATGATAATCTATAGGTCTGAGAGTCCAGACCGCACCTAATCTTCTCCTTCTTAAGTATCATATGAATCGCATTAAATATATTCCAATACACCTCTTGTGATAGGTGGCGACTTCTAAAGATTGTTTGATATTTAATGCTGACTTAACACATTGTGTTAGTTGTTGATTAATTGTTAAACCGTTCTTGCAAATTGCCAATTTTTGGGAGAGGGTTTGTGCCGACTTAGGAAGGGACATGTCCCTTTGAGGGACATGTCCTTTAGTCATGATATTTAGGAAGGGCATTATTGTAGTTTGAGGACACACAAATACATCAAGTCTGCTCCCTCAAGCAATAATACCCAGCTGATTTATTGTAGAGATAAAAACAACTTTCAGTTCAAGATAAAAGCAAAGAACTCCTTCATAATTCAGTTTATTAAGAAGTTCATTTTCAGCAATCAAGGATAGATTACAAGTTTGATCAAATGTATAGAATTTGCAGAAGCTTTACTTGGTATCAGACCTCTGGTAGTCAAACCTAGGCTCTGCAAAATTCAGTAATAAAACTTTACATATATCTAGCAACTATCTCCTATCTTCAATGGCATACACAATCAAACCTGAGGACAGGTTTGATGGGAAAGAACACTTTGATACCTGGAAATTCAGAATCATGATGATTCTTGAAGAAAATGATGTAAAACAATTTGTTGATAAACCATCCAAACAACCTCCAGTTGAACCTCATAAATCTATTTAGAGCAAAGGAAATAGGAAAGCCATTCAAATCATATTAGATTTAGTAAAAAATGATATCGTACCCATGCTTACAAAACATCAAACAACATTTGATATGATGAATGCATTACTAAATGCATACGAGGTCAACAATGCAACTAGAGTTCTTGCACTGAAAAGGCAACTAAATCACATACAGATAAAGAAAGGAGAATCAATGAATTCTTACTTCCTAAGGGTTTCCGGCATTAGAGATGAACTGTCAAGTATAGGAACCATTGTTGGTGACATAGAATTAACACTAATGGCTATAGATGGATTGTCAGATTCGTGGAAAACTTTTGCACAAGGAATAAGTGCCAGAGATAAACTCCCTGACTTCAATAGAAGATGAAGAACTTCATGTTCTTAATACAAACTCCTATAAGGGCAAGAAGAAGCATTTCAAGAAGAAAAAGGGAAATCAAAAGAATGGGAAACCCAAGAAAGATCTATCCAGGATAAAATGTTTCAGATGTGAAAAGTTTGAACACTACAGATCTAATTGTCCTAAGAATTCTAAATAGCAAGCGAACTGTACAAATGTTACTAGGGAAGAAGATAACTATGATCCCGAGAATCATGTATTGTATTCATCGCTATCAAATGAAATCTCAAATAAAGCATGGGTAATTGATAGTGGATCTTCTAGACATATAACAGGATACAAAGAAGCACTAGACTCTATTTCAGAAAAAGTTAATGGCGAAGTTACCATTGGTGATAATTCAGCACATTCCGTTGAAGGAATTGGAAACTGCACCTTGAAACTAAAATCAGGAAACTCTCTTCTTCTCAAAGGTGTACTCTATGTACCACGAATAAAAAAAAAATCTAATCTCAATTACAGCACTTGAAGATGATGGGTATAACGTTGCATTCATAGAGGGTAAAGTAATAACCTGGGCAAAGAACTCCTCAATCAAGAAAGCAAAGTTGATTAGTCAGAGAAAATGATATTTGTATGAATTGAATTCAAAATCAAGTCGACCTATTCAAGCCTTAATTCATGAAACTACAGACATAAATGAAATATGGTACAGAAAACTAGGGCATCTAAATTTCAAAACCTTATCAACTATGGAGAAGATGGTTACTAGTCTACCTAAACTAAATAAAGACCAATCAAGCATATGCAAAGGGTGTGCATTGGGTAAGAACACGAAAAGTCCATTTCATGATAGCACTAGGAAAACAAGTAATGTTTTGGAATTAATTCATTCAGATTTATGTGGACCTATGTCTGTTCTTTCTCTTGGAGAATTCTAATACTATATTTTGTTGATAGAGGACTTCTCTAAGAAAAAATGGATTTACTTCTTAAAGTGCAAAGAATCAGAAGAAATCCCAAAGAGATTAAAAGAATTCAATACATTAACTGAAAACTTATACATAAAATTAAAACTCTTGGAACTGATAATGGAGGAGAATACACCTCAGATTTGTTTAAAAAGTTTTGTAAAGAAACAGGAATTAAGAGGGAGTACACCGTTCCTTATAATCCAGAACATAAATGGGGTAGCAGAAAGAAAGAATAGAACAAAATTTATAGAAGCTGCTAGAGCTATGATATTTGATCAAAATCTTGAATACTATCTTTGGGAAGAAGCCTCTTGTATTACTGTCTATATTCAAAATCGAAGCACTCACTCTTACCTTAGAGATAAAACTCCTGAAGAAGTCTTTACTAAATTTAACCCAATATAAGTCATCTTAGAATTTTTGGGTGCCTCGTATTTATCCATATTCCAAAAGAAAAGAGAACTAAGTTAGAACCCTTGGGAGGAAAGGTATTTTTGTAGGGTATAGTGAAACACCTAAGGCATATAGGATTTTCATACCTGGACAGAAAAGTATTGAACTTAGTAGGGATGTAATTTTTGAAGAAGATCTAGCATTCAAAAGAGCCCTAAGTTCTAAACAACCTTCTCCTTTACCTAGTTCCGAAAGAAATAGTGAGTCTAAGTCTCAGAGGGAGAACATTGAAGAAATTGAAGACGAAATTAAAAATCTAAATCTTGAAGAAACTCAAAATTCAAGGAAAAGACCACTTTGGGCCATTAAAACAATCGAGGAAGCTCAAGACTTTGTTGCACCTTCTGGAACAGTCAAAGAAAGCAAAAGACTTAAAAGATTTTCTAGTTATACAGTAAATATGAATGATTTGTCCAAAACAGACCCTACCAATCCTTCACATGCTATTAAACATTCAGTCTGGAGAGAAGCTATGATAGAAGAATACCAATCTATTATGAAGAATGATGCTTGAGAAATTGTTCCAAGACCTAAAGGAAAATCTGTTGTTTCTTCCAAGTAGATATTTAAAATAAAGCATGATGTTGACAATAGCATCGAGAAATATAAAGCTAGATTTGTAGCTAGAGGATTCTCTCAAAAAGAAAGGATTGATTATGAAGAAACTTTTGCTCCTATCGCCAGATATACCTCTGTAAGAGAAGTTCTAGCAATTGCAGCATCGAAGGGATAGAAAGTACATCAGATGGATGTAAAAATAGCATTCCTAAATGGAAAGATTGCAAATGAAGTATATTTGGAGCAACCTGAAGGATTTGAAACTCATGATCCTAACATTTTTGTTTGCAGGCTCAAGAAAGCTCTCTATGGGCTTAAGCAAGCTCCAAGGGCTTGGTATGAAAAAATTGATAAGTATCTCACCGGCTTATGATTTTCCAAGAATGAAGCCAATTCAAATTTATATTATAAAAGAGATAAAGATGATATCGTAATTCTGATATTATATGTTGATGATTTACTAATAACAGATGATGATCATCTTATAGATCAATGCAAGAAAGATCTAATTAGAGAATTCAAGATGAAAGACTTGGGACTCCATTACTTCCTAGGACCGAAAGTACGGCAGAATTCTGATAGTATTATACTTAATCAAGGGAAGTATACATCAAACATTTTGAAGAGATTTGGAATGTGGAATTGCAAGTATATGTCTTCTCCAATGGAGACTAATCTACATAAACTTAAAGAAGTAGCAGTAGAATCACCTTCCGTAGATTCTACTCTCTACAGACAGATGATTGGGTCCCTTATTTACTTAGTAAATACAAGACCTGATATTTGCTATGTTGTTAATGCCTTAAGCTAATTTATGTGTGAGCCAAAGGAAATTCACCTAGTTGCAATTAAACACATTATGAGATACTTAGAAGGCACTCTTAAGTTTGGACTCAAATATGAGAAGGTTGGCTTAGATTTACATAAATTCACTGACTCAGATTGGGGTGGAAGTGTTAAAGACAGGAAAAGTACTTCAGGATGTTTCAATTAATATCAGCAATGATATCTTGGATATGCAGAAAGCAGTCTTCGAAAGCTCAAAGCTCCACAGAAGCTGAATACATTGCTGCAACAATGGCCTCTTAAGAAGCAGTTTGGCTAAGTAAGTTACTTGTGGAATTTTATTTGGGCAAGCCATGAATCCTACGATTATTCATTGTGATAATCAGAGTTCCATCAAGCTTTTGGTGAATCTAGTTTTTCATGACAGGTCCAAGCATATTGAAATTTCTTACCATTATGTAAGAGATATGGTAGACAGGAACTCTGTAAAATTAGAATACATTTGTACTACAGATTAGACAGCAGACATACTCACCAAACCTCTATCTAGAGTAAAGATAGACCACTTTAGAAGAGGACTTGGTATGGTTGAATTGTAATCCAGTTGTATTCTTTAAATTATTAATAAAATAATTTTATTTGTCAGGCTATTGGCTATTATGGCTCCACCATTTGTATTCATTATTTAAGAGGTGACAATTTCTGAGAGAATGAACACTTGTATAAAAGACATTATGAGAGATGATGATCTCTTAGATAATGTGCTAAACAGTAGAGTTCTACTATAAGATCTAGATGAGTTCAAAATCATCTTGTGATGTAGACATTGCTATGTCTATAAGTCACAATTTGGATAAAGGAAGAATTTTATTATTCTCTGGAGTTTATCCTGTGTTTTGGTAGATCTTAACTCAGGATCATGTTGTGATATAAGAATACCAGTATCTATGAGTCACAACTTGGATAAATGAAGAAATTAAATTATTCTTCAGATTTATCCTGTAATGAACACTTGTATAAAAGACATTATGAGAGATGATGATCTCTTAGATAATGTGCTAAACAGTAGAGTTCTACTATAAGATCTAGATGAGTTCAAAATCATCTTGTGATGTAGACATTGCTATGTCTATAAGTCACAATTTGGATAAAGGAAGAATTTTATTATTCTCTAGGGTTTATCCTGTGTTTTGGTAGATCTTAATTCAGGATCATGTTGTGATATAAGAATACCAGTATCTATGAGTCACAACTTGGATAAATGAAGAAATTAAATTATTCTTCAGATTTATCCTGTATATTATCACTAGTAGCAGTGATTTGTCATATCACAGGTTCAGTAATATGACATTGTATCATGTGTTCTATGATACCACATGCTAAGAAGATTCAGATAGATATAGAGTATCAATTCTTGCTTGTTCATCTTTAATGATGTTGCTAGATATGATATCTCTCTATATGATTATCAAGTTAAGAGGGAGTGTTAAGTTTGTAACAATGATAATCTATAGGTCTGAGTGTCCAGATCGCACCTAATCTTCTCCTTCTTAAGTATCATATGAATGGCATTAAATATATTCCAATACACCTCTTGTGATAGGCGGTGACTTCTAAAGATTGATATTTAATGCTAACTTAACACATTGTGTTAGTTGTTGATTAATTGTTAAACCATTCTTGCAAATTGCTGATTCCTGGGAGAGGGTTTGTGCCAACTTAGGAAGGGACATGTCCCTTTAAGGGACATGCCCTTTAGTCATGATATTTAGGAAGGGTATTATTGTAGTTTGAGGACACACAAATACATCAAGTCTACTCCCTCGAGCAATAATACCCAGTCGATTTATTGCAGAGATAAAACAACTTTCAGTTCAAGATAAAAGCAAACAACTCCTTCATAATTCAATTTATTAAGAAGTTCATTTTCAGCAATCAAGGATAGATTACAAGTCTAACCAAAGGTACAGAATTTGTAGAAACTTTACAACTACCCACAAAATGATGTACTAAAATATAAGTTCCTTGTAAGAGGATGGACCCTATTAGGAGTCAATGAAATACATTTAGTACATATCAGTCCCTATTTGGAGACTTTGAATCCCTGTTAGGAGTTGTGAAAGACAAAACCCACTGTCCAAACAACTTTAGGAGCAAGACCACCAAACTCATTGTCCAACTGGCCTTGTTCTCAAAATAATACAAATAAACAACTATTCACAGCAACTTCCAAATATGGTCCCTTTGTTAGATCAATGTGCCTCAACTGCACCAAATACTTCTCTGATCAAAAGATATGTAGTATCAAGTTCACTGGATCTCACATACAAGTTCGTATATTCGTATTACACAATCTCATTACTTAAATCACACTCTACCACAAGGAAATAATCTTTCCTTTATACCAAGTCCTAGAACAAGTAATTGAGTTGGCCTTGGGGCTTTCTCAATTTACAATAATTATAGGACCATTTTAAGATATTGCATTATACGTTACATTACAATAATACATCTTTTCACAATTACAACCAAACTGTCAACTCAGTCTTCATAACTCTTCACATGTGTAACCTCTGACTTTGCTCACTTAAAGAGATCAAATTTCCACAATCCATAGCAAAAATAAACTAATATATTTCTAGATTCGATTGTGTAAAAATTTTTTACCATCAATGTTTCGAATCACACCAAGTGATTCATCATCAGGATGAAGAGAGCAAGAGATGTCAAACAAAATCTCTTGCTTGACATCTCTTGCTCTCTTCATCCTGATGATGGATCACTTGGTGTGATTCGAAACGTTGATGGTAAAAAATCTTTACACAATCGAATCCAGAAATATATCAGTTTATTTTTGCTCACTTAACCATGTCATCTTCAGCTTGTCTTTTACCTCTGTACAACTTCACTTAACCAGATTCTATATCTGTTAGAAGATATAATCAAAACATCGGCACCTGCTACACGGAAACTCTGTCTGAACGCTATCTTCCAAAAATCTTGAATAACTGTCTATTGTCTTGATGTTTATGCGCATGCTCTTCACCACATCATTAGGACACTCTGTAGAGCATGTCCTCAACTGCGCATAGCCTCATCTTCAATCCTCAAACTGCGCGACTTCAATCTTTGTCTGTTGCACTGCCAATCTCACAGAATACCATGTATGTTGACATCAATGACAAACAATGCCATGAATGCAACAT
This sequence comes from Cupressus sempervirens, assembly GCA_028749045.1. Lineage (NCBI taxonomy): Eukaryota > Viridiplantae > Streptophyta > Pinopsida > Cupressales > Cupressaceae > Cupressus > Cupressus sempervirens. The sequence continues at coordinate 279,850,000 of CM053791.1, forward strand.
GTGACCACTATATCATCTCTCCAACAATGCTAGGATACTCCCCCATAGGAATATCAGCAGCATTCATGCTAACAATCTCCCCCTTTTGCATTGATGGCAACATAAATGAAAAGCATCTAAGTTCCATGAATACCAAATGTCTTTGTTGCATCTACTCCCCATTCAGGCTAACCATGAATGCCCACTGTATTGTAGTCATCATCTTTTCAAATCCTCTTCATCAATCAAATCTCTCTCTTACAAGAACATCAATGTCCCCCATAGATATTCTTCGCCATTGACATCAATATATATAAAGAAATTTCATCTATTACTCTCCCCATAAGATATTTGCTACTCGCCCCCAAACATTTATACACAAAGGATATTTTTAATGTGCTACTCTACCTCATTGACATCAATGACAAAGGCATCATTATGTCAATGAAAATACATAAGATATGCAATAAGCTCAGGTGTCCAAAGACATTGTTAAATAGTTACCAAGAGTCCATGACTCAGCTCAAGCACAGACTCCCCCATAGAGGAAGCATCAAGCATCTAGTCCACATAAAGAATAGTGCTTTGTTACCACTGGACCGATGCACTTTGCATAACTACTCAAAAGTAGGCAAGGGCATAACCCCAAGCATACCTCTCAAGTATTCAAAATTATCCTTTTGCAAAGGCTTTGTAAATATGTCTGTTAGCTGCCCCTTTCTACTTAACATACTCCAATCTAATTTCCTTCTGTGCAACTTTCTCTCTCAAAAAGTGATACTTAATAGATATATGCTTTGTCTTTAATTGTAAAATAAGATTCTTAGACATACTCATTGTACTTGTGTTATCACAATGTATGATAACTGGATCTGTAAACTCAATTACAATGTCCTTCAACATTTGTTTCATCCAAATTATCTAATTACAATTGTTTGTTGTTCCTACAGACTCTGCTTCTGTCATGCTCTGTGAAATATAGTCATGATTCTTGCTTAGCCAAGAAACCATTCTTCCTCTCAAGAAGAATGCTCCACCACTTGTACTTTTTAAGTCATCCATATTACTTGCCCAATCTGCATCAATGTATGCACATTAGGTAAAGTCATTTGATATATCCTACCATAATCCAAAATCAAGTGTTCACTATTTTTATGCCATTTCCGCGCCTTGTATAGATAGTTACGGCCTGGAAACCCTATCTAAGTTATATATTTGGATAGTAGGATGACTTATCTTTGTTCTCCTTTTGGTTTGGATTAATTTCCCTCAGTTTTGAAGAAGTTATGCATATTTTAATGAAAGTGTCCGCAAATTTAAGATTCTCTGACAACGGTTATATTGCAACACTTGGTACAGACACATATTAATGAGTTACGACCTCTAAATAGATTCATTCAAAAGATATACGAATAATCTTTCTTCTCCTTTTGGTTTGGGTCGCTTTTATGCAGATTTATGGAAGTTATGAATCTTTTGGTAGAAACTGGTCTTTTAATATCTTCAATGGAGTTGTGGGCATAAATTTGCATGCATGTAATGATTTATAGATTGGAAGAATGAATTGCTTACATATTTGGAAAATAGACTCATGAAGGATTAATATTAAATTTGTTTGGGATCATTTGGTTTTGGTTTATGAAAGATATTGGATTTGTTATGCAAGGTTACATGTATCCTTTCTGGTTTATGAAAGTAAAAATGGGTCTCGATACAGAGACCATAACATTTAAAGGAATAGTTGGATTGGGCTCAAATTTGGATATGTTTTGGAATGACTAATTTTGAACAATACTTCCAAAGGATTTTGCAGGAAGATGTCGAGAACAAAAGTTATAAATAAAATAATCCGATATAGAAATCAGACTATGTGAATGGAGATAAATTGATAAATTTGTTGAAGCATATTTTGTGTTACTTCATGAGATGTCTCTAAATCATAAATTTATTGAATGGATGTTGAAGGGATCAGAATAGATTCTATTTATTATTGGGTTTTTAATATTTCTACTTGCATCAAATTGGTATCAAAGCTAGAAGCTCCTGAGAGTGTGAAGGATTCACACCAAGACCTTGTTGGAAAGAAGATGGACATTTGATTCTTGTTGTTGAGTTTTGGTTGCAAATGCATGTTCACTCATTGGAAAGAGGTGGACATGGAGGTCTACCTAAAGCGCTATAGGAGATGGTCCATTGTGTGTTGCCAAGAGACTGGGAAGAGAGGCAAGAGAAGACTCCCAGGTGAGGGACAAAAGTGGGTGTTTGTAGCAGCATGGAGGAGTGAACTTCATATGAGAGATGCACCTTGGAGGCAGCTAACATAAACTCCATAGCTAGGAATCACCAAAGTATTTCCATGGGACATGGAAATTTTTCAAACTTGGGAGTATGGTGCAGAAGCACCTAAGAAGACAAAAATATCAGGAGGCCAAAATTAATAATATGATCAATTTAATTTGATTTTGGTCATTCATGATGCATTAAATTAATTTGAGTCAATTTGAATAATAATGTAAGGTTGAAAGACAAAATTGTCAAAGTTGTCAAATATGTAATTAAATATTGTCATAAAATATGACAATATGAAAAATATGATGCAAAAGGAAGATGGAAGGTCATAAGGGAAGTTGGATGGTTTCTAAATTCCTAAAATGTTATAAATAGCTTATATTGGTTGTTTCAAATCAGAATGAGAAGAATGAGAAGAAAGTGAAATATCCCAAACTGGGTATTACTAAATTTCCTCTCCGACAATATATCCAAAACTTATCATAGGTTCATGTATCTCGAAACACCATAGAAACCAAAAGAGTTACCAATGTATATAAATCTGAACTTTCTCAAAATAAGATTCAATATTCAAGCATGTCAAAAGGCGTTACAAATCAACAAAATGAAACCATCAAACTCTCATTAAACTCCTCAAAAAGCACGTTATTGTATTATACAACAGCAATACAATAACCAACATTTAAAATCCAATCCTAAAAACAACGTTACAGTCATATTGGAAAACTAGAATAAAAGACCCTGTAAGTACATGAAAGGCGCCTGATGTGACACCTCTGAGGACAATGGGTTTGCGTCCACTCTCTGTCGGCACAAGGGGCCACGTCCTTATACTAGCTAAAAGCTGAAGCTTTCCAAATACTCTCGCAAGAGAGAACTAAAATCTGAAATAATAAATCCAGCATCCCCAGGAATAAGCCTCTTTCCCTTTTTAAAACACAAACTAAGACTCTTTGACTTTGCTCTATCTTCTCGTCTTTTTCCTCCTTGACCTTTTGCCCTCTTTATAACATTAAATTGACCTTATTATAATATGAGTCTACCTTCTCCCAGTTAATTTTTTACATTATATATAAGAAAGAGAACATTACAGAAAGAGAACATTTTGATATTAGTTTGTGCATTCATTACTAGCTATTTTGATTGGTGTTCACTATTTTTATGTCGTTTCAAGGCCTTGTACAGATAGTTACGACCTGTAAACCCTATATAAGTTATATATTTGGATAGTAGGATGACTTATCTTTGTTCTCCTTTTGGTTTGGATTAATTTCCTTCAATTTTGAGGAAGTTATGCATATTTTAGTGAAAGTGTATGTTTGAAGATTTAAGATTCTCTGACAAGAGTCATATTGCAATGCTTGGTACAAACACATATTAATGAGTTATGACCTCTAAATAGGTTTATTCGAAAGATATACGAATAATCTTTCTTTTCCTTTTGGTTTGGGTCGTTTTTATGTAGATTTATGGAAGTTATGAATCTTTTAGTAGAAACTAGTTTTTTTATATCTTCATTGGAGCTGTGGACATAAATTTGCGTACATGTAATGATTTATGGATTGGAAGAATGAATGGCTTACATAGTTGGAAAATAGACTTGTGAAGGATTCATATTAAATTTGTATGGGATCATTTGGTTTTGGTTTATGAAAGATATTGGATTTGTTATGTAGAGTTACATGTATCCTTTCTAGTTTATGAAAGGAAAAATGGGTCTCGGTACAGAGACCATAACATTTAAAGGAATAGTTGGATTGGTCTCAGATTTGGATATGTTTTGGAAGGACTAATTTTGAACAACACTTCCAAAAGATTTTGTAGGAAGATGTCGAGAACAAAAGTTATGAATAAAATAATCCGATATAGAAATCAGACTGTGTGAATGGAGGTATATTGATAAACTTGTTGAAGCATATTTTGTGTTACTTCATGAGATGCCTCTAAATCATAAATTTATTGAATGGATGTTGAAGGGATCAGCATGGATTCTATTTATTATTGGGTTTTTTACATGCTACTTGTATCAAGTTACCATAAGCGTTCCAACAAGTTTGCAGCTTTCTAAACCAAATCTTTTCAAGAAATCTTTCAAATACTTAGTTTGTGATATGAAAATACCATCATTATTCTGAACAATCTGCAAACCCAAAAAATATTTCATCTCACCAATCATGCTCATCTCAAATTCTCTCTTCATTTATGCTACAAATGCTTCACTTGCTTCATAATCACCTCCATCGATTATAACATCCACAGACACTTCAACAATTAGTAAGTCATTTTCAATTTCCTTCAAATACAAATTACTATCTACAGTACCTTAAACAAATCCTAATTTTGCCAAATACTTGTTCATTCTCGCATACCATGCTCTAGGTGCTTGTTTAATCCATACAATGCTCTCTTCAACTTACAAACCATATCTCCTTCTTCAGTCAAAGGAAAACCTTCAGGCTGCTCAATGTAAACTTCTTCAAGTTCTCCATTAAAAAATGTTGATTTGACATCCATTTGATATACTCTGAATTTCTTGTCAGTTGCATATGCCAAAAACACTCTAACTACTTGTATTCTAGCAACAGCTGCAAATGTTTCCTCATAATCAATACCTTCTTGCTATGAATAACCTCTACATACCACTCTTTCTTTGTTTCTTACAACTTACAACTTCATCTTGTTCATTCATCTTATTTCTAAAAATCCACTTAGTTCCAATAACATTCTTATCCTTAGGTCTAAGAACCAATTCCCAAGTATTATTATTTTCAATCTGATCTAGTTCTTCTCGCATACCTTTAATCCAACAGTCATCTTTACTAGCTTCATTAACACTTTTAGGTTCAATTTGTCAAACCAAACACAATTCTTCGTGCACCTTATTTCTTGTCACAACTCCTTTGTCTTTGCTTCCAATAATTTGATCAGTAGGGTGATTCTTTATCAAAATCTTATTAGGTGTCATTGGTTCAGCTTTGACTTCTACTCTAGGTTCAATCCTTAGTTCTTCTCTCTATTCCACAACATGTATCTCATCTTACAAATCAATGTCAGTCTCATAAAAAAACTCAACGTTCTCTTGGTTAGTCCTTGGATTAGTTTCTTCATCAGAATTGTAATCAAGTATTCTTTCCCATGCCTGCCCTAGAACCTGAGTTCGTCTTCAAATGTGCTTGATGTTTCAGCCCAAAGCAAAAACAATCAAGAATACGGATGACAAGGTCATTATCAGTCTAGATCTGAATGTTATTGAACAAATCTTGAGAGTTCCACAGAATCCAGAATGTGTAGATTTGTCTAAAGAGATGTCTCTACAGTTGTGAAATCAAAACAAGTTGGATTATCAAAGGCACACAAATGCATACTGGTTGGATAATAAGAAAACGAACTTTTATAGGTGGTGCAAAACAATACACAAATCTGACTTCAAACCAAAAATTAAGGATTGGATAACTCTCCTTAAAAAAAAATTTTGGCCTCAAGGAACCTAGTGATTTTGAAGCATGGATGTATAAGTTTATCCTTCGAATCTTTGATAACAAGGAGCCCATATACTGGGGAGAACTTGTAAGCATAATGCTATGTGAATAGTTCTTTAATGTGGGAACATCAGCACTTTTCTACATGAATTCATACTTGGTTTACATTGTTATGGCCATGGGAACATTCTCAAGAGTTTTCACCAAGGGGGATCGGACTCTAGTTCCCATCTAGGACTATTATGATCATATTACATTGACACAAAGCAAATATCATTATAGGAGAGTCCAAGATGCATTCTTTGGACATTTTAAGCTTCAATTTGACAAAGAGTTGGTAATTAAAAGAGTATCATATGAGGCGTGGAAGAGGATAAATCAATTCGGCTACATCTTGCAATTTCCAACTTTCACCTATTTGAGAGTTAGTTATTTTGTTGAGACTGAACAGGAAAGAAACCGTCTGGTTAAGATAGGGTGAATTTTCCTTCCTACCTATTGCAATCTCTTGCCATTTCTACTCAAGCCATTCAGCGTGACCCAACTGGGGAACATGTATGGCATGAAGGGCTTATGGTTTTGATCATGAATGTGCTCAAATCTAAAAAAATCCAGAAACCAAGGAATTTTAAAGTGGAAGATCAAGATACTGAAGGGAGTATTCAAGAAAAAGACTCTGACTCTGATACACAATATGAGGCTGAAGGAGGTCTGGCTAGCCCTAAAATTGGTTCTGGTGGCAGCAATAAGAAAAAGAAGAAGAATACTGAGAAGGAGGATTCTGACCGGGAGAGGGAAAGTGATTTTGTTGAAGAAATTGTTCATGAGCACATCAAAAACAGGGGAAGCAGTAAAGGTAAAGGTAAGGGTTGTCTAGATGAGAGAGTGTCTATGCATTCTGATGATGAGCCTTTGGCTCAACGCCTAGAGAGGAAAAGGAAGCCTGTGCGGTGTCAGGTCAATAAAAATGCTAAGAAAGTTAAAGATGATTCTGATGCTGATATTGATGAGCAGGGATCTCAATTTGAAGGGGGTGATGGTGGGTTAGGGTTTTCTAAAGGTATGTTTGGCAACCCGAGCTCTATTCGAAAGGACATTGGCATTTTAAGGCATAAAATGTTTCTACTAAACAAGGAAATGGAACAATTTTCCAAAAAGGCCAGAGGGGAAAGAACCCTAGGACAGCATATTGACAAGCTCTCGGAGGTCATAGGAAATGCTGAAGAAGTTAAAAATTTGATGCATAAGATTCCTGTGTTGGACGCTAAACAAAGGGTTATGGACAAGGATATTAGTAGTGTCCAAGGGAAGGTGTCAAAACTTGAATCCAAACTGGGCAACATGGACAAACAGCTTAAGCAGATGGTGAAAATGTTTCTACCTTCCTGAAGAAGAATGAGGCAGGTAAAGACCAGTATTCTCCCTTGGGGGCTAATTCTCATGGACCAAGTATGCATACCTGGGCCCATTTGAAGAAGATTGAGGAAACCAGTAGGAAAGACAAGGTCAAAGTTGCTTCTGAAACCATGCATTCTCTGGTGGACCAAGCTATGAATCTGATCAATACTCCTTAGCTAGTCGGTTGCTATTCCTTTGCTGGACTTTTGCTGTTTTTTCCAGCACTGTCCTCTGTGACCTCTTTTTGTTGTCTGAGGTCTGTTTCATGCTTGGTCTTGGTTTCTTTTCTCTGTAGTTCTTTTCTTTTGCTTGTTTCCAGAACTCTGTTGTTGTATAGGTTTCGGGTCCTTTAAAACCTGCTTTTACTTAATCAAAACATTTGGACTTTTAAAACAAGTTTATTTGAACATGTAATAAGGCCCAAAATCACGAATTTGCATTAAGTAAGTGGGAACAAGTTATTCTTTAATCAACTACATATGCATTTGAGTCCAAAATCGCCACTTTAGCTTGATGTGGGTGAAGAACTCATTTTAGATTTACTCTTACATGTTATAATGACTGCAAATGTATTTCAAAAGCCCACTTAAATTGTGATTTAAAATACACATGTATTTAATTATTAAAAATGAACTTCTAATACAATAACATATGTAATTGCATTTTAAAAAGCAAACTTTTAACGATGTTGGGACTTTAAATTTATCGGGAGTGGGTTTTTGTGAAGTATTTTGCATGGGTGCATGCAATGTGTAATTAAAATCCCACTTTTATGCATTTAAGTTATCTCATGTATTCATATTTAATATTCAAGAACAGTTTTTAACAAAGTAACATGAAAAATAGGCTATTTTCAGAAAACATAAAAAACTATGGCCAAATCAACTCAAAATGAGTTGAAATTTTAAAATGGACATCAAAATCCTCATTAGATATTAAATATAATTTTATATCATGCAATTGTCAATAAAAAGCCCACTTTTATGAGGTTTTTAATAAAAATATGCAATTCACTTGAAAAACCCCACTTTTTCCTTCATAACTTAAGCTAGACTACTCAAAATCAGACCTAAGTTAGCTCGAATCGAGCGGAATTCCAAGGGTCATTCACCTAAGGCAAAAACAAGACCAAAACTATTTACAACATGAAGAAAAACGAAGAAAAGACGTGAAAGTTCACCAATAATCATGTGTTCGCAATGTGAGAAGGTAAACTCTTACCAACAAACAATTGGGAATAATCTCAATGGAAAACCTTCAAAAGAACACAGAGACAAGCATACACAAAGAACGCACATACAAATCCATGAGAAAATTGCATAGGGTTGCTTCAATTTTGTGATGTCAAAATTTGGGACAGCAAAGTCATGTGTTTGATTCCACAACTTTACTTTCTTATTTTTTGGTTCACCCTCTAGGAGTAGCTATGGTAAATATTGTTATGCTGAGATAACAATTTTTATTGAGAAAAATGTATAATAATATTTTTATTGACATTATTTTTTGTTGCAGCTATGTACACGTGTCATGAGATGACAAATTGAAGATCTCTCTCTTGCTAATAGGGAGTGTTGAATTTCTAATAGCTACAAGATAGATCTCACCTTTTGATGTTCTTTGTTCCTACTTTTGGTTTCCCCTATTGTTGTTCATCATCTTCTTCTCTGCTCATGTTTTATCACTGAGTTGGAGTATTGTGATATGAAAAAGATTCACTTCTTTTGAAGACTTTGGTGCTCATCTCACATTTTTGTTCATGTCCAGCCTCATATGCTGAAGGCATCGTGTCTCGTTGGCATTGTATCTCTTTCATCATATTATTTATGTTCTCTTTCTTCTTACCTGGACCCTACATGGATGATTACCATTTTTTGTTATCGTATATGTGATTTATGGTTGTATTTATGAGACAACTCTACGTGCATTGATGCTTTCATGTCTGTGTCATTTCATATTTTTTGAGACTATTTGTATCCTCAACAACATCCACGGATGCTTCTCTTCCTTTTTTGTGGTGATCGCTCGCATATGGTTTGGATTTCTTGAATGGGCAGTGATTGTCTATTCTCGTATATGTGTGTTTATCGCAAGTATTCAAGGACGTTGTAGTTTTGATTTTCTACCTACACAATTCTGAAGTTAGCTCATTCATTGTATCGTGTTTGTTGTCTTTGTCGGCGCATGAGCAGCTTATATTGTTTTATATCTTTCACGTGTGTGTGTGGAAAAGCTACGTTCAAAGATTTTAGTAACTAGTGTGACATGACTTGCTTGTAGCGATACTTTGTTTTATTAAGAACTTTATTCAGAGTGTGATCATTGAGCATTGAAAGCTTTGATAGAAGCAAAGATTTTGTAATTTGTTTTGAGGATTTCAATAAAGGAACTATCTTTCGGTGGGCTGGATTGTTTCCCTCGGTGAATAGTGTTTTTTTCTAGAATAAATGCGTTATGTGATCCGACTGTTTGAATTTGTGATTTCAATTGATACAATATTTATTTCTTGTTCTTAAATTTAACATGGTATCAGAGCGGGTCTAAGGAAACAATCCAAAACCAAAAGTAGTGTTATACTTTTTCTATTTCTCTATTTTCAACTGATTATTTGCAGCTCTTGACAATGGTGAACAGTTTAAAAATTCAATAGGCTAAGGGCTTATTGCATTTAAACTTGAAGCTAGAGTCAATGGATGTAAAAATCATCATGAAGATGATCATGTACTTGCAGCCCACACCTCAAAAGGAAAAGGAAAGAAGGGTAATTTCAAAAGGTTCTAAGGGAAGGATTTTGAGTCAGGCAATGATTCCAAGAAAAAGGAGGATTTTTCTAAGATCAAGTGCTTCAGATGTGACAAATGTGGAGACTTTGCTAGACTTCAAGCAGCTTTTGCAAATGTTGAGAACTCTTATCATAGAGAATCAAGTGAAAATCTTGAAGGGTTCTTATTCATTTATGCACTCTCTAGCAATGTTTCTACAAACAGTGATACATGGCTAATTGATAGTGCAACATCTCGTCACATTATGGGGTATCATGAGCATCTCTCAAACTTGAAGGAAAAAGATTCTCATCTTCAAGTTACTATTAGTGATAATGCATGTTAGTTTGTGAAGGGTGCTGGTTCTACTTCTTTCTAGTTGGACTCTAGAATTTCTCTTCACTTGAGTGATATTATTTTTGTTCCTGGCATTAAGAGGAATCTTATTTCTATTTCAGCATTAGAAGACAAGGGTTATCATGTAGCTTCTGTTGATGGAAAAAAAATTGCATGGAAGAACGCCAACATTCAATCAGCTTGTGGATTGGTGTTCGTCATGACAGTCTTTAGAAGCTTTCAAATCGTCCTATTCAAGCATTAGCTCATGATTCTTCAAGTTCCAATGAGTTGTGGCATAAAATGTTTGGTCATCTAAATTTCACAAACTTGTCTTCAATGGAGAAAGTGGTCGTTGGTCTTCCAAAGCTGAATCAAAAACATGATGGCGAAGGTGTCTACAAGGGGTGTGCTCTAGGTAAGAACATTAAAAGTACCTTTCATAGTAGTGAGAGTAGAGCAAATGAAATCCTAGAGTTAATGCATTCCGATTTATGTGGTCCTATGTCAATTGCTTCCTATAACATCCCATTTTTCCCAACCCTAGCTAACAATTATCATATCATTGAACACAATTACAATTTCATATTCATGAGCATGAGAAGGAAGTTACAACAGCTATATTACATGTTCATATAAATGAGATTAACGGTTATAACCAAATAACTGGAAAATCTTAACTAACAATTGAAGGAGCATTTTACCAACAAATGCAATATATATAATGGCCATCGTAACTAACTATTACCTAATGGAAAGAGATATCATTTTCTACTAAGTTCAACTGATCAATATTGAAGAAAATATCTACAACAGGCACATGATAATTTCATAATTAACTGAACTAAAATAACATGTAAAGAATAATATCGTTATTCAGGAAGGCTTAAGAATGCAGATCTTGATCCCACTCTGTAACAAGCCATTTTCTCATTCCTCTTAAAACAATTAAATATAATCAAATTACATTTCTTGTTAAATAGTTATAACAACTACTTTACATACTAAAATGAAGGAATCAACAGTTATAACAAATTAATTGAATCCTAGTCAATTGAAAAGAGAGTAACTACTTAAATGCTATTAACCATCTAAACATAAATTCAACTGAAATTGCAAGTACATAAAAGAAAAATACCCATTAAAAGAAAATAACATGAATGCAGTTCATATCTTTGTCTCGTACAAGCCTTGGCATCTGGTGGAGAGGAGAAGCATTGACAAGGGCTTGAAAATTCGAACCATGGACCCTTAAGTACCCCCACACAATCTTCCCTCCCTACCCGAGATTAGGCATGGGACACCCCTATCCCACCACTGAGCATTCTAGTGCTAGAGTGTCAACCCATCGCTCAACTAGACAACAGGAATTGTACCATTGATCACCATGAGATGACTTGATTTTGTTTATATGCTTATGTCCTCTTAGTTTAGTATTGATTATTCATCTTTGTTTTTTTCAGGTTACTTTACATATTCATTGGATTATCAGCCCACACCCCTCATCTCAACCATACTGGTTATTCTTGATGAATCTCTGTGTGGTTCTCCATGGTTCTAGATTAAACTCTGCTATTACAGAAATCAGTTCTCTGCCCAAACTGGGCTTCTCACGGATTCATAACTGAAAGTTCAAGGACATTTCATTATCATATTTAATACCTATCGCAGAGACATATGGATAATGCCACTGTACAAGGATCACACTGAGTGGTATTCCCTCCCAACGATTTAGGATATGGGACATGTAAATATACGTCTGTCAGTTCAACTAATTTCATATAATTAACCAAAACAAGTAGTTGTAACATAAACAAACACGGTTCTTAATCCATGCAGCTCTGTCAAAATATTAGCCATAGTATACATGTAACCAATTTGAAACACCGAGCTTAAATCAAAATATCAAGAAAAGAAGGGTGCAGATAGACACACAACCTGGTCTGTTAGTTGTGGTGTGATCACCCCCATCTACGGGTAATGCCTGGTAAGGCTCCTTGGTTTTAGAATATCAGTCGTAAGTGATGTGGAAGCAATCACAAGGGAAAAAGGTAATGGCAATATAAATTGCAATCATTGGTATAAACAACAGTAGCATGTTTGCAATACCTAATCGGGATACCCGGAAATGTGAATGCAACTCCCCAATATGATCCACAACAAAGTGTATGCAATACTCAAATATGATCAATAGCAAAGGAATGAAATCTCAATTATGGCAAATATGAATACAAACTTAGATATGGTAATATGACTACAACTCTAGTAATATGAATGCAACGTGGGTATGATAGTATTCTCCCTCTGTATATCACAGCCAAATACTTTATGCCCAACCTGGGCTTATGACAAACATTTATAAAGGAAGTTCATTGTATTTCAATAACTGTTTACTTAAATCTATGAGAGTGTCATCTCTTATCTCAGAGACATATGGAAGATGTCCCTATATAAGTATTGCACTGGATTGGATAACCTTCCAGATTAAAACCAAAGTTCTGAAAAGAATATTCAAATAGTATGTCACAAATAATATGCTGCTTGTTATACAATCAGACTTATGTAAATAAGGCAGTCCATTCGAAGCTAGGCTCTATCTATAATATCAATGTTTCTTTCAGATTTCCAAGCTACAAATTCAAAGCCTTAACAAATAACAAAATTGGAATAAACTGTAGAAAGAATGAACGACCTGGTTAAGGTATAATCAGTTCCTTGTACCAGTGGAAAGCGGAGATGCTTGGTACGGCTCCTTGCCTGTAGCTTCTAGCACTCACTAGCATGATTAATCCGCAATTGAGAATGCAAACGCAGCTATTACCCACGGCACTTTAGGTGCAATTGTAGAATGAACAAAAGAATTGGGAAGTGTCATCTTCAGGTAATGACTTATGGCACAGTATGAATGCACCTTCAGGTATTGATTCATGGCACAATATGAATGCAGCTTTAGGCATTGGTTCACGACACACAGATAAGGGCAAGCCGATATGAATGACGATTTCAATATGAATTATGACACTTATAAAACGCAGTTGCAAATGATAAGGGAATTTGCAAAGGAAAATGTGAACGCAATCTTGATATGGAATGCATCTTCAGGTATTGGTCGCCCATAGCAAAAGCAAAGGATAATCCAGTATGCAATGTGATCGCTTGGTAACATATGCAAGTCGCATATAAAGAGCTCATCTCTTTGCTTCCATGCATGTTCAGTTACGAGCAAGATGAGTAAAGGTGGCAACAAAATGAGATACAAGCAAGAGCCAATAAAAGGTTGATTAAACATATGGTAAACTTCATAACATTAAAATAGGCCGCTTGGAAATATAAAGGCCCGATGAAGAATAAAAGAAATATGGCAGCTGAAATTATAAAGGCCGATGACATGAAAAATATTATAACCATGGCCAAAGGGTGGAAATAATAAAATATTGACATAGGGGGGAAATAATAATTTTACTCCTTATATTTTATTTTAATGATACTTTTCATATATTTGCATATTTTACAAATGTTCTTAGTTTGTTCAAGCTCAAGTGAATACTCTTATTATTTTATTTAACATGTTGACCCTGGTTAACTCGTGGTAGTCCCTTGGTATACCCCTGCTTGCCTAGTCGCTTTCCTTTAGCCATGGTGGTCAAGACTCATACCTATTGGCTCGATGGTAGGTGGTGCCTTCATGCCTTCTTCTCTAGCAATGCTTTCCCGCCCTTCACCATGTTTACAAGAAGCTTATCAAGGTAATAACACATTTCCAAATTGTTTAATCAAAATCAAATAATCATATTAGCTAAACCATTTGTCATTCATATAACATCATAATGAAAACCATTATTTCACATTCTCGTGAACTTATAACAAATAAACAACTCTTCCGTTTCACATGAAATCATAATGATTAACTAATTTGACCAAATCAACTTAACTTCACATGAAGTCCCAATGGCTATAAAGAGTGTTTTATAATTAAGCAAAAATAGGGATATAACACTTCCCTTAGTGGTTTTTTGTATTATGTTGCCTTCATTGATAACTTTTCTTCTAAGTGTTGGATTTATTTTCTTAAATCTAAAAAATCTAATGAGGTTATGTCCTATTGTAAAGAATTCAAAGCACTTGCTGAAAATATACCTACCAAGAAGCTTAAGATTATAAGTTTCGATAATGGAGGAGAGTATTTTTCTGGTATTTTCAATAGCTTCTGTGTTGAAGCTGGGATAAAGAGGGAGTTATGTTTCCCTTATAATCCTCAACAAAACAGTGTAGCTGAAAGGAAGAACAGGAAGATTGTTGAGGCAGCAAAAGCTATGAACCATGATCAAAGCCTTCAAACATTTTTAAGGGCAGAGGCTTGCAAGAAAGCAATGTATATTCAGAATCAAAGTCCTCATCAAATTCTAGACAACATGACTCCAAAACAAGTTTTCAGGGATCAAACTAGATATTAGTCACCTCAGAATTTTTGGATGTCCTGTGTACATTCATTATTCAAAAGAGAAAAGAATTTAGAACCTTCAAGAAAGAAAGGCATCTTTGTTTGTTATAGTGAATCTTCAAAAGCATGCAGAATTTACATTTCAGGTCAAAGACAAATTAAAATCAGCGGGGATGTTTTTTTTTGAAGAAAATGTAGCTCACAAGAAATCCAAAGAATCTAACATGGAATCTGAAGACTTTGAGCATCCTCAAGACATAGATATGGCTAATCTGGTCTCACCTTGCAAGATTCAAAAGGAGAATACAGATTTAATAGATTTTGTTGATCATGTTGATCCAGTTGATCCGATAGATACTTCTGCAGTTCCAATTAAATAGTTCGGCTAATAAGACTGAAAAATATGCAGTCACCTGTGGCACTTTTTAGAGAGAGCAGGAGGCTTCACAAGTTTGTAGGTTATGTAGCCTTGATGAGTCACGAGCCTTCTAGTATAGAAGCTTCACATCAACAAGTGTGGAAGGATGCCACGGTGGAGTATCAATCTATCATTAAAATGATGTGTCGGACATTGTTCCAAGGCCCAAAGGTAAATCAGTTGTTTCTTCTAAATGGTAAATGGTTTTTTAATATTAAACATGCAGATGATGGAAGTGTAGAAAAACATAAAGTCAGATTTGTAGCTAGAGGTCTTTCACAAAAAGAAGGCATAGACTATGAGGAGACTTTTGCACCAATAGCTTGTTACACTTCAATCAGAACTATCATAGTTGTTGCAACAGTGGAGGGTTGGAAACTTCATCAAATGGAGGTGGGCTAATTGAAGAGGAAGTATATATAGAGCAGCCAAAGGGCTTTGTGATTCATGATAGGGAGTCGAGTGCAGGCCAAAAATGGGGTTAAATGGTCTTGAGCAAGCTCCCTGCATCACTATCTTTTGAGTTTGGGCTACCAAAAGAATGATGCCGATCCAAATTTATATTTTAAGGTATGAGATGACAAAGTGTTGATTTTAGTACTATATGTTGATTTATTTCTCACTAGTAATGATGATCTCATTGTCAAAAGTAACGAGTTAGCTTCTAAATTTGAAATGAAAGATCTTGGTTTATTGCATTGTTTCCTTAGGCTTGAGGTATGGCAAAGTCCAAATGAAATCATATTGAGTCAAGAAAAATATACTATGATATTTTAAAGAGATTTGGTATGTTAAAGAGTGTCAATCAATGGTGACTCCTATGGAAACAAATCTGATAAGGTTACATGAGGTTGTACCCACTTCAGATTTAGTTGATCCTACTATGTCTGGCAGTTAATTGGCTCCTTAATGTATTCGGTTAATACAAGGCGTAATATTTTTTACATTGTTAATACTTTGAGTCAGTTCGTGTATGAACCAAGATAAATTTACCTTGTGGCAGCCAAACACATATTGAGATATGTTTGTGGTACAATGGGATATGATTTAAAATATTCTTCATGTGTAGAAATGAACTTGCAAGGGTTCTCTAATTCAGAGTGGGTAGGTTGTGTGCCTGAAAGGAAGAGCACATCATTTTGTTGTTTCAGTCTAGGTTCAACAATGATTTCTTGGTGCAACAAGAAACAATCTTGTGTTGCACAAAGTACAATTGAAGAAGAATATGTTGCAGCTTGTGTGCCTGCAAGAGAAGTTATGTGGCTTCGAGAATTGCTTACAGATCTGTTTGGGCAGCCTTTGGAACCTACAGCGATTATGTGCAATAAACGAAGTTGTGATAAGTATTGAGTTAATCCAATTTTTCATGATAGAACCAAACATGTGGAAATTAAATATCATTACTTGAGAGACATGGTTCAAAGGAAAGCAATTGAGCTCAAATAAATTTCTACAAAGGAGCAAATTGTGGACATTCTCACCAAGCCACTTCCAAGAGTTGTTAGTTTTGGGATAAGCCTGGTATTGTGGAGAATAATGCTTTTTTCTGAGAAAGAGTCCTAGCTACAATTATTCTTTGCATATGATTAAGGAGTTATCTATGAGAGAAGTTTGAGGTGAAATCCCTTATTGATGAGTTCTTATCTGCAAGAAAAGTTCAAGGTGAAATCTTTTGTTGATGAGTTGTTCTCTGCGAGAGAAGTTTGAGGTGAAATCCCTTATTAATGAACTTCTGCGAGAAAAGTTCAAGGTGAAATCCCTTTTTCCAACCTCCACCCTCTGGGAGTAGGCACAATGAAAGTCACCCTTTACTTTCTGTTTTTCTCGTTCACCCTCTAAGAGTAGCTATGGTGAATATTGTTATGTTGAGATAATTTTTATTGAGAAAATCTATAATAATATTTTTATTGACGTTATTTTTTGTTGCAGCTATATGCACTTGTCATGAGATGACAAACTGAAGATCTCTCTCTTACTAAGAGGGAGTGTTGAATTTCTAATAGCTGCAAGATAGATCTCACCTTTTGATGGCGTCCATCATCTTCTTCTTTATTCCTACTTTAGGTTTCCCCTCTTGTTCTTGTTCATCATCTTCTTCTTTGCTCCTGTTGTATCGCAGAGATGGAGTATTGTGATATGAAAGAGATTCACTTCTTTTGGAGACTATAGCTGTCTCCTCTAATTTATGTTTGTATGTATCATTTCCAGCCTCAAATGCTAAAGGCATCGTGTCTTGCCGGTGTTGTATCTCTTCCATCATATTATTTATGTTCTCTTTCTTCTTACCTGGACTCTACATGGATGATGACTTGGCATTGCTGCCGCTGGAAGACTTCATTATGACTACCATTTTTTGTTATCACATATGTGATTTATGGTTGTATTTATGAGATGACTCTACGTTGACACTTTATGAATCGGCAGTTTCATGTATGTGTCATTTCATATTTTCTGAGACCTTTTGTATCCTCAACGGCATCGTTGGATGCTTCTCTTCATTTTATGTGGTGATCGTTCGCATATGATTTGGTTTTCTTGAATAGGCAGTGATTGTCTATTCTCATAAAAGTGTGTTTATCACAAGAATTCAAGGTTGCTGTAGTTTTGATTTCTACAGAGATGTATGTGTATTCTACACAATTCCAAAGTTAGCTTATTCATTGTATCGTATTTGCTGTCTCTGTCGTTGTATGAGCAGCTTATATTGTTTTATATATTTCTCATGTGTGTGTGGAAAAGCTACGTTTGCAATTTTAGTAACTGCTGTAACGTGACTTGTTTGTAGCAATACTTTGTCTTATTACGAACTCTGATCAAAGTGTGATCATTGAGCATCAAAGACTTTGTCAAGAGCAGAGATTTTGTAATTTTTTTGAGGATTTCAATAAAGGAACCATCTTTTGGTGGGTTGGGATGTCTCGGTGAGGAGGGTTTTTCCAAGGATAAATGCATTGTATGATCTGATTGTTTGAATTTGTGATCTCAATTGTTGAACTATTTATTTCTGGTTCTTGAAGTTAACAGTCTTTAGTTTGTTGGTTTTCACATTTGGACATACCATTACATGTAATTTTGCAAACAATTATGAACTTATGCTTCTGTTATACATTTTTTATTTTGAAACTATGATGAAATTTCAAATATTGAGTGTTTGGGATTCATATGACATGTAATGTTCCAATTATGGCTCTTATGTTCTCTAAATGCATTAATTTGTTTTATTGTGTTTTGTAAACTATGGTTTTCTTTCTTTCCCAAGTCTTTTCCGAGTCCGAGTCCGAGTCTGCCAAGTCTGAGGCAAGTCTGAGTTATCCAATAATGGTATAACCAGTCTTCATTCTATTCCAAACATCAAAACCTAGAGACATTAGATAGGTACGCATTCAAACAGTCCAAAATGCATAGTTGGAGCCATCAAATAAGGATGCTCTGTTTGTAGCCAGGCTGTCATTACAACCCATGTGTGCAATCATGTACACGATACAGCATAGCTTCAATTAATTTTTACGTTTTTTCCACTTTGTATTTATTCAGTGTCAATTTTTAAATCATCACATGTTCAAGGAATCTTCTAAAAAAATTAATATGAGACTAAGTGTCATGTCCACTAAAGACCATGATTTAAAGCACAAATGTTTCAATTCCTCCCATAATATTAACACAGCTCCGCGTAGTCAAAAACATAACACCCAGACAAGAATAGATTATTCCATCATCCCGTAGAAAATAAGGAGCTGCCGCCAAATAAGAAAACGGTTACTAGAATTTGAAGACCACGTCAATAGCATGAGGCTCAATATAATTTTTTATTTATCCTCAACTCAACAACATTAAACTCCCATAAAAAATTCAATAATGACAAGGCAAAGCCTAGCATGGAAAACAAGTAGACATGTAGGCTGCTTAAGCAGACATCCAACCAGCTCAACTAGACAGCCAGATAGCTCAACCAGACAGCCAACCAGCTCAAGCATGTTAAACAGCTCAAGCACTTCAAACAGCTTAAGCACCTCAACCAAGCAAGTAGCTCAACCAATTTTCTATTAATATTCCTCTGAGATTTAAATGAACTTAATCATCAATCTTTGACATCAATGACAACAAACTCAACACAAACAAGGACTTAGCTTGTTTGTTTATTGTTGTGAATTTCTAATAATCTAATTGGATAGTTGACTAAAGCAAAAAGGGAAAACAAAATAGGAAAAGAAAGCAAATAAACATACACCCATCTAAGGAATAGCACAAACCAGTTATCCATAATGGACCAACAAAGGTAAAATGCAGACCTACATAGCATAACACAACAAAATGAGGTACCAACAGAATCTATATAATGTAAAGGGTTTCTCTATACGTACTTCTGATATTACTTCTGTCGTCCAATGGTGTTATTTAATATCAGCAATATTATTCAAGTTTGCAAACTTCCAGAAAATACCACAAGTATATACATATGTTGGGAATTTGCCCAAAAATAGATAAACAGCAATCACGAATAACTAAAACAGATGCAAAAGACACACAGAAGTATCCTAGGAAAACTCTTCTAGAATAAAGGGAAAATCTCAGCCACACAACAAAAGACCATTTTATTAATAATAGAATTGAAGTGTACAATGCCTTTCGCTTGATGCAATATATATAACAAATAGAGAGACTTCACATTACAACCGAAGGTCTCTTCAATTTTCCAAAACATAATTCTTTATTTTCAAATACAACTCTTTGTATTTCCATGCCTCAACGCATGTCAAATGACACATGACTTCAAATTTAATATTACAATTTAATCACGAGTGTCCTCTTCAGTTGAAGGTGACCATAACGACAATAACATTCATATTTCTAGAAATAAAGATCTCTATCGCAGCTAAAATCTCCAACACTCCCTCTTGGCCAGACAAATATCTTTAGCTGAACAATTACACAAAGCTGCAACCAAAATGTCAATGATAAAATCTAATCACAAGGATCCTATACAATTCGTGGAATCAATCAACATGAAAACCTTGCAAGAAAAATGACTAGCTTTCATCATGATATTGTCATGGAATCTCTCAACATGACATTAAGAAAACAATTTGCTCATTGTTATTAATCATGGAATCACTCAACATGATAGACTAGTAACAATTACTCATAATCATGGAATCACTCAACATGAAAAACCTACAAAAATCACAATCAACTTCCATCGTGGACTCACTCAACATGACAAGTTAGTAAGGTCTACAACCAGCATTTTATCACGGACTCTATCAACATGTCTACCAACTCCCAACATGGAATCTCTCAATGTGATGTCATCATGGACTCTCTCAACATGATGTTCACTCGCAGAGTGAAAGAGTTATCAGGTTGACCTTGTAACTATCATGAATAAAAACTCATAATCAACAAGAAATGCAATCACAATTAGGACTCATTTCCATCAAGAGTCTCAAAAACCTATTATAAATAAAAACATACCTGAAACTCTTTTCCGACAGGAGTTTCAAATTCTACAATACCAAGCATGTATAAAATTGGCAGAGATTTCATTAATACTCCCTCTTAACTATAATCATCACAAGAAGATAACTGATGAGGCCTCCCTCTGAAGCTAAAACATCTCCCTCTTAATCATAAGCTCCCTCTAAACGCAAAAAAAAATAACCCACCTTATTGTAAGCAACATTCTCACGGTATTGCTTCTAGTTGCATTTTGCAACCAAGAGAGACAAAATCAATCTATCCTAAGGAGACGTATAGAGATCAGTGCTAAAAAAAATTTCTTTTCAAAAATATAACAAAACTCATAAAGAACTCATCTCTTTGTATTTGAAGCACATAGCCAAGTGCAATTCCCAACTTTGCAACTGCTTATTTAAGCGGCCTTGTTGGTGTAAATAAGTATTTACTTATTACACTTACTTAAGTTTTACTTAGGTTAATGCATTATTTTATTATTTTGCATTATTTTATTATTATTTTAAGTGAGACACTTAGGAGTTTGTGTACTCTCATTGAGTTACGCAACTCTAATTATGCACATGGTGTCTACAACACAGGAGTATGCATCATTCACTGAGTTGTCATGTTGACAACACAGTTATCCGCACTCCTCATTTAGCACATGTTGTCTACACCACTGATTTGCGTGCTACACCATTGTAGGCTTATGCTCACATCATCGCACTTAATCCCGTGCTCAACGGTGGATAACCCATATCTAGTGGACATGTGCCTGGTTGTATGACATATCATGATGCTGACTTCTATGCATTCTAGAAGCTCTCTTGAGGCCTTTATATTCAGGCACTCCTAGTGTACTCTCAAGCAGTTATTGAATGAATATCGTCATTCTGATCATACTCTATCTATTTTGGTCTACTATGTGCTTGTGTTGAGTTCTTTAGTTCTTGGGTGAATTCTGGCCTAAGCCAAATTCTTACAGGCCTCTTCTTAATTTCTCTCAATCTACCATCAGATTTCATCAATACGAATATTGAGCTAAGTTCCTTTCTCGTTTGCCCAACATAGTATTAGAAGGAAAATCACGTCCAATAAGCTTGTTGCTCATATGGGCCATCACAACCACAACTCATTTATTCAAAACCTCGTTTGCACCATTTAAGTGGTTTTACAGCCTCCAAAAGTTCCCTTTCACAAGATCCTCGCTGATGCACATGGGTGGGTGCTGCTATTGACTCGTCACTATTTACTACAAGTTGAGTGTGAACACCGACAAGATTTGACATATGAGGGCCTTCATTGATGTTAAACACACAAATATTAGACCAAGCTATCCAACCATAGATGCCAATCTTGTCTAGAAACATGCAGAAGAATTTCATCACTTACATATTCCTCCTTAAAACAACAAAGGCACTGAAAATAAAACACATCGTACAATCTTTCATAGATGAGAAGAGTAAAGAAATAGAACGTATATGTTCCATCCGATGATGCAGAAGACAAGCACCATATAAGATAAGTGTCGTTGGCAAATACTGCTTCAAGCTTGACCACTCATAATTCTCAAAGAGGGAAGAGGAGACGACGGTTATGAACAGTAGTTAATAAATAATACTCATCTACCATGAGGAGAAGAAGGAACGGTCAGAGGCAAGGCGCCTATAAACTTCCAGCCACAAAGCATATGCTCCTTGAATAAACAAGAGCTTGTCGTTAAGGAAGCAAACATGGGAACAAAAAGTCTTTGGGTGATACATCGATCGTGAAGGATAAAACATGACATAGTTGATACAAAGATTCGGGAGTTGCATCTGACAATGGGAATCTTTTATTGATGCAAACACCCATCGAATAAGAAAACTTTAAGAACCATAGAAATACGCAAAACTTAAACTTGGAATTGTCACGGGATAATCAAATTCATCGCACGAGACCAAAGACAATAATCTCGATCTTGGAAAAAAAACTTTCAATCTCTTTCAACTGAAGATATACTCAAACACAGCTTTTGGAAATGCTCTCGAGAACTTGAGATCTTGAATTTACAAATGCTCGTCTACCCAAAGATAATTTAAATTTACATCCAACAATCAGGGAGAGCTACGATATTATAAGGATCCACGAAAGAAATCAAAAGAAGCAAAAAATTAAATTGAATTCAATGGCATCATTTGTCCAGCAAATTAGAACAAAATGTCTACGTCGGGACCTTATTCTATACAATGCATGGATACTACACTCACACAGCGTTTCTACACAAAAGCTAACAAAGATGTCAAAAATGCAAAATTCCATAAAGTCTAAGGATCCTAAGCACATACACAGAGCCTAGATAACAAAATGTATCATTCTCTTCTTTGTTGTAATCTAACCCTTGCTCTAATACCATGTTGAAAATTTGCCCAAAAATAGATAAACAACAAATAATTGTAATAGATGTAAGAGAGACACAGAAGTATCCTAGGAAAACCCTTCTAGAATGAAGGGAAAAAAACCTAGCCACACAACAAAATGACCATTTTATTGATAATAGAATTGAAATGTACAATGTCTTTCGCATGATGCAATATATATAATACAGAGAGAAACTTCACATTACAACCAAAGGTCTCTTCAATTTTCCAAAACATAATTCTTTATTTTCAAAGACAACTCTTTGTATTTCCATGCCTAAACGCATGTCAAATGACACACGACTTCAAATTAATATTACAATTTATCATAAGTGTCCTCTTCAGCTGAAGGTGACCATAACGATAATAACGTCCATATTTCTAGAGATAAAGATCTCTATCGCAGGTACAATCTCCAACAACATCAGCATTTAGTTTCATTTGAGTGTTCTATTTGAGCATCATTCTTGTTTCCAGTAATCAGAAAGAAAATTTAACAAATTAAGTATTGCATACAAAACTAGTTCAAGGATATTATATTTTTCCCAAAAAAATTTTGGGGGTGTGATGTAAATGAAGGTGGCAGAATTGATTGTGGAAAGGATGGTGACACTGTGGTGAGAGATAAAGAACATTGAGGTATCACTTATAATGAAGACTCTTCCATGCCCAAGTGACATCTCTTTTTCTTTAGTCTATTGACAGAACCATATGACACACACTCTCAAATATTGTTAACCTCTTGCTATGACCTAGTCGTGGATCTGATCCCAAAAGGGTGGTTGACTCAAGATAGTACTTGGTAAATGGTGTTTGATATATGATTTTTTGGTTATGTGCTCCAACATGCACCTCTCTGTTGATGGACATATTCTAGTTTTGTAAACTTTTATCCCAATCATACAAAAACTAAATTTAATGGGGATCATTATGAAAAACTCTTGATCAAGAGAAATAGGGTTTGATCTCAATTAGGTGGATCATAACAAAGTAAAAGATACAAAAAAAAAATGGAAGGAGATAAGGCACTAGGGCCGGATGGTTTCCAGGCTTCTTTTTACTAGAAGTTTTGGGAAATGCTTAAGGGAGAGCCGCTGATTGTGGTGGAGGAGTCGAGAAGAGAGGGATTCATCTTGAAAGACTTCAACAACACTTTGATAGCCCTCATCCCGAAGAAAGGACAGCCATCAAGGTATGATGATTTCAAACATATTTCTATTTGTAATATTGTTTATAAAATTATCACAAAGATTGCTGCAAATAGGATGAAAATTCTTTTAGCTTCTATCATCTCGCTGGAACAAAGTGGTTTCACGCCCAATCAGAGTATTGTGGATGGCATCATTGTGGCTCATGAGGTGATCCATTCCGCTTGTAAGAGCAAGGAAAGTAGAATGATGCTCAAATTAGATATCTGCAAAGCCTATGACAGAGTTGATAGGGGTTTTCTGTTGGAGGTGTTGAGGAGACTTGGTTTTGGGGAAAGTTGGCTGAGATGGATCAAAAGCATGATTTTAGATATCAGAACTTCGGTTTTAATTAATGGCAGCCCACAAGGTTTCTTCAGCACAACTCGGGGTATCAGACAAGGAGATCCAATCTCACCCTTTTTATTTATTATTTTGGCGGAGGTCCTGGGCAAATTAATTTCGAAAAAGAGAATTGGTGGAGCTTGGAAAGGCATTCAGATGCAAATGGGATCCCTCATACATCCCATTCTCAATTTGCGGATGATACTTGTTTCTTTGGTGTGGCTGCGATGGCGGAGGCTAAGGCAATGAAAGAGGTGCTCAATGACTATAGCTTAGCATCGGGACAGTCAGTCAACTAGGATAAGTCAGAGATATTCTTTTTCAACACAGAAGTAGGATTGCAAAGGTTTCTTTGTGATGCAGAAGCATCCAGTGGTGTAAGGGCAATCCTGTATCACCCAAAAATATGCTTAGTATTAGTTTCTATTTAAAGTGTTTTCATTTCTAGATACCCATTTGGGTCAAATAAAGATTCCAACTCTCATAGCTCTACTATTGGTTTTCTGGGTTAGAGTTTTTTAGCACCTTGGGATATGTGCCAATGCAAAAAATAGGTTATTTTATAATTGAGCCATAATTATAATGAGTTAGAGGGTGTAAGTTGGAGGGATGATTATACTTGTAATTTAAAGCACTCTAGAAAAAGAATCAAGTCAAACGGCTTTATGGTTTGAAAGTTATTGCAGTTTTAAGTTGCCTAGAGACCTCCTAAGAGCACTTCAAAGTCATATTTGAGGCACTAAATGGCCTTGTACAGGCCCGAAAAATGGGGATTGGCAAAGCTCATCCATAGAGCTATAGAGCGCTTGGAGAGCTTTTCGAAAATGTAAACGGTTCGTCAATCGGAGTCCCAGATCAAAAGTTATGCCTCCCAGAAGTTGGACTACCATTTCTGGATTCTTCTAATTTTACACCAACTTCTGACGTGTTTTCTAGAACCTTCTATTTTGGCGGTGGATGCCAAATGGCATATTCTAAAATGTATTCCTAATCCTAAACCTAATTGGGTTTACTTAAGGACATTTATGCCATTGTAAAGGCAGTTTTTGGTGGAGTTTGGGTGAAGGTACTGTGAGAAGGGTTCTCTCTAGAATTTGATAACATTGTAAGCCCATAGGGCATGTCATGGAGTCTATTTTTATTGTACTGAATGTAATAGCATATCACTTCTGATAATAATATTCCCCTTTTCCTGTTGCGTTCATTTTTGTCTTGGGTCGTATCCTCATCAGGTGGTATCAGAGCAGGTTTTCCTGAGTGTGTAGACAAAGCGCCAACTGTGAGGCAGTTTGCACCAAGATTGTGTGGTTGTGGGTTTTGATACAAGAAGATGCCTCCACGAAGGGAGTCTGGTGGAAGGGTCAGAGTTATTACTCCTGAGGTTAGAGCCCTCGAGAGACAAGTCCAAGCATTGCAAGAGGAGATCTGTAGAGGGATGAATGTTGCCATAGGCAACGAAAGTGAGGAAGAAAATGAAGGAAATATTGGGCAGGAAGGGGAAGGAGACGGAGAAGTCCTAAACCAGGCAAAGGAGAAGCTTTTTAGGGCCATTTCCAAGCTTGGAGAAAGACCTAAAATTGAAGTTGGCATGTTTTCGAGAAATCTAAACCCGGATGAGTTGATCAATTGGATCAATGAGTTGGAGGAATATTTTGAGTATGAGGATATCGGGGACCCTCATAGGATTAAGTTTGTGAAGGCTAAAATGAAAGGCCATGCCAAAATCTCGTGGCAAGAGATTCAGTTGGAAAGAAATAGAAGAGGAAAGGAGAAAATCACAACATGGGATTGCATGGTGGACAAACTAAAAAAGCAGTTCATTCCTATTGATTACGAGCTTGATTTATTCAAAAGATGCAAGGGTTAAAGCAAGCAAGAAAATCTGTCCAAGAATACACAGAGGAATTTTACCGAGTCCTTATTAGGGCGGGGCATGCAAAAGCAAACAAGGAGAAGGTTACCCGTTACCCTAGTGGGTTAAAACCTAGCATTCAAGAGGAGTTAAGTCTGGTTAGAATGACTAGCATTGAAGAGGCATATCGGTTTGCCTTGCGAGTTGAGGAGAAGCTAAACAAAAAGTTTAATGGAAGGCAAAGAGGGCGCAGTCAAGGAGGAAGGGGTGGTGGCAAGTTATTTGGAGGCCGAAATGAGAACCAGAAGAAAAATGAAGATGTGGGTACTAGCCAAAATCAGAGGAGCAAGGGCTTCAACCACTCCCGTGATCAAAACTTTGGAGATCAGAGAGGAAGAGGTAGAGGACGTGGACAAGGTTCAGGAAGAGGAGGCTTCCATGGTACCTATTTTCATTGCAATAAAGAAGGTCATCGTGCCTTTGAATGCCCTCAACGCCAAGGAAGGACAGATTGGAGAGCTGATGGTCAAGCAAGGGTTGCTCATGTGGATGATGATGCACAGTCATCACATTCAGAGGATGCAGAAAGAGGAGAGGTTCTACTTAATGAAAGGGTCTTACTGAGCGGTGAGACTGAACCTGGACAAAGGAGGAGTTTGTTTCGTACCAGGTGCAAGTGCGAGGGTAAATGATGTGATGTGATTGTTGATGGTGGAAGCACTAACAACTTGGTGTCAGAGGAGATGGTCTCAAAGCTAAAGCTCAAGAGGGAGAAACACTCCCAACCTTATCGGATTGCTTGGGTGCAGGATGATCATAAGGTCCTAGTTAGTGAGCAATGTTTGGTAAAGTTCAAGATTGGGAGTTACCATGACGAGGCTCTCTATGACATCATTCCAATGGATGTCTGCCATTTATTGTTGGGAAGGCCATGGCAGTTTCATAGGCACACTATACATGATGGTCATGCAACTACATACTCTCTGACAAAGGATGGAGTTCGCTACAAATTAAAGCCCTTAATAAAGGTGGGTGAAAAGGTGTGTAGTAGTGCTAGGGTATGTCTTGTTGATGGAAGAAAAATTTTGGATGGCATGAAACATCAGCATATGTGCTATGCTCTAATTCTTAGAAAAGATAAGGAAGGTAGTAGTGAAATTCCACTTGAAGTTTCAGATCTATTAAGTGAGTATGAAGATGTCATCTCTGATAATGTTCCAAAAGGGTTGCCGCCAATAAGGCGAATCTGTCATCAAATAGATTTAGTCCCTGGAGCTAATTTGCCTAATAAGGCTGCTCATAGGATGACTCCTAATGAGACTGAGGAGCTAAATAGACAAGTTCAAGAGCTGTTGAAGAAAGGTTTGCCTCGAGAGAGCCTAAGTCCATGTGCAGTACCTGTAGTACTGGCACCAAAGAAGGATGGAGAGTGGAGAATGTGTACAGACTCTCGCGCTATAAATAGAATAACCATCAAGTACCAGTTTCCTTTGCCAAGAATGGATGATCTTATAGACTGTTTGAGTGGAGCTCAGTACTTCAAATAGATCTCAAGAGTGGTTATCACTAGATACGGATACGAGAGGGAGATGAGTGGAAGACTGCATTCAAGACCCAGGAGGATCTATATGAGTGGTTAGTCATGCCCTTTGGACTAACCAATGCGCCAAGCACCTTCATGCAACTTATGAATGAGGTATTAAAAAAAAATTTGGGAAAATTTGTTATAGTCTATCTGGATGATATTTTAATTTTTAGTAAGTCTTTGGATGAACATTTATTGCACATTCGTAGTGTTCTTGAAAGTTTGAGGGAAAAGAAATTGTTGATTAATTTGAAGAAGTGTAGCTTTGTCAAAAAGGAGTTAGTCTATTTGGGGTGTGTTGTATCAGCTGAGGGTCTCAAAATGGACCTAGAGAAGGTGAAGGTCATCTTGGAATGGCCTACTCCAAGGTCTGCCACTGTGGTGAGGTCATTCTATGGTCTGGCTAGTTTTTACAGGAAATTCATTAGGAATTTCAGTAGTATATGTGCACACCTAACTGAAACAATGAGGGGAGATAGAAAAGAGTTCAAGTGGACTACAGGAGCTGCCAGGAGTTTTGAATTGCTGAAGAAGAAGGTGACAGAGCAACCTGTATTGGCACTTCTTGACTTCAACAAAGTGTTCTGAATGGATTGTGATGCTAGTGGCAGTGCTATTGGGGCTGTGTTGAGCCAAGAAGGTAAGCCTATTGCCTATTTCAGTGAAAATTGAACGATGCAAAGAAGAAGCATTTTGTTTATGATCAGAAGTTCTATGCAATAGTTCAGGCCTTCAAGAAATGGAGGCATTATTTGTTGCCAAAAGAATTTGTCTTGTATATTGATCACCAAGCATTGCAATACCTAAATAGCCAAGGTAAATTGGATCAGAGACATTTAAAATGGATAGAGGTCATGCAAAGCTATACATTTGTATTAAAACATAGAAGCGGAAGGTCTAATAGGGTTGCAGATGCATTAAGTAGGAGATAGTTGTTGCTGACAGTAATGCAGGTTGAAGTGGTTGGGTTTGATGAACTCAATAATCTATACCCTGGGGATCCTGACTTTGCAGACACTTGGAAGGCTTGTAAATGACCTGTTACTCTAGACAGGACCAAGTGGCTACATTACATGATTCAGGATGGTATGTTGTTCAAGGGAAGTCAATTGTGTATTCCAAGGAGTTCCATGAGGGAGAACTTGATCGAGGAGAAGCACAATGGCGGGATGGCAAGACACTTTGGTTGAGATAAGACCTTTGTCATTATTAGAGAACATTATTTTTGGCCTCAATTGTTACAGGATGTGAAGAAGTTTGTGCAGAGTTGTCAAGTATGTCAAACAGCCAAAGGATTTAGTCAAAATACTGGACTCTATCAGCCATTGCCTGTTCCATCGAAGCCTTGGGAGAACATAAGTATGGATTTTGTTCTTGGATTGCCAAGGATACAAAGGGGTAATGACTCAGTATTTGTGGTGGTTGATAGTTTCTCCAAGATGGCACATTTCATTCCATGCCACAAGACTCATGATGCAGTGCATATTGCAGATTTGTTTTTCAGAAAGGTGGTGAGGCTACATGGTCTCCCCAAGAGTATTGTTTCTGACAAAGCTACTAAATTTGTTGGGTACTTCTGGAGGACTTTGTGGAAGAAGTTGAAGACAGAATTGAAGTTTAGTTCTGCACATCATCCGCAGACTGATGGACAAAGAGAAGTAGTGAATAGGAGTCTGGGCATTTTGCTGAGGTTTTTAGTAGGAGATAAACCCAAGTTATGCGATTTGATTTTACCACAAGCAGAATTTGCTTACAATAATTTTGTAAATAGGAGTACTGGTAGATCAACATTCCAAATTGTGTATTGGAGTAGTCCAAGGACTGCACCAGAGCTGAGGAGGATGGAGTAAGGGGAGAGGACAAGTGCTGAGGCAGAAGACTTTGTTGAACATGTCAAGAACCTACATGAGGAGGTGCGAGCACATATTACCAAGATGAACCTACAGTATAAGGCTAGGGCAGATCAAAAAAGGAGACACAAGGAGTTCCAAATTGGAGATCAAGTTATGGTATATTTGAGGAAGGAACAATTTCTAGTGGGTACCTACAACAAGATGAAGATGAAGAAATTTGGCCCCTACAAAATTTTGAAGAAACATGATTTAGGGAATGCATATGAGGTGAAGTTACTAGATGGGATTCACATTTCTGAGTTTCTCCGATTTTCAATATTCCAAACTTAACAGAATATCATGATGATGGTGCAGATGAGGAGTTGATGCTGGAGCCATGTCTAATTCCTACTTCTGCGAAGGAAGAGATTGAAGAAATTCTGGCTAGAGTACCAAAAACAGGCAGTATGAAGAATACCTGGTGAGGTGGAAAGGACGACCAATAGACGACTCAACTTGGATATCCGCAACGGAGGTTGCCCATTTGGGTTTTCCTCTACCAGCTATAAAGTGACAGGGTCACTTTTCAATCTACCCTAGGTGTCTGATGGAGGAGCATCTAATGGTGTAAGAGCAATCCTGTATCACCCAAAAATATGCTTAGTGTTAGTTTCTGTTTAAAGTGTTTTCATTTCTGGATACCCATTTGGGTCAAATAAAGATTCCAACTCTCATAACTCCACTATTGGTTTTTTGGGTTAAAATTTTTGAGCACCTCGAGATACATGCCAATGTAGAAAATAGGTATTTTGTAATTGAGTCATAATTATAATGAGTTAGAGGGAGTAAGTTGGAGGGATGATTATACTTGTAATTTAAAGAACTCTAGAAAAAGAATCAGGTCAAAAGGCTTTACGGTTTGAAAGTTATTGCATTTTTAAGTTGCCTAGAGACCTCCTAAGAGCACTTCAAAGCCAGATTTGAAGCAATAAATAGCCTCGTACAGGCCCGAAAAATGGGGGATGAACAAAGCTGGTCCATAAGGCTATAGAGCGCTTGGAGAGCTTTCCAAAAATGTAAACAGTTTGTCAATCGGAGTCCCGGAAAAAGTTGTGCCTCCTGGAAGTTAGACTACCATTTCTAGATCCATGTAATTTTACACCGACTTCTAACGTGTTTTCTAGAACCTTCTGTTTTGGCGGTGGATGCCAAATGGCATATTCTAAAATGTATTCTTAACCCTAAACCTAATTTGGTTTATTTAAGGACATTTCTGGCATTGTAAAGGCAGTTTTTGGTGGAGTTTGGGTGAAGGTATTGTGAGAAGTGTTCTCTCCAAAATCTGATAACATTGTAAGCCCATAGGGCATGTCGTGGAGTCTATTTTTGTTGTACTGAATGTAATAGCATATCACTTCTAATAATAATATTCCCTTTTTCCTATTGTGTTCATTTTTGTCTTGGGTTGTATCCTCATCACTTTGGAGTGAGGATTGGGAGACTCCCAGGGAGATTTCTTGGTACCCCTCTTTTTGGAGGAGTAGGTAGAGGACCAATCTGGAAAGAGTGGGTGGATGAGCGTAGGAAAGAATGGATAGTTGGAAAGGATAGTGGCTAATGCTGGCTAGCAGGATCACTATGCTTCGGGCTGTTATTTCGGCGATGCCAATATACTCTATGGCATGCTTTAGAATTCCCAAGAAAGAGGTTTTGTTGATTCAGCGATGCATGCAGAAGTTCTTATGGAATAGTTCACAGGAAGGCGATAAGATACCTCTGATGGCATGGTTACAGATGTGCCGACCAAAAGGTGGTGGAGGGGCGGGAGTAAGCGACTCGATGCTTTTCAATACAGCACTAGGGGTTAAACTTGTCTGGCAGATGTTCAATGTTGGAAATCAGCAATGGGTCAAGATCTTAAGAGCAAAATATTTGGATAATAGGGAGGGTGATCGCAGTTTGACTATTGCTAATCCCCTGCAAAAGGTTTGGCCATTTGGAACTTACTTCTCAGTTGCAGAGAGTTAATAACTAATCACTTAACTTAGAAGATCGGAAGTGGAGAGAAAGCAAACTTCTAGCATGATTCTTGGGATGGAGGCCAAAAGCTGGATAGTTTGGGAGTTCCTCAAAGGTTGATTGATACGATGCAGCAGCAATGGGGTGCCCGAGTTAAAGATTACATAGATGCTCAGCCAGCTGACATGGGTTGCCCAAGGAAGTGCAAAGACCCATCTCCTCTAGTGCTCAACAATGAGGATAAGGAACGAATGAAACAGATCTTGTTGGAACGGGAATTAGTTGCCTCTAATTCGGAGAATCAACTTATTTGGTGTGGCTCCAAGAGCAGTAATTATTCAATTAAGATTGGATATCAGCTATTGGAAGGGAATCACAATAAAGTGGATTGGGAGCGAAACCTATGTTGGGGTAGGGAATGTCTATCAAAAGTAGGAGCTTTTACATGGCTAGCAGGCAACAGTAAAATCCTAACAAGTGAGAGACTCAAGAGAATGGGCTTTCAAGGATTGCTTAGATGCCCTCAGTGCAAGGATGCAGAAGAAACTAATGATCACCTCTTGATTCACTAAAGTTTCTCCCAAGAAATGTGGACGATGGTCAGATCCAAACTGGGTTGGGCTTGTCCTTTGACGGAAACTTTAAAAGGATGGCTAGAAGCTTGGCCAGAGAAGAAGAAAGGACATGTTTTTGGAGCAGCTTGGAACGTAATTCCGTCAACAAGGCTGTGGGAGTTGTGGAAGGGAAGGAATAGGAGAATTTTTCAAAGAAAGGAAGAGAATGTTAGTCTATTTGGACAAAGGCTAGAGAGAACCCTAGCAGAAGTTATATCATCCGCAGCATCATCATTAAGCGAGCACAACCCATCCTTTACGAGTTTTGATGCATGTTTGCAAGCTAAGTTTCCAACTATTAAATTTCAGCCTGTTAATGGGCCTTCAAGGGTTAATCCTTGACAAAGGAAGGAAAGGATTTTTTGGCAACCACCAGAGGAAGAATGGATAAAAATAAATTTTCATGGGGCTGCCCAAGGAAATCCGGGCATTTCTAGATGCAGATGTATTGCACAAGATCATGAAGGCAACTCTGTAGCTTTTGTTGCTAAAAGACTAAGGGATGGGACCAACAACATCGCAGAATGTCAAGCAACAAAAGAGGCTATTATGTTAGGAGTCAAGCTGGATATTAGGCGAGTGCATTTGGAAGATTATCATCAATGGGATAAAGAAAGGCAAATTGGAGTCCTAGCATCTCGACAAGCACGTTAACCAGATTTAAATGCCTCTTGACGGAGTTTGAGGACTTCAGGATCTCCCATGTCTATAGGGAGGCAAATGTGGTGGCAGATAAATTGGCCAACCTAGGAGCCAATGCCCCTTTTGGGAACCAGAACGACATTTTTGAAGACTTTAGGCTTCTTAAATTTGATTGAGGATGGTGTGTTTAAAGTGACAATTATGTCCACCCGCCTCCTTTTGAAGGAGTGATTTACAATTATTAACCCTTGATATTAAGGACACTCATGCATAAGCAATACTCTAGGCGTGACAAAGGATCAGCACTCATCAAGATTTTGAAATGTGCGCTTCCAAATCTTCCATGGGAATGTTTTTAAGCAGAGAG
Organism: Cupressus sempervirens; assembly: GCA_028749045.1. Lineage (NCBI taxonomy): Eukaryota > Viridiplantae > Streptophyta > Pinopsida > Cupressales > Cupressaceae > Cupressus > Cupressus sempervirens. The sequence goes on from CM053791.1 coordinate 279,883,395, forward strand.
GGGCCTCGTTTTTCGCAAGCATTTGAGCGGAGTTTTCAGAAATGGAGACTAACTTTGCATTTATGTCAAACAATCAAACACAGGCTTATGAAGGGAAAATTTCAGTGAGGTCATTGAAGAACATTTTCCTCATTGAAGACCAAGAATTCATGAGCAGCGTTATGGAGATTTTTGGCCCAGAGTATTTGGACTCCTACTGAAGAAGGAGGACCAATCTAAACATTGTTTCCCTCTTTGTCGCTTTGGCACTACTTGTCGCATTAACCAAAGAGGAGATTCAAAGGGTCGTCGCTATGTGTGTTGACCCGCAATGGCTTTTGGGAGTCGATGAGGTCATCAACAGGGCTGGGCTGGGGGAAGGGTTGGATATGGGGCAGGAACCTTGGAGGCAGATTGGAGGTGATGATTCATCTTTGCAACCTCTAGTTGTGTGGTCGTTTGCAACCCCCCGCAAGGTATGCATGCCAAAAGTGGTCGAAGGCTGGCGAAAAGTGGTCAAATTTCTGCAAGAAAAGATATGGGTTTTGGAGGAAGGGAAGCAAGGTTTCATGAAGACAACTCCAAGGAAGAGCGTACAACCACCTGGATAACCATTGAGATACCAGCTGGGCAAGGGAAGACGCAAGGCTGTTGGGGAGTCCATGCGAGTAGGGATGTGGGTTGACGTGTCTCTAACAGGGGAGGCAGAAATGAGTGGCTCTGGAAGGCAGCGACGCTCTGTGGAGGATGACCAATCCATATCGAACTTCACCAAGGGGGAAGCTGCAACCTGGTTTAAGGCTTGAAACGGCAGGGCCTCGCTCTGAATGTCTGGTGGCTCTACCAGTTTTTGTTTTTTCATAATGTAATGGGTTGGGAGTAGTATGAAGGTGTTAATGCCTTTTGTTATTAGTATGCATTAACTTTTGTTAACGGGGGTTATATGAGGACTGTTATGGTATCCTCTTTTCACTATGACACACTATTGTAAGAATCATCGTTTTAATTAATACAATAAAATATGTTACCTATCAAAAAAAAAACTAGCAATGGACCGGCAGCCACCTTCAATTTAGGATTCACATTATTGCATACCCTCTATATGAGTTTCATCTCTGCCTCCTAATAATATCATGGGGTAGCCACTTAGCTTAATTTTCTTATGTTTTTAGATTAAAGAAATGACCAATTTTTGAATATTTGAAGGGACAGAGGATTGAGGGGGGAAGAAGAAGAGGTGGCGAGCTGAAATAAATACAAAGATAAAAGCACACAATTATGCTTGCAGAAAACTACTAATTTCATGGTTTGCACATTCAGTTCCAACGTAGCTTCTCAAACATGAATATTGACTTTGAGAATAAAATCAATTTCAAACCAGAATCTTATTGGTTGAATTATTTCTTAACACCCAACAATTACATTGACATAAAAAGGAACAAAGAGGCTGAGGAAGAAATATAATTACCTCAGAACTGTAAATAAGTTCTCTACAGAAGTTCCATGAAATGCAAACGACGACTGACTTTCTGGACTGTCACAATTGTGAAATATGTCATCTTCTTCCACGGAATCATGAAGTACTGCTAACTGGTATAGTGAATTAGGAATTGGGAGTATGGCATCATGTTCAAGCAGGTGCAGCTTAACTCTACTAGTATATAAGATAAATCTTAGGATATCATATGGAAAGGATATCTTTTCTACAAAATATTGCTTCAAGAGCTGCTGATCACCACTATTGTTGTCTTTACCAAGAACTTCGAACCAAGATTCTTCCAACTTCAATCTTAGTTTGCATTCATCAGCACATTTTTTCATCTCAGCAGTAGGAGGAAATGTTTTTATAATATTCTGCAGAAATTCAATCTTCTCATTTCTAGTCAACACTTCCTTCTTACCATTATTATCAATCGGATATTCCAACCCACTTTGTAAAATATGTTCATTCCGCAAGTTTCTAATGTTAATATGCTCTTTATTGCCTGAAGCATCTCCAGAGATTTGAGGTTTGCCAAATATTCCTATTCCATCATTCTTGGGAAAAAAGGCTTGTAATGGCTCAAACGCATCTGCAGTGGACATCGATGCAGCCAGAAAAAGGGATATCTCAAAATCAACCAGCTCAGGTGAATTCTGAACTTCTTGTAGCACTGTTTTTCCAAGACCCAACTCTTGAAACTGATACAGACTGATAAGAGCATAAAGAAATAGATGTCAGCATTCCATCATCAGACTGGAAGCACTGCAGTTATTAAGGTAACAACTAAACAACTAACATAAAAGAAATATGAGTTCCCTAATATAAAAACAATATTCAACTACCATCAGGTGCAAATCAACCCCCATCTCAGTAGGAGAAAAACAATTAAATTCTATGAGATGAAATTTTTAAGAACTCCTTTTAGTTTTCAAGCTAGTGAGCTCAGCCATCAAATACTAGTACACACCTACTAGAACACCAGGTTCAGAGCTTGGATGCTTATGAATTCTCCTGTGTTTGGAGCCAGGCAATTTTGCTGACCTGGGAATCGCACATTATCGCAAAAGGATAAAGCCCAGTGTTCTCAGTATGCATAAATGTGAAAGGAATTTTTGTCCAATCTGAGTAGCCATGAGCATTAAGAAGTCTAGAATATAGATAACAGAAAATGAGTGTAAATCTTTAACACGTTGAAGATTTCTAGCCCAAGAAAGCAGGGCAATGGAGAATGTCAACTCAAAGTGTCAGTAGCCTTGAAATTCATGCAACATAGATTCAGTGATGAATTTGATTACAAGATAAAATGATCCACCAGGGTTCTCGCTTGGTTATATGTTTGGGTTACTGAAAGGCTGCAAAGGTTTTGGTGGAATACATTTAGAGACGCTATAGGGGTTGGTGCAAGTCTCTACAAAATTTGGCAGATACTCCATTCCATACCTTTGAATTTCAGGGTACAATCCCGTGGAAGAGGCTACTGCACTTATTTCAATTGCATGGGTATTTACATGGAATTTTGAAATTGAATATATTTACAGGAAAGTGATATCTGGAAAACAGAATTGAGCATTTACACTTGCATCAACCAGCTCTGCTGATTCAAAAAGCATTATGCCACTTTGCAATTTGTAGTAGCAATTTTTTTTAAGCGGTAGACTTAGGAACAAATCCCTGCAAAAACTGTAATGTAGAAACTGGTTCTGCAAATCAGATGGCTATCTGCAAATTGCTATTAAAAATCTAAGAAGAAGCTGCTCAAAAAATCATGCAGTCCACTCCATGGAACCACTGTACTCTAGGTGAAAGTGAATTGATAGATTTTGATTTTGTCATTTTCCTATCAAAGTTGAACAAGAGGTCAAAAACCAGGGGTACAAAATTTAACAAAAAGTGTGCTAGCTAATAATACCCTTGAGGGATTCTACAAGGGACTTTTAGAAACCAAATTAATTTCCCGCTTCCTGGTAACCTAAAAAAATGTCTTGACCTTTACGGTCACCTGTACTTGAGGGGCAGGTCTTTCAATCTACCCACAATAGGGTAGGAAAACCCTCTAGTAAGATCTAAGTTTTGATTTTTGTTTTTGGAGCTGATGACAGCTCTGAGTTCAACTACTTGCAGCCATTCGTTAATCATCTGAGCTAGAACCCTACCCACCGCGAAGGCTCTCCCAGCAGCCACCATAGATTGTCATCTGTAGTGAGTGCTCCCAAAGCTACCCAGGGATTTCTCTAAGCGCCCTATAAGATTGGGATATTCGCTGCCATGAAGAACATTCCCCTCCTGTGCACCTCAAAAGCCCAAATTCGTAACTTCTGCCTAACAGCAAAAGGGTTTGCCCTATCTAAATGGACGTTAAAATTTTGAACACAATTGAAATATGATATTCACAAGGGATTAAAAAGGATGTACCAAGAAAGACCATTACAAGTGCACAACCGAGAAGGAAAACCTGGCAGCTCTCTCTGGCAAATAACGCACCAGCTAGGCAACAAGCTAAGGCGCATCCCTACAAATATCAAAAGCTGAACAAACTGGTTCACAGATTCCTTCGCAGTCAATTTCTCAACGCTATCTCCAGTTGCAAAGAAAAGCATTATCAATTCAGGCACCAACACCTCGGGCCCATATAAGTTCCCCATATTATCTTCCTTCGCATTTCGGTCTTTATATGCTCCAAATGTTTTCTGGTTTTGGCATGAACAAGTCACCCTGAAAACTTCAGGCCTTATTTTATCCTTATTCCAAAACTCTTTGCCAAAATGAAGGTTAATTTTCATAGGATTTTCATAACTAAACCCTATGGCTTCGGCCCAGTGGAAGTACCCAATTATTCCAACTAGCTCCATTTGCAGCTGAACAGTACAAGAAGCTGGGTCTGCGCTAACATCACACCAGAAAAGAACTTGCTCTCCAGATTTCGGCTTTCCCTGCAAATTGAAATAATCCAAGCCAGCATTTTTTCGAGCTACTTCACAAATCGTTTGAGCTTCCTTTGCAAGCTCGTAAATAAACCCGCTTTCAATTACATGTTTCTCGTCCGAAACTCCAGCACGAAAATTATTGTCTTGAGAGGTTTTAAGCTTTTTATTGCAGGATTTGAAATTGGCGAAAGAGCTGGCAATGCGGTCAAGCACAGTGCCGAGACAATTGGGAGAAATCTTTACGCGCTCGAGCTTTTCGTTTAATAAAATCAGAGAAGCGTCGAAGTCGAAGTCCGATTCATCATCTAGACGGACCACCATGAAAACTTCGTCCGAGTTACTAATTTTTGTAGCTTGTGAGTGAAATGCAGAAGGTATTATGAGTTGTACGGGCTTGCCGTGGATGTGCATTTGCAGGCAATCGCGAGAAGTCTCACTAACCGTCAGAAAATCATTTAAATTGTTAGATAACCAGGCACTCACCAATTCCTCCATGGCTACATAAAAGGAAACACTCGTGTTTCGAACCTTGGGATCTTGCGACACAAATCAACAGGTTTGGTAGAATCAAAAGAGAGTAATTTATTTATAGTTCTCCAGGTAAGTAAAACAGATACGTTTTCCTGAATATCCCTGAACGGATTTGAATATTTGAATTATTTACATTGATTTGTCATCTAGATAAATTTTAGTTTTAGTCATCTAGATAAGTAATTTATATTGCCTAATTTATAGTGTTAGCCTAAATTAGGATTTGAATATTAAAATAATTTATATTATGTTATGATGTTAAAGATATGTCGATGGCGTTGAGTTTGAATTTGTTTCAATATAAAAAATGGTGATGCTAATGTTATCATAACGCTTGCACTTTTTTTAAGTTGTGAATTTTACCAACCTTTTAATACATGGAAATAATTCAAGGTTGTGAGTGACTTAAAAATGAAGTGAATCTCCACTGTAAATTTGTTCTTCTTAAGTACTTCACCTAAGCTAACACTTATTGTAGAGAAAAGTAAAAAAGAGAACATGTAAAATGAAACCTAACTCCTAAAAAATGGTTACACCAAATAATAATTTTTCTAGACCTCTAGCACAACTTACTTTGAGAACATAATATAACCAACTACTCAAACAAGGCATACACAACTTCATATCATATAATTTTGTATCAATTTTTCATAAACTAGGTTTAGTATTTGAAGGTAATTATTTAGAAGGAAAACTAACACAACCAAGACTTTGACTTCTACTAGTTAAACACGAGTATTGACCTACAAAAATTTCATATTCTTGCAATAAAGTATAGATAATAGCACATAAGTCAAAAGCAAAAAAGATTTACCACATGATTACATACAATATCTTAATATCCACAAAAAATAGTATTAAAAGAAGATAAAATGACTTCTTTTATTAATCAAATGTATTCTTCAAGTAGTTGCTTATAAATCTAAGCAATGAGTTACAAGGTTGTATTATTTTGCAAAAGAACTCCAAAAAGGTCACAATATGCATCAAGTTTAAATCAAGAAATAATTTCAATTATGATTTTTTTGCAATACTTATGCTTTCTAAAAAGAAATTGCATAAGGGCTCATAATCCCAATGGTGAATGTGAACAAAAAGCTTATTTTTTAGCCTCCTCCACAATTCTGAGATGGCATGTGCGAGAAGATAAAGTCCACCCACCTTATTTGCTTCCTAAAAGGTTTTAAAATTGCATTAAAAGGCCTCCAAACTTGGTCAAAACCACTCTTGAATCTCATCCACTTACAAATTGCAATCTCCTATAAACTTAGTCTTCATCATAAATTTTCAGCCTCATCCCTTTGAGAATTAAAGACACTTAACCAATTTTGCATGACTAAATACTATTTGCTAAGTAATTTGAATCATATTACTTACTCAATAATTTACATTAGTGAAAGGATACAAATATAATTTCACTAAAAATAACAACCTTTTTCTATATTTTTTACTATTTAAATAATATGAATAAAAATATTTTATAGTTATATCATTTATTGATATAATTTAGCATCCTAAATCAATGCAAAGAAATAGAAATACAAAAATTACTAAGCGTTGAAACCTGACACTTAACCAAAACTTATAAGTTAAATAATCACAAGGGTATTAGCCAAAGGAATTTTCAATAAAATGAAGGCTCAAAAATGCCACTTTCATGATTTATCTAGGGCTATAAAACCCTAAACTCAATACATTTATTTCATCTTTTTCTATGCTTGTAGCCTCCTATTAGAGTTTTTGGGGAGATCGTTATAAATTTGGTTGAGCATGTCATAGATTCTTGAGGTGTGGTGACATCAATGTTTTGTAATTAATGTCAACATATTATTTTTTGTTGAGGACAGTGATTTGTGTGGTGTTTAGTTTGGTAATTTGGATGGTTCAGTTATTCTATTAAAGATCTATTGTGGTGATTCATTTTGAAGGTTTTGAGATTTTTTAGTTGATGCTTGTCAACTTACAAAGGTTCATATGATTGCTTTTATGAGTTTTGGTTAAGTTGTTGGTTACTAGTATTACAAAGTTACAATGTGCAAAGGTTGAGTATTTGGTTTCATACGAGATGAATTTGATGATTTAGAGGTTTTGATGATTCAAAGGTTGTGATGATGGAATTAGCATTGTGTCCACAATTGCTATTATTCAAGATTCTAAGTTCAGCAAGCTATCCTTTCATATGACAGAGTTCAATAATACAATATTCTTGATGATTGGTGTTGAAGATGTCATGCCCAAAAATACAAGGCAAAAACACACCAAAACTTATTTATTTTTAAAGTGATAATAGGATTAAATGCAATATTTAAGTATTCAAACATAATTACTTAACTTCCTCAAACTCATGTATAATTACTAAATTTAAGTACCAATCAAATGTGAATTTTCTTAACATGTTTTAAACTTAAATTTCATAACTTAATATAAATCATCATTTTATCTAATTAATACTAATCAAATTAATACGATTTTGAACCATATGAATGCCACAAAAGGGTAGCACATCATTGAATCCATATTCTGATAAACACATGCATATAAATTGAATTGCAAGAAATATCATATGAAAGGATCATACTCCATTTTTTTATTTTCTTTCAATCATTTGATTCAAGGAATCCCTCGGGAAAGAACTAGGGAAGAAAACCCAAGATCGTAGTTGTATCCACAATAAGTTTAACAATCACATTTTTACAACAGGATCATTACCCCAAGGAGAAATCTCCCAACAGTTGAATTTAAATAACAACTATGAATTTCCTTCTTGGCTCCACAATAGGGAAACCACTATGAAGTCTGCAACACATTAAGGTGATCATGGAGAGAACGAAAACTGACTAGGAGACAACCAATCATAACATGAAGACAATTTCAAACATTCACTCCCATCCAGGTTTGCACAATAGGTTTGTCATTAAACCAAACTAGGGAGAAGGTGAATTTTTCCAGATAGGAGATGTCGGTCACAACACCATAACATATGCCCTTTCGGGGCTAAAATCTCAAGAACTTTTGTTCTTCCATAGATGCCCTTTCAACGTTGATATCACAAGGACTTTCGTTCTTTCACTTCTCAAATTCTAAAACTCAAAACATCATTTGTGCTAACGAGTAGGGGCCCATAACACCCTACTCTTTTCCTCTCCTCACAATGAGGAGAGACTCTACACTGTTGGAGTCCAATTAAAGCCCTCCTCTCGAACATGGCTACTGTTGCCCTATCCAAGGGTGAGTAATGCTAATACAACCCATACAATCCCTTCAAAAATCAAATGTAAAATACCAAGAAAAAACATTTTAAGAAAACCCATTTCAATCCCTCCCAAACATATTCAACAAACACATGAACATACAAATGCAAACAAAATGACTTAAGCATGAAACATAGTGTAAACAACATGAGTTGAGGGATTCCTACCTTCAAAATAAGGTTATGACAACTGAACAATTTGAGATGAGCTTCCCTTCCTTCTCCTTCTCCTTCAATCTTGAATTGCTCTCTAAAACTAGAGGTTGGGTGAACACTCTTCCTCCCTCAAATTTGCCTCTAAATAGGATATTAACTCAACCACCTCCAAAATGCAATAACTCTCCCACTTGCCTAAAGGTTCTAGAGTCTTCTAACTCAACTTGTCATAAGGCTGACCTCAAGGTGGAGTTTAACTTATCCAACTCATGGTGAAACATTCAATTTTCGCAGTAAAGCAAAATTGGAATATTTGAGTGACCATAAAAGTCAACAAAAGGGGCTAGAGGGGTGGAAAATGCCCCCAACCCATACCCATACCCCTTAGGTACTTAGTTTTTTGATTTTTGATCTCTAGGACTAATTAGGGACCTAACAAAATCTTAAAAAAATTTGGACTTCCTAACAACTCTCAGAAATGCAAATTAATCACTAATCTTGATTAGGGTAATTAATCTCAATTACTAACTGATTAGCAAAAAGGTAACTAGCCTAGTCCAACTTAGATATTTAGGTTACTTGGTTAACCCTAACTATCAAGCTGAAATGCATATACGAGTCACGAGTGTCAAGTGACACTATAAAATCACTGTTACAAAATATTAACACTTAATGATTATAGAATGATACATTCATTCAACTCACGATACAAATAAAATATGAACAACGGGGTCTGGATCTTTTATTAGACTCAACCCTAGTTTCCACACATGCTACATAGGATTGAATTATGTTTCTCCATTATATTTCTCGGCTAATAGATCCTGCACACTCATTTTACACATCAGTAGCTCGAGAAAATCACATGCATATATTTAAAACTTATTTGGATAGTCACATAAATCAAAACATGAATATTTCATATAATTAACTATTTAATTCATTTCTACTCACATTTAATCATTAGAAATCACATAATCAATATAACATAACTTATTCATTAATTCATATTAAAGTAGTAGAATAATCATTGTTAGGCATACATATACCTAACATCATAAACATCACCAATTAAGGAATACTGAACTATCTAAAAGCATAAAACCTAATTATTGAGGTACAAAAATCAATACCCTCATCATCAGGTGAAAATGCCTTGTATCATCATCAGTAAAATTTTAATGTTTAAACAGTCGAGACAATGTAATAGCTCTCAAATCACTGAGTATCAATGTATCATTTGATCTCAATTTTCATTAGGACATCTAAAACATACAACATTACTTCATATCCATCCAACTCTCATATACAAATTTAAAAGAGAAATTCATATTTAATAAGTACATGTAAGGAGGGACCTTACATCCTCCCCCACTAGCTTTTAACTTCCTCCTGGAAGTCGCACAACTAAAATGTTCGTCTTCTGCTAGACCTTGTCTAGACTTATGCCCAAATTTACTCTTGTAAAAATAATGATCAATAGTTCATAGACATACTCAAGGGCGATAACATATATACCTAATTATTCTTACTAAAAGTGAAGTTCAATCCATAGCTCTGAAATGGTTACATTTTCTAGGGTCAAATACTCCTTAAAACATATTGGGCACATATAAACAACATTCAAATCTAGTATAACATACTTATAAAGTCTCTAATAACAATAATATTATAGATATTCCATATTCTACACACCCACTCATCGGGGTAACATCTGTACGAGACTCCCTCAAATGAGGTTTTCATATTAAGCAACCTTGGCTTTTTATTAAGGTTAAACACTTTTACTTTAGAGTTTCCACGATGTACTGATTCATATATAGGCCACAAAACAAGTCCATCACTACACATGCACGTTTTGCATCTAAAAATCCATTAGGTTAACTCACAACCTTATCTAGTTGTATGCTTGGGTGCCATTTCATTACTCATAACAGTCAACGAATATTCACTGGTCCTATTCTCGAAGTCCTAGGAGAGGGTGGGGCACGAATAATATTACTAATAACCCCATACCCTAGTGTTATACATCCACTTAATTGTCAGGAATCCCTCTGGTAGGCCCATCATATGTCACTTTGCCAACAAAATTTAAAAGGAAGTGCCTCAAAATTTAAATTCAACATCAAAGATGAAACATCCAACACAAAATTCTGAAACAAAAGAAATAAATAATGGCCACAATAGAAAAAATTTAATGAAGTAAAAACATAACCTAGAGGCAAATAGAATCATCAATAATACAATTTGGCTAAATAGCCCCACATCACATTGCTAGCAAAAAGGAAAAAATATCAAAATACCAACATCTAAAATCAGACAAATAAAGAAATAAATCCAATTACTCACAAAATTTAAATTATTAATATAATGTGGTCGTACTAGGGTCACTGAGGAATTGAGGAATCTTAGGTCTTCCAATTACATTGAAGGGATCTTGAATTAATTTTAGATGGTAGTCTAATGACCATGTCGCTCAACCTATGATTGATCCCACATATTAAGGACGTAGCTCACTTTATCAACATCGCCCTACAACTAGGGTTTTACCATACTAAGGGGCTTGGCTTAATCCAAACTCACTCAAAAGTGCAAATGCAAGGGTAGTAATATAAGTCCCCTTCAATCCTCTTATTGTTACATTGGTTTCTTTTCGAAGAATCTTAACACGTGGGGACATTAGTATCAGTAGAGTTGTACTCTGAGTTGCAGTTACAATATAAAATATCTTATCCTTAATTCACTAAAATTTATATAATAGGGCTCCTATCCATAATCTTTCTTAGGTCAAAATTTACCACAATATACCAGCTAAAGTTGTGTTATCATTCTCACCAAAATTGGTATGACCTTGTATGTATGTATGTATATATATATATATATATGTGTGTGTGTGTGTGTGTGTGTGTGTGTGTGTGTGTGTAGTATATATATATATATATATATATATATATATATATATATATATATATATATATCTGTGTGTGTGTGTGTGTGTGTGTGTGTGTGTGTGTGTGTGTGTGTGTGGGCTAACTGAAAATTTCTCTTTTTGAACTGAAGAGAGTTTTGTTAAGATATTTAATTTAATAAAATGAGATATGCTCTCATAATTACTTTTTTTATTTAATTAAGTAATCTTTAATTAATTAGAGACACTTTTCTTATTTAATTAAATAACTTCATTTAATTAATTAGGAATGGCTTCTCATTTAATTAAATATCTTTGTTTAATTAATTAGAAGTAAGTACTCCATTTAATTAAATAATTTTGTTTAATTATTTCAAAAAAAAATTTGAAACTAGTCAACTCAAGTCAACCGTGGTTAAATCTGGTCAACCTTTGGTCAAATTTGATCTTTGCGTATGTGAATATGAGCAAATGCAAATATGAATTCCAGCAGCAATTTGATGCAAATTCTCATTCAACTTTTAAAAATGAAGAGATGAGGGTCTCTTAAATAGACTTTCCTGGAATTCATCAATGGTTGAGATCGATTTCAATCAGCGGTCAGGATTAAAGGTGAAGTTCAGTCATAAAGGGAGATTTATAAATTAAAGGGAGTTAATAGATTTAATTTGAGTAAAATAAGGAGTTAACTGATTCAATTTGAGTAGAAAAAAGAGTTAACTGATTTAACTCATTTTTGATCAATAGTGAACTGAAAATTGCCCTTTTTGAACTGAAAAGAGATTTTGTTGAGATATTTAATTTAATAAAATGAGATAAGCTCTCATAATTACTTTTTCTATTTAATTAAGTAATCTTTAATTAATTAGAGACACTTTTCTTATTTAAGTAAATAACTTCATTTAATTAATTAGGAATGGCTTTTCATTTAATTAAATAACTTTGTTTAATTAATTAGAAGTAAGTACTCCATTTAATTAAATAATTTCGTTTAATTATTTCAAAATTCTTTTCGAAACTAGTCAACTCAAGTCAACCGTGGTTAAATCTGGTCAACTTTTGGTCAAATTTGATCTTTGCGTATGTGAATATGAGAAAATGTGAGTATGAATTCCAGCAACAATTCGATGCAAATTATCATTCAACCTTTCAAAATGAAGAGATGAGGGTCTCTTAAATAGACTTTTTTTGAATTCGTCAACGGTTGAGATCGATTTCAATCAACGGTCAAGATTAAAGGTGAAGTTCAGTCATAAAGGAAGATTTTCAAATTAAAGGGAGTTAATAGATTTAATTTGAGTAAAATAAGGAGTTAACTGATTCAATTAGAGAAGAAAAAGGAGTTAACTGATTTCACTCATTTTTGATCAATAGTGAACTAAAAATGTTCCTTTTTGAACTGAAGAGAGGTTTTGTTGAGATATTTAATTTGATAAAATGAGATATGCTCTCATAATTACTTTTTCTATTTAATTAAATAATCTTTAATTAATTAGAGACACTTTTCTTATTTAATTAAATAACTTCATTTAATTAATTAGGAAGGGCTTCTCATTTAATTAAATAACTTTGTTTAATTATTTAGAAGTAAGTACTCCATTTAATTAAATAATTTTATTTAATTATTTAAAAAAAAAAATTCGAAAGTAGTCAACTCATGTCAACTGTGGTTAAATCTGGTCACCTTCTGGTCAAACTTGATCTTTGTGTATGTGAATATGAACAAATGTGAGTATGAATTCCAGCAACAATTCGATGCAAATTCTCATTCGACTTTTCAAAATGAAGAGATGAGGGTCTCTTAAATAGACTTTCCTAGAATTCATCAACGGTTGAGATCGATTTCAATCAACGGTCAGGATTAAAGGTGAAGTTTAGCCATAAAGGGAGATTTCCAAATTAAAGGGAATTAACATATTTAATTTGAGTAAAATAAAGAGTTAACTGATTCAATTTAAGTAGAAAAAGGAGTTAACTGATTTAACTCATTTTTTATCAATAGTGAACTAGAAATTTCCCTTTTTGAACTGAAGAGAGATTTTTTTGAGATATTTAATTTAATAAAATGAGATATGCTCTCATAATTACTTTTTCTATTTAATTAAGTAATCTTTAATTAATTAGAGACACTTTTCTTATTTAATTAAATAACTTCATTTAATTAATTAGGAATGGCTTCTCATTTAATTAAATAACTTTGTTTAATTAATTAGAAGTAAGTACTCCATTTAATTAAATAATTTTGTTTAATTATTTCAAAATTCTTTTCGAAACTAGTCAACTCATGTCAACCGTGGTTAAATCTAGTCAACTTTTGGTGAAACTTGATATTTGCGTATGTGAATATGAGCAAATATGAATATGAATTCCAGCAACAATTCGATGCAAATTCTCATTCAACTTTTAAAAATGAAGAGATGAGGGTCTCTTAAATAAACTTTCCTAGAATTCATCAACGGTTGAGATCGATTTCAATCAGTGGTCAGGATTAATGGTGAAGTTCGGTCATAAAGGGAGATTTATAAATTAAAGGGAGTTAACAGATTTAATTTGAGTAAAATAAGGAGTTAACTGCTTCAATTTGAGTAGAAAAAGGAGTTAACTGATTTAACTCATTTTTCATCAATAGTGAACTGAAAATTGCCCTTTTTGAATTGAAGAGAGATTTTGTTGAGATATTTAATTTAATAAAATGAGATAAGCTCTCATAATTACTTTTTCTATTTAATTAAGTAATCTTTTAATAATTAGAGACACTTTTCTTATTTAAGTAAATAACTTCATTTAATTAATTAGGAATGGCTTCTCATTTAATTAAATAACTTTGTTTAATTAATTAGAAGTAAGTACTCCATTTAATTAAATAATTTTGTTTAATTATTTCAAAATTCTTTTCGAAACTATTCAACTCAATTCAACCGTGGTTAAATCTGGTCAACTTTTGGTCAAACTTGATCTTTGCGTATGTGAATATGAGCAAATGTGAATATGAATTCCAGCAACAATTCGATGCAAATTCTCATTCAACCTTTCAAAATGAAGAGATGAGGGTCTCTTAAATAGACTTTCTTAGAATTCATCAACGGTTGAGATCGATTTCAATTAGCGGTCAGGATTAAAGGTGAAGTTCAGTCATAAAGGGAGATTTCAAAATTAAAGGGAGTTAACAGATTTAATTTGAATAAAATAAGGAGTTAACTGATTCAATTTGAGTAGAAAAAAGAATTAACTGATTTAACTCATTTTTTATCAGTAGTGAACTGGAAATTTCCCTTTTTGAACTGAAGAGAGATTTTGTTGAGATATTTAATTTAATAAAATGAGATATGCTCTCATAATTACTTTTTCTATTTAATTAAGTAATCTTTAATTAATTAGAGACACATTTCTTATTTAAGTAAATAACTTCATTTAATTAATTAGGAATGACTTCTCATTTGATTAAATAACTTTGTTTAATTAATTAGAAGTGTAATGCCCTGCCAAGGGATTCAAAGAATTTTACTAAGTTTGTCAAAAAAAAAAAAAAATTTAACATGAAAGATAAAACCATTCATAACATTTGCGAAAGCAATAACAACAAGTCGAATAAAAGTAAACATAACATACATAACAAGTTACATTCTTTAAAGATCCCTTAATGTTGAATCACATCTAAATTAACTATTCATCTAACATCTCATCCTTATGAAATAACAATGATACATCTAATGTACTTAAACAATATACAAGTGTCCTTTTGTAATTATATTTTAGTTTAGCTCAATCATCCACTATACATATCACAAGGTATGAAAAAGCTTAAAAGAATAAATTTTCATGTAAATATAGTACATCATCATCTAATATTAATCCATGATGCAATTAAAGTAAATGAAACCACATATCATACATGATACATCATCATCATAAAGATATAAACATCCATCACAAAAGATAACTATATATCACAAACATAAATAACTAAGTGCACGGTTCCTCCCAACTACTAATAGCATCATTAGACCATCGTGGATCCTAGCCATCCCTCCGTGCATAACATTCTAAAGCACCAAAAAGATCATCGATATTAACATAGTAGGAATGTCACTCCTAAAACATCCTACTAACATGCAAAGTAAAGCATAATAAATCATCAACTAACATATGCAAAGTAAAGCAAATCATCAATATAAGAAACATACTAGTAAATACATCCATCATAAAGTATATTATTTATCATAATGCTCCAAGAACATAATGAAGAATAAATACCAACCAAGGATACTCCAGCCACGGTGTCTCAGATGGATCTCAAATGATAAGAGTAAAAATACACTACCACCCGACCGCGTGGAACCTAAGTGGTCCACTCCCACCGTGCTAAGGAGATAATCTCAAGTCTCAAACAGGATATCAATTCACGAAGCACAAATCTCTATAAGTCCAAGAATCCTAAAAGTATACTAACTCAAAGGTTTCATCACACAAAACCAACATCTAATTCCCAGAGGCACACAAAGACATGTAGGAAACCTACTATGCAAGCGAGAAAGTGTCATCACATTTATCACGTACAAGTTACCCTGTCAGTTAGCTAAACTCCATAGGTCCATACTGATCTCATGCGGCAACTAGTATCCTCTCATACTGACGAGGCATACTATGGAATGCACGGTCGCAACCATGCATTCTCACTACTTCCATCCTAGCCTGTACAAGCACTCAAGGCATGAGAGAGAACATCAAAAATTATCTTTTTAGGTTCATTTAATCCCCATTTAGTGTGTGAATGTTATCACTTATTAACCAAACTTACAATGAGTTACCTTGGTAGCCACTTAGGGCCCCAACCCCCATTGCAAGCCACTTTCCGACACTACAAGTAGATTACCTACCCTAAGCTCATGGAATCATAAATCTCAAAATTATAAAAGATAATCCATAATAAAATCATCAAATATGCATAAAAGCATCAAATATCCATAATAAGAATCATCAAATCTCCAAGATAAGAATCATCAAATCTCCATGAGCATCTGAAAAAGCATCCATAGAAAATCATGACCACATTAGTTCTCTATTGGCAACTGAAGGCATCACTGATAATCATAAGTATCAATTGGTTCTCAATAACCAAAATATATCTCAAGATAAATGATTCTCAACGAGCAACCAAGAATATCTCAAAATCATACTGATCGAAGACTCCAAAATGGTTGAGTCAAACATGTCACAACATGACATCATCAAGAAATAAATCCACATTTTAGTCCCATCATGGCAACTAGAAAGTAATCCAAGGATAACTGATCGATGACTCAAAAATATGGTTAGCTCAAGTGTCTCAGATACATATACATCTCAGCTTCATGCATGAAGACTGATGAACAATAACAATCAGTAAATACAAACATCTCATAGAGCATACAATCACATAACCATGGTTGGGCTTATAAAGATCGAGACCAAATAAGATCAACATACCATCACATCTCATAACCTCCGAGCCCCTGGTAACAACTTAGGACTGGTCAACACTAGTCAACCCAAAATCCAAAACAAGAAGCATATAGAATACACGATGCAAACACATGTTTTGGTTTACTAAATTCACATAGTTGAATAATGTGTGGGGGTTTCCAGTTTTCTGTTTGCAAGTATACTTCAAGTGTTTTAAGTTTCATCATTTGACCTACAAGTCAACCCAATTGTTCCCCGATAGCATTACCCTTCCATTATTAAGAATTACATTCTAAGAATAACTTAAGGATAAATATTCACTAAACTGATCATCATTGACCTTAATTAAATTGTCCTTTATATTTAACCATGATCCATATTCTAATTGACTATATTCGTCATCTTTCAAAGAATACCAACATTTCCTTAACAAATTCATATTATTATTAATCTTTTCAAATAAGACTCTATCGCACAACTTAATTATTAATATCATAGTTATAATATCAACTCAATGAATATTAATTGATTAAAAATCAATTATAATCCAACTCCAAAAATTATTATCTTTTACCAAACTTCAATCAATAAATAATCTCAACTAAATTAACTCTAATCAAATTTGTTGATATCTATTTAAACCATTATTTATTAATAGTTTGCTAGTTTTTAAAAACATTAATAAATAATAAACTCCTCAAATTATACATACTCGATCTATAGAATCCTTTCATAAACTCATTAGTTAATATTTGGCTAACTCTTAACTCCATTAAGGTATTCAAACGTATTAACCAATAACATAATAATTCAGTCTTAATCAACATAATATAAATTATCATCTTACAATTTAAAATCAACTATTAGACTCCATTTTTATTTGTTCTAATAATGTTTTGTCTATATAAACGTTGTTTGAAAGAGATCCCTATCACAAACCAATAAGACTCATTGTAGATTTTAACATGAATAATTTCCAAATTCTTAACATTATCATCTTTATTAAACAACTCCAAAATTGTTTAATATATATTAAATAGTATTCAATATACATTATAAAAAGTTCACTATATAAACTATATTAAAATATCTTTTCTTTTAATTTTCTCTCATCCATTTACTTAGATCGACTAGTAATTAATTACACTTCTTTTATTATTAATTAATCTTAATTAAATTTGATTTATTTAAATTAGATAATAAGCCATATAAAACTAATGCATATTAATAAGATTCTAATAAGGGAAGATTTCAATAATATCTTAATTCATTCGATGCTTTGATATATTATTATTGTGAAGTTTAAGCATAAAGAACTTTTGATTATGGGAAATTGAGAAATATCTATTTTTGAATAAAAAAAGTCTCAGTACGACGGCCATATCTCCCTAATGAACCGTCAGATCGGGCTGAAATTGAAATATGTTGGAGAGGGCCAAGTTGCGCCAATTCTGACTGGAGCGATCAAATAAATTTGATCCCGATAAAAAGTTATGAATAACTGAGTTCGGGTCTATCCAAGGGGCAGCGACAGGACAATCTGTGATGAATTAAGAATTTTCTCTTAAAATATAACTGTTCTCTAAATTTACCCATTCATCCATCTAATAGGTTTGTCCATACGCATCTGAAAATATAACTTGATAGAAAGATTACATCTAATCATACGCATTTTCAACTTAGAATTTCTATTTTAATTTCAAATCTTGTCTATCTAATTTCACAATATAAATTCGAACCCAAACTCGATTAAGATCTAATTATTTCTCCTTAATTGGATCTAGAATTTTTCAATTGTTTTCTTCTCATCCAAATAAAATATCTAGATTCCAATTTCAAATACAGAGAGTATTCAGATACATAAAACAGATATGATGAAGACAGGAAGAGAAAGAGTGCAAAGGGAATATGAGAATATCACTAGTGCACCTGGACACTGATGCTAATTTGTCATGCCTCAAAAGTCTATAGAAAATCCCTTCCTTCTCCATCATTCATAATTCTTCCAAGAATCCAAGCCGATCGAATCCTTCAAGTGATTAGAAGAGTTAGAAGAAGCATAGAAGCAAGTAAAAAATATATGAGCATATGAATCTTCTCCCATGTATATAAGCTTTGAAGTTTCTATTTTATTTTTAGCTTGTAGCTCGAGGCTTTTATTAAGCTTGTAGCTTCCATTAAGCTTTTCATTTAAGCTTCTATGAATGCCTGAATATCAAGAGCTCTCAAAAAATCTTTGGATTGCTTTTTGAAACCGCTGAAAGGTGTCACCAACTAAGCATGGGTCTTTTCCAATTCTTTTTGATGAGTCATAGAGTTGTAGACACCTTGTGCTTAATTGATGCACTACCCCTGTGTTGTTGACATATGTTAATTCTCATGCAAGCTTATAACTCCAATTTACTTTTTAAATAATCTCTATTTAAATTTTATAACTTTCATTTTAATTTTTATAACTTTTATTATTATTATTATTTTATTTATTACTTTATTATTATTTTATAATTATTATTAATTTTAATTTCTAATTTTTTTTTATTTAATTTTTTTTTTCAATAATTCACATTTAATTAATTACAATCAAAATATCAAAGATCATGATATTTTATTAATTTTTTCAAATAAATAATTTATTAATTAAATCTATTTATTAAGACTTAATTAATGGAAAATTCACCATAGACCTCCAAGATAAAGTATGAAAACCCATCATAGAACAAATCATACAAAATAAATTTAAAGGGTTAAAAATCACGAAATATGTCATCCGACACATTCGATGGGTATTCAACTTAGATACTTGTCCTAATTTTCCAATTAGGACAAATGACTCAAAGGGTTGGGATTTGAACTTGAGAATTTATCTCCCCTCTCTTATCATTGAGATAATGTGATAAGGTACGCTTATCCTGGTAATTCAGAGAAGTCGATACCCGATACCTGTAACCTGCATAAAAACCATGCATGTACAAACACAATATATACTAAACTAAATAGACAATGGTAGGAAGTGGTGCATCGTGTAGATCTCGACTACAAGGTGACTACGACTCCTTTTCTTAATGAAATTAGACACGTCATATAAAAGAAAACATGCAAGGCAAACACACACACCATACACATGCAAGTATGGGGTAAGTATCCATAAGAAATCACATATGATAATAAATCATCTTACTAATCATCATTAATAATTGAAAGCAATGTAATAATCATCATCAATAATTGTGAACACTACAAATAATCATCATACATACATGAAATGTAGAGTCTAAATAATCGCATCACATAATAAACTGAATCCATAGCACAATATCTGATAATCTCAAAAGAATGCTGCTAACCAACAACATAAAACTAGCTCTAAAAGAGTTCAACAATGATAACAAAATGCGAACTAAGGGCAGGCACTACAAGAAGTAAGTACTCCATTTAATTAAATAATTTCGTTTAATTATTTCAAAATTCTTTCAGAAACTAGTCAACTCAAGTCAATTGTGGTTAAATCTAGGCAACTTTTAGTCAAACTTGATCTTTGCATATGTCAATATGAGCAAATGTGAGTATGAATTCTAGCAACAATTCAATGCAAATTCTCATTCAACCTTTCAATATGAAGAGATGAGGGTCTCTTAAATAGACTTTCCTGGAATTCATCAACAGTTGAGATCGATTTCAATCAACAGTCAGGATTAAAAGTGAAGTTCAGTCATTAAGGGAGATTTCCAAATTAAAGGGAGTTAAAAGATTTAATTTGAGTAAAATAAGAAGTTAACTAATTCAATTTGAGTAGAAAAAGAAGTTAACTAATTTAACTCATTTTTGATCAATAGTGAACTAGAAATTTTCCTTTCTGAACTGAAGAGAGATTTTGTTGAGATATTTAATTTAATAAAATGAAATATGCCCTCATAATTACTTTTTCTATTTAATTAAGTAATCTTTAATTAATTAGAGACACTTTTCTTATTTAATTAAATAACTTCATTTAATTAATTAGGAACGACTTCTCATTTAATTAAATAACTTTGTTTAATTAATTAGAAGTAAGTACTCCATTTAATTAAATAATTTTATTTAATTATTTCAATTTTTTTTGAAACTAGTCAACTTAAGTCAACCGTGGTTAAATCTAGTCAACTTTTGGTCAAACTTGATCTTTGTGTATGTGAAAATGAGCAAATGTGAGTATGAATTCCAGCAACAATTCGATGCAAACTCTCATTCAACCTTTCAAAATGAAGAGATGAGGGTCTCTTAAATAGACTTTTCTGAAATTCATCAACAGTTGAGATTGATTTCAATCAGCAGTCAAGATTAAAGGTGAAGTTCAGTCATAAAGGGAGATTTTCAAATTAAAGGGAGTTAACAGATTTAATTTGAGTAAAATAAGGAGTTCACTGATTCAATTTGAGTAGAAAAAGGAGTTAACAGATTTAACTCATTTTAGATCAATAGTGAACTGAAATTTTTTCTTTTTGAACTGAAGAGAGATTTTGTTGAGATATTTAATTTAATAAAATGAGATATGCTCTCATAATTACTTTTTCTATTTAATTAAGTAATCTTTAATTAATTAGAGACACTTTTATTATTTAATTAAATAACTTCATTTAAATAATTAGGAATGACTTCTCATTTAATTAAATAACTTTGTTTAATTAATTAGAAGTAAGTACTTTATTTAATTAAATAATTTTGTTTAATTATTTCAAAATTCTTTTCGAAACTAGTCAACTTAAGTCAATTATGATTAAATTTGGTCAACTTTTGGTCAAACTTGATTTTTGCGTATGTGAAAATGAGCAAATGTGAGTATGAATTCTAGCAACAATTCAATGCAAATTCTCATTCAACCTTTCAAAATAAAGAGATGAGGGTCTCTTAAATAGACTTTCCTAGAATTCATCAACGGTTGAGATCGATTTCAATCAGCGGTCAGGATTAAAGGTGAAGTTCAGTCATAAAGAGAGATTTTCAAATTAAAGGGAGTTAACATATTTAATTTGAGTAAAATAAGGAGTTAACTGATTCAATTTGAGTAGAAAAAGGAGTTAACTGATTTAACTCATTTTTTATCAATAGTGAACTGGAAATTTCCCTTTTTGAACTGAAGAGAGATTTTGTTGAGATATTTTAGTTAATAAAATGAGATATGCTCTCATAATTACTTTTTCTATTTAATTAAGTAATCTTTAATTAATTAGAGACACTTTTCTTATTTAATTAAATAACTTCATTTAATTAATTAGGAATGGCTTCTCATTCAATTAAATAAATTTGTTTAACTAATTAGAAGTAAGTACTCCATTTAATTAAATAATTTCATTTAATTATTTCAAAATTCTTTTCGAAACTAGTCAACTCAACTCAACCGTGGTTAAATTTGGTCGACTTTTGGTCAAACTTGATCTTTGTGTATGTGAATATAAGCAAATGTGGGTATGAATTTCAGCAACAATTCGATGCAAATTCTCATTCAACCTTCCAAAACGAAGAGATGAGGGTCTCTTAAATAGACTTTCCTAGAATTCATCAACGGTTGAGATCGATTTCAATTAGCGGTCAGGATTAAAGGTGAAGTTCAGTTATAGAGGGAGATTTCCAAATTAAAGGGAGTTAACAGATTTAATTTGAGTAAAATAAGGAGTTAAATGATTCAATTTGAGTAGAAAAATGAGTTAACTGATTTAACTCATTTTTTATCAATAGTGAACTGAAAATTTTCCTTTTTGAACTGAAGAGAGATTTTGTTGAGATATTTAATTTAATAAAATGAGATATGCTCTCATAATTATTTTTGCTATTTAATTAAGTAATCTTTAATTAATTAGAGACACTTTTCTTATTTAATTAAATAACTCTATTTAATTAATTAGGAATGGCTTCTCATTTAATTAAATAACTTTGTTTAATTAATTAGAAGTAAGTACTCTATTTAATTAAATAATTTCATTTAATTATTTCAAAATTCTTTTTGAAATTAGTCAACTCAAGTCAACCGTGGTTAAATCTAGTCAACTTTTGATCAAACTTGATCTTTGCATATGTGAAAATGAGCAAATGTGAGTATGAATTCCAGCAACAATTCGATGCAAATTCTCATTCAACCTTTCAAAATGAAGAGATGAGGGTCTCTTAAATAGACTTTCTTTGAATTCATCAACGGTTGAGATCGATTTCAATCAGCGATCAGGATTAAAGATGAAGTTCAGTCATAAAGGAAGATTTCTAAATTAAAGGGAGTTAACATATTTAATTTGAGCCAAATAAAGAGTTAATTGATTCAATTTGAGTAGAAAATGGAGTTAACTGATTTAAATCATTTTTTATCAATAGTGAACTAGAAATTTTTCTTTTTGAACTGAAGACAGATTTTGTTCAGATATTTAATTTAATAAAATGAGATATGCTCTCATAATTACTTTTTCTATTTAATTAAGTAATCTTTAAATAATTAGAGACACTTTTCTTATTTAATTAAATAACTTTATTTAATTAATTAGGAATGGCTTCTCATTTAATTAAATAACTTTTTTAATTAATTAGAAGTAAGTACTCTGTTTAATTAAATAATTTCGTTTAATTATTTTAAATTTTTTTTGATACTAGTCAACTCAAGTCAACTGTGGTTAAATCTGGTCAACTTTTGGTCAAACTTGATATTTGCGTATGTGAATATGAGCAAATGTGAATATGAATTTCAGCAACAATTCGATGCAAATTCTCATTCAACCTTTCATAATGAAGAGATGAGGGTCTCTTAAATAGACTTTCTTGGAATTCATCAACGGTTGAGATCGATTTCAATCAGCGGTCAGGATTAAAGGTGAAGTTCAGTCATAAAGGGAGATTTCTAAATTAAAGGGAGTTAATAGATTTAATTTGAGTAAAATAAAGAGTTAACTGATTCAATTTGAGAAGAAAAAGGAGTTAACTGATTTGACTCATTTTTTATCAATAGTGAATTGGAAATTTCCCTTTTTGAATTGAAGAGAGATTTTGTTGAGATATTTAATTTAATAAAATGAGATATGCTCTCATAATTACTTTTTCTATTTAATTAAGTAATCTTTAATTAATTAGAGACACTTTTCTTATTTAATTAAATAACTTCATTTAATTAATTAGGAATGACTTCTCATTTAATTAAATAACTTTGTTTAATTAATTAGAAGTAAGTACTCTATTTAATTAAATAATTTCGTTTAATTGTTTCAAAATTCTTTTCGAAACTAGTCAACTCAAGTCAACCGTGGTTAAATCTAGTCAACTTTTGGACAAACTTGATATTTGTGTATGTGAATATGAGCAAATGTGAGTATGAATTCGAGCAACAATTCGACGCAAATTCTCGTTCAACCTTTCAAAATGAAGAGATGAGGGTCTCTTAAATAGACTTTCATGGAATTCATCAACGATTGAGATCGATTTCAATCAACGGTTAGGATTAAAGGTGAAGTTCAGTCATAAATGAAGATTTTCAAATTAAAGGGAGTTAACAAATTTAATTTGAGTAAAATAAGGAGTTAACTGATTCAATTTGAGTAGAAAAAGGAGTTAACTGATTTAACTCATTTTTTTATCAATAGTGAACTAGAAATTTCCCTTTTTGAACTGAAGAGAGATTTTGTTGAGATATTTAATTTAATAAAATGAGATATGATCTCATAATTACTTTTTCTATTTAATTAAGTAATCTTTAATTAATTAGAAACACTTTTCTTATTTAATTAAATAACTTCATTTAATTAATTAGCAATGGCTTCTCATTTAATTAAATAACTTTGTTTAATTAATTAAAAGTAAGTACTCTATTTAATTAAATAATTTTATTTAATTATTTCAAAATTCTTTTTGAAACTAGTCAACTCAAGTCAACCGTAGTTAAATCTGGTCAACTTTTAGTCAAACTTGATCTTTGTGTATGTGAATATGAGCAAATGTGTGTATGAATTCCAGCAACAATTCGATGCAAGTTCTCTGTGAGGCCTCACCCCGACCCATCGTAGCATAGCGATGTATTACTATTTTTTTTTTTTGATATTCACGACTCGAGATGTCGAGACATTATCTGATGCTTAGAACATATTTTATTATTTCATGTTGTGTGATGTTATTTTCAGATATATTTGATGATTGTCATTTAATGTTTCATGTATATGTATGTTGATGAAATCAGTAAATGTAGGATTGAGACTTTGATTTAAGATATTTTAAATGATTAAGAATTATGTAGGATGAAGAAACCTTTATTGATGTATGTTTTAATTTAAGTAAATTTTTGATACGTATACATTTATGTACATGTGATTTTACGGGACTACTGATGTGTGCAATGAGTGTGCAGATATTTAGCCGAGAAACCCCACGGAGGAATAGAACTAATCTCTATGTGCTAATTTTGGAAACCTTGTTGTTTGTAATTCACATATTTGTAGTATGGGATGTATGTATGCATCTCTTTGTTTAGTGAATGTTAATGTTCGTAATTATGTTCTTTTAGTGTCGCTTGACACTCGTAAAATGTTTATGTGCTTCAGTGTGCTTTTTAGGGTTAATTGTTTAACCTTTGGACCAAGTTGCTTTAAGATAGTGTCAGTTTGCTAAATGGATTCTTAATCGGGGTTAGTCATCCCTAATCCGGATTAGTGCTTGATTTGCAAGTTAGAGTAGTGAGTTGGACCTATTTTATTCCTAGATTTTTTTTTACTCTAAACCTCTTTCCTAAGGCTTTTAATCATGTTATTATTATACCCAAAGGGTATGGGTATGGGTTAGGGGTCTTTTCCAACCCCTAAGCCCCTTTTTTTGACTTTTGAGGTCACTCAAAAAGTCCCTTTTTGCCTTTGTGCGAAAATTGATGATGGTTATCTTGAGTTACCTCACCTCATCTCCACTTAGGGTTTAACTATGGTGTAGGTTGAGTTAGGAGTTTCTAAATTTGTTAGTAGGTGGAGATAGTTATTGCTCCTTTTGGGTGGTTGAGTTGGAGGCTTATTTAGAGTCCTTCCTTGGACTAGTTGGTTGTTACCCAATCTCTACATTTAGAGAGGAATGCTTGAAGGTTGAAGAAAGGAAAGGGGATACTCTACTCAAATTTGTTCATTGCCATTACCTCTTTGAGAAGGTAGGAAATTCTCATCTCCCTTATTCAGTTTTTATGTTTTGTTCCATGTTCATGCTACCTTGTTGTTGTTTCACTATTTGTATGGTTGTGGGTATGTTGGAAAAATTTGAAAACTATGTTATTTTGGATGTTTTCCTTTCATGTTTATGTTTGCAATTTTGAGTTTTTCTTGCATGGGTGTTTTGGTATTACTAACCTTGGAGAGGGCAGAAGTGACCAATTTAGGGAGAGGTCTATTTAGTTGGACTCCAACTAGTGTAGAGTCTCTTCTAAAGATGAGAAGAGGGATAAAGGGTAGGGTGTTATTGGTCCTTACCCGTCAGCACAAACCTGGTATGAATATGGCATGTTTAAATAGAAGAACTGAAGTTCTTAGTTATTAGCCCTGATTGGGCATCTGAATTGGTGTTGTGCTTGACTTCTCCTGTTGGAAGAATCCACCTTTCCCTAGTCTTGATTCATTGTGAATCCTATTGTGTAAACCATGTATGATTATGCATGTTTGAATTTCTTTTGGTTCTGCTTAGTTTTCACCCGATCAGATATTGGTTTCCTCCATGGTTCTTGAAATGAGATTCAGAAAACATTACAAATTCCTTGATTTTGATCATGAGGAAAAATTTGATTTAATTGTTGAAATTTGGGATTGAGATCCTATTGTAAATTGTATTTTAAACCTTATTGTAAATGCCAACGAAGTCGGGTTTTCTTCCTGATTCTTTCCCGGCTGAGCCTTTGAATCAGGTTTACCAATAAAATTGGTGTTGAGCATATTTGGTTATCATGTGATTTAAATTGTGTATTAAATTTAATATGGTTGCACATAAAAAAATAAAAAAATAAGAATAACGGATAAGGTTATGAATTATGATTTTTTCAAGTTTTTAAATTGTTAGGGAAGAACAATTTGATAGAATGAATTTCCAAGTTGATGTATAAGTATCAGATGAATCAGGATTCCTACCTTGAGAACTCAATTATCTCTTCTTTGTTAAATTTCCTTATGAACGAATCAATTGGACTAAGAGATCTTGTATCTCCTTAAATTTTTAAAGCATAAATCAGTTAGTTATCTTTAACCTTGCCATGGATTGCTTATCGGCTGCATTAAGTTTTATGTTGATTGTTATATGAATTATCATCCTAAACCATACGTAGTCCAATGAGTAACTCACACTACCATTGTAATATCTTATCATGCGTAACTTAGACTACTGGGGTCGGAAACCAAGTAGGAAGGAATTGATGATGTTAAAGTTGGCAAAATTCCAAGCTTTCATATATGTTGAAAACGAAAAATTATGATCATGCATGCAATTTCATTTTTAGATCCTAATGATAAAGCATTGCATTATTGAATGAAACGAATAATTCAAACTCTTGATAGGATATGGTTGTATCAAGTCATTATAGATTTGCCTATAAAGGAAATTAATAATGAATTTAGTCCTTGAATCAATCTATTTAGATGTGATAGAAATTGCATTGAATCCTACTTTAATCATCTAATAGATTTAAAAGAAGCATTATTAATTTTGTAAGCCATAAGAAACTTTAAAAAAAAAAATTAATACTTGGGATAACATTGTCAATATGTTAGTATTTCAATTTTTGATCAAAAAAAAGAAGAGTAAAATAACTTTTCATACCATCCTTAAGAGAAATTTCCAAAACATCCACCTACAGGATGCTGGAAATTGTATGGAGAAAGAATTTATTCTCTTAATGAGACAGAGAATATTCCTTTTGATCTCTTTGAAAAAAATAAAAATATAAAATATATTCTAATTTAAATAATATTTAAATTTGTTATGAGCAATTTTTGAATATACTAAATATCCTAACTACCTAATAAACTTTATTGTCTTTACTACATTTATCCTTCCCCCTTGCACGTCAACTCTGAAAAGTATTTTAATAAAGTTTTAGTTAAAAAGTTTTTGCTATCATCATTTAACATGGGGGGGGTGACGTCACCCTGGCCACCCCCATGTCCCATCCCCCTTATGGTTTGGAGCGCTTACCTTTTTGTGTTTGGGCCTTTATCATTTTGGCAAGACTTTTATGTATGCCTTCCTTGCTGGTCGATTCACCTTTTGGTGAGGTCTGCGCAGGGTATTTGGGGCAGAGCGTTGTCCCAAGGACAGCGCTTGGGAAGCGCTGCCCAATGTTGAGGTGGCAAGGGAAGATGTGACGTGAGTCACATATGGTTTAAGGGCTTTTGAGAGTAGGGTGTAGGTGGCTTAGGGTAGGTTAGGTTAGTATTTAGGTCAGGTTTAGATTTAAGTTTATTTTTTTATCTATTTTATTTTTTAATATAGATTAGTATGTTTAAATAAGTTAGTATAGATGTTAGTTTAGAATAAGTTGAATTAGTTAGTCTAGTTAATTATTTAGTTGTTTAGTATATTTTAGTAATGGTTATTAAAGTTAGATTAAAATGTAATTAAGTTTAGAATTATGATTAGTTGGTTATATTAAATTTAATTAGTTTTGTTCTTAGATTAATTTAGTTGTTTTTATATTAATGTTAATTTATTTAGTTTTGTAATATTTTTAGTATCGATTTAGATATATGTAAAACTGAATATGGTATTTAATTAAGTTAAATTTTGGTTAGATTTAAGTTAAATCTTAGATTTTAGAGATGTTCGTATTAAATTGAATCTTGTTAATTTGGTTTTTTAATAAATTGATTTATTAAAATTAACTTTGTAGAAGATAGTTAGTATTAGATGTAAATATTAATGGGTTTAATTTAGATGGTTAATCCCATGTATCATATTTTAGTAGACTAATTAACAATCTGTTTTAAATTAATGATCATTATCAATCTTATCACAATCATTTCAAACTTAGAACTTTCTAATTATAAATTATTATTCAAAAAAAAAAAAAATTGTGTGTGTGTGTTTTTTTTTGCCCTCGTAGTTTGGGCATGACATTTTGGTATCAGAGCCCGTGTTTCAATGCTAGGAACCTTAACCATTGTGCTTCCTAAACTTAACTCAAACTTTTAATTGTGTAGATGCCGCCTGTTACTCGTAACCGGCGAGGCAGAGGTCGTAGGACTAGGGGTGGTAGAGCGGGACAGGAGGATGGACCACCACCACCTCCACCACCACCACCTCCACCTCCACCACCACCGAACCCAAACCAGGACATTATAGATGCACTTCAGACTTTGATCGGTGTAGTTCAGCAGAGAGTGGTACCTGTAGTTCAGCCAGTTCAGCAGATTCCAGTAGTGGAAGCAGAGGGACCCGGAGGAGGCGGGCCCAGAGTCAGAGAGAGGACTAGGAGTCCCCCACCGAGATAGATAGAGGGTCAGGGTAAACACGAGGAAGAGTCCATACACCAGAGAGGACCCCCTTTTGACAGACCTCCTAGACATATAGGAGATGACATCAGGGAATTGATTTGACTTGGACCACCATTGTTTACTGGTACCACTGAGGGTTCAGTAGCAGAGGCATGGTTGCAGAGCTTACAGCGGTGCTTTGGGTTACGCCCTTATGGGAGTAATCTAAAAGCATGCCTAGCAGTTCATCAGTTGAGAGGGGATGCCTCTAAGTGGTGGTATCAGGAGGAGATCATTGGTGGAGTGAGGATGGACACCCTCACATGGGAATCTTTTCTAGAAAGATTCTGAGAGAGGTACTTGTCAGAGCATTTTCGGCAGAAACAGATAGAGGAGTTCCATTCTCTTTATCAGAGAGGCCTTACAGTGGCTCAGTACGAGAGTAGGTTTCTCCAGCTCCTTCCTTATGTGGAATATATGAAGGACAAGAAACTACAGGTGCATCGCTTTATCATGGGTCTGAATTTATCTCTTCAGGGCCCAGTTAGGATGGCCTTCCCTACCACCTTCAGATAGGCAGTGGAGATAGCACTAGTTGCTGAGGATACTCGAGGTAGGTAGGAGTCACGGGATCGGTCTCAGAACCAAAATTCCTCCCAGCAAAAACCCCCTTGGAAAGGGAATAAGAACTATACAGCAGGGTCCTCTAGGGGCCAGCAGTCTTAGCAGCAAAAACCCCAACAGCAGCAGCAGAAACCTTCTCAGGGTTATCAGGGCTCCAAGCCCAAGTAGTGGCAGTCACAGGGTCCTAGGTAGGATCAGAAAGTACAGGCCCCGCAGTCACAGTCAGTGAAGACTCAGCAGTCTTCTAGGGGAGGATTCAGCGGATCTAGCAGGTCAGGAGGCCCATTGCAGTCTGGGTCACAGGGTGCACGATCTTATACTCGCAGACCATGCTACACTTGTGGTGGCATGGGACATATAGCTAGGGAGTGTCCGCAGGGACAGACATCTAGTGGTCAGAGCAGGGCTTTTTCAGAGCTGACAGTTGGTGACATGGGTAGATCTCATAGAGTTTTTGCAGTGGTTGACAATCGCCAGGCTGAGCATTAGGCCACAGTTATTGAGGCTACAGGTATTATACAGGGCCGTATGGTTGTAGTTTTATTTGATTTCGAGGCTACTGACTCTTTTATATCTCCATTAGTGGTGGAGCGTTGCGGGCTAGTGGCAGTTAGACAGGATGTTAGTTGAGAGGTAGAGTTAGCCTCAAGAGCCAGAGTGTCGGTTAGTTCCATGGTGCGGAGTTGTTCGATACAGATTGGAGACATGTCCACTAGGACTGATCTACGCATTACCCCTCTAGGTTCTTATGATGTTGTTCTTGACATGGATTGGCTTTATGCCCACAACACCAAGATGGATTGTCGACAGAAGAGGGTGGAATGTGTGGATGATGATGGTATCTATAGGGAGATCTTTGGAGTGAAGAGGCCAGTGTCCCTTTGTATGATTTTCGCTATGCAGCTTAGACGGTGCATGCGAAAGGGTTGTCAGTTGTTTGCTGTCACTATTAGTGACAGAGAGGAAGATTTAGAAAGGGAACCATCCCTTGATGATTTTCTAATCCTTCAGGAGTTTACAGATGTGTTTCCTTCAGAGCTTCCTGGTATGCCTCCACCTCGAGCAGTGGATTTTCATATAGACCTAGTGCCAGGAGCCGAGCCAGTTTCGAGAGCACCATACAGGATGACTACTCATGAGCTTAGTGAGCTAAAGGCTCAGTTGGAAGAACTCTTGGAGAAGGGGCATATTCGACCTAGTGTGTCACCTTGGGGTGCACCGGTGATCTTTGTCAAGAAGAAGGATGGATCTCTTAAGTTGTGTATCGATTATCGACAATTGAACAAAATGACCATCAAGAACCGACATCCTCTTCCCAGAATCGATGATCTCTTTGATCAGTTGCAGGGTGCCTAAGTATTTTCAAAGATTGTCCTAAAGTCGGGTTACCATCAGTTGAAGATTATGGATAGTGATATCCCCAAAATAGCTTTTTGTACTAGGTATGGCCACTACGAGTTCACCGTGGTAACTTTTGGCCTTACGAATGCTCCAGCTGTATTCATGAGCCTCATGAATGGAGTATTTCATACATTTTTAGATAAGTTTGTGGTTGTGTTTCTTGATGACATTCTGATTTATTCTCATGATGAGAGAGAGCATGAAGAGCACCTGAGACAAGTATTGCAGAGGCTGAGAGAGAATCAGTTGTTTGGCAGCTTGTCGAAATGTATGGTATGGTGTATGGTATACTTGCATGTGTATGGTGTGCATGTTTGCTTTGTGTGTTTGCTTTTGTATGGCATGTCTGATGTGGTTAAGGAAGGGAGTCGTAGTCACCTGCTAGTCGGGATCTACATGATGCACCACTTCCTACCATTGTCTGTTTAGTTTAGTATATATTGTGTTTGTACATGCATGGTTTTTTATGTAGGTTGCAAGTACCGGGTATCGACTTTTTTGAATTGTCAAGATGAGTGTACCCTATCACATTATCTCAATAATAAGAGAGGTGAGATAAATTCTCAAGTCCAAATCTCAACCCTTTGAGCCATTTGTCCTAATTGGAAAATGAGGAGAAGTATCTGAGTTGAATACCCACCGAATGTGTCGGATGACATATTTCATGATTTTTAACCCTTTAGATTTATTTTGTATGATTTGTTTTATGATGGATTTTCATATTTTATCTTGGAGGTCTATGGTGAATTTTTCATTAATTAAGTCTTAATAAATAGATTTAATTAATAAATTATTTATTTGAAAAAATTAATAAAATATCATGATCTTTGATATTTTGATTGTAATTAATTAAATGCGAATTATTGGGGAAAATGAATTAAATAAAAAAAAATTAGAAATTAAAATTAATAATAATTATAAAATAATAATAAAGTAATAAATAAAATATTAATAATAAAAGTTATAAAAATTAAAATGAAAGTTATAAAATTTAAATAAAAATTATTTAAAAAGTAAATTGGAGTTATAAGCTTGCATGGGAATTAACATGTGTCAATAACACGGGGGTTAGTGCATCAATTAAGCACAAGGTGTCTACAATTCTATGACTCATCAAAAAGAATTGGAAAAGACCCATGCTTAGTTGGTGACACCTTTCAGCGGTTTCAAGAAGCATTCCAAAGGTTTCTTGAGAGCTCTTGATATTTAAGCATTCATAGAAGCTTAAATGAAAAGTTTAATGGAAGCTACAAGCTTAATAGAAGCTACAAACTTAATGGAAGCCTCGAGCTACAAGCTAAAAAAAAAAAGAAACTTCAAAGCTTACATGCATGGGAGAAGATTCATATGCTCATATATTTTCTACTTGCTTCTATGCTCCTTCTAGCTCTTCTAATCACTTGGAGGATTCGATCGACTTGGATTCTTGGAAGAATTGTGAATGATGGAGAAGGAAGGGATTTTCTACGGACTTCTGAGGCATGGCAAATTAGCATCAGTGTCCAGGTGCACTCATGATATTCTCATATTCCCTTTGCACTCTTTCTCTTCCTGTCTTCATCATATATGTTTTATGTGTCTGAATACTCTCTGTATTTGAAATTGGAATCTAGATATTTTATTTGAATGAGAAGAAAACAATAGAAAAATCCTAAATCCAATTAAGGAGAAATAATTAGAGCTTAATCGGGTTTGGGTTTGAATTTATATTGTGAAATTAGATAGATAAGATTTGAAATTAAAATAGAAATTCTAAGTTGAAAATTTGTATGATTAGATGTAATCTTTCTATCAAATTATATTTTCAGATGCGTATGGACAAACCTATCAGATGGATGAATAGGTAAATTTAGAGAACAATTACATTTTAAGAAGAAATTTTTAATTGTCCTGTCACTGCCTCTTGGATAGACCCGAACTCAGTTATTCGTAACTTTTTAACGGGATCGAATTTATTCGATCACTCCGGTTAGAATTTGCGCAACTTGGCCCTCTCCAACATATTTAAATTTCAGCCTGATCCAACGGTTCATTAGGGAGATATGACTGTCGTACTGAGACTATTTTATTCAAGGATAGATATTTCTCCATTTCTCATAATCAAGAGTTTTTTATGCTTAAACTTCACAAAAATAATATATATCAAGCATGGAATGAATTAAAGATATTATTGAAATCTTTTCTTATTAGAATCTTATTAATATGCATTAGTTTTATATGGTTTATTATTTAATCTAATTAAATGAAATTTAATTAAGATTAATTAATAGTAGAAGTGTAATTAATTATTAGTCAATCTAAGTAAATGGATGAGAGAAAATTAAAAGAAAAGAGATTTTAATATAGTTTATATAGTGGACTTTTTATGATGTATATTGAATACTATTTAATATATATTAAACAATTTTAGAGTTGTTTAATGAAGATGATAATGTTAAGAATTTGGAGATTATTCATGTTAAAATTTACAATGAGTCTTATTGGTTTGTGATAGGGATCTCTTTCAAACAACGTTTATATAGACAAAATATTATTAGAACAATTAGAAAATGGAGTCTAATGGTTGATTTTAATATTGATTAAATAATTATAAGATGATAATTTATATTATGTTGATTTAAATTGAAAAACTCTGAATGATATTGGATTAAGACTGAATTATTATGTTATTGGTTAATACATTTGATATACTTTAATGGTATTAAGAGTTAACTAATGAAGCTTATGTAAAGTTCTCTAGATCGATTAATAATAGTTTTGATGAGTTTATTATTTATTAATGTTTGTTGGGACTAAAAAACTACTAGTAAATAATAGTATAAATAATTTAAATAGTTATCAATTAATACAATCAGAGTTAATCTAGAGGAGATTAGTTAATGATTGAAGTATTGTAAAAGATATTAATCGAATTGAATTGGTTAATAATTTGGAGTATTAATTAATTGAATTATCGTACATAGGAGAAACTTATTTGAGATAATAATACTTGGTATTGGGGATTTATTATAACTTGTTATTATTAAAATAAAATGGGAACATTGTTGAAAGAATGACAAATGTGGTCATTATAGATTTATTAATAAGATTTCCAATATAGCTTGTTATTAGATATTAACAAGTTATTATTATTGAACTATGAATACGAATATTTGTGTACTAAATTATAGATGACTTTTAACTTACAAAATTATAGTTAGTTATTAGTCAACTGATATTAATTCGAATGTTGCCTTGGATATGTAATTATTAATTAAATTAATTAGAGTTAATTAGATTTAATTAATAATCAAGTTATGTAATAGTGTTTTAATTGATATGCTAATATCGATTCCTCTAGCAAAGTTGTGAAGTATTTACATCGAAGTTGATAAATCGTACTCTCATGACTTGAATAACGACTTTAGGTATTTTAATGGTGAGACTTAGTATTATTGAATTGGAAACTATTAGATGTTAATAGGTCATGGATGGTGTACCTATGTTAATTAATGGATTTAATTGATCATTTTAATAAAGTTATAATCTCTAATTCGAAGAATGATAATTGGTCTTCTTATAATATAACGAATAATGATCCTAAAGAAATTGAAAGGTTAATCAATTAGAATATGGATCATGGTTAAATATAAAAGACAATCTAATTAAGGTCAATGATGATCAGTTTAGTGAATATTTATCCTTAAGTTATTCTTAGAATAATGCTATCGGGAACAAATGGGTTGACTTGTAGGTCAAATGATAACTTTATACACTTGAAGTATACTTGCAAACTGAAAACTGAAAACCCTTACACATTATTCAACTATGTGAATTTAGTAAACCAAAACATGTGTTTGTATCATGTATTCTATATGCTTCTTGTTTTGAGTTTTGGGTTGACTAGTGTTGACCAGTCCTAGGATGTTACCAGAGGTTTGGAGGTTATGAGATGTGATGGCACGTTGATCTTATTTGGTCTTGATCTTTATAAGCCCAACCATGGTTATATGATTGTATGCTCTATGAAATGTTTATATTTGTTCTTCAGCCTTCATGTGTGAAGCTGAGATGTATATATATCTGAGACACTTGAGCTAATCATTTTTGAGTCATCGATCAATTATCCTTAGATTACTTTCTAGTCGCCATGATGGGATTGAAATGTGGATTTATTTCTTGATGATGTTATGTTGTGACATGTTTGACTCAACCATTTTAGAGTCTTCGATCAGTATGATTTTGAGATATTCTTGGTTGCTTGTTGAGAACCATTTATCTTGAGATATATTTTGGTTATTGAGAACCAATTGATACTTATGATTATTAATGATGCCTTCAGTTGCCAATAGAAAACTATTGTAATCATGATTTTCTATGGATACTTTTTCAGATGCTCATGGAGATTTGATGATTCTTATTATGGATATTTGATGCTTTTATGCATATTTGATAATTTTATTATGGATTATCTTTTATGATTTTGAGATTTATGATTCCATGAGCTTAGGGTAGGTAATCTACTTATAGTGTCAGGAAGTGGCTTGCAATGGGGGTCGGGGCCCTAAGTGGCTGCTAGGGTAACTCATTGTAAGTTTGGTTAATAAGTGATAACATTTACACACTAAATGGGGATTAAATGAACTTAAAAAGATAATTGTTTTGGTTCTCGCCTATGCCTTAAGTGCTTGTATAGGCTAGGATGGGAGTAGTGAGAACGCATGGTTGCGATCGTGCATTCCGTAGTATGCCTCGTCAGTATGAGAGGATACTAGTGGTCGCATGAGATCAGTATGGACCCGTGGAGTTTAGCTAACTGCCAGGGTAACTTGTACGTGATAAATACGATGACACTTTCCTGCTTGCAGATTAGGTTTCCTACATGTCATTGTGTGCTTTTGGGAATTAGATGTCGATTTTGTTTGATGAAACTTTTGAGTTAGTATACTTTTAGGATTCCTAGACTTATAGAGATTTGTGCTTCGTGAATTGATATCTTGTTTGAGACTTGAGATTATGTCCTCAGCACGGTGGGAGTGGACCACTTAGGTTCAACGCGGTTGGGTGGTAGTGTATTTTCACTCTTATCATTTGAGATTCGTCTGAGACACCGTGGTTGGAGTATCCTTGGTATTTATTCTTCGTTATGTTCTTGGAGCATTATGATAGATAATATACCTTATGGTGGATGTATTTACTAGTATGTTTCTTATATTGATGATTTGCTTTACTTTGCATATGTTAGTTGATGATTTATTATGCTTTACTTTACATGTTAGTAGGATGTTTTAGGAGTGACATTCCTACTATATTAATACCGATGATCTCTTCGGTGCTTTGGAATGTTATGCACAGAGGGATGGCTAGAGTCCACGATGGTCTAATGATGCTATTTATGGTTGAGAGGAACCATGCACTTAGTTATTTATGTTTGTGATATATGGTTATCTTTTGTGATGAAT
Organism: Cupressus sempervirens; assembly: GCA_028749045.1. Classification (NCBI taxonomy): domain Eukaryota; kingdom Viridiplantae; phylum Streptophyta; class Pinopsida; order Cupressales; family Cupressaceae; genus Cupressus; species Cupressus sempervirens. Next base: position 279,919,965 of record CM053791.1, read on the forward strand.
GTTTATATCTTTTGTGATGATGTATCATGTATGATATGTGGTTTCATTTATGTTATTGCATCATATATTAATATTAGATGATGATGATGTACTTTATTTACTTGAATGTTTATTCTTTTAAGCTTTACATACCCTGTGATATGTACAGTGGATGATTGAGCTAAACTAAAATATATTACAAAAGGACACTTGTATATTGTTTAAGTACATTGGATGTATCATTGTTATTTCATAAAGATGGGATGTTAGATGAATAGTTAATTTAAATGTGACACAACGTTAAGGGATTTTTAAAGAATGTAGCTTGTTTTATATATATATATATATATATATATATATATATATATATATATATATATATATATATATATATATATATATATATATATATATATATATATATATATATATATATATAATGTTTATTTTCATTTGAATTGTTGCTTTTGCTTTCGCAAATGTTATGAATGGTTTTATTTTTCATGTTTAAAAAAAAAATTGTTTGGCAAACTTAGTAAAATTCTTTGGATCCCTTCGCGGGGCATTACATTTGGTATCAGAGCCCGAGTTTCAACATTGGGAGCTCTGGGTATATTGGAATGCTACTAGTTATTAACTAGTTGAATAAAACAAAAACTTAAAACTATCATGTGTATATTTTTCAAACTGAAAACTTGAAACTAGGTGAACTGAAACATAGCTTAAAACTGTTACTTGCATATTTTTTATATTTCAACACTTAGCTTTCAAAACTAAAAATTTTACTGAAAATCTAAACGAAGGCAAAACTAAAAATTGAAACTCATTCTAGCTGCAAAATATGTATCTTTTATCTATGTTGTAAGGTAGTAAACCTCTATTTATCTTTACAATCATTAAGTTGCTCTTGTTTAGAATGAATTAAGGAATCTATTTTAGTAGTTGTTAAAAGAATGAATGTTGGATCGATATGATTTTCAGTTTACCATTAAACCAGAATCATATTGCTCTAAGGGTGTTGTAATATCCTCAGTGGAAACATGTTTCCCTACAGAGGGAAAGGGTTCAATGGGACCCACATAGTGAGTATCTTAATTTTTCATTCCTGTAAGCTTTCAGGATTAAGCCTAATCCTAGGGGAGGTGGATGTAGTGCCTACCCCTGGTTCACATTTTGTTATCGTTGCTAAACTCTTTTAAAACTAGTTTTATGTTGTTGGTTAGCATCATTCTTTTGAGATTATCAGATATTGTGCTATCGATTCAGTTTATTATGTGATGAGATTATTTAGACTCTACATTTCATGTATGTATGATGATTATTTTTAGTGTTCACAATTATTGATGATGATTATTACATTGCTTTCAATTATTAATGATGATTAGTAAGATGATTTATTATCATATGTGTTTTTTTATGGATACTTACCCGATACTTGCATGTGTATGGTGTGCATGTTTGCCTTGCGTGTTTGCTTTTGTATAGCGTGTCTGATGTGGTTAAGGAAGGGAGTTGTAGTCACCTGCTAGTCGGGATCTACACGATGCACCACTTCCTACCATTGTCTGTTTAGTTTAGTATATATTGTGTTTGTACATGCATGATTTTTTATGCAGGTTGCAGGTACCGAGTATCGACTTCCCTGAATTGCCAGGATGAGCGTACCCTATCACATTATCTCAATAATAAACGAGGGGAGATAAATTCTCAAGTCTAAATTCCAACTCTTTGAGCCATTTGTCCTAATTGGAAAATTAGGACAAGTATCTGAGTTGAATACCCACCGAATGTGTCGGATGACATATTTCGTGATTTTTAACCCTTTAGATTTATTTTGTATGATTTGTTTTATGATGGGTTTTCATATTTTATCTTGGAGGTCTATGGTGAATTTTCCATTAATTAAGTCTTAATAAATAGATTTAATTAATAAATTATTTATTTGAAAAAATTAATAAAATATCACGATTTTTGATATTTTGATTGTAATTAATTAAATGTGAATTATTGAAGAAAAAGAATTAAATAAAAGAAAACTAGAAATTAAAATTAATAATAATTATAAAATAATAATAAAGTAATAAATAAAATAATAATAATAAAAGTTATAAAAATTAAAATGAAAGTTATAAAATTTAAATAAAAATTATTTAAAAAGTAAATTGGAGTTATAAGCTTGCATGGGAATTAACATATGTTAACAACATGGGAGTTAGTGCATCAATTAAGCACAAGATGTCTACAATTCTATGACTCATCAAAAAGAATTGGAAAAGACTCATGCTTAGTTGGTGACACCTTTCAGCGGTTTCAAGAAGCATTCTAAAAGTTTCTTGAGAGCTCTTGATATTTAGGCATTCATAGAAGCTTAAATGAAAAGCTTAATGGAAGCCTCGAGCTACAAGCTAAAAAAAAAAAGAAACTTCAAAGCTTACATGCATGGGAGAAGATTCATATGCTCATATATTTTCTACTTGTTTCTATGCTCCTTCTAGCTCTTCTAATCACTTGGAAGATTCGATCGGCTTGGATTCTTGGAAGAATTCTGAATGATGGAGAAGGAAGAGATTTTCTATGGACTTCTGAAGCATGGCAAATTAACAAATTAAGATTTTCTATGAACTGGAAATTTTCCTTTTTGAACTGAAGAAAGATTTTGTTGAGATATTTAATTTAATAAAATGAGATATGCTCTCATAATTACTTTTTCTATTTAATTAAATAATCTTTAATTAATTAGAGAAACTTTTCTTATTTAATTAAATAACTTCATTTAATTAATTAGGAATGGCTTCTCATTTAATTAAATAACTTTGTTTAATTAATTAGAAGTAAGTACTCCATTTAATTAAATAATTTCGTTTAATTATTTCAAAATTCTTTTCAAAATTAGTCAACTCAAGTCAACCGTGGTTAAATCTAGTCAACTTTTGGTCAAACTCGATCTTTGCGTATGTGAATATGAGCCAATGTGAGTATGAATTCCAGCAACAATTCGATGCAAATTCTCATTCAACCTTTCAAAATGAAGAGATGAGGGTCTCTTAAATAGACTTTCTTGGAATTCATCAACAGTTGAGATCGATTTCAATCAACGGTCAGAATTAAAGGTGAAGTTCAGTCATAAAGGGAGATTTTTAAATTAAAGGGAGTTAACAGATTTAATTTGAGTAAAATAAGGAGTTAACTGATTCAATTTGAGTAGAAAATAGAGTTAACTGATTTAACTCATTTTTTATCAATAGTGAACTGAAAATTTTTCTTTTTGAACTGAAGAGAGATTTTGTTGAGATATTTAATTTAATAAAATGAGATATTCTCTCATAATTACTTTTTCTATTTAACTAAATAATCTTTAATTAATTAGAGACACTTTTCTTATTTAATTAAATAATTTCATTTAATTAATTAGGAATGACTTCTCATTTAATTAAATAACTTTGTTTAATTAATTAGAAGTAAGTACTCCATTTAATTAAATAATTTCTTTTAATTATTTTAATTATTTTTTGAAACTATTCAAATCAAGCCAACCATGGTTAAATTTGGTCAACTTTTGGTCAAACTTGATCTTTACGTATGTGAATATGAGCAAATGTGAGTATGAATTTCAGCAACAATTCGATGCAAATTCTCGTTCAACCTTTGAAAATGAAGAGATGAGGGTCTCTTAAATAGACTTTCCTAGAATTCATCAACGGTTGAGATCAATTTCAATCAACAGTCAAGATTAAATGTGAAGTTCAATAATAAAGGGAGATTTCCAAATTAAAGGGAGTTAACAGATTTAATTTCAGTACAATAAGGAGTTAACTGATTCAATTTGAGTAGAAAAAAGAGTTAACTCATTTAACTCATTTTTTATCAATAGTGAATTGAAAATTTCCCTTTTTGAACTGAAAAGAGATTTTGTTGAGATATTTAATTTAATAAAATAATATATGCTCTCATAATTACTCTTTCTATTTAATTAAATAATTTTTAATTAATTAGAGACACTTTTCTTATTTAATTAAATAACTTCATTTAATTAATTAAGAATGGTTTCTCATTTAATTAAATATCTTTGTTTAATTAATTAGAAGTAAGTACTCCATTTAATTAAATAATTTCGTTTAATTATTTCAAAATTCTTTTCGAAACTAGTCAACTCAAGTCAACCGTAGTTAAATCTAGTCAACTTTTGGTCAAACTTGATCTTTGCGTATGTGAATATGAGCAAATGTGAGTATGAATTTCAGTAACAATTCGATGCAAATTCTCATTCAACATTTCAAAATAAAGAGATGAGGGTCTCTTAAATAGATTTTCTTGGAATTCATCAATAGTTGAGATCGATTTCAATCAACGGTAAGGATTAAAGGTGAAGTTCAGTCATAAAGGGAGATTTTCAAATTAAAAGGAGTTAACAGATTTAATTTGAGTAAAATAAGGAGTTAACTGATTCAATTTGAGTAGAAAAAGGAGTTAACTGATTTAACTCATTTTTGATCAATAGTGAACTGAAAATTTCCCTTTTTGAACTAAAGAGAGATTTTGTTGAGATATTTAATTTAATAAAATGAGATATGCTCTCATAATTACTTTTTCTATTTAATTAAATAATCTTTAATTAATTAGAGACACTTTTCTTATTTAATTAAATAACTTCATTTAATTAATTAGGAATGGCTTCTCATTTAATTAAATAACTTTGTTTAATTAATTAGAAGTAAGTACTTTATTTAATTAAATAATTTCGTTTAATTATTTCAAAATTCTTTTTGAAACTAGTAAACTCAAGTCAATCGTGGTTAAATCTGGTCAACTTTTGGTCAAACTTGAGCTTTGCGTATGTGAATATGAGCAAATATGAGTATGAATTCCAGCAACAATTCGATGCAAATTCTCATTCAACCTTTCAAAATGAAGAGATGAGGGTCTCTTAAATAGACTTTCTAGGAATTCATCAACGGTTGAGATCGATTTCAATCAATGGTCAGGATTAAAGGTGAAGTTTAGTCATAAAGGGAGATTTTCAAATTAAAGGGCGTTAACAGATTTAATTTGAGTAAAATAAAGAGTTAACTGATTCAATTTGAGTAGAAAAAGGAGTTAACTGATTTAACTCATGTAATGCTCCGCCAAGGGATCCAAAGAACTTCACTAAGTTTGCCAAACAATTTTTTTTTAAATATGAAAGATAAACCATTCACATGATAACAGAAGGAATAGCAACATTTCAAGTTAAAATAAACATAACATACATAACAGATTACATTCTTTAAAGATCTCTTAACATTGAATCACATCTAAATTAACTATTCATCTAACATCACATCCTTATGAAATAACAATGATACATCCAATATTCATAAATTACATTTTTAGATTGCTCAATCATCCACTATACATGTCACAGGATATGAAAAAGCTTAAAAGAATATACATCTATGTAAATAAAGTACATCATCATACTAACACTAATCCATGATGCAATAACATAAATGAAACCACATGTCACATCATCATAAAGGATATAGACATCCATCAGAAAAGATAATCATATATCACATACATAATTAACTAAGTGCATAATTCCTCCCAACCGTAAATAGCATCATTAGACCATCATGGATCCTAACCATCCCTCCATGCGTAAGATTCCAAAGCACTGAAGAGATCATCGGTATTATCATAGTAGGAATGTCACTCCTAACATATACAACATCATATGTAAAAAGCAATCTAACATGCAAATATAAGCATAAGATAACATCATCTAACATATGCTAATCATCAATATAAGAAACATACCAATAAATACATCAATCAATCATCTATCATAATGCTCTAAGAACAGAATCAAAATAAATACCAACCAAAAAAGCATCAGCCACGGTGTCTCAAACGGATCTCAAATGATAAGAGTGAAAATACACTACCACCCGACCGCGTAGTACCTAAGTGGTCCACTCCCACCGTGCTAAGGAGATAATCTCAAGTCCCAAACAGGCTATCAAAATCACATAACAAAAATCTTCTACAAGTCCAGGAATCCTAAAAGTATACTAACTCAAGGGTACCATCACACAAAATTGACATCTAATTCTTAGAGGCACAACAATGACATGTAGAAAACTTACTATGCAAGCGGGAAAGTGTCATTGCAATTATCACGTACAAGTTATCCTGGCAGTTAGCTAAACTGTAGTGTCTGTCGCTAGATCGCATTTCTGTATCATTGTCAAATTCTTTTAGGTTATTTTATGCTTTGATTAGTTTTAGAGATGCTAGATTTGTAATATTATGATATTATTTCATGACTTTGATTACAAATGTATCAGTTATTATTGCTTAGTTGATTTCATTCATGTGTTGTTAATGATATTTTGATGATCCTAGTTAGTAAATGTGGTTTCTTTCATAAAAATGTTAACATGATGTCTTTAATGATGATTATATTGTATTGATAGAGATGCATTATTATATGTACGCATTTGATGTTAGACTTGTGATTTTTACGATACTTACCCCATACTTGCATGTGTATGGTGCACGTGTTTATTTTATCTTTCTGTCTGACGTGTTTGATGTGGTTAAAGGAGGGAGTCGTAGTCACCTGCTAGTCGGGATCTACATGATGAACCACTATTTGTCATTGTTTGTTTAGTTTAGATATATTATATACATGTACATGCTTGTCTTTTATGCAGGATGCAGGTACCGGGCATCGACTTCCCTGAATTGCCAGGATGAGCGTGCCCTATTACGAATACTCAAATGGTGAGAATGGGAAGATAATGATTAGGTCCAATCCTAGCCATAAGCCTATAATACTTGTCCTGCAAGGAGGACTCGTAACAGATTGTCTACCTTTTTAAAACTCGTGAGTATTTTGTGCGTATGTTGTTTTGTGAGTCTTTGATGAATTTTTTGTTAATTAAGTCTAATTAAAAGATTAAATTAATAACTTAATTTAATGGAAATTATTATGACATTTTGAATATTTAATTATATTTAATTAATTGAGAAATTAATTAAATATAAAGAATTGAATTTGAAGATAAAAGTTTTAAGAATAAATTTAGAACGTGATAATATTTATTTAATTTAATAATAATATATTTAGAGTTCATTTTTAAATAAATGCTAAATATTATTGTTATTTAAGTTAATAAATATTTATCAAATTAAACGTTCAAAAATAAATTAAAAAAAGTGAAAAGATATTAATTTATGAAAAAGATTTAAGTTCGCATGAATGCGTTTAAAATATAGAAAATTAATTAAAAAGATAAAAACATGTGAACTTGAATAAAGATATTTTAATAATGTGTACATTAGATTTAAAAAGTTAATAAACTAATTTTAAAAGTGAAGTCAAGTGGATAGTTAAATAAAGCAATTTAATGATTCACTTAACGTGCATGAAAGGAATGATAAAAGAATATCTTAATTAAAAAGAGAAATTAATTGTGCATGAAAGAATTAATTAAATTAAATAATTGTAATTTTAGAGTTATGGAGATAGAAACCCTAAAAGGTAATTAGATTCTATATTAGAAATTTTATGGTCATTATTGCACACACAGGTTTTAGGGAACACACTTTTGGAAGGGAAACAAAGAAATCTTTGAAAAGCTTTGAAGGGCTTGAATTAGCAAGGGTTTCACCAGATTGTTAGCATCAGATCAAGGTAGGGTTTGTGAACCATTGTAGAAATACTTTTGGATGTCTGTCTTCTTTGTGCTTGTTGGAAATTGTTTCTCAAATTTTGCTATCTGAATCTTGCCATCCTTCGTTCTTGATCTTTTACTATTTGATTTCATCTGTGAATCCCGGGTTGAAACAACTATTTAAAAAACCTTGTTTCTACAATTGAAAGAAATTAGTATTAAATCGAAATTTGGATTTGAATTAAATTTGGAAGCTAGAAATTTAATCTGGGGAGGATTTGGGATTTTAAAAAAGAAAAAAAGAAAAAAAAAAGAAGGTTTTGGAATTAGAGAATTTGCATGATTAAACTTAGTTTCCATATCAGGTTAATAATGGAAAGATTATATATATAAATTATGGAATTTGTTGAAATGAATATAATAGATTTTAACAAATAAAAATTATAATATTATAAAACAATTCTTATCTTCATATTTAATAATTTTAAATTTGTTTTAATAAAATTCGTATTAAATTTTAAATGAAAAATAAAAATAAAAATAAAATCAAATATGCTTACCCCCGTACCTATTGTTGGCATTATTGGCTACGACAGCCGGTACCGCTGTTGCCGGCATTAATGGCCGCGATAGCCGGTACCGCTACTGCGCGCAACAGGGTACCCTGCTGTCGCAGGTACCAGGTCGGCAGGCCTTTAAACACGCCTAAATATATATTTATATTTTGTTTTTAATAAATTTTAATACGTTTTAAAATTTATTTAATTTAAATTGTAATAAATTTATATTATAATTTAATAACATTTTGTATTATTATTTATTAATTATTTTACTATTAATTCATATAAATGTTTTGTAATTAAATAAGTTTAAATAGTTTTATTAATTATTAATTAACCTAATTAAAATTAATTTAATTAGGATCTATTAACGATAAGAGTTAATTAATGAAGTTATTAATTTATCGTATTTAATAATATTGATTTTTAATAAAATTATGGTTATTTTATTTAAAATCAATGAACTATTATTTTCTTTTTATAACCTAAATGGAATAAAACGATTATTTCAAGATTATTATACTAGGAAATAACTTTTATTATGATGGTAATTTTACATATTTAAGTCAAATAAGTGAATGGGTTGCTAGATGGAATAAATTGAGAATCTTATAACTTGAAACACACATTAAAACGTAAACTAAAAACTTTACTTGTAACCCAATTGTGTATTCTCAAATCAAATGCAAACTATGAAATTGTACGGTTTTCTTGTACTGTCTATGCCTTTCAATTTTGAGGTTGTTTAGATCTTGACCAGTCTAGGACGTACACCAGAAGTTTTTGCAAAATTTCTTTGATACTATTTTATGTGACTAGATGTCATGATATATCTTGTGATTCATATTGGAGATTATATTTATGAGGTTTATTTTGTGGAGCATTTATGTGTACTTGGATGGAAGAACCATCTTATTATTAGGTTGCCTGTTAAGGAACCGAGTTTGATTTTTATGGGTGTTGTAGTATGGGACACAACTGTGGATTTATGTGCTTAGGAGAGGTTGTCTAGGTACATAACTTTGGGAGTGGCTTGCATAGGGGTCCAGGACCCAAAGTGGCCAGCACCAGGGTAACCTAATGCAAGTTATGTAATAGGTGATAATCTAGTAATTAAAACTTTTGGGAGGAAAACACACTAAAAAGATAAGTTAGAGATTTTTGATCTACCCATGCCTTGAGTGCTTGTATAGACTAAGGATGGGAATGAGATGAGTGCCTCGTCTTCTGAGAGGGCTTTCTGATTTGAGGGTCCGAGGTTCAGAGTAACCAGTCTAGGGTAACTCAACGCTTGAGGGTCCGAGGTCTACTAAGAGATCAGTCCAGGGTAACTCAAGCAGCCATGTGATGACACTCCCTAGTATGTAGCCTGAGTCTCCTCTGTAGATCTTTGTGAATTTTGTGTGCCTCTGGTGGTGTACTTATTGTTGGATGTGTTTATAATGGATATTTATTTTCATTGATGAGGATTGATGATTCATGATGTTGTACTTTTGATGTGTGGTTTATGACTTGAGGTGATTATCTTTCGTTGACTTTATCTTATGATCTTGGTATTGGTTTATACTTGGTTTGTATATGTTGTTTGGTTTTGTGGTGTCGATATTGGATTGAGTGGTCTTACTTTTGGATTATTTTATCTTCTTGAGTAGTATGTGTTACCTTTGAGGTAGTTTTGGCTATTAGGGGTACCTTGCCTAGGAATGTTGTATGTTTGACAACCATATGTGGATCGTTCATTATCTTCCCTGCACGGTGGGAGTGGAAGCTTGACTAGGTAACCACACGGTTGGGAGGTAGTGTTTTCTTACCATTTGGGTTCCCCTTCACATTGCCAGCTGTTGGATGTTCATTGCAGAAGATGTACCTTTATCATTCTGATTTCTTATCTTAGAGACTTCATTTCAAATGATGTATATATGTTATCATGTATTCTAATGTATTGTATCTTTTCTCACATACCCTGCGACATGTGCAGTGGATGTTATTGATTGGATGTACTTTCATTATATTTTTTATACTTATGCATTTGCTTATGTGATTATGTATCTGTTATTTCTTTATGATCTTGAGACATTGTACTTGAAACTTAAACTAATTAATTTAAAATTATTAAATGTGACTCAACGTAGAGGAATCCTTGAGAAATTAAAATTGTATCTGTAATTGCAAATATGTATTTGATATGTATGTTCTTATTGCTTCCGCATTAATGTTATCTTGATGTTGTTTAATTTTTTTTTTTAAAAATAGTTCAGTAAACATTGTAACATATTAGGTTTATTTCTCTTGGGTTCCCGAGCGGGGCGTGACATAAACTCCACGGGTCCATACTGATCTCATGCGGCCACTAGTATCCTCTCATACTGACGAGGCATACTACGGAATGCATGGTCGCAACCATGCATTCTCACTACTCCCATCCTAGCTTGTACAAGCACTCAAGGCATGGGCGAAAACCAGAACAATTATCTTTTTAGGTTCATTTAATCCTCATTTAGTGTGTAAATTTTATCACTTATTAACCAAACTTACAATGAGTTACCCTGGCAGCCACTTAGGGCCCTGGCCCCCATTGCAAGCCACTTCCCGACACTACAAGTAGATTACCTACCCTAAACTCATGAAATCATAAATCACCACAATCTTGTACAAGCGACTGCAAAGAAAATCCAAAAGAATCATCAAATATCCATGATAAAAGCATTAAATATCCATAATAAGAATCATCAAATCACCAAGATAAGAATAATCAAATCTCCATGAGCATCTGGAAAAGCATCCATAGAAAATCATGACCACAACAGTTCTCTATTGGCAACTAAAGGCATCACTGATAATCATAAGTTTCCATTGGTTCTCAGTAACCAAAATATATCTCAAAATAAATCACAATATGCATTGGTTCTCAACAAGCAACCAAGAATATCTCAAAATCATACTGATCGAAGACTCCAAAATGGTTGAGTCAAACATGTCACAACATGACATCATCGATAAATAAATTAACATTTCAATCCCATCATAGTGACTACAAAGTAATCCAAGGATAACTGATCGATGACTCAAAAATGATTAGCTCAAGTGTCTCATACACATACATCTCAGCTTCATACATGAAAACTGATAAACAAATACAAATATTTCATAGAGCATACGATCACATTACCATGGTTGGGCTTATAAAGATCGAGATCAAATAAGATCAACATGCCATCATATCTCATAACACTCGAGCCTCTGGTAACAACCTAAGACTGGTCAACACTAGTCAACCCAAAACCCAAAACAAGAAGCATATAGAATACACGATGCAAACACATGTTTTGGTTTACTAAATTCACATAGTTGAATAATGTGTAGGGGTTTCCAGTATTTTGTTTACAAGTATACTTTCAAGTGTCTAAGTTTCATCATTTGACGTACAAGTCAACCCATTTGTTCCCCGATAGTATTATCCTTCCATTATTAAAAATTACATTCTAAGAATAACTTAAGGATAAATA